>JAUMJK010000509.1:0-600000 GCA_033558105.1 Coccyzus lansbergi
GGTTAGAGAGAGCAGTGAGGTCTCCTCTCAGCCTCCTCTTCTCCAGGCTGAACAACCCCAGCTCTCTGAAGAAGCCAATGATTTCCTAACTAGCCGAAGGGAGTGACCATCTATGAGATCCCACTCCACACTGCTCTCATCTGGCCTGTGTCACGAGCCTGGTGACTCTGTGTCGTGCGGCAGAGCAGCCAAGGCTTTGATCCACTGTTTGCATGGGAAAGAATTCGAATGTGTTGAACTCTTTATAGAAATGAAGTTTTCTTGGACCAACCTGAAGGTTTGCTGGGCACAGCTCCTTCCCAGGGGGGTTTCTCTGATGATAACCGGAACCATCCCAGTTCTAGCACTAATAACCCTCCATATTTTACTTCCTTCTGTACTTTGACTTTTAACACAATCACCTTTTTGGGTCCCAAAGCTGCAGTTGTGCCCCTGCTTCAACAGATCAAACATCCTTGAGGAAGAGCAGATCATACTATTGCCCCCTTGGGTATTTCTAATCTGGGAAAGCTTTATATACCGGTTTTGAAGCTTTTCTGCTGGATTGGCTTTGTAGGGTGCTGAGATCATCTCACAGATACCTTAACTACTGTGACAAGTATTCATGCCGATTCTGACCCATTTTCAACGAAACATTTTCAAAACAAAAAGTAGGAAAAAAGTATTTTTCATACAAGAAAACAATGAAGAAATACATAAACCAAATTTGCATAAGTGGGATAGACAAATAATGGAAAATAGACATTTCATCAGCTCTTCAACAGTGTTTCTAGGTGTCTTATATAATGAATATAACTCATGAAATGGACTCAAGACACTGTGGCTGACACTGAAATTTAATTTATATATTTTTAATTTTATCATTAATATTTTTAAAGTTTAAAACCTAGTTTGAGTTCTTCTTCTTTCTTCTTCTTTCTTTCTTTCTTTCTTTCTTTCTTTCTTTCTTTCTTCTTCTTTCTTTCTTTCTTTCTTTCTTTCTTTCTTTCCTTTCTCTCTTCTTCTTCTCTTTCTCTCTTTCTCTCTTTCTCTCTTTCTCTCTTCTTCTCTCTCTCTTTCTCTCTTCTCTCTCTTTCTCTCTTTCTCTCTTCTCTTCTCTCTCTCTTCTCTCTTCTCTTCTCTCTCTTTCTTCTCTTCTCTTTCTCTCTCTCCTCTTCTTCTCTTCTCTCTCTCTCTCTCTCTTCTCTCTCTTCTTTCTCTCTCTTCTCTCTCTCTTCTTCTCCTCTTTCTCTCTTTCTTTCCCTCTCTTTCTCTCTTCTCTCTCCTCTCTCTCCTCTCTCTTCCTCTCTCTCTTTCTCTCTTTCTCTCTCCTCTTCCTTCCTCTCCTTTCTCTCTCTTCTTCTCCTCTCTCTTTCTTTCCCTCTTTCCCTCTTTCCCGAGGTTGAGGCATTCCTAGGGATTCTTCTGAAAGTACAGAGTATCAGATATAATTACATTAGACATAAAGGCAACTTCTGCTACAGTGAACTGCAAGTATCAGGAGGAAAGATTGTTCTATCTTCTGGAATAAGCTAGGATCTTTCCGGTGAGAGAAGATTTGGAGAGTATCTCCAGAGCTCTTTAGTTTGCCATTTGGAACTAAGATTTGTTTGTAAAAAGGGATAAAAGAATTAATAATTTTTTTTCTCTATCAAAGAGAGTAAAAGATTTGAGATATCTGTATCAACATTTTATCTCACAAACCCCAAATTTCAGTATTTACAGAGGTGCTGGGGGAGGCTGGAGGCAGATAGGGAATAAGTGCTTTTGGGTTTTAGATTTTTATGGTAGAATCATGGAATCACCAGGTTGGAAGAGACCCACCAGATCATTGAGTCCAACCATTCCTATCAAACACTAAGCCATGCCCCTCAGCACCTCATCTACCTGTCCCTTAAACACCTCCAGGGAAATGTGATTTAGAAGAAAAAGAACCTGGACCATTTCTATGTATAATGTAAAATCTATTTCTTCCTTATACTGCATGGTACACATCCCAGACTGCTCAGGAGGAGCACAAAGAGAGCACAAATAGTGGAGAGAGGTCAGGAAAGGGATAGAAGCTGTAAAATGAACAAATTACATGTATTTTCCTCTATGCAATATATGCATAGGCCAAGAAACTAAGAAAGGAAAGAAAATACTCCAGCAGGCTTTGTTTCTCATACCTGGCTTCAAAGCCAGGTTCGATTGTTGGCCAAAGAAAGTACATAAAGTCTAGGGGCTGCTCAGTGGAAGGTAGTGATCCTTTTCAAATTTGTAGCTCTTCTAGAAAACCATCACTCATGGTGAAAAGTATTCTTTCCAGCTCTGCTGTAAAAAAAGCAAAACTCAGAAGGAGTTAAGCTATGTTGTACTAGCAAATATAGATGAAGCCGTACTAGAAGTGGAACTAACAGCAACTTCACAGATAAGAGGTAACATGCTCCTTTAGATTATCTTGATTTGGGTTATTGCTTGGATACCATGTCCTGATGGATTTGCATAAGTCAATTTAAAATATTGTGTTCTGTTTATTTTGGAAACGCATGTTGAGGAGAATTAATTCATTTAAAAGGAGAACATTTTGGAAACTCTTGTTTTCATCAGATAAGGTTGTTCTTGGCTAAACCGACGTAACACAATAAGCATGGTCATGACTACCACTGCCTAACCTGGAGAGGAACATTGCTTCTGTATTTATTTAATTATTATTGCTAATTTGTGGAGTTCTCATTGATGTTAACTGTGAGAAAAATCATCATCCTGTTGCCAGGGTCAATAGTCGTTTATGAAAACTTGGTCAGCCCCCCATGAGTTAGTGTTTGGCACACATTTAAGTCTGTTTTCACCCCCTGTAGTTGTTCTCGTGTTTTGACATTTCTGTTGCAATTTTCTTCTCAAAAAATCCCATTCTCACTGGGTATCACTTATATAAAAGAGCAGCCTGAGGTGGAAAGTTTTAGAGAGGTGTGTGAAATGCAGTTTCATCAGCTCTGCTGTGAAGATGGACTGAAAGTTAGCTAAAGGAAAAGGTATGAAGTATTCACAAGTCCTTCCAGCCAGCTCGCACATGTTCAAGAAACGTAAATCCCTTTGTAATTTTGGAATGTCTCACTTCACAGAATAAATGGACTAGAGACTGGATTAAAAAATGAAATGCTGAAGTGTGAAGCCAGGAACTCTGTGCTGATGCTTATTTGCTGAAAAATCCATAGGGACCATCAGGCTGCCACTCTTCACAACTGGCTACCTCTGCATGGCCTCTTATGTACTTGGTGACATGTTAAACCACTGGGAGCTCTTGAGGAAAGAAATCTCTTCGTGTTCTAGAGACAACATGGTCACTTCTCAGCTGAAGCTTGCTGCATCTGGCGGCACACCCCAAGAGCGTAGCTGGACCCTCCAAACCCCGAGAACGTGACTGGACCCTCCTAGGGCTGGTGAATGCAGTTCATAGAATCATAGAATCATCAGGTTGGAAGAGACCCACCGGATCATCGAGTCCAACCATTCCTATCAAACACTAAACTACATCCCTCAGGACCTTGTCCACCCATCCCTTAAACAACTCCAGGGAAGGTGACTCAACCACCTCCCTGGGCAGCCTATTCCAATGCCCAATGACAATTTCTGGGAAATTTTTCCTTATGTCGAGTCTACATCTCCCCTGGTGGACCTTGAGGTCATTCCCTATTGTCCTGTCCCCTGTCACTTGGGAGAAGAGCCCAGCTCCCTCCTCTCCACAACCTCCCCTCAGGTAGTTATAGAGAGCAATGAGGTCTCCCTTCAGCCTCCTCTTCTCCAGGTCCCTCTGTACTCAGCACTGCTGAGGCCGCTCCTTGAATACTGTGTCCAGTTCTGGGCCCCTCACCACAAGAAGGATGTTGAGGCTCTGGAGCAAGTCCAGAGAAGAGCGACGAGGCTGGTGAAGGGGCTGGAGAACAGATCCTATGAGGAGCGGTTGAGAGAGCTGGAGAAGAGGAGGCTGAGAGGAGTTTAGCCTGGAGTTTAGCCTGAGTTTAGCCTGGAGAAGAGGAGGCTGAGAGGAGACCTCATTACTCTCTACAAGTACCTGAAAGGAGATTGTAGAGAGGAGGGAGCTGACCTTTTCTCCCATGTGACAGAGGACAGGATGAAAGGGAATGACCTCAAACTCCGTCAGGGGAGATTTAGGCTGGAGATTAGGAGGAGGTTTTTCACAGAAAGAGTCATTGGGCATTGGAATAGGCTACCCAGGGAGGTGGTTGATTCACCCTCCCTGGAGGTGTTTAAGGCACGAGTGGATGAGGTCTTAAGGGACTTGGTTTAGTGTTAGATAGGAATGGTTGGACTAGAAGATCCGATGGGTCCCTTCCAACCTGGTTGTTCTGTGATTCTGTGATAAACACCCCCAGCTCTCTCAGCCGTTCCTCATAAGGCCTGTTCTCCAGACCCTTCTCCAGCTTCGTTGCTATTCTCTGGACTCGCTCCAGAGCCTCAACATCCTTCTTGTGCTCAGGGGCCCACAGCTGAACACAGGAATTGAAGAGCGGCCTAACCAGTGCTGAGTACAGAGGGAGAATAACCTCCCTGGACTTGCTGGTCACACCGTTTCTGATTATAATATCCTCATCAGTTATTCAAGTCTAACTCCAGGGAGGCCAGGGATTTTCCCTGGAGGAAAATCGTCTTCAGCCTTTACATTCAGTGGAGCTAAAATACTATATACAGCTAAAAAACAGCTCCCCTATTGTTTCTGTTCCATGGTGGTACATATATTCATAGCTGTGGTATGTACAGAGATAGAGATAGACATATATGGTGCATTATGGTACTCTGTGCTCATATGATTTGGCATTTGGATGGGTGGCTAACCTAAACAGAGCCATGGCAGTTTGGCAGAGAGCTGTCTAATCCAATTGATCTTAAAATACAATTCCGCTTTTAAGAATGACTTCATTAAAGTAGAATCTTCTGACTCAACAAGCTCATCTTCCATGGGTACTTGGCAGCTTAGCTGGTTACTGAAGTGACTGGAGCTCATTTTTCTGAATCATGTTTTTGACAGTGCTGCACTCAGAGGAAGAAATGGTTTTGTAGGAGTAGTAATCTGTGAAGATCTCTGCAGCTCAGTAATTTCCAGGTTAATTCACAAGTGATTGGAAACCCCTCCACACACCTCATTACCCCTGCGGGTTGAGCTTTTTTATGTGAAAGCAGAAGCTGTTATTTCTTGCATGTGGATCATATGTGATTCAGAACAAAATCATATGTCAATTCAGAACAAAAAATGTTGTAGTAAATTAATCACACAGGTAAATTGCTAACACACTTGCTCTCTTCAATGACATTTTTCATTTGAGAAAATATTCCCTGGCAGGAAAGAAGTGATCACAATCTAGCCTTTCGCTAAAACACCTATAGGGCTGCATTCTGCTTTGCTCTGAGCACCATGAACAACATTTTAAACAATGTCCAGAGGAGTGCAGGTTGTTGCTCTGTAGCTCATGGGTGTGCTTTCCACAAGTGCTGTTAGTAAATAACTCCTGAGTAAAACTCTGCTTCAAACCCAACGAGGACAGAGACAATAGAAATGAGGAACGGTTGAGAGAGCTGGGGGTGTTTAGCCTGGAGAAGAGGAGGTTGAGGGGAGACCTCAGTGCTCTCTACAACTCCCTGAGAGGAGGTTGTAGAGAGGAGGGAGCTGGGCTCCTCTCCCAAGGGACAGGGGACAGGACAAGAGGGAATGGCCTCAAGCTCCACCAGGGGAGGTTCAGGCCAGACAGCAGGAAAAAAATTTTCACAGAAAGGGTCATTGGGCACTGTCAGATGCTGCCCAGGGTGGTGGTTGATTCACCTTCCCTGGAGGTGTTTAAGGGACAGGTGGACGAGGTGCTGAGGGACATGGTTTAGTGTTTGATAGGAATGGTTGGACTCAATGATCCGGTGGGTCTCTTTCAACCTGGTGATTCTCTGATTCTATGAAATGCAAAAATCTAGTTTATATAGGAATATAAACTAGGGCATTAGATTTGGTGAAGAAAGGAGGAGGAGAAGTGGGCCAAAAAAGATACTAATAGAGTAACTGAATGTATGTGACAGGGTGACAGAAATGAGACAAGAGACAAATACATATATGGAAATGCCAGCAGAACTGGTGTTCAGACAGGTTTGCTACATTCCTCTTCTGTCAAGTGACAGGGGACAGGACGAGAGGGAATGACCTCAAGCTCCACCAGGGGAGGTTCAGGTTCGACATAAGGAAAAAATTCTTCACTGAAAGGGTCGTTAGGCACTGGAACAGGCTGTCCAGGGAGGTGGTTGACTTGCCTTCCCTGCAACTGTTTAAGGTGCAGGTGGATGAGGTACTGAGGGACATGGTTTAGAGACTGGTGGGAATGGTTGGACTCGATGATCCAGTGGGTCTCTTCCAACCTGGTGATTCTATGATTCCCATAGAGAATCAGACAGACTATATACATGAAGAATAATTCTAACTAAAACTCATTGATATGAATATTAGCCAAAACTTTCCTCCTTTAAAACCCATTTGCAGGCAAGCTACCCCATGGAATGCAATGGAGTTGTTGAGGTAGGAACTTCCCAAACCTTATACAACAGCTAAGGAGTCATAGTAAAATCACTGAAGAAGAACATGCATACAGAGAGGATGGGATGCTCTGCTCTACCAGTACTGCAGACAGCAACAGTTTGAATAAACTCGCTTTTCAGACACTTTCATTTTTCTAGGCTTAATTGGCTTACCTTGGCTGCATGTTGCTACACACCATTTTGTGCAGATGAGTTTGGATAGATTTCTTCCTGTTATGTGCTACTACTCGCATAATTTTTCACCGACTTCTTTAAGGATACTTCTCTCTATCCAAATGTGAAATGAGTTGGGAGAGAGAATAATTATTAGCACCTTTGGCAACTACAGAAACAGTAGCGATGAACAAAGCTGCCCTGATAGAGATTCTTGACTCAGATTCTTTTAACTGCTATTTCACTGTCCAAGCTAATGTTTGGTTGTGTCTTCTGGAGTACATCAAAACAGAATAAAGTAAGAAAAACCAACTTCTGTTCAAGGACTGTTTAAGTTGACAGAATTTTTTACCAGGAACAGGCAGTTTTTGTAGATAAAATATGCACAGATAAGCTCTTCAACTCCTGCTCACAGGTTCTTCTTACTGCTTTAAGCACCAGTTTACGTTAGAGAAAATGCAGCTTTAATAGAATCGTAGAATTATAGAATAACGAGGTTGGAAGAGACCCAACGGATTATCGAGTCCAACCATTCCTATCAAACACTAAATCATGTCCCTCAGCACCTCGTCCACCCGTCCCTTAAACCCCTCCAGGGAAGGTGACTCAACCCCCTCCCTGGGCAGCCTGTTCCAATGCCCAATGACCCTTTCTGTGAGGAATTTTTTCCTACTGTCTAGCCTGAACCTCCTCTGGTGGAGCTTGAGGTCATTCCCTCTTGTCCTGTCCCCTGTCACTTGGCAGAAGAGGCCGTTACTCTCCTCTCATAGTTTTTATAGAGGTAGACTAGGAATAAACCACTCCACTTCTGTTCCCAGAGAGGTTTTGGGTTTTTGGAGGAATAACTTTGGAGAAACAACACAGCCATCCGCAGTGGAAAAAGAAACATACTAATAAACTGCAAAGAATAGGGCAGCTCTCCTAGTCTCAATGGGTGGTAACAGGAGGTGGTTTTAAAAGGAACTGAAATACTTCAGTTTATTGCAAGAGGTCCTTTTAACTTCACGCTAAACTGGGAAGGAGGTATATACCTAAGTGAAGCTGCAGGGTTGCACATTTAGAACAGTCCTTGATGAAAGGAAAGCAAATCCCAAGCTCATTAAAGGCAGTGGCAACGTTCCCGCTGACTTCAATAAGAACAGGAGGTAGCCGAGGGTCATTATG
The DNA here is from genome assembly GCA_033558105.1 of Coccyzus lansbergi. NCBI lineage: Eukaryota > Metazoa > Chordata > Aves > Cuculiformes > Coccyzidae > Coccyzus > Coccyzus lansbergi. The sequence goes on from JAUMJK010000509.1 coordinate 7,870, forward strand.
GAATTTCTAAGAAGCTAAATTTATTTCAATCCAGATATGTAAATGTTTTGTTTGTGATGGCTTCTCATAGAACATATTCTGGTAATAATAAGAGCTGACTTTAGCATTTCCATTCTAGAAAAATATTAGGCAGCTTGTCTACTTAGCTCAAAGTGTGCTTAAGTCATTACCAAACCAGGATACCACACCCAGTTTATAAAGCACTGATTTTTAATGAAGCCACTCTTGAAGCAATTCAGACTGATTTTTTACAGAGAGTACTGGTTGCTAGAAAGCACAGATGTGAATCTAAAAAGTTTTTTGGTTTTTGGGCACTGGAACAGGCTACCCAGGGAGGGGGTTGATTCGCCTTCCCTGGAGGTGTTTAAGGCACGGGTGGACAAGATACTGAGGGACATGGTTTAGTGTTTGATAGGAATGGTTGGACTCGATGATCCGGTGGGTCTCTTCCAGCATGATTGTTCTATGATTCTATGAGTCTGTGATTCTATGAAAACAGATATTATTTAAAAACTTGAACACAGTAGTTTCTTGTTGCTGTCTTCATACTGACCTGTTGGTGCTTTATTGTTACTGCTGGCTTTGAAAGGAGCATCTGGACAGTGGGAAAAGATTAAAAACTTCTAATTAAGAAATTTTACTTAAGATTAAAAGCAGCAAAAGTTCTGCATTCAGTGGCCCTGAAAGGACAAAAACTTAGTCCCTTTCTCTTTGCACAGGCACCCGCTTCAAGTCTGATGCATAAGCAGCCTAGTGGCAAACCAGCATAATTGATGACATAGAATCATACAATCATAGAAACATAGAACAACCAGGTTGGAAGAGACCCACCGGATCATCAAGTCCAACTATTCCTATTAAACACTAAACCATGTCCCTCAGCACCTCGTCCACCCATCCCTTAAACACCTCCAGGGAAGGTGATTCAACCACCTCCCTGGGCAGCCTATTCCAATGCCCAATCACCCTTTCTGTGAAAAATACTTTCCCTATGTTGAGCCTGACCCTCCCCTGGTGGAGCTTGAGGTCATTCCCTCTCATCCTGTCCCCTGCCACTTGGGAGTAGAGCCCAGCTCCCTCCTCTCTACAACCTCCTTTCAGGTAGCTGGAGAGAGCAATGAGGTCTCCCCTCAGCCTCCTCTTCTCCAGGATAAACACCCCCAACTCTCTCAAGCATTCCTCATCAGGCCTGTTCTCCAACCCCTTCAGCATCTTCGTTGCTCTTCTGTGGACTCGTTCCAGAGCCTCAACATCCTTCTTGTGGTGAGGGGCCCAGAACTGACCACAGGATTCAAGGAGTGACAGCCCCAGTCAACCTGGCCCCAGTTGCCTGAGGCTGTGGATCTTTAAACAGGGTGTCACCCAGTCTGGAATGCCAAATGCCAAGGGTCATTTTGAGGAAATGGACACAAATATTCACTCTAAATTTCAGCAGCAAAGTTTATTACTCAAAAGAGCCCAATATGAATGTTTTTGTAAACTAGACTTTGGCCTGATTGGAATTCAGATGCAAATCCAGAGCTGCATTTAGACTGCAATGTATCTCTAACATTGCTATTGGGAAGAGGAGAGAAGTGCTCCCACAAAACAAATTACCACTATTCCAGTGCTTACTTTCTTCTATTTTCCAGTGTATCTTCGAGTATATTTTACAAAGCATCCAGGCAAGGATGAGCTAAACAGAATTAGAAGAGTAATGTGTAAAGATGTGCATATGCATTCTGTTAAGAAATATATTTGTGAAGATGTGCTCATGCGTTCATATACAATATTTCTGGGAAGGCTGCACTTCACAAAGTGTGAGCAGTACAGCTGGACAGAAAAGCCCTGATATCTGAGGTAAAAGCAACCATAGCTGGCATCTTCCATGAACTCGACACCCAGGAGGCCCAGGGACAAATATATTCTGTGCTGTGGGTGAGAACAGAAACAGGTGGGATTCCTGGTTATGTTTTTTTAGCTCTTATAAGACTAAAGATATGTTTTCCTTTCCCTGGGCCAAATAACAAAATGTGAGGAAAAGTTCTCACTGCCTATCCTCGAGTTGGGGGGTTTAGGCCTCAGAATTATTTTATGTCTTATTCCCTGCTACACCATCTGCTTCCCCCCTATCTCACACATTTTCTATGTATGTTATAGCCCACTTGAATAAAGATATTAAAAATAAAGTTCCACTAACTGTATCTGCCCTGAGAGGGCAAGTATGCAAAGAGAAGTTCATAAAGCAAACAGAAGATATAATTTAACAGTCATGTTCCTCTTAACAATTAATTGAGGTTAAGAATGGAAATAAGACACACTGATTGAAACTTACCCTTCTAGCTACGGCTTTTATTCCCGTTTGATTTCATTTATATAACCTCTGCCTCATTTGAATTATTGTTTCCCACAATTAAATATATTAGTGTATTGGTAAGGATTTCCAGAAGGACTTTTTTTCTTTCTGCTGCTTTGGAAAAGGGTGTGATTGTGAACTGCTCTGTGACTGTATTGAAAGTGCACACACTAAACATGATACGTTTATTTTATCATTTGTAGCTAAAAAGATGTAATTATTTAAGTGGGTGCAATTTAACATTATGGCATCCCTCAAATTGCAGTACTGAAATTACTTTAATCTATACTTTGGCTGCAGAACTGTGGAAGAAATTTAAAAGCTCAACAAAAAATAACCCCGAAACCCCAAAAGGGGTTATTTCTATGTGTTGCATAGAAGTTGTGTTTTGTGATATCTTTTCAGGCAACAGTCCCACTTCTTCAAGAACTTTGCTATCTATTAAACTTTTAAAGGACTCTATATCATATAGGAGTCTGAGAGGAGACCTCATTGCTCTCTACAACTACCTGAAAGGTTGTTGAAATCTGGTTGTTTTATGATTCTATGATTCTATGACCCACATCTTTGCCTTCCACAGGGCCCATTCTACCAGATTTCCTCCATGCACACGCCCAGGTTTAGACCACGCACAAAACCAGATGGAGTGACATGCTTCTGCCTTTTCTCCCATGTTTAGAAAAGGAAGGCTTTAAGACACGGCTTCTGTTCTTGCCTGGGAGAGGATGACAACTCCAAGCAGCCACATGGGAACCGAAACTGGGGGCACTTACATGTTATTTACATGTATGCTAATAGAATATCCATTGGGGAAGTGAAAGAGAGAGCAGGCATGACTGTGTGGCTCAATGGTGAGATATTGCCCCAGGAGGTTGGGGTGCAGTCCCACTATAAGGCAGGGGACGGCTTTTAAGAGCAGCTGTGAAGCTGACACGACTATCGGATGCAATCAGTAGCTTACAGAGCACTGCGGAATATATTCCATCCTGGGAATAACCACATGGCCATGTTTCCAAAACCAAGTAAAAAAAAAAAAAAAAACAATAACAACAAAAAAGGCCAAATATTTCCCTTTGTCCCCCTTCCCCAATGTTTTAATCTCATGGGCTTTAAAAAGAAAAGTTGAAGTGATGTGTTCTGAAGAAGAATGACAGCAGGATTTGAAAAGCTGGCTTCTTCTGTCTCATGATGTCTGTTTTGCACAGAAAGGGTCACTGGGCACTGGCAGAGGCTGCCCAGAGAGGAGGTTGATTCACCTTCCCTGGAGGTGTTTAAGGCACGGGTGGACGAGGTGCTGAGGGACATGGGTTAGTGTTTGATTAGAATGGTTGGACTCGATGATCTGGTGGGTCTCTTTCAATCTGGTGATTCTATGATTCTATGATTTAGGACACATTACTTGTGAATTCAGTTATGGAATCACACCACATACAGTACAGTCTCTCCATGGAGCATCTTTTCCTTTAAATTCCTAGACCTAGTTGACAATGTCCTTAAAATTCCATTTATGAAGACATATGCATAACATAAGAAGGTGATAAATAGTTGGGATAAATCCTCCTGTATCATGCTTTTGTTCTACAGTCTTTTTGAAGTAAGGATGGGTGCATGTGATTGGAACTCATCAGGTTCTTTTTTGCAGTGACCTCACTTTAACCTTTCCTCTGAGCTGCTCAGATACCATTTGGTGTCCATATCATAGTTAATGATTCATTTTCATTCCCAACTGTGGAGCTCTCTTATCCTTCCCCATTCACCTTTGAGATCCACAGTGTTATGAGGCTTAGACCTCCTGTTTGCTCCTGTAGGCTTCTCTGCAGCAGCTTATTTTAATTCTGCAAGAGAATGAAGGATGACCCAGACCTTTGAATCATGTCCTACTGCTCTACACTGTGAAAGCACCATCACCATGGATCCTGTGGGTACATGGTGCAAGGTACCCACTTGGGTCTCACTCATAAGGCTTGAAATATGCACATGCTTGTCTTCAGCTTCTTGGTTGCCTATAGTTAAAAACATATTTTGAGCACAGCACCTCAGATTTCCTGAGAGTCTAATAGAAAGATACGTGCTTACAGCTTACCAAGAGTTATCTCATGGAATCATGAAATCTCCAGGTTGGAAGAGACCCACTGGATCATCGAGTCCAACCATTCCTATCAATCACTAACCCATGTGCCTCAGCACCTCGTCCACCTGTCCCTTAAACACCTCTATGGAAGGTGAATCAACCCCCTCCCTGGTGACTCTACCAGTGCCCAGTGACCCTTTCCATGAAGAAGATCTTCCTGATGTCCAGCCTGGTGGATCTTGAGGCCATTCTCTCTTGTCCCTTGATAGAAGATCCCAGCTCCCTCCTCTCCACAACCTCCTTTCAGGGAGCTGGAGAGAGAAATGAGGTCTCCCCTCAACCTCCTCTTCTCCATGTTAACTCCCAACCAGGCTCTTCACATGCTCCTCTTGTTCTCCAGCCCCATCACCAGCTTCGTTGTTCTTCTCTGGACTTGCTCCAGCCCCTCAAAGTCTGTCTTGGAGTAAGAAGTGTAGCATCCTGCTTCCTTCATGCATTCAGGAAGATGATTAGACAATTGTGTACAGAAGGGTCAAAGTATGTGTTGAAAAGTTATTAACACTGTCCAAAGGAAGAAAAAGAAAATAGAAGCAGGTTTAAGAAATCATGTTAAGAAAAAAAAGCAGGTTTTTTTTTCAAAAATTCCTGGCTCAACTTGCAATGTGAGTTAGGGCTTTACTTTATATTAATTTTTTAGAGTTTGGTGCATGCAGCCTGTGTCTGTCCTGACCTGTCCATTCACTGAACTCCTCAGGTTAACGTGGAGCAGAAGGGCTGGGCTGACGTTTCTTTGCTTACCAAGCAAATAAGAGCCACAACCTTATGTTATAAGCATCAAGAGTCTTGAGATAACTTCCTTCCAAATCCCCTGAAGCCCCATCTGAGATGATTCAGTTGTTATCCCTTACACAAGTGCAGTATTTATTGTTATTTTTGTGCTCTTTGCAATCTATATTCAAGTGACAACAGCCAACACATCTAGCAGGGTAAAATAAAGGTTTCGTTCCTGTGCATGGATTATTCTGTAACCCAAACAGTTCTCTGTTTTGTGAAGGTCATTGAAAAACAGGGAGTGAGAAAGAAAAAAAACAAAACAAAACAAAAAACAACACAAGGAAACTACAGGATATGATTCATAAAAATCCCACATCTCCTCTGTATGCTCTTACAGTCTTCTTTGAAAAAAAATAAAAGTTTTTGTTCTTTAGCAATGTTCCAGTAAGTAATACACATGCCAGAGAGCAGGCAAGCTCAAAACAATGAGCTAAAATTAGAAGAGGCAGATTCAGCATCTAAAGTCACAAATACACACACTATTTCTTTATAGTGTGAAGGCATCTGGAAGAAATATAGTCACATGCACTGTCTGTGTGCTGGCATTAGGACTGTAACTCAGGAGATTCTTCTGTCAACTACAAGCTCTTTGTGGATCTTTGAGCAACTATTTTAACCCTGTCTGCGAAAAGAGGCGATAACTGGCCTGCTCCTGTGGCTGTTGTGAGGTTGAAATCCTGGAGGTCTACAAGGATCTTGGATTTTGTGTTGAGTGCCACTGAAATAAAATTATTCCTTCAATCCATTCGGTTTTAAAAAGTACTAGCAAAGTAATTCAGCTTGGGTCATTTCACTAATTAGAATAAGTCTACTTCCTAGTAAAATGGAAGAGGGAGACCCTCACCACAAGAAGGATGTTGAGGCTCTGGAGCGAGTCCAGAGAAGAGCCACGAAGCTGGTGAAGGGGCTGCTTGAGAGGAATGACTGAGAGAGTTGGGGGTGTTAATCCTGGAGAAGAGGAGGCTGAGGGGAGACCTCATTGCTCTCTACAACTCCCTGAAAGGAGGTTGTGGAGAGGAGGGTGTTGGGCTCTTCTCCCAAGTGACAGGGGACAGGATGAGAGGGAATGGCCTCAAGCTCCACCAGGAGAGGTTCAGACTGAACATTAGAAAAAAAATTTTCATAGAAAGAATCATTGGGCACTAGAACAGGTAGGTGCTTGAGTCACCTTCCCTGGAGGTGGTTCAAGGGGCATGTGGATGAGGTGGTAAGAGACACGGTTTAGTGTTTGATAGGAATAGTTGGACTCAATGATCTAGTGGGTCTCTTCCAACCTGGTTATTCTATGATTCTATGATTCTATGTTTTGTATTAGTACTGACTGTTTATCAGTACTTCACTATTAATACCAACAAAATCTCTTTTGGCATTTCTTTATCCTGTCCTTAAAAAAGAGAAAAAGATCTGCTCATCCAGATAGTTGCTAACCATCATCAATTCTTAGTAGACCTTATCAACTCAGTCAATAAACCCATGGGAGACAAGTTCAACAATAATAAGAAGCAGACTACGAAAGGTACCGGGGAGTCACAACACGTCACCAGGGCCACTGCTTCCTTACTGTGCTGTCAGTGTTTAAGAGATGTTTAAGGCACAGGTGGATGAGGTGCTGAGGGTCATGGTTTAGTGTTTGATAGGAATGGTTGGACTCCATGATCCAATGGGTCTCTTCCAACCTGGTTGTTCTATGGTTCTATGATCAAGCAGTAATAAAAGAAAGAGTTACACTTAGAGAGGGGGAAAGGACAATGATCTTAAATTTATGCAAATTTTGACACTACAAAGAGGATTCTTGAGGACTTATCTGATATCACCCTAGATTTATATCCAAGGTGCAGATATGGGTTCTTAAGAAGGCAACATGAGCTACCACAGGACAATGAAGATGGAAAAGTTTCTCAACATCCAATATTCATAAAAATTCCAAAGAATTTATTGCAAGGTTGTATGCCACAGTTATGATACATTTAATGAAGTAATTTGCAGGATATTTTAAAGAATAACTGGAGTCCTCATATTAAATTTTAAAGTTCTTCTTCTCTTCTCTTCTCTTCTCTTCTCTTCTCTTCTCTTCTCTTCTCTTCTCTTCTCTTCTCTTCTCTTCTCTTCTCTTCTCTTCTCTTCTCTTCTCTTCTCTTCTCTTCTCTTCTCTTCTCTTCTCTTCTCTTCTCTTCTCTTCTCTTCTCTTCTCTTCTCTTCTCTTCTCTTCTCTTCTCTGTTTACAGATATTGTTGCAGCTGTCCCTAAGTTGTGTACTTAGCTTTCAGTATGAACTCAGATGCCTGATGCAGGCAGAAGCTCAAAAGGAGAGGGAACTAGTCCATTACTTCATTGCTATGTAGAGTCTAGCAGAAATGAAGAAGAAATGACTGTCCCAGCTAAGATCAGGTACTGAGAATATGGAAAGTGAAACTTTATTGATTGGGAAAAAAAATAATATTTGCAATGCATACTTTTACCTTGATTGATTGATGGATATTTGGTTTTGATGACAATTAATAATTTTAGCACAGATTAATATTTAATTAGCTCAGACAGTTAAAGAGTGATGCGTTCACATGCTCTACTGATCTGGATGATGTACAATGATGTTGCTTGTACATAAAATATACCACATAGGGGGCAACTTGGGATCTTCTTTTCACAGAAAGGGTCATTGGGCATTGGAATAGGCTGCCCAGGGGAGGTGGTTGATTCACCTTTCCTGGAGGTGTTTAAGGTTTGGGTGGACGAGGTGCTGAGGGACATGGTTTAGTGTTTGGTAGGAATGGTTGGACTTGATGATCCCATGGGTCTCTTCCAACCTGGTGATTCTATGATTCTATTATTCTATGATTACTAGCAATGCTCTATGTGGTTATTAATAGTCTAAGAAGATGTAAATCCTGAAGCAGCATATAAGCTGAGACCAGTAAATAAGCTAAAGTTTCCACAGACTTTCAAGCCCATACCTTTACTCAAATTCTACTAAAGTACAAAACTTCTTTTTGGGTTTCCACTGAACTTGCTCCCTTTTTTAGGCAACCCCAGAAAAGAATGGAACAAGAATCCTGAAACTCTTTTCCAAGTCTCCTGGAGGCCAGTATGAGTGGTACTGTACCTGGGCCACGGTGATAGCAAAGGGAAACATAAAACCCTTCTCTGATAAAAGAAAAAAAGATAATGAAGTATCTCAATAGTTTGCTGAAACCATAATGAATATGAAACCACCATCGTCCTCTCATTTGGCAGTAAAAAGAGTCAGTAATCAAGAAGAACAATGGCTCAACATGTACTCATTCATCTTTTATCTCTTTTGTTTAGATATTGGTGGGAAAGGTTGGACTTTATGATCCGGTGGGTCTCTTCCAACCTGGTGATTCTATGATTCTATGATTCATTATTTGCACTTTCTGACAAGGAGCCATAAGGATCTCACTGCTCCTCTCAAAGCTGCCAGTGGAAAGAAAGATTTTTCCTGGGGAGGAGCATCTCCAGGGAAAAGCGGTGAAAAAGCATGAGAGAAGGAATCTGGAAGAATTCACTCCCACCCACCTACAGGAGATTCCTAGAAGCCCTGTTAGCCTGAAGGTTTCCAAAAACCCACTCTGCTTCTCAAGGGCAGGGTCATTTTTGTGGCAGGTTGATTTTCAAACAGCAGTGGTGTCTAGCTGGAACGGCTCACGAGGCTGGAATGTTCGAATTATTCCCAGGAGAGAGGGTTTAATGTACGAAATGCAGGTGAGGCAGCCAGAAAGACACGATGAATGCAATTTATCACAGAGCTCTGCAATTTGTCACATTGGAATCACAGGAAACAGGCGAAGCAGAGAAGCAGATAGATAGACTGGATAGATTAAGGTCCTCTGGGCATGGAACATCTTTGAAATATGCCAAGGAAATTACATGTTACACATCCAAATTTTCAAACAGCATTTTATTGATTGGAATGGAGCTCTGGGTTTCTGGAGGCCGAGTTCCTTTACCCCAGAAAGGAGAAAGATGTGTCATGCTGAGGAATGAAGCAAAGCTAAAATTATAGGGTGCTGGTTTGCTTCATTTTGGTTTTAATCCACTTCTGGAGAGGCGCCAGGAGGTAGGGATTTGTTCACAAATCAAGTGCCTGTGCTTCCCAGCTACCCTTCTGCTGGCTCAGCTTTCAAATTTAGGTGCACGAAGCTCCACACACACAAGAGCAATCTCAGTACTAAACTCTAGACCTGCTTTTGACGATATGCAAGTGATCAATTATGCTCAGAGCAAACACAGTCCTTTCTCATCCCACTGCTTTTGCAGGGAACCTTTCTCAAAACAGGTCTGTTGTTTCAGTACTCCCTCTGTACTCAGCACTGGTGAGGCCGCTCCTTGAATCCTGTGTTCAGTTGTGGGCCCCTCACCACAAGAAGGATATTGAGGCTCTGGAGTGAGTCCAGAGAAGAGCAACGAGGCTGGTGAAGGGGTTGGAGAACAGACCTTATGAGGAACGGCTGATAGAGCTGGAGGTGTTTATCCTGGAGAAGAGGAGGCTGAGGGGAGACCTCATTGCTCTCTCCAACTACCTGAAAGGAGATTGTGGAGAGGAGGGAACTGGGCTCTTCTCCCAAGTGATAGGGGACAGGACAAGAGAGAATGGCCTCAAGCTCTGCCAGGGGAGATTTAGGCTAGAGATTAGGAGGAACTTTTTCACGGAAAGGGTCATTGGACACTGGCAGAGGTTGCCCAGGGAGGTGGTTGATTGACCTTCCCTGGAGGTGTTTAAGGGACGGGTAGGCGAGGTGCTGAGGGACATGGTTTAGCATTTGATCCGGTGCGTCTCTTCCAACCTGGCGATTCTATGATTCTATTAGTATAACAACTCTGAGCTTTACAGCAGCAATGCTGGAGTGATGCTGCAGTCCAGAGTGCTGCTGCAGCTTGCTGGATATTCCCCACCTCCCACAAAGTAGGGTCCTTGCAGCTTTCAAACCAGCACACGGACTCTTTAAATTGTTTCCCTGGGAGGAGAATTATATGTTCTGCAACGCCTCAGGACAATGAGCCAAAGGAACTGTAGAATATGATCTTGGTGTTAAAGCTGGAGCTCTGCAACACTTCGCTTTATGTGGGTTTTACCCTCCTATGTAACATTACTTTTACATTAACATTTGTGGTTCCTTTTTTATGCACTCCAGCTTCGTCGTGCCCTGCCCTTTATATTTTAACAGTCAGATTCCTATGATCCAACCAGGGTGGCATGTTCAAAGCTCCACTTCTTTATAGAGCAGATTAAAAGAAAATAACCAGGTGAAAAAAAAAGGCTGAGAGTAGCAAACAAGCTTACTTCAAATAGCTTTTATTCACGCTAGGACAAGACTATAGTCAAAGAATTATACAAAACACAAAACAAAAGAGATTTTAACAACTTGATTTAAGACTATGTCACGCCAATCCGATGCTCGTATAGCTATAATCAACAAAGTTTTGGAGCACAATATTACTTAACGTTACTCATTGGATGCTTTCAGATACAAAAATGTATCAGGAATAATAACAATAATCCACAGGTTCCTTTCACTATTATGGAAATATTACTATTGACCTTTACAAATTTTGCCCACTGATGCTTTATCACTCAGAATCTGGTCCGCTTAGAAACACAAATTACAGATAAACTTCTAGTGCTCAGAGCAAAAAGACTGTTTTTTAATCATAGAAACAGAAAGCAACATCAATTTCTCAAGAAAAAAAGGAATTTCAGCTGTCCATCTCTTGACCAAAAAAAAAAAAACACCCCAGTGTTTTAAAAACCCACAGCAATAAGTTTGCTTTGAAAGCTTTAATTATGACTTCACCAGGTATTGCTTTATGCTTTCATACTGCATCCCAACTGAAACCAATCAAGAAATTTAAAATAGCAGTAAACTAAGCAGCAGAGAGATGTGAGTATGAACCTGTTCTCATGGCAGGTGATGTATACCCCCTCCTGAAGCCCACTGAAGTCAATAGAATATATCCACTGATGTCAATGCTCTTTCAGACAGACTTTTCTAGAAGCAGGACTGGCGCTTCATATCTGACACAGAGATGTGTGGCCGTGTGCACATCTGTGTCTGTACTTTCCACAGTTTGTGTGTGGCTGAGCTCAAAGTGAAGGTCTCTTCTCTTGCTGCCTCTCAGAGAGGGGATTTCAGTGGTTTTGAATCACAGAATCACCAGGTTGGAAGAGACCCACTGGATCAAAGAGTCCAACCATTCCTATCAAATCAGATATTGGAACCAGAGCATCCTACAGCTTCGCTATTGCAGATGTGCCTCTGACCACTGACAAGGGCATCACGTGTGGAGATTTTAGCACAGCATCAGTGCTACTGGCTTCATGCATCATTTGCCTTTAGATCATGTGCACAGGAGAATATCTTCCTTATAAATCAAAGACTAACTCACAGTGTGTCAATTAACATCTGTATTCTAGAAACTTTTACCATGCAGAACAATTTATATTTTCCTATAAACTATTCTAATCTGCTGAATGGCAGAGCATGGCACTCGAGCAGGAGGAATGATGGTGCAGAGGAGACATAATTCATGGTTTCACGAATGTCCTTTTTGTTCTTCGCTCTCTGTGGTGTGTTATTTGCTAGAGACTAAAACTGAGCTAGTAACAAGATGTCATGGGATAAAAAAAACCCTTTTGGATCAAGTGAAAATATTACATTGTTAAAATCAAAATGGGTCCCTTTTGAGGTCAGAGAGGAATGCGAGTTTCACAATTTCTTTTTTTAAACAATCAGCAGACAGCCAACTAAATCATACTCATAAAATACCATTCCAGTTTGGATCTGTCACAAAACAGAAGGATTTAATTGCTGCTCGAAGTGACAAAGATAAGCTATTCTCATTCCCACAGCAAGGGTAGGGGCATCTGTCAGGAAAGACAGACTTTTTTTTTTTTAGTGTTTTCCTAAACGCTGCGAGAGTGAATTCAATTGTAGGTAAAAAACCCACAGTGAGTGACATGACAACATAAAAGCTTAAAAGATAGTGAAGAACCCAAACTCTTCTAAACACAGGATGAAAAGTAGGTAGCAAAAGCTTGATTTAAGAGAAATTCTTTCTCACCAGGTTTCCCCCGTGGAAATATTTCCATATGGAGTCTGTAAAAAAAAAAAAAAAATACCAAAACCAAAAGTACAATGGCTCACAAAGCTCTGCTGTGACCTTTTAAAAAAAAACAACCACACACTGCTATAATTCTGAAAAGGCGACTGTTGGGAAAAAAAAAAAATATTACAAAAGTCTCCTCAATCAGTCATGTTGTGAAGTGTCATCTGGGGGCTGATATCTTCTTTGGAAATGCAGAGCACATACATTAGGGCAGCACACCTGGCTGCTGCTGCTTAGAATAAAAAAAAAAATGTACAGTGAGGTTGATGATGTGGCTTATTTTTTGGATGGAGAGGGGATTTTCCGAAGAATAAATGCTCACCGGGCACCTCCTTGCCCCTTCAAGCTAATAGAAGCGAGTTGCCTCACAGCCGCTAGAGTCTTTGGAAAAGTTCCCTGTAATTCTTCATCCCAGACACATTGCCCCGAAAGTGTCCTGCTGTCTGTCTACACAAATTAGTCAGTCTCTACATTCTTGTTCTCTACAGGACCTCTGCTGTTGGCTGCAGAAAAACCTTTCTAATATTTCATCTCCGGTTGTGACTCTCAGCTTTTTAGGGAGGCTGCAATTAGATAAGACACCAAATCAAATACCACTTATTACACAGAGGGATTTGCTTTTCTGCTTTCATTCAGCTTGGCCGCATGTTGTTGACTTTTTTTTTTCGCAAAGTAAAGAAACAGTCATCTTTATCTCCGTGACAGCTATTTATATTTTCTTTTTCTTTTATGAGGTTTAATTAAGATAGCTCAATGATTTGATTTTCCTCAGGTTCACTTGCCTGGAATTAGTTACTCTGTTTTCACTGAAAGTAAAATTAGGAAGGTGCATAACTTAAAAAGGGGACAAATTCTATCATCTTTACACTGGCAAAATTCCCATGAACTTCAACTACTTGCTAGGAATTTTGCCTGAAAATGGATCATATAATCAAGCACTTCATTGCTGTAGATTATATTAAAGCCAAATGAGCACATAGAGAATTCCTGCACACAGAGTCCAAAAATGAAGTGCACAACACTCTTAGGTTTTAGCAGTTCTGAGATTTACTGTTCATCATTGTTTCCACTCTGACCCAGACAAAAGCATTAAGCTAGATAAAAATAATCTTTTTATTGATAATCTGAGTCATATTACTTCTTAGTGTTCGGTTACTATTATGAATTTAAGGACTGGAGGATACAAGAAAAGCACTTAATGACCTAAGAACACTAGAAAAACACAGGAATACAAGGATTAAAGGATACAAGAAGAGCCTCACTGAGCTTAATATTCAGTCCATAATACTAGCAAAGAACATGGACAGAAGCAAGCGTGTTAGTGGCATCTCTCATTCCGGATATTGGTGGCTCAGTGACACTGATTCAGAGGCAGAATAGAAATTTCTGCACGTTTTCCCTGCGAGGGAAGGGTTTGCTGTGTGGTGTCCTTCTCTGCCACCTCACCAGCTTTGCTTTCTTCATGGTATCACCCACAGAAACCCCACATTTACCCCACCTCACTTATCCATTTCAGCTCATGTGGTTGGACTCGATGATCCGATGGGTCTCTTCCAACCTGGTTGTTCTATGATTCTATGATTTCTAGAAGCAATCTAAGCTCAGATGGAGCTATTTTGGCAGCCAGCTTGAAATATCTGGGACTTCATTTTCGGAGGTGTCAATCTCCCTAGGCTAAGCTGAGGTCCATGGGAGACGTGAGACTGTGATGCCTCATCAAAAACAGCTCCTAAACCTCTAAATCTGAACATTAGCAACAGGAAAAAAAAACCAACATGCAATTCCTGCATCTTTCTGAAATTCCTGGAATTTATTGTTGAATCCAGCTAAAATTGGGCATTTTTAAGAGTGTCTGTGTGAATATTTCCCTGGAAGTATGTCTAAAATTGCTGGGAGATATTTTAAGTGTAATCCGTGGGGAGCTATTGATGGTAATAAAAAATACTGTGAGAAGAAAACAGCAGCAAGTGAAACTGCCCTCTCAGAAAGCCCAGGTCTGCTTTGAAGGAAGTGTTGATATTCACCATAAGCCTCCATCATTTCCCAGAGGGACGTACAGTGCCTTGTAATGACATAATCAGAAAGTAATGGTGCACTGGAATAAAATAAAATAAAATAAAATAAAATAAAATAAAATAAAATAAAATAAAAGGGCAGGGTCTGAGCCATCTCCCATTGAAATCAAAGAGGATTTTGCTATTGACTTCAGTGAGAACAGAGTTCTGGACACAATCTGTGTGCACAGTTTATTTGCACATTTGCTTCTCCGTCAGCATTTCTAGATGTCTGCCCGAGAGTATTTCTGTCCAGATGCATAAGTGTGAGTTTATCATGTGGTTTAATTCAAATCGTTTTGGCATTATAAAAGCGTTTCCAGCTACAGAGGACAGCTTCAGCTGGTTTCCACCCCAGGACACAGACTATAATTAGTAAAGTTTTTAACTCACATTTCAGACTGCAATTCCTATTCAGCTTTATGCAAGCTAAAGGACACAAGCAGATTTTGAATTTGTGGCATTGTTTTCAAAATGATCTTGCTGTGTACTCAAAATTTTGCAGCCCTTATTTCAAAACATAAAAAAAACACCCCCTCTATAATAATTACCCAACTCATCAGCTACGGTCCTTGTTTTCCTTAAAGGGAAACTTCTTTGAGGGCCTCAAGAAAATGATAATAAAAGGGAAGCAATGTTGCCCTCAAAAGTCTGCTGAAAATAAAGGGTGAACTCCTGATTGCTTTAGCCATGGGAACAACCCCTTCAGAGCAGCTCAAATCCAGGCAAGGTGTCTTACACCAGGAGTAAATCTAGCCTGCTGGAACTCTTTGCGTTACTAAAATAAGCATGATTTTGGCATGTAAATAGGGGGTAGAATTTTATTTCGCTTTCTTAGGGGCATACATGCACTTTACAGTAAGCCTTTCAGAATAAAATTTTACTTCACATTATAGGGAAAGACATTCCTTTTTTTTTTTTAGATTTCCCTTTTCAAAGCATGCCTCAGATTTCTAAGTCGTAGCGGAGAGCTCTTGTAGAAGTAATAAAAGTCTTTAAAATTAAAATGCTAATCATAAACAAACCCAAATGCATGAAAGATATAGTCTGACTGCCTAACAAAAGAGAATTATATAATTCCATTTGAGTGAAATCTTTCATCTTTGATTTACAGGTTTGAGTCTGCCTATAACTGAAACCATATTGTTCCATATCTTTCATATCATAGCCTTCCCCAAAAATCTTGTTTTAATTAAGGTTCCTTTCAGATTTTAGAATAAAAAGCATGACAGTCTTCACTTATGGCTTTAATATATCTTTCGAATTTGGAAAATAAGCAAAAACGAACATCGCTCGCTTTTAAAAGCCGAGCGAGCTATGAAATATTGCGAGTCGAATACTTTAAGGTATCTCCCAGGGTTCATTAGGTGAGAAAGTTGTAAACAAAATAAAAGTTGCTGTAGCGGAGTTTTGCTCGTTTGAATACATACATGCCCTATCTCTTCCTCGGACGGTAAGGCAACACGTGTAACAGTTTAAGCATTCGTTAGCAGCTAAAGGCACAACTCTATGTCAAGTTCTCAAACACGGAATTCAACAGCTAAAAATCACATTGCAGGGAGATCTCGCTGCACTTCAGGGATCTAAAATAAAAGTCTAAATCCTTTGAAGCTCCTCAAGCAACGTCCGTTCTCTTGGTGCGGGACTACATAAAAGAACCGGGGTCATTTTCGTTTGACGACGTGTAAAAAAACACCCCTCACCCACAAACGCAACCTCCCCAGAAACACCTGAGCTTCAAATGAGCTGCACGTCGTTCCCAAATATCACTACTCAGGATGCAGAAACATTTCGGAACAAACTAGAAACACATTTGAAAACCCATCCATTTCGCAGAGACTACTTGATCTCTGCTGCACATCTGGTGAGTTGCTACTGTCAACTACAGAGTGTACAGTACTTTTTTTTTAAAAAAAAAAAAAGCAGAAGATCGCTCTTTTTAGAGATTTGCGAATTTTTTTTTGTGATAGAAAAGATTGCACAAAATGGGGAGGGATGGCTGGGAAAAAGAAAAATAAAACACCGCAAAGCATGATGCTTCGCGGTATTTATAGTACAATAAGAAGTGCTTTCTCTTTAGCTAAAATCATTGCAATTTACACACCTTTCACTTACTCAGTTATGAACTCATAGGGGTAAAAAATGGAATGAAAAATAAGCCTTTGTTGGTTGTTTTTTTTTTTCTTTTTCACTACACAGAGCAAAGAAAGCAAATCCTATTAACAGTTTAACACAGTATGAAAAAAAAATCACCCGGTAAAAAGTGTCAGAAAGTGATTGATGGAGTTTACCGAGTATTTTGCTGGCTGTTGCGAGTCTTGTATCTATAATCTATCACGTAGAATTTTGTAATTCTCTACTTCACAACTTACGTCGGAGAGAGGGTCAAACAGCAGATGAAAAGCATGCTATAGGCTCTTTCTCCCAAGCCCATTTTGCTGTAACCCTAGAGCTGCGGCGGTTACATTCAAGGAATCATCAAGGCCCTTTCAAGTCCATCCAAAGAACAAGTGAAGCTGCTATTCAGAGCTCCGTGCCCTGTGTTTATGTTCCATCGGATCTGTGCCACCCAAGCAGCAGACAAGACATGTCTGAGGGTGCTCTGGGGGGATACACAATGATGTCACCCACAGGAAATATCAGGGAGGACCTGGCACTTCACAGGGTTGGCTCTTCTTCCATGGGCTCGCCAGCAGCTCTGGAAAAATAAACAGGCAATCAGAATATGGCACGAGAGTACACAATGACATTGTAGGTTTTCATGCATAATCAAAGCTGATTTTTCAGCTCTCTCCGATGTTTATTTGTGTTCTTCATTTACCCATAAATAGAGTTTCTTTTGTAGGAAGTATAAACAAATGTCAAGTGGAAAAACATTGTAGATCCAAGCAATCACTGCGAATGTTCCTGTTTATATTAAAATATGTCAGAATATTTTATAACTTTTCATCCAGATATATATGTGCTTTGTGTCAACGGAGTCAAATAATTTCATGAAGAAAAACAGTGGAGATACTTTTATTTTACATGCTTTTGCAACTAAAAATACGTGCATTTGTTTTTTTTAAGTGGGCCCATACCATTAAAACAGAATAGTTCACTAGTAGCCAAGAAGTTAGCCGTGTTTCTTCTCGGGTTCTTCTTCAAACCTCTGGTTTTGATTCAGGGCTCCCGTAAATGTGTTGCCTGCCTGCCTGGATACAACTTCTGAAAACAAATTCTCAACTCGATCAGAAAATTAACGTCATGGAGAAGGTATCCATCAATAATGTCAAAGTAGATTGTACGTGTCTCTTTTATTTCACGTTTTCACATTTTGTTTAATTGAAAAACCTCTGGGAAATATCCAACTTAGGCAAGAAGAGCTCTTTAAAACATCTGATAAGAAAATAATTGAGACATAAGCTGAGCTGGTATAAACTGTCATAATTCCTTGTATCTAACAAGGTAACACGCCTGAGGATCATGCTGGTAGTTATAATATTGAGACCTCACTGTGAGACCTCACTCCTGAAGGACACAAGAATTTGGACATAAATGATTTTTCACCTCATTCTGGCAGAAGACCATGTGACAAATGAGCTTAAGATCTCCTTGCGAATAGTAACTTCAAGCAATCTTGAAATGAGAGGAGAGCCAAAAGTAAGTGAAAATTAATAAATGAGACATCCACAGTTAAACCCAGTAAACCACTATAAGTGGTCTCAATAAGACATCACTCAGAAACTACAAACTCATGAGATCCCATGCAAAAAAAAAAAAAAAAAATCTAATTACTAGGGGCTTGCATGGGCTTTGGTAGTTTATTCAGCAAGGAAGCCAGAGAATTTTCAGTGGATGTGGAGTTTATTAAAGTCTTTCTCAATGAAAAATACAGCAGTATGTCTTCAAATGATCTTTTACAGGTTATTCCTTTAGCTTTAAAATGATCACAGCGAGTGTGTTAAAAAATGTCAGGTGAGTGACATATGAAAAACAAGATGGTTTTGGGACTAATCAATTTCCAAGGGGGTTTTCACCCTAAAAGATTATTAATCTATAAATCTCAGTTCTTTTGTTCCTTATCACATGACGGAGAATGTTTCCTGCGCACTGTAACTGCTACAGCTCCCTCATTTCTGAGAGGTGAGATGAAGCAGAATTTCAGGGAAAGATACAGTAGGAAGCAATTTAGACAGAGCTGGGATGGGAGTGCTTCCCTGTCCACATAAAGATGCAGCAGAACAGCTTCCCTTTGACATGCAATAAAAGCCTGGAGAGTTTATCAAGAGATGCATAAAAGTGTTTAGCCAGACCTCTATCAAAAATGACTGAGATCATAGAATCATAGAATCATCAGGTTGGAAGACACCCACCGGATCATCGAGTCCAACCATTCCTATCAAACACTAACCCACGTCCCTCAGCACCTTGTCCACCCATCCCTTAAACACCTCCAGGGAAGGTGAATCAACCCCCTCCCTGGGCAACCTCTGACACTGCCCAATGACACTTTCTGAGAAAATTTTTTCCTAATGTCCAGCCTAAATCTCCCTTGGTGGAGCTTGAGGCCATTCCCTCTTGTCCTGTCCCCTGTCGCTTGGGAGAAGAGCCCAGCTCCCTCCTCCTGGGAGGGTCTATGTGGGTCTCCTGGTTATTCTATGATTCTATATTCTAATATATTCCAACACTGGGTGAGTATTCTGCATCAGCCAGAGCTTAAGCACCAATAAAGATGTTTATATGCAAGTACAAGATGGACTTTTTGGAAATGCAGTGGATGCTGAGGTGTCCCAGTCTCTCAATGTGGTTACTCGCAGCCTTGTCCAACCTCCTTCTGAAGAATTATTTGCATGTTTTAACTTCATTTTATTGGTGTCAGAGAAGTCACTGGATCTATCCAATCATTTATCACTAACAACATTTATTTTTATGGCATAAGAGCTGAGACTAGATTTTTTTTTTTTTGTGAGAGCCAGTAAAGCTTTAAGGCCCTTACTCCAGAGATAAAACTACCATAATCTTATAAGACTAAGAGGTGATCTACAATATATATTATATATTTCTGCTGAAATCAAGGGGGCAGAGTCTGACAGACTAAATTTATGTTTCTTCAGTTTTGTCACTGTTAGTTATGTTAGTTCAGTCAGTCTTCCTGTAGCTGACAAGAGGCTGGTTTATAAACATGAAAGAGGCAAATCCCCCGTCCCATACTCTACGCTCTAACTCACTCATTCCTTAGAGATGCAACTGCAGTCAGCAGATCCAGAAAGTCACCAATGAGGACTGTAATTATTGCAGAACCACAACTGTGACTTTTTCATTAAAGCCTCACTACAGCTTATTTAATCTTCAGAATCCTAGGAGCAGAGCAGTCTTGTATCGTATCTGTTCACTTTGATGGGCTGGAAAGAGTGCTCACCTATAGCTCTTTCTATGCATATTTCACAGTACCTTTGCAATCACTAGACAAAATGATTCTATTGAAACTTTAAAACTAAATACATAAATGAGGCAAAAATCCTATCGTATAGATAACATCTGGCAAAACATGTGACATCTAATGTATTGTTCCATGGCAGTTGAGACTAAGAAGTAACCGTATTATTTTTGATACTGTTATTTAAAATAGTTAATATCTACACTTTTTTAAAAAAGTTAATATTTAGGAGGTTTTGAGGGACCTGGTTTAGTGTTTGATAGGAATGGTTGGTCTTGATGATCCGGTGGGTCTCTTCCAACCTAGTTATTCTATGATTCTATGAAGATAGATAAATGCTGTACATCACCCAAAGAAGAAAATATTTCTCTTATCTTACTTTTCAAGTTAGAATTACAGAGGATCCTCACAGCTACATTGTCGCACAAGTGAAAATAAAGACTCAAGGTATGTTTCCAATTCACAGAAACTACAGAAGAAAAGATAGATTTTCTGGCATGGTATGACTGTTTCAGGTAGTAATCTGCTCTTAATTTAACTCAGCTGTCTCAGGAAAGATCGTTGCAATTTAAAAGTAATCCTCTGGTAGCAGAGGGCTGGGGAAAAAGAGGTACATTTCTATACCATGGAGATGATTTGGGGAGTGTCTGAAGACATATAAGAGATCCTAAGGAAGTGTATATTCTAGTAAAAATGGACTTTGCATGGATCAAAGACAGAGAAAGTAAAAGTAAAAGCCATCAGAGTTTAAGAGCAGAATAAAGTACTTACACGAAGACTCTCAGAAGATGAAGTAACGTCCAAATAAAGTAAATTAAGTAAAGTATAAACTCTGGTAAGTTAAAGGTAAAGTTAAATGAGGCAGGACAAAGGAGAGTTTGAAGGGCAACATGTTAAAGGCATAAAGACTACTAATAAAAGATCTTTCAAAATACATCAGAAGAAATGATCAAAGCGTGAGGGGAGCAACAATGAAGGTAAACTACGAAAGCACAATGAACTATTCGTATCTGTGCTCACTTGGGAAGTGTCAGGGAGATTTTATTATTTGCAGATGAACTATCTTAAACTGAATCAGCAGCAGAACAAACTGACACATTAAACACTGACAATTGCTGTTACCTCTACTGTTGGTGCAGTTGCTGATTTAAGCAGTAGAATTCCAGAGGAATGTAATTATGATGTATAATTACTGAGCATACTCTGCTGCTTAAATCAGCATCAATCTCTACCTCTACCTCTACATGAGAGGTACAGAAGGTAAGAAATTTTTCACAGAAAGGGTCATTGGGCATTGGCAGAGGCTGCCCAGGCAGGTGATTGACTCGTCTTCCCTGGAGGTGTTTAAGGGATGGGTGGACAAGGTGCTGAGGGACATGGTTTGGTGTTTGATAGGAATGGTTGGACTCGATGATCCGGTGGGTGTCTTCCAATCTGGTTGTTCTATGATTCTATGAATTTGATTCTCCTTTGGGAAACTACAAGAGACACAGTAAGACTGTAGGAGAAGTGGATAACAGCTACAACCAGTGATAGAACCAGTAGGCAGTCAGGTAAAGGTAATTTATAAGAGTTGTATCATCACACTTAGGGAGAAAGCAAGCCTTACAAATTTATTGGGAGCTTCTGAAGGAAATTAAGGAGGAGGCATCAGATGATATCCTTGTGGAAAAAAAGACTTCCAAAAATTTTATCCAAATGCTTTGAGGAACCTAGTTTGTGAGAGAAGACCCTCATGTAGATGAGCAATCCATCAAAAGCAGGAAGTGGGCAATAATATCTGCAAATTTTCACCATGGAGGAATTCTCCATAGCATCTCTAAAAGACTTGTCAGGCTATCGGTTTATTTAGGGGATAATGCTTGTTGCCGATGCAAAATTACTGATACTAGTCATTTCTAAAGGCTATAATTCTATTTCTCAGTAGGAAAGAATCATAGAATCACAGAATCATAGAATCATAGAATCACCAGGTTGGAAGAGACCCATTGGATCATCGAGTCCAACCATTCCTATCAAACACTAAACCATGTCCCTCAGGACCTCATCTACTCATGCCTTAAACACCTCCAGGGAAGGTGAATCAACCACCTCCCTGGGCAGCCTATTCCAATGCCCAATGACCCTTTCTGTGAAAAGCTTCCTCCTAATCTCCAGCCTAAATCTCCCCTGGCAGAGCTTGAGGCCCTTCCCTCTCATCCTGTCCCCTGTCACTTGGGAGAAGAGCCCAGCTCCCTCCTCTCTACAACCTCCTTTCAGGGAGTTGGAGAGAGCAATGAGGTCTCCTCTCAACCTCCTCTTCTCCAGGATAAACACCCCCAGCTCTCTCAGCCATTCCTCAGAAGGCCTGTTCTCCAGCCCCTTCACCAGCTTTGTGGCTCTTCTCTGGACTCGCTCCTGAGCCTCAACATCCTTCTTGTGCTGAGGGGCCCACAGCTGAACACAGGATTCGAGGAGCGGCCTCACCAGTGCTGAGTCCAGAGGGAGAATAACCTCCCTGGACCTGCTGGTCACACCATTTCTGATCCAAGCCAAGATGCCATTGGCCTTCTTGGCCACCTGGGCACACGAAGGCCACTGGTATCCTGGCTTGAAAGAAAGCAGTGAAACACAAAGTAATACACAATACAAAAACCAAAGGGGCAGACAGTGATGTTTTGGAGAGTTTGGTGTTAATGGCAGAAAACCAGAAAGAAACAGAATTAAGAAGCAGTCCTGAACACTCAAATCCTGTGTAAATAAACAGTGTGCTCAACACCTGGAGTCTTGCATGCAGTTCTTATTTCACCTCGAAAAACTACAAAAGGCATAGAGAGGGGTAAGAGTGATCAAAGTTAAATTATTTTCATACTAGGAAAATGCAATGCTTTTTTTTTTGAGGCAGGTGAAGCCTTTAAAACCAGAAATGAGGCAAAGACTACGAGTAAGAAAAGGGCTGCTTTTATCTCTCACAATATATTATCAGTTAATAAGTTTAGAATAAATG
This sequence comes from Coccyzus lansbergi, assembly GCA_033558105.1. Lineage (NCBI taxonomy): Eukaryota > Metazoa > Chordata > Aves > Cuculiformes > Coccyzidae > Coccyzus > Coccyzus lansbergi. The sequence continues at coordinate 30,691 of JAUMJK010000509.1, forward strand.
CCTGATGAGGCATCCTTTCAGGTAATTATAGAGAGCAATGAGGTCTCCCCTCAGCCTCCTCTTCTCCAGGATAAACACCCCCAGCTCTCTCAGCTGTTCCTCAGAAGGCCTGTTCTCCAGCCCCTTCACTAGCTTTGTTGCTCTTCTCTGGACTCACTCCAGAGCCTCAACATCCTTCTTGCAGTGAGGGGCCCACAACTGAACACAGGATTCGAGGAGTAATCTCACCAGTGCTGAGTACAGCGGGAGAAGAACCTCCCTGGCCTTGCTGGTCACACCATTTCTGATCCAAGCCAAGATGCCACTGGCCTTCTTGGCCACCTGGCCACACTGCTGGCTCATGGTCAGTCGCTGTCAACCAACACCTCCAGGTCCTTCTCCTCCTGGCAGTTTCCAGCCAGACTTCTCCCAATCTGTAGCTGCTCAGGGTTGTTGTGCCCCAAGTGCAGGACCTGGCATTTGGCCTTGTTAAACCTTATCCCATTGGTCATGGATCCAGCCTGTTCAGATCCCTTTGGAGCCTCCTGACCCTCCAGCAGATCCACACTTCCACCCAGCTTAGTGTCATCTGCAGACTTGCTAAGGAAGCACTCGATGCCCTCATCCAGGTCATTGATGAAGACATTGAACAGGGTTGGACCCAGCACTGAGCCCTGGGGAACCCCACTTGTCACTGGCCTGGGGAAGTCGTTCCTCAGGTCCTGATCCTGTCCATGACTGCAGATCCTGTAGGGTATGACCAGGGAGGTGCAGCCCACCCAGCCCAGCTGAGACGGACACCTGAATGGTGAAATACTAAGAAAAGCTTTATGACTTGATACACAAACACAGCAAGTGACCCTAGAGAAGGGCTAGATGTACCCCATGATCCAAACTTTTACTCTGGTATATAATACAGTGCATATAGTATAATGCAACATGACTGAAACTGCAGCTGGTTGATCTGAAACACTGAGAGTAATATCTAAAAATTACACTTTGTTTTCATTTTCATTTGAGTAAAACCTATGCTCAGCTGAATGACAGTCATAAAGTCAAATTCTGATGTCATTCTTAGGATTTACTGTTTGCTTCAAAAATAGTAAGCACAAGAGTTCCCTCCACACTCTTATTTTTCCCTTTTAAGAAGAAACACCCAGAGGTTTCAATGTATTGTTCTAAATATTTTCACAACAAGATTTCAGAAATTAGTGTCTGGCCAAAGCAAAATCCTGATCAGCTAAATCTGCATCTCACACAGGGCAATAAATAGTTATTAACACACAAATGTTGTGGTAGTTGAATATATTTTTGAAGAGATGCCTGTTCCTTTAATTGTATCTGAATTTAAATCTGTGTTAGCATCATGCATATTTTTCTTTCCTATCCACAAACTCTTTTTTCTATATCTGTTCCCCTCTGAAGTCTATAATCAAGTTTCAATTGGATCTTAAAATGCAGAGCTGTGTTTTGGTAAAATAAAACACCAAAAGCACAGCAGCTCTTCACGGTTTTCTTCATTTTGCTTGCCAGAGAAAAATCAAATAAAAAAAATAATCGGCACTGTCACTTGAAGAAAAGAAGGAAAGAGAGAAGAAAGAAAGATAAATACTTAAGATGGGCCTTAGCCAGGAGCATTTTATCCTTTATTCATCAGTGGTAAATGAGTCAGATATGAGCTGGCCAGGAAAAGAGCCGCTTTACCCAAAATCTGAGTTTAGAGTGAGTCATCTCACTCCAAACACCAATATATCCTCCAACATAACTGGCAAGAGTTTCCTGCAAAGAGACTCTTCCTGCCACTCTCTTTATCTGGAGGTCTGACCATCCAAAGCTGAAGTCAACAGTATCTCTGCCATCAATTCAGTGAAACAGGGTTAGCGGCGCAAGCCAGAATTATCAGACTGTGGTGGGAACCGAGAGAAAGAAAATCTGCTTCTGGCACGATGAAGGAATCGTTCAGGCTGCCCTGTCAACCACGGTCCTTTCTGCTCTGATACCACCATGCTTGTCACAACCCACTTTCCAAAAGAAAGACTTGATTCAAAGGCTTACAGCAAGTCTTCAGAAGATAATCCCTGTCTGGAATAGGGGGAAGAATCTACAATGGTGTTATCAAGAGGGCTTGAGAAGCCAGACACATAGAATCATAGAATCATAGAATCACCAGGTTGGAAGAGACCCACCGGATCATCAAGTCCAACCATTCCTATCAAACACTAAACCCTGTCCCTCATATACTAGCAACCCTGAAACCCTATCGTTTCCCATCATGGGGTACAGCTAGACACCATCTAGGATAACTTGCTATGTTTATATATCAAGCCATAAAGAAAGGTGCTGGAGCAGGAACCTTGCATGCCCACTCCTTAAACACAACGAACAAAACAAATGTGAAAAAGCAAAGTTGGGCTAGATTACTGCTGTTTGTGTTGGTCTGTGCCTATGAAATGAGCAGGATGCTTTCGTGAACTGAGTGGAATTATCCTGGCATGAAACCAGAGTGTGCAATGTCCAATCAGCCCCTGGATTTGTGATCCTGCTCAAAGGAAAGTTAAGTCATAGAATCACCACCACCAGGTTGGAAGTGACCCATCAGATCATCGAGTCCAACCACTCCCATCAAACACCAAACCATGTCCCTCAGCACCTCGTCCACCCATCCCTTAAACACCACCAGGGAAGGTGAATCAACCACCTCCCTGGGCAGCCTGTTCTAATGCCCAATCACCCTCTGTGTGAAAAACTTCCTCCTACTCTCTAGCCTAAATCTCCCCTGGCAGAGCTTGAGGCCATTCCCTCTTGTCCTGTCCCCTGTCACTTGGGAGAAGAGCCCAGCTCCCTCCTCTCTACAACCTCCTTTCAGGGAGTTGTAAAGAGCAATGAGGTCTCCTCTCAGCCTCCTCCCAGGTCTCCCCACAGCTCAGACTACCACTAAAATCAAATCTTCACGATGGCCATTTTTTATTCCGTATTCCTTCAGACGTTCAGCAGGAAGAAAACAAAGAGAACGATGTCCCAAAGCCTCAGAAAACCTAACTATCAATTTTGTCCCAGTGGGACAGCACTGATGTTGTCCTGTTGCTCTCTGATGGCAGCCTGGCTGCGGGTGACTTCTTTGTGGGTTACAAATGTGGAAACAGACTGAGGAACACATGCGTGCATGGACTTTTTTTTTTTTTGTGCTGCTGCAAAAAAATCTCTGCAGCACCACAGAAGATATTTCAAATGAAGCCATTTTTTCCACAGAACAATTCATTATGATGGATTCATCCCTGTAAGAGTCAAGAACTCATGAAGTGTAATGAATCTGGCAGCCACATGAATTCCACTTGTGTACATTTCAGCACATCCTTTTTTTTTTTTTTCTATTTCTCCCTGTTCCACCCCAAGACTCTGTTTTCAGAAGGGGTGGAAACTGTCATATACTATCAGTAGGTAAGTAATAAATGCGATAATTAAGTGCAGCATTAGTCAAAGGGTTATTTTGTTCAAATCACGTAGGATCAGCAATTTCTTTCAATGTCTGCAGTTTTAAGTGAGCGGAGGCACATAACAAGTAAAATTCTTGGTTATTCTGAACAATATAAAAATACGCAAAATTAACCACACTGTTTTTCAGAGAGTTTAAAGCTTTGCTTTGGTTGACTCTAATAGTTCCAACATTTCAACTAAAATTCATTGTGTTTCAGAGCTAGGCACACATGAACAGGCACCTTTCCACCCCTGCCTGTCAGGAGTGTCTCACAACTGGTCTCTTCTCCCAAGTGACAGGGGACAGGACAGGAGGGAATGGCCTCAAGCTCTGCCAGGGGAGATTTAGGCTGGAGATTAGGAGGAAGTTTTTCATGGAAAGGGTCATTGGGCATTGGAATAGGCTGCCCAGGGAGGTGGTTGATTCACCTTACCTGGAGGGGTTTAAGGCATGAATAGATGAGGTGCTGAGGGACATTGTTTAGTGTTTGATAGGAATGGTTGGACTCAATGATCCGATGGGTCTCTTCCAACCTTGTTGTTCTATGATTCTATGATTCTATGAAATCCGCACAATAAACCTTATATTATTCCTTAACTGAGCACTGATTAGTACTGTAACAAAGCTAAAATGTCTCCTGTTCATCACGGATTCTTCCCTAAGCTTTTATGGATTTGGTTGGAATAACACTAGCGCAACAATAGCTACGGCATATTAAAATATAATTACAATCAGAAAGTAAATTTTGTAAAGAGTGCAAACTTTACTAGCCAGCTCTGCTCACTGAGCGTTTCTTTGAGTCGTGTCTGTTAAGTCATCGAGAGATGAGTGCTCCCACTGCTGTGAGAGATGTTCACTCCCAAACTCATCCACAGCTTCTAGCGCTGCGCTATTCCCCTGGACGCCTATCAGTTCAGTTCTGATTAAAAGAGCCGATGTGGGAGGCAAGGATGGAATCAAACAAATAGCTGTCACAACATAGGAGCCACGGATCCTTCTGGCTCCACTCCCACCACTCCTCTGCCTAGCCAAAGCTCTCTCCTGTCTCCCCTGTTGTTCCACAGCTCCGCTCCACAGCCTGCAGGGAGCTGATGAGTCTCCTTATAAGGCTTTTTTTCTCCTTTCCTCCCCCACATTGTTTTCTCTGCGTGATGGAAACTACTGAATGGTTCCACTGCATTTTGGGTCTTCCTCTGCTGGAGGAGGACAAGAAAATTTGTCCTTAAAACAAGTAAATCAGTACTTCTGCAGTGGCTTTTCTGACTCCCCATATCACAGAATCACACAGAATCACAGAATGGTTTGGGTTGGAAGGGACCTTAAAGATCATCTAGTTCCAACCCTCCTGCGATGGGCAGGGACACCTCCCATTAGATCAAGCTGCCCAAGGTCCCATCCAACCTGGCCATGAACACCCCCAGGGATGGGGCAGCCAAAATTAACCTGTGCCAGGGCCTCACCACCCTCATTGTGAAGAATTTCTTCCTAATGTCTAATCTAAATCTTTCCCCCTTCAATTTAAAGCCATTCCCCTTTGTCCTATCACTTACACACCCTTGTAAACAGTCTCTTCCCAGCTTTCCTGTACACCATTCAGGCACTGGGAGGTCACTATAAGGTCTCTGGGAGATGCTGCTTTGTAGGTGACACGGTATTCAGTAGCTATCAACACTCACTGTATCATTTTCTCCATTTGCGAAGTTGAAAGCAATCACCGTTAATGTAAAAAGTAGCTGGCAAGCTGGAAAGCCCAGCATCTTCATTCTTTACTGGTGTGCACCTTCATCTTGCTGCACACAAAAAAAAAAAGTTGGCCCTGGTCCTAGTAAGGATTGCCTCAGGTTTTGTACTGGCACTGTTCCATTGCTTCCAGGGGAGTAACTTCTAATGCCTGTCTAATATAGTTTAATAATGGTTTAAGTCCATCCTTATTAAATTTATCTGACCTCGTGTTAAATGCCTTCCTAGAAAATTCAAACTGAAACAGGTCGAGGAGTTTACAATGAGAAGAATATAATCGATTACGCTTGATTATGTCTATTTTTCCTCATATGGATATTGCACTTTTTATTTAGTAAAGAGCATGCAACTTCTTTTTAAAAAACCTCTGGCGTAAATTAAACTGAGCTGATCTCCATGACATATTGTCCATTAGTTCCATGATGAAATTTGATAGGAATGGTTGGACTTGATGATCCAGTGGGTCTCTTCCAACCTTGTGATTCTATGATTCTATGATTAGGCAGGGGGAGAAAACAAGGTTCTTGTACTATTCGTGACTTTTTTTTTTAAGCATTACATGTGTCAACAAAATACCTCCTAGTATAGAACATCTCTGCTTCCAGTGGTCAAGCGAGAGAACTCAAAGCCAGGGTTGAAAAATTCCAGCTACCTCTGTTAGCAGATAATTTTGAAACAACTCTTAGTCTGGCTGTCTTTGTCTCACCTGACTGGAGTGAAAGCCTTGTTCTTGGCAATGATTGCACGTGCTTACCTGCTGCCTTCCTGAGGGACACACTGCTCGACATCCACTGAGAGAGAGGCCATAGCAGATACCGTTTCCGTCTCCTCCGTCTCTTGTTTCTGAGACTCAGTCAGAGCACAATCCACTGGCACCGAATATGGCTCCACTGACTTCCAATACTTGCCTAAGGAAAACGCACATAATAATTTATGGGAATTTTAGCTAGCACTGTAGTACAAGCAATTAGTTCAACACTGGGTGGTTATAATTTAAAATCACTCTGGTGTAAGAAGTACAGTTGAAATTTCAAGTGGCAGTGAAGAGGTATATTTCTAAACCTCAGAATGCCAAGTTGGAAAGTGCTTTCATTCCAAGAGTCATGTCACACCCTTCCCTAGAACTTAATAAACTGGAGGAGTAACACACAGACTAATGAACTCACACTGTCAGACAAGTTATTGGCTTTATCTACTCAAGGTGAAGGGAGTTCAAGGCAGGGTTAATACCTAGAAGCTCTGATATAGCAGACAATTGATGCATACACAGCAAACAGGTCTAGAAGAATGAATTTTGTTAGACAAAGTGCTCACGCAGCACTGTCTTGAAAAGAAAAAAAAATTAAAAATGCCAGCTCAGATTACAGGGAATTTGCCAGAACAACCAGGTTTGCTAGTCCTGGATGTTCTTTCTCCTGCAACCTCAGGGTGTATACTAGAACAGCAATTTATTTAAAACTCTCATATAGGAACTGGCTGTTGGTGGCAGGTTGCCAGATATCATAAGGAATAGAGGTTTCTGGTTTGCTGTGTAAAAACACAGCAGTGGATTAAAAGCACGAGTATTCTCAGTTTTCTGCTTCCAATGGAAAAGATGATAAGAAGCTTCTCAAGCACCTCAAACAGCGATGTCAGATGACTTATCCTCAACCTATGGATTGGTTAGCTGCTGCGGTGCTATTAAGAAACAAAGGTTGATTAGTGGTAACCAGGTGAACACGTAGGAATTTACATATGCATTTACTGCTCCTCATTGCCAGGTGGATGACACCTGGACAGCAGAAGCTCTGGGAAGACTGGGAGCTCTGGACCAGAGTTTATTCCATGTTTAGCAAGAAGCTTCCAGCAGCTGCTGCAGAGGTTGGGTCAGGGTACTTATCTGAGAATTAGAGGGTTTCAACAGCTGTGAAAGAGAAGGGATCAAGTAGGGGACTTTTCCAAGGGCTAAAAGGAGGATTTTAGCAGCTGGGTAGAGGGCTGAGTCGGTGTGTGTGTATGTGGAGGGGAGCTGGACGCTTTGACAGCTGGGAGGTCAGACCAGCAGTGACGCTGCCTGCGCTGCACAAAGGCTGTTGAAAACTCCCTCTTTGGTAACACAGCTCTCGACACAGTTTCAGGATTTTCAAAAGATGAACTTTTCCCTCCAGTGAGAGAGAGCAGCTGCCAATAAAGCCTGAAAATGTCTTTATTCAAAAACATCACTGTGAGATGAAAGCCCAAGTCGATCTGTAAGAACAACCATCGGGCATGGCCAGTGTGTTTCTTTGAACTCTAATAGTGTGCACGTTTGAGTAGTTAGCAGAATCTTTAAATAACAGGGACCTTCTGGGGATAGAATGTAAAGTGTATTAAGTATCCTACAAAGTTGAGATTAAGTGTTAGGAGGCTGGCTTTGCTCCAAAAGCATGAAAGACACAGCTAAAAAGTTATATACATAACAGTAGGCTCAGCGATTGGAGCCTAGCAAATTTTATCATAACAAGACAAAAATATTCTCTATTATTGCTGTGCTCAGAGAGCATACTCTCTGTTCATTAAAAAATACACTAAAACCAAACAAAAAAGTTCTATGAACATTCCACAATGTTCTCACAGATCATATGTGCAAAATTCAGTCTTTGCAATATATACCAGATTCGAGGTCTATAATTTATGAGCTAAATGTTTGGGGGGTGGGTGAGGTTTTTGTTGCAGAAACAGATGTGCAAGAAAATAAAATCTGTTGGCATGGGAATAATACCCCCTTTTGCCTATAAAAGAAATGAACCCGTGTTCACTGCTGGAGTTTTCAAGGGCTCTTATTCATAAAATAAAATATTAGTACCCAGCTACCACTGTGTTGCTCTCCTGCAGCCACAATAAAACAGCATCAGTGAGAATTGCTACGTCGCATTGGTTCATTCACACAGCCTCACACACCAGCTGCCCCCTGAATCCTGATTTTCGTCTGATGCTAAAACTCGGGGCCAATTCGAGCAGGTTTGTCAGCTCTCTGTGTCCATTTAAACTGCCTGGTGCTCCCAAACAAAGTGTGAGTTTCCACGTTTCCCTGAATTGGGAATTGTATTCAAAGAAAGGGGTGAAGGGGCTGGAGAACAGGTCTGATGAGGAGCAACTGAGAGAGCTGGGGGTGTTTAGCCTAGAGAAGAGGAGGCTGAGGGGAGACCTCATTGCTCTCTACAACTCCCTGAGAGGAGGTTGTAGAGAGGAGGGAGCTGGGCTCTTCTCCCAAGTGACAGGGGACAGGATGAGAGGGAATGGCCTCAAGCTCCGCCAGGGGAGATTTAGGCTGGACATTAGGAGGAAGTTTTTCACAGAAAGGGTCATTGGGTATTGGAATAGGCTTCCCAGGGAGGTGGTTGATTCGCCTTCCCTGGAGGTGTTTAAGGATGGATGGATGAGGTCTTGAGGGACTTGGTTTAGTGTTTGATAGGAATGGTTGGACTCGATGATCCGATGGGTCTCTTCCAACCTTGTTGTTCTATGATTCTATGATTCTATGATTCTATGATTCTATGAAAGGCTTTCAGTGATAAAGAGGGAGAGCAGAACCAGGCCAGGTGCCAGCTCCCATGCTGCAGTGAAGGGTGTTAGAGGAGTGTGTGGCAGGGTGTTTGTGGCTTGTGGAAAGAAGTTTTAAAGCAATCTCTACTAGGAATACCATGCAGGTAGCCCCCAGCACCTCATGCAAATTGCATTCTGATGAACAGGCAACGGCAGATTTTTCTTTCCAATCAGAAAACTGCACCTTACGAACACCTGAGGTAAGCAGGACAGCCTGGCAAAGCTTCTTTTTATAAAGAACAATATTTATATGTAGCGCAGAAAACATGTAGGTCTTCCACGTGCTCTCAACCAAAAGATTTGCAGGCTTGTGGGATGGTGAGGCAATCACAGCTGCAAAGGAGCTTTGTTAGAAGCCCTAGGTATGCTCTGGATTGACAATTAAAAGAGCTCAGAAAGCATCTGCCTTGAACTGCTCACAGCTCTGAAAAATGGCATTTCTAACTGTGTTATACTGGAATGTGAAATTCTACCGGTCCTGTTATACTCGTTGAGAAGATCTTGGTGGAGCTCAAGGGGAAAAAATGAGGCATATTGCTGGTTTCATACATACAAAACTTGAAGAGCAATCACGGCTTGCAAGAACAAACAATGAAACCAAATCAGTCTTCCAGGTACACTTTGGCTTTCAGCGTGAAAGTTTGCTTATGTCTCCCTCAAAGATTCGTGGGAGCACTGATTATTACCAGGAAATAATAAAAAATGAGTATTTATACCACTGTTAGAGGCATTTGTAATTGACTTTCACAGATAGATGTGGAAATGCCACACCATGTCCTGCTTGAAAAAAAAAAACAATTTTTTTGGGGGTGATATTCAAGCTAGTGAACCGGAATGTTTAGAAGTAGCACATTACATGGATGTGGGAACTGCTACTTCCAAATGTATTACATTTCCCAAAGAGCTTTAGATCACTGTAACAAATGAAACATTTATACAAATTCCATTCTATTTAGAAAAAATGTTGTTTCCTCTCATTGTCTAATTAAGTATCGTGTCTTTAATTTTTTTTGCAACAAATCCAGCAACAGGACTTTTTGTCTAGAATGTTGTTAATATTCAGCATGAAGGTTGGATCACAGAAATACAGAGCTGATAGACATGCAAGCAATCATCCAAACAAATGAAATTTTCTCGGTGTTCCGGGAGCTGCTACTCCACACCCAAATGCTCTTCAGCCTGCAGAGCTCCCTATAACATTCAACACGTATCAGGATGAAAGGAAATGGCCTCAAGCTCCACCAGGGGAGATTCAGGCTGAACATCAGGAGGAAGTTTTTCATAGAAAGGGTCATTGGGCACTGGAACAGGCTGCCCAGGGAGGTGGTTGATTCACCTTTGCTGGAGGTATTTAAGGGACGGGTGGACAAGGTGTTGAGGGACATGGTTTAGTGTTTGATAGGAACGGTTGGACTCGATGATCCAGTGGATCTCTTCCAACCTGGTGATTCTATGATTCTATGTACTTCTATGTACTAAAAAAAATTAAGTATTCACAACTCTTCAGGTAACAGTTGCAAGAAAAGACAGAATATTGTGTATAACTCTAGCCCTTGAGCAGCCTACCTTAAGGTTTCCGAATATCTCGCTGGATGCTATGGCTATACCAGTTCAGCTCAAATCTAAGCTTGGTTTGAACAAGCAAAGTTAAGCCATTTGCAGAGCTCTGAACTATTTTTTTTTGACACACATTATATATTTTTTTCCTAAATCCACTCCTTCTTTCTGAGCTGTCACCCTCTGTGTGTATTTCTAGTAAGACACTATGTCTTTCTGGAGACAGCATTTTTTTTCCTCAATTTACCTTTTTTTTTTTTTTTGTTCCAGATCTTTTTTCCTTAAATACTTGTCTTATTTCTAACAGAAGTCCATATTCTTTCTTCACGTTTGTGGCCTGTGTGCAGCTTCCTGTCCTTCTCCCCTATAGTATTAATTATTTTTTTTTCTCAATTTATCTTTTTTTTTTCAGGTCTTTTTTCCTTAAATACTTGTCTTATTTCAAACAGAAGTCCATATTCTTCATGTTAGTGGCCTGTGTGCAGCTTCCTGTCCTTCCCCCCTATTCTAATTTTTAAATCTGGTACAGTACTTGAATTTCCCTAACTTGCTGATTCCTTCCAAAGCATTAACAGGGAATTTCAGGGAAGATGCTAAGTCATGAGCTACCCTAGGGCATATCACCAAGCAAAAAATATTTATAGAATTTATCACATACAGATGATTTACTTAGAGCATTTGCATATCTGGGTGACTACTGGATCTGAAAGATGAATCACATCCCTACAGTGAATTTTAATTGTCACTTTACAACTAAAATTAGACTGATAATTAGTGCAAGATCAGTGGGCAATGCATGGTGTCCCTTTGAAAAGCTGCATTTATTTCACACAGATGAATCCTGATTATTTGCAATTCATCTAAGACGAAGCAAAACATTTGTTATCCATTTGTTATTGTTCAGGAGCCAGCAAACAGTATAAGTCAGGAAGCTCCCACTGTCTTGGTAAAATGGCAAAGAGCAGAAGATTAGAGAATGTAAGAGAAGTCTGCTCAGTTGGATTAACGCAACTGATGGCAAAGAGAAAATTTTTCAGTGAGACCAGAGAAATGCTCTAAAGAATCTCGGTGGTAAAGGGTTGGGGTCTGGACACAATCAAGCAATCAAGCACCTTCTGCATCAGAAACAGAATAAAATATTTGTTCCATGGCTCAGTGCCCATTTTGAGCTCTTAAACATTATCTCGAGCTGCTATACATCTCAAAGAAATTAAAAGAGCTGCACAAACTGAGAGATGTAAAAGAAACAAAAATTAAAGTGCACACACACACACGCGCACATACACACACCCCAAGCGGTTTCTAAGAATGTTGCTTTGTACATAAAAGAGTTGCCCACTCTTTTCTCTAAAACAGTAGTTTACTGTCTATGACATTAATTAATAATCAAAAACACCCCAAACCCACCAACCCAAACTGAGAAACATACTTTGAATTTCAGTGGTCTTTTTTAAGGAAGCTATTGCATTCATATTGGGGATTTGGTGCACAATATCTTCCGGGAGAGGCTCCAGCTGCAAGAATAGAATAGAATAATATAAATTTTCAATAACCCACAGGGAAGTAAAACAAACTGAAACAATCTAATCCTCAGGAAAAGCTCAGCCCAAGAACTAGTTAACATTTTGCTGGTATCAGTTCTAAAACTATAGCCATGATTTTGTTTTCTGTTTTCCAGCCATGTAATTGAATTCCAAGGGGCTTTTCTATTGGCTGCACGACTAATCTATGGAGTCTCTGAAGCAGGTGCATGTCTGTGCATTATTCATTAAAAAAATGTTAGTTATTTGTGTAATTTTGGTAGGTTCCTCACAAACCAAATTCCACCGCGTCTGTATATGCAGCTGGGCACTCCAAACAAAACCTTGCCGAAGCCACACTGGAATCAAAGTGTTCCCCTCTATTATCTTTATTTTTTTTCTGGTGTTATTACAACTAACCATCTTACACATTTTAAAATTTATGGGGGGGAGTGGAAACCATAAAACCCAGCTGCTTTTACTAGCTTTGCATTCATTTCAAATAGAGCCGTAGATAAAAATCAGTTACGCCGATCAGGAGTAAGAGTTCTCTACGTAAGTGTTTATCGAGTCCGCTGCTTTTTAATTAGACAGTTTCAATTGCATAGTCTTTGAGTAGGGCTGCATCATAGTAAATTAGAAGAAGTGTTTAGTTATATTTGTCCGGCAGTGGACATATATACCAAGCAAACTTAGGAGGAAGTTTTTCACGGAAAGGGTCATTGGGCATTGGAATAGGTTGCCCAGGGAGGTGGTTGATTCACCTTCCCTGGAGGTGTTTAAGGCATGGGCGGATGAGGTGCTGAGGGACATGGTTTAGTGTTTGATAGGAATGGTTGGACTCGATGATCCGATGGGTCTCTTCCAACCTGGTTGTTCTATGATTCTATGAAACTATTTTGACATTTGTTCACATGCGATTTTTTTTTTTGTCCACCTTTTATATGATTTCCTCTTAGAAAAAAGGGTGAAAGATTGTTTGAGCTAAATGCCTCTTCTTTTACTGTAATAACTACATTCTCCTTGAACTGTGCTCGGAGCCCAGCCAGTTTTAATGCTTCCCTGCACAGGCAGTTGAGGCTGGGTGCGGAGGCGTGCTTCCTGCAGGGCTGGGACTAGCAGCCGTCGCGAGGTGCGCAAGGAATCAATACCAGTCTCCTGTTCTCCAAAACTAAGGAAGTTCGACCATCGTTGACAGGAGACATCTGTACAGCAGACAAAACTCCTTTTTCAAGCGTGCCCTGGGTCTACTTGAAACTAGGTCAAGTGAAGACCACCCAAGGAGCTTCCCCTGTGAAGTTAAGAGTTCAGTAGCCACCATATATTGTCCTCAGGGTTTCTACCACTGCATTGGTACGCGGCAACTCGATAAAATCAGCTTTGATCCGTGTACACAGAGTGGGAAGTAACTGCAGTGTAGATACTCCCTTAGTGGTGCTATTTTTAGCAAGCTCAGCTACAAATCCCAGAACTTCCAGGATCCTACCATTACGTTAAGCAGGGAATGCTTGTCAGAGATAGAGACATTGGAATTATCAACGGTCTTTTGGGGTCTCGGTAACTAAAATGAGCTGTTCACATTATTACTTCCTTAGAACTCCATATGGGATTGCAGCTGGAAGACTTCCCTGTAGCTAGAAACAATGGCTCTAAATTTTGTTTTCAAATAGCATCTATTTCTTTATTCTGAACAGTGAGTAAGTGTGCAATGAAGTGCTGGTAGGACCTGATCTGGATCATTTGATAGGAATGGTTGGACTCAATGATCCAGTGGGTCTCTTCCAACCTGGTGATTCTATGATTCTATGATTCTATAACTCAGTAGTTAACCAAGTAGGCCAGACTGCCAGAGATTATTACTATCTAAGCTGTATCATGGATTGGAACAAAGAGCAATTACAATAAAAACAATATTTACAGATACATTTGCAATCTTTAAACCACATTGACCTCACGGTCTTCATAGGTTACTCTGCTTGGTAACTCTTGCTTGCGCCTGAGGGAAAATTGCCTGTTTATGAAAACACCCACCAACAGATCAAGCTTCACTGTTTTTAGAACAATAACCCATATAATAATCTTATCAATCTATACCTTGGATTTTGTAGACAGCACTTTTATCCCTTGCTATTTAGTGTTTAAATTAATCTATCCTTTTGCTAGGAAGAAGATAAAATCCTGAAGTTCTCTTTGGTCATACCGGGTGCAGAAACATGGAAGTGGAAGCAAACAGTAGCTTAAGGTTCTGTTTTGGGAATTCCCTAATTTCTGAGGTTTTGACAGACAATAGACTCCCCTAAAGTAGGACAAAGTAGCACTGGACTTTAACAACAGGAACAATAGTACAAGGTAAGGAATTCCCGGTCTGCAAGATATGAGAGCTGTCTGCCCATCGAGTACATTGAGATTCTTTCTACTGATCCCGCATACTAATTAGTAAGGTAGGACTAACTGATGTAGAGGTTGTTAAAGGAGATTTCCTATTAAAAGGTGTTGCCTTCTTCAGAGATGGATTTCTGCAGGAACTAAAAATGTGTTTATTTTTCCTAATGTATCGACAACTCTTTATCACTGCAGTAATTATTTTTTTTAACAAGTAGATTGCATTTGAATATCCAGATATATCAGATGAATCTTTAGAAAAGGCAGGTGTGTTTTTAGAAATCAGGATAAGCTCATGCATCATTAAAAAAAGAAGAAAAAAGGGTTAAACATCCAACAATCATCCCAGTCATATCTCTATCTGTTAGCTCTACTAGCAGGGGATGTGAAGATAATAGTCTCATTTGACCATTTCCTTCACATTTTTTTCCAGAAAACTTTCATGTTTCATGCCAAGCTCAGTTTCTGCTCTGGAGTTATTCTGCCTTCTCATCCTTCAGGATGGCCAAGCAGAACTTGAAGCCTCTTCCATATCAGGGGAACCTCATCACGCTCCAGCAGTTGATTATATGATATACTCAACTCCTGAAGAATTGCTGCTGGATGGATCACTGTTTCCAGAGGAACTGTCATGTGCCATTGGGTGGTGACTATTTTTCTTTTTCCCTGCTATTTTTTTCTCTCTCTTTCTTACTTATCTTGTTGTACCTTCTTTTTTTTCTTGGCACTGTAGTGTATTGGATCTAATCCAGGTTGTGTTGTGGTTTATTTAGTGACCTTGGCTCTGTTCAGGGTGTCACGTTGTGATCTAAACAGTCTGGGATCTGTTTTTGCAACTCTGAGAAGCTGCAGCTTGGAGTGTACATGAGTATCTGGTTTGTTATTTTGGCTTTGTCCACAGTTACATGTGGCACATGAGTCATTTTTCAGCAGGGAACAGGTTCAGAGGCACAAAGGGCAACCAGTACCTACCAGTTCCCCCCGAACCAAGAAGTACATTAGAAATACGGAAATTTGAATCAGACTATTCTCTGTTTCCTTGGCCAAACCACTTCCAGACCTTGGGGGCTTTGATGTCACCATGCTGACCTCTCACACATATGTTGCTGCTGTTTTCTACTCCGTCTGATTTTCTATTTTGGGGCTAATTTCTGGACTCTGAGATTATGCAAGCAACAGTTGACAGGTGACTTAGTCTCGGTGTTAATTGTTTTCTAGTATTACATCCAGATTAACAATAAGGATGTGAGATTATGACTAAGTTTAGCATGCAATTTAAAACTGATCTCAGGCCATATTCACTTTAATGAATATTTCCATTTTGGAGAGAGAAATGCTTACCTGTCCTGGCAAATAACCCTTTTTTATAATGCAGCCCAGGCCATACTGGCAGAGCTCACTGCCTCACTGGCAAGCAGCCCCAGATTCACACCGAATTCCACCAAGGAGAATAGGCCAACTTTTCATCATCGACAGGAAAGCTGCAGTGTAAGAGCTTTCCACTTAAATTACCATCCCCTCC
This sequence comes from Coccyzus lansbergi, assembly GCA_033558105.1. Classification (NCBI taxonomy): domain Eukaryota; kingdom Metazoa; phylum Chordata; class Aves; order Cuculiformes; family Coccyzidae; genus Coccyzus; species Coccyzus lansbergi. The sequence continues at coordinate 46,430 of JAUMJK010000509.1, forward strand.
TAAATGCCAGCTCGACAGATTGCAAGAAGGCAGCACATACTTCACACTCTGTGAGAAAATTGACCGGTATAAGTTTTCAAACAGGCTTTGGAGCCAACCAATCACAACCTTTTGTCAAATTCTGCTTCAGACTGAAATTCAAGCCAGAAGAATATTTACTAGAAGATGTTAAATTTAGTCGCTTAAAAATGTTTTTGCGCTCAGGGCCAAATTCATCCTTGGCCACCACTGTCAATGAAAGCAGACGTGCGCCCTCCGTGTACCTTTGCTGCAGGGTCCTGTGGTTGCAACTGTGGGTTGCACTTCTCTGTTTCCTTTATGCAAAAAAAAAAAAAAGAGCACGACCCTGTCTGTGACTAATTATCACTTCTAATAGATCATGGCAAGCATAGAGCTAAGAGAAACCACCTAAACCTGTAAACAGATCAAAGGGACCATGAGGTTAGACTGACTTCTACGTCTCATGGAAATATCCCACCTAGCGACTTGGAAAGTGTGGTATGAAGGGAAAATGAAATCCTTCAGTTTGGGCTCAAAAAGTTCTGTCCTTGAAGGAATCCCATCTCGTTCTCTCTGGTTGCAGAAGAATTCCCAACCAAACACAGTTAGGTCAGAAATAAAGTGCAGAATTTAGGATGCTGAGCTCAAAGAAAGCTTATCCCTGGGGGCTTTTTAAATCCAAGAAGTGCCTCTTCAAAAGTCATGCAGAGGAAAGAAACCACAACCTATCCTTGCATGTATTTCATGCAGCAGCATTAACTCACCACCACCTGGCACCAAAGGGCATAGCAGAGGTTTTTATAGCACTGAAGCTAGGACATACAAAATAGTATTGGAACATCCATTCTCCACGACAAAGATTTTGGGGGAAAATCTCAATATTCAACCCAATTTTCACACACTTCATATAAATGTAATCATTTTTTAATTGAACTTATATATATGTGTATATATATATAGAATCATAAAATCACCAGGTTGGAAGAGACCCACCGGTCTCTTATATATATATATATATATATAAAAACCATATATATAAATACACACTTGAAAAATAAGTATTTGAAACTATACAGTCTGTGAAAAAATATAAAATCCTTTAAAGATGATCGCAATAAATGAAGGAATTTAATTTTAAATATGAGAGTATATAATTGTCTCAGAAATGCCTAGATTTAAAATCCACGTCTTTTTTTCTAATTATCTGAAACAATTACTTCATTTGTTTTGACAGATGCTCAATTAATAGACAAGTTGTTAAATAATGTCTAGAAGATTCAGGGATATTTCAAAGCAAGTGATGCCCATCCTACCTTTCACCTTCCAGAAGGATTCCTATGTTTTCATTTTGGATTTTAAGGGAATCCAGCTGCTTAATCTCTTCTCACCTCCTAGGAAGATTTCCTTCCACAGAGATAAACGACAGTGCTCCTAATTAACTCTCCAAATGGTTAAATGGATTTTTTTTCAAAGTGACATGGAATTTTTTCTGCTTGTTTTCTCATCATTTCCAGAGAGATTCACACAACCAGACTAGGCTGAGTTATTTTAGATCCTAGAGGGTGCCTCACCTCAGAAAGGGTGAGAATTTCCTCCAAGTTCTTTGTTAGATCTAACAATCCAATGTTGATGTCCTGGATACCCTAAAGTATCTAAAAAAATCACTCAGTACCTCTTTTATGGAATTTGGTCTTAGAAAGAAACTATTACCAACATAAGAACCTCCAATCAGAGAAAACCAACAATTATAATCCCATTGGTGTTTCCATCAAGATTTGAAATTATTCTTCAAAAGTACTTCTGCAGAGAATTTGAGAAGTATTGACCACATAGAGATGGGACTGATACCTCACTTAACGTCAGAATTCTTCTGAGAAAAAGAGACTTTTTTAATAGCTTTTTTGGTTAGTCTTCAAAATCAACAACTGTGTGTAGGAATTTCATGTGCCACACTCAAAATATTTAAAGAAGATTGACTTGATAGTGTATTCTTTTCCTAGTGTCTCCACTTGCATTTGTTAAGAGTAAGAAGTCATCTTGCTTAACAGATCACTTTACTGCAGGTCACACATATCTTAGAGCAAAATTTATCTATTTTGGATGTTAACCTATTTTCCTTCTTGGCATTCAGAGATAAATTAAGAACAGAAAGTATTTTTCTCTTATAAATTTGATGTTACCCCTACATATCAGACCGGCTCTCCATGAAAGCTGGAAGGTATGGTGAGTTTTACCAATATTTTTATTTTAAAAAAAATGTTATTCTGTTGGTAATAGAACACACGAAGCAATGAATCTCTGTATTAACAAGTCCTGGCCAAAACCAACAACAACAAAAAAATTTTTTTAGAAAAACTTTAAGATATTTATGAATTATAATCCTCAGCACATCTGACAAACTGCAGAATACCGTAAAAAGGCCTTTCCCAACCTTTCTAATTCGAGTTCAATGACATGATTAATGTTTAGAAAGTGAAGTTCATCTTTCTAGCGCTTTTAAACTAGGGTTGCACAATGTAAAAATTATTTTTAAAAGTGAAGGGCGAATAATAAGTTATAATTATCCAATTCATCACCTGTAAAGAAATGCATTTCAGGGAAAATGCGTCCTCAAATTACAATAATTGGTTGTTGGAAGAAAAACTTTTTTTCTGTCTTTGGCTGGAATATGCCTGGAGTTTGCTGTGCAAGTTGATGAATATTAGGCTGAAATCACGCATCAGAAATCAGATGAGCAATGTGATGCCATAAATCTGCCGATGCCAACAGACGTGTTGATTTCTATCCAGGCATCACACTCATCATTAGCATCTGCACCTTGGAAACATCTTTTTCTTTTAAGCAAGTATCAGTTTCTTATGGTAGTGGTAATACTAGGTGAAGGGGCTGGAGAACAGGCTCTATGAGGAGCGGCTGAGAGAGCTGGGGTTGTTTAGCCTGGAGAAGAGGAGGCTGAGAGGAGACCTCATTACTCTCTACAACTACCTGAAAGAAGAGAGGAGGGAGTTGGGCTCTTCTCCCAAGTGACAGGGGACAGGACAAGAGGGAATGGCCTCAAGCTCCACCAGGGGAGATTTAGGCTAGAGATTAGGAGGAAGTTTTTCATGGAAAGGGTCATTGGGCATTGGAATAGGCTGCCCAGGGAGGTGGTTGATTCACCTTCCCTGGAGGTGTTTAAGGCACAGGTAGATGAGGTTCTGAGGGACGTGGTTTAGTGTTTGATAGGAATGGTTGGACTTGGTGTTTTGATGGGTCTCTTTCAACCTGGTTGTTCTATGATTCTATGAATACCAACATCTTCTCTGGAGTATTTATCTTCTCTTAGCAGCCATGTCATGTTTTCCCTCGGAAATTCTGTTGTATCAGACTATTTAAAGCAAGACCCTGAAGACAACACTGTAAGAGCACATTGTACTTACTGTGTGAGATGTTTCAATTTGTTAATGTTCGTGTTGTTTCACAGTTCAATTAAAAAAAATGACTTAATTATTATTTTTCTCTTAATTCTTAGTAACTGAATATTTGTGTCTCCGGAAATCTACTTTGATACATTTTGCAAACAGATAGACTCACAATTTATCTGCTTCCGGTCACTAATTATCCTAAAATAAAATGGAAAAATAGTCTCTATTCCAGTACACTTAGCCTGTTCATTTTTCTTTCCATCGACATTTTCTCTTGGATAATGGATAATCGCCTATAGCTGAAATAGTACCTGGTTGTGATACGATGCTAAAACAAATCAAGGCAGTTTTCATAAATTGGTAGCACCACCAAATGGTCATAACTGCATGGAGAGACCTACATGGAGAAAGACACATCGTCTATCGGCTTTATATGATTTGTCTTTGTCCCACAGTGGTGCAGACTTCAGTGAATGGGTTTAGAAGAGCTGTGAAAAGTCACCAATGCCATAAGATACTCCCACAGGGAAGATGATGACAGGATACCAACAAGAGTGCCCTGGAATGGTAGCTGGTCCAGAATGCAATGGTCAAATGCCTCAAGATTGATTTTATTATGCCTATTTCAGCATCTAAATAAAAGAAACAACATTGAGCTGAGCATCTTTTTTCAATACTGCTCATCACCACACTGGGAAATCCTCCTTATGGAGTTTATAAAAGCTGATAGTAGATAAAACCTAATGAAAGCTTTTTTTTTTTTTGAACATCTGCTTCTTCACATTTCTGAGAATACTTTTGAAAAAGCTATCACTTTATTCATTCCATGTATAATGTAAGAGAATAATAATCATAAAAATGTTTTTTTCTCCAGGGGTTGTAACAACAAAAAGCAAAGGCTTGAAAGAGTACGTAGAAAATCCTTCTATAGAATATCTATCAATCCTTCTATAGAATATCTATCAATCCTTCTATAGAATATCTATCAGAAGACACATTACTTCCCATTTTTCACGTCAAGTCTTGAAGTAGAAGGCAACTGGCAGGTTAGTTTGCAGTCTGGCACTCGTATATTTTACTGGAAAGATTATGTAGCTATTACCACTTCTAGGGGGAAAGTAACACACTGCACCTTATAATAAAATCTCGTGAAATACAGAATTTATGGTGAAGGCTTTTGTCCTTTCATAAATTCTTTTTGGTTGCACCTCTGGCAAGCTTATTCTCCCTCTCATCACATTTTTAAGTGAAGAGATGCTTTCTAGTGGGCAACAGAGCAGTTTTCAGTGATGTGAATGCTTATACTCTGTTTGTGTAAGTAAACAGCATGTGCTCATAGTTACTTAGTCTGATAGTCCACTCCCCAAAGCTTTTAAATAATATACACAATATTTGACAAATCTTGGACTCTCCATTTATATTACTTACAGATTAACCTGAATCTTCATTTATTACTTAAACAAATTTCTTTGGAAGCCTTGCACACAATTCTGTAAATGTTCATTTTCAAAAGCCTCTGAAATATCTTCTTCCATATGGCAACTGTAGTTGCCAGGTACTCTGAAAAAATGTACCTTTGCAGTATCCAGCTCCTAAGATTATCAGATACCTTGTAAAAGCTATTTTTCTTTGTGATAGTTGACTGATCGTGATCGACGATGTGCATACCGATGACTGCCAATGATGTCAAGTGTGGTATTCAGCACAACATCACCAAAAGCAATTTTGAGGTATTAAATCTTACTCAGAGCTGGGAATAATGCAGGCAAACACTATAGGATTTATATAATAATTGAATTTAGAGCAAACAGATCATCTGAGGTCTGCTCATTTCCAAGACATTCAAATTGCATGGGTTTTTTAATACCAAATGAAAAAAAGGACTGATGCCATTATTACTGCAAGAAAATAAAAGACAGGAGGTTCAGGAAACTTGGATCATTCTCTCTGCCTACTATGATTTATGTTTTACCTCATTTCCTAAAAGGGCGTTTATACAGGCTTCGGATGCATCACAGATGGCAGTAAGGTCGTGTCCTCCTTCCAGCGCCAGCACCACACGGCCATCCGCGAGCTTCAGCAATTGCTTGGTTAGGTGACCAAAACCTGGTATTCAAATACAGTAGCACAAGTAATTAAAGCAGAATAGATATTAGTAGTGTATTTCACATCTGCTGCACGAGAACGTAGAAAGATCACAGATATTGCACACGGAGCACAGGATATATTTAGTCCAACATCCTGTTTGTGACTAAAGTCCACACCAGATGCTTTGGAGTTAGGTATATGGAATTTTATATGAGGCAGATGTGAGATAATATTCCTCATAGCTGAAGATCCCCAATAGCTGAAGATTTGTTGCAGCATGAGGTTGTCTCTCTTCTTCCCATCACTATTATCAACCTGGATTCTCTTCCGACTCGCACGTCAATGTCATTTAGAGAGATCTGACATAACCCTGGTCACTTAAGGCATCATAGAATCATAGAATCACCAGGTTGGAAAAGACCCACAGGATCACCAAGTCCAACCATTGCTATCAAACACTAAACTGTGTCCAATGCAACAAATAATATTTGTAGCTAAACTATGATACTATAATTAAAAATAATTGTATTTTTCAAATGAGATAATGAAGTTTTTATTTACAGATTACTTCTTCCTTTGTCTTTGGGATTTGAGTATAACACACAACCATGGACTGAAAAGTAGTAGAAACATGTGTTGCCTCTTAGCTTCATTTTGAAGTGTTTTTGGAAACATTAACAACAAGATCACTTATTTTGATTTGAGGTTTTGGAATAAGTTGAATCTGTCCCGAACTTTGTGGATATCTCTACCAGAATCGCTTACTCCTGATCAACAATGCTCTAAGCAATCCTGCAACACTGTCAAAAATGATAATGCTTTATTTTATGTGGTGATCTATAACTATATAGACACTGCCATGAAGTTTTCATCTGTGGTTCAAGTAAAATTAATTTATTTCATTCGAAAACCAAGGAAAATATTGCTTGAAGAGATGTTAATTTGAAGAGGAGATTTAGCAGAGAGGCTCTGTGGTAGATTTCCTAGGAAAGTTGTTGCTTTTTATTAGTCTCTTTTAAGTAAGTAATGGAAAGTAAAGTTTTGAAACTATTTAAATTAAATATCCATCACAGCTTGTTCTTAATTTTCTGTTTGGTTTTATTCTAGTTGCTCTACTAATGGTCATCGCTACTCATTCCAGTGCATTTCACAGTCTTAAATAAAGAATTTAGAATATACCTGCTAAAGCCTGGAGCTCTATAAAGACAGGGATATTTGCATCTTTTTGTTATGCACCAGTGAAGACCGTGATCAGAATTTATTAGAATCATAGAATAATCAGATTGGAAGAGACCCACTGGGTCATCGAGTCCAACCGTTCAAAATATTTAAAATATTTAAAATAATATAAAAATTACAAGCACATTTTCTCGTGAAATTTTCCAAGACACAGACTTAAGGCTTTATCTGGCAAGCAATAACTCTCAAAAGTAGTTTTGTTTATATGTTAGGACTCTGTTAAGTCCGTGCCTATCTGTGTTTTAGGGCCTTAACTGTACCAGATTTGGTTTAGCTGCACAGAAAATAAAATTAAAAAAAAAAAACAAAAAAAAAACCAAAACAAAAAACAAAACAAAAAAAAAAAACAAACAAAGAAAAGAAAAGAAAAAATCAGAACTCTTTATTTTCCACTTAATCTACAGATGATCACAGAAAACTTGAGGTGAAATATTGTTTCCCAAGGCCTTACCCTTCTTACCCTCTAAGAACTGCAGTTTTGATTCTAGTGAAGTAACTACACTGTTGTCGAAATTACATAATCCTTGAAAACCAAGTAAAACGCTAAAGCTCAACTTTTCTTCATGAAGTCTCTACAAGAGATCAAATTTAGACAGTATAAGAAAAGTGAGGCAAGGAGTGGAATGAGAATAACTTTTGATTTTTAGCCATTTTCCACTTTCTTTTACCTAGAGGATTTATTTCTTTCTGCATGTTACACATGCAGTCTTCGGTTTCATAAGAAAAGAGTGCCAGCTGCCTAAAGTGAGTTGAATCATTGAATCATAGAATTATAGAATCACCAGGTTGGAAGAGACCCACTGGATCATCCAGTCCAACCATTCCTATCAAACATTAAACCATATCCCTCAGCACCTCATCCACCCACACCTTAAACACCTCCAGGGAAGGTGAATCAACCCCCTCCCTGGGCAGCCTCTGCCACTGCCCAATGACCCTTTCTGTGAATTTTTTATTCCTGATGTCCAGCCTAAACCACCCCTGGTGGAACTTGAGGCCATTCCCTCTCATCCTGTCCCCTGTCCCTTGGGAGAAGAGCCCAGCTCCCTCCTCTTCACAACCCCCTTTCAGGGAGTTATAAAGAGCAATGAGGTCTCCTCTCAGCCTCCTCTTCTCCAGGATAAACACCCCCAGCTCTCTCAGCCCTTCCTCATAAGGCCTGTTCTCCAGCCCCTTCCCCAGCTTCATTGCTCTTCTCTGGACTCACTCCAGTGTAATTACCCCAAGAAGGTAAAGGTGACTTGCTAGAAAGGGAGGAAATCACTTTAGCCAACAGTATCTACATTGCCGGTGACCAAATGAGTCATGGAAATTCTTAACAAAAAAACTTGGATCCTGTGTGACTGCAGCAACCTGGGAAATATATTAGCTTCCTCAAGGAAATCCCCTGTAGTGCAGAAGCAGCAAATTGGAAAGAAAGGAAACCCAGTCAAGCTGTAGTTTTAAGATGGGCTGTAGTTCATGCCAAATAATTAAGAAAAAAACGAGAAGAAAACAGAAACAAGCACCATGATAAGAATCAGCTATCTCCCATGATAGAAGGGAGAGCAAATATTTGACACCCCACTGACTAATTCTACAAAAGGAGTCAGACAAGCATTTCGAATCCTGAATCTTCCAACTCAAATGAATTTCTAGAAATCAACAGCAGTTCTTGGACTCAGTGATCTGACGGGTCTCTTCCAACCTGGTAATTCTATGATTCTACTGTGCCTGCTGAAAAATGTGCCAGGCTTTAAAAGATATTTTCAGTTTGGATTTGCAATATTCTAAAACTCTATGCTTTGGCAGTGATGCATAAGAGTTATAGGTTAGCTGCACTTTATAGAAACAGAAAAAGTTCAGCTTTAAAGTGGAAAGTCACGTTAAAACATCAGTGCTTGATTTTCAGTCCAGCCTTAAACCGGTGCTGCTTTTTGAGGCTGCAGGTGCCTCTGGGACATTTAGAGTCTGAATGCCTGACTCAATGAAAGATGTCTATTAATTAGGGCTTGAAATGACCCTGGCAGTATCCACAATAATTTATGTCCATAAAGGAGGTTGTAGAGAGAAGAGAACTGGGCTCTACTCCCAAGTGACAGGGGACAGGACAAGAGGGAATGGCCTCAAGCTCTGCCAGGGGAGATTTAGGTTAGACATTAGGAGGAAGTTTTTCACGGAAAGGGTCATTGGGCACTGGCAGAGGCTGCCCAGGGAGGTTGCTGATTCACCTTCCCTGGAGGTGTTTAAGGGACAGGTGGATGCAGTCCTGAGGGACATGGTTTAGTGTTTGACAGGAATGGTTGGACTTGATGATCCGATGGGTCTCTTCCAACCTGATGATTCTATGATTCTATGATAAAAATGAATAAACTTGTCACATTAATAGTAATAAAAAAGAAATCCTATTTAAAAATATTATCATTTCAGACAGCCAGTGAGAAAAGCGTATACATACAGGGGCATTTCTCACAGAATCACAGAACAACCAGGTTGGAAACTCAAAACTTCTTCAAAACTTCTTGTAAATATGCTGAGTGACTTTGTACTTCAGAGAAGTAGTAGCACTTTTTTTTAAACTACGCTCAAGCAGTGTGCCAGAAAAATGTGTGCTTGGTTTTGTGCCAACAGTAATTTCATAATTTCTATAATTAAATGTTAGAAGTACCTGTTTCCTTCACAGATTCAATATGTGGACACCCAGAGTAGGGTTTGAGAGAGTCCCTAATATTCATTTAGTGTGTTCCTCTTAAAGACAATGATAAAACTTCAGTTTGCACATGAAACAGGAATGGTTGGACTTGATGATCCAGTGGGTCTTTTCCAACCTGATGATTATATGATTCCATGAAATGACATTAAAACACTACTATGTTGTTCTTAAAGTTCTATTCAAACTGGTTTACATTTTCCTGGAAAATAACCTGTGGGTGCACAATTGTACAACAAAGCAAAACAATCTAGATTAACACTGAAAGCATTACAAACAATGTTATGTGTTGGAGAAATATGCCGTATATAAGCTGTTATTCATAGTATCATAGAATCATAGAAACACCAGGTTGGAAGAAACTCATTGGATCATCGAGTCCAACCATTCCCACCAATTTCGCCAACTTTTGAAGTAAAAACATGATGTTTTAAAACAAAAACATTACATGTACTTTTTAATTATACTTTTTCCTCTCCTCTGGTTTTAATTGTGGAGGAGATAAAATATTCAACCTTCTGCAAGAAAACGTTCTATTTCAGAAAGCCAGAAAGAGGGGAAAATACTGTACTATATTAGTGATCAAACTGCCAGGCTATTATGGAAGGCCACAGTGTGCTAACTTCAACTACTGTCAAAGCAAGTAATTCAGTTTTTGATGGACCGATCATAGAATCATAGAATATAGAATAACCAGGTTGGAAGAGACCCACCGGATCATTGAGTCCAACCATAATGATGTCACAGGAAAGTCCTTATTGGCTTATTTATTTTTTTTTTCTTATAACAGACAAGCTCCCTGTGCACCCCTAGTTCTGCCAAACAGCAAGGAATGACATAGGTGAGGCTTCTGTCTCATTGCACCAAAGTCACTGGAGCAACTGTACTATACCTGAACTTACTGAAAACCAAGTCAAAAAACCCTCTGAGAAGAGAATCCAGAGGTATTTCAGTTTTCTGATTTTGTTTTTTGAGACATCAATACTCTAACAACCTGAGATTTAGGCTAGAGATTAGGAGGAAGTTTTTCACGGAAAGGGTCATTGGTCAGTGTCAGAGGCTGCCCAGGGAGGTGGTTGATTCACCTTCCCTTGAGGTGTTTAAGGGACAGGTGGATGAGGTCCTGAGGGACCTGGTTTAGTGTTTGATAGGAATGGTTGGACTTGATGATCCGATGGGTCTCTTCCAACCTGGTTGTTCTATGATTCTATGATTCTATGAAATGTTTTGGCAAGAAAAGAGCAGGTAAAATACCTGCTAACCAGGCAAGTTCCCCTCCAATGGACTCACACAACCATATGGTAGATCAGAACTAAACAAGGTAAAGCTAACAAGTCAGAGTTTGTACTGCCTCCTATTTTGAGGATGAAACATTTGAAAGAAGACAACTTGTGAATGCTTTCCTCTTCACATCCTTCCCTCAGCAGACAAGGAAAGGAAACATATGGATGGAGCATACTCACAGCCAGCACTGCAGAACTCCTTGTTTTCATAAAGTCATATACGCAACTAATTTTTCTTGCCAGCAAATGTGCAAACACTCAGTTAGCAGGGACTAAACCTGCTTCAACAGAACACAGATTCATTCCCTCTCCCCCTCGGTGCATAAGGAGAGTAGATGCCTCCTGCACAATTATTCTTTGGGGTGATGGCAGGCAGAGCAGAGCTGTGGCACTGGCCTTTACTCAGGAGAAGCAACTGGTGGAGGAACAAGGACACGTCAGCAATGGAAAGGTTGTCAGAGCCTTAGAGTTCTAGAGAAAACCTCAGCTTTTCAGTTCTAGAGAAAGCCTCAGCCTCCTCTGGCTAATTGGACCAGTCTGGAGAGAGGAATAGATGCAAAACACAAAAAGTCCTCAGTCTCTGTCCTGGACCTCCAAGCGTGTATTTAGCTATTATTTAGCATTTAATCTTGTCATTACTCTCCAATTTACTTGAGAATGTGTTTTGCTCCCATTAAAACTGTTGCAATGTTCACTGCCAAAAATCTACCCACCAGTGTTCTGCACTCCTTCCCTGTGGTTCCTTCGTGACTATTTGATTAATTTTCATTGATATCCTTCCAACAACAGCATCTAAAATTAACTAGGTCAGTTTTTACATAACTTCCTGAGTCACCAGCTCTGTGTCCTAAATAAATACATCCATACCAAAGTCGAAGGATAATTTACTTTTCCAGCACTGACAGGAGCTAGAACATTTTGCAATTTGTGTTCTATGATAAGAGAACACTTTTTTTTTTCCAGGTCTTAATTCAGGACCTTTTATTCAATCAAAAATTCATTTGGATTAAGTCATAGGTTTGACTCAGTTGGCAAGACGTGGCCCTGAGTGAGAGGTAAAGTGAGATCTTAGTGCCAAATACATTCTTAAGAAAAACAGTTTCCAAATGGTTGAAATTATGAATGTTATGAAATTATGAATTTAAATGGTAGAGATCTGGTCTCCAAGCATCAGCTGCTGATTTCTTGCTTTTAATACTGGAGAAGGAAACTCAGTAACACTTCAAATTAAACGTCTTAAGCAGTCATTTAATTTAGATTAAATTAGACAGAAATTGTACATTAAATAAATACCAACGGTCTCAAGCACACATTTTTTTTACAGATTAACAATTTATCTAAGAGGTGTTTTTATTACATGCCTGTTAGTTCTACAGTAATATATTTTTAATAATTAGCTGCTCTTTGGCTACTACACTGAACATAACTTATTAAACCTCTGTTAAGCATTTGTTCAAGGATAACTTCTCCATCACCAAATAATGCAAACCTGTCTCACTGCAGGAAAAAGCTGTGTTGATAATGCTAAGTAGGATGGTCTGGAAAGAAGAATTTGTACACCTCCACTACATAATGCCAGCACTGACTACCTGACAAAATGTTCCTCAGAGAAGACACATGGAAGAGGAATCATAGAATCATAGAATCATAGAATAACCAGGTTGAAAGATACCCACTGGATCATCCAGTCCAACCATTCCTATCAAACATTAAACCATGTCCCTCAGCACTTCATCCACCCGTCCCTTAAACACCTCCAGGGAAGGTGAGTCAATCACCTCCCTGGGTAACCTGTTCCAATGCCCAATGACCCTTTCCATGAAAAATCTTTTCCTAATGTCCAGCCTAAATCTCCCCTGGTGGATCTTGAGGCCATTCCCTCTCATTCTGTCCCCTGTCCCTTGGGAGAAGAGCCCAGCTCCCTCCTCTCCACAACCTCCTTTCAGGGAGTTGGAGAGAGCAATGAGGTCTCCCCTCAGCCTCCTCTTCTCCAGGATAAACACCCCCAGCTCTCTCAGCCCTTCCTCATAAGGCCTGTTCTCCAGTCCCTTCACCAGCTTCACTGCTCTTCTCTGGACTTGCTCCAGAGCCTCAACATCCTTCTTGTGCTGAGGGTCCCAGAACTGAAAACAGACTCCCTCAAACTCTTTTCTCCAACTAATTCATGCTAAAACTAAAAGGAGAAGGTTTATTTTGTAACCTGTATTATCAAGCGATAGGGATTCTGCATCCTCCAGGAAAGGTCACAGAGTTGCACAAAGTAATGAGTGTTTTTGGAGCTGTTATGCTATTGTCATGTGGACTCAGAGGGAAAACATTTGACCACAGATTTCAGCTGCCAGAGTCAAAGCAGGAGCCTTCAGATATTCCCAAAAATGACTTGTTGTTTTGAGACCTGCTCTTACTAGCTCCTTGCTCTGTGCCTTCCTTTCTTCTTAGTTTCCTTAACATTGTCTTTATCTCTATTCCACCTCATACATGGTCCAAATATTAATAATAATTCTACATTGTCCTGCCGTCCTCCCCCTCTATTTTATTATGATTCCTCTTTACTAAATCTTCTATTAAGTAGAGCTGGCAAGGAAGCAAGATTATCTGTCCCATACAGTTCTTCAAATTTTTTTTTTTTTTTTTAAAGGAACATGTAGATGTTCTGCATCAGAAAGTAGAAGCCAAGAGAGGAAATGCAAACGGCAAGATGGCATTTCAGAGTCTTAGATTCAGATCTTTCTGAAAAAGTCTGTTGCTTCATCTGGGTGCTGTGAGGAATCTCCATGTCCATCCCCCCAACCCCTTATTTTTCCTCTTTTTCTTTCTTTCTTAAACAGGACCCTTAGCTCCATGACTAAAAATCCCTTTAGGGGGATTCTATGGGGATAGTCTAATCAGACTGATTACTAGCTACTGAAAATCTGTCCCAGATATTGTGAAATCTGCCAGCCTGCTAGTGCAAGTGATAGTGCTTTTACCATGATAACTTCTTCCAAATCTGATCAAGTTGCCTGATTTAAACTGATATACAATATGTGCATCTGATGTTACAAATTACAGTTGATTATATCTCCAAATCTGAGTCTAGACTCAATAAGGGGTTGGCTAGAAAACAAGACATCTGAGAAAAAAAAATAATTCAAAGTACGAGGAATTTGTTTCTAATCCAGATTGGAATGAAAATTAGATACTACTATTGACTATCCAAATAACTCAGTAAGCTTGATTAAGTTTGGAGAAGTTTCCTATAATGCTACTGCCTATAAAATCAACTTGACACATTTTTAAAATATGTGGGGCAAAGTTTCCTCTGTTGTAAATGAGCAGAGCTGAAATGTGGGCACTGAGTTATGACTGAAAACAATCTGATGGGAAGATCTAAACTCATTTCTTTTTTGAACCGATGAAGAGCCAAGTCAGTTAATTTTGAATTGACCCAAGAGACTAACACAAAGGATCTGATTTAAAGCCTGTAGCTCAGGAGCTGAGAACCGCCTGCCACTTTCTGAAGATGGTCTACAAAATTCTGCCAAGAAAAGCAACACGGACTGAATGACCTTTCCAACACACACAGTTTCTCAGAGTCTGCAAATCTAGGCTCTCACTTTATTTGCAATCACTCACTGACCCCACTACATCTACAGAAGTCAGGCTGAGGAGCATGGTTTAGTGTTTGCTAGGAATGGTTGGACTCGGTGATCTGGTAGGTCTCTTCCAACCTGGTTGTTCTATGATTCTATATTAAGGGTTAGTTCTTTAGCCAGTGAGAGTCAGCTTATACCATTACCAAAAGACCTGGCCCCTAGGTGTGCATCATTCATCATTCCAAGACCAGGGACATAGATACAATAAGCATATCAGGGATGGGTTCCTACAGGTGGATAGACTTCATATAATACTCTGTCTCCTGACTAATTTGGCATTAAGAATCATAGAATCACCAGGTTGGAAGAGACCCACCGGATCATTGAGTCCGACCATTCCTATCAAAGTCTCCTATTTAGCTCAGTATTAGCATCAGAGGTCTAGTGCCTCTCAGGATTTGGATCACATTGTTTAATAAACATCATTTTATAATACCAGGAGGGAATAAGGCAGTGCATTTCTAAAGGATTACTGTACATGTCAAGTAGTTACTCACTTTCCCTCTGGCCTTGTGCCTGTTAACCCCACCTGACATATGCTATAATCACCCAGAAATGCACTACCTGTCACCACTTATTGAAAAGGTAATGTGTAAAACTCACTAAAGGAAATAGTATTGAAATTAGGTTTGGGGTCTGACTCCTTCCAGTCTTTTGACTAATTGCAATTTCCAAGTCAAATACATTGAGCAACTTTCTAATATGCTGTTCTCTTACAACAATGCGTAAGAATTAAGGATGTGATTTCAACCCATACCGGAGACCCTTTGTCCCCATTCATGCTATTAAAAGGACAGACAGATGCCTTGAAATGGCAGGTAAAACCCCACAGAGTAAAAGAAACTGTAGTTGCTGTTATGAGTGACATAGGTGACTCTATCCAACACCCTTGTCACTCTTGTTATTACACAGCAGAATTTGCCAGAGCCTTACCCTGCTGGAAGCACACAGAAAGGAAGTGGAGAATTGTATAGTGAAGGTGAAGGACATTTCATTCCTAGGCACAGCAGGCAGAAACATAAAATCATAGAATCATAGAAACACCAGGTTGGAAGAGACCCACCAGATCATCGAGTCCAACGATTCCTACCAATCTCTAAACCATGTCCCTCAGCACCTTGTCCACCTGCACCTTAAACACCTCCAGGGAAGGTGAATCAACCACCTCCCTGGGCAGCCTCTGCCAGTGACAAATGACCCTTTCTGTGAAAATCTTTTTCCTAATGTCGAGCCTGAACCTCCCCTGGTGGAGCTTGAGGCCATTCCCTCTTGTCCTGTCCCTTGGGAGAAGATCCCAGCTCCCTCCTCTCTACAACCTCCTGAAATTTCTTTCAATATGATTATTATCTGTTCTCTGGGCCTCTATAATAGTGCATGCAATTCAATATACGGACCAGAGCTCTGCATGAATTGGTGGCTGCAGTTTTCACGGCCAGTTGCAATGCAGAAGTGACCTGCTGCTATCTGTCGCAACTTGGACAATAAAAAAAATAAAAACATTTTTACTTAATCTGAACTTATAATTCAAGAAACAAGAAATCTAGAGCTCCACAGTGTCATTTTTATATCAACAATCTTTGACAACAGAGCCTGCTGTGTTTAAACTCACTTTTCATTATAGTGAAGAGGGTAACTGAAAAAAATCTAATACACAGGAAAAAGGTAGAGGAACATTTATTTCCTCCACTTTTTTTGATTTAAGCAAAAACATTGTAGCTGGTTTATAGTTACGATTTGAACCTGACCTTCTCTCTACCAAGAAAATCAAAGGTCTAGAATAGTAGATGTTCGTTTAATTAACAATGATTTCTTAAAGCATATGCAAAAGGAATCCACTGTGTATGCAATCATAAATCTCATTTGGCCTAACTTCAGAGCAATTAACCTTACAACCTGAATAATACTCATTTGTGCATAGTTTTTATATGCAATTTATAGATTTATCGTTTCAACGAGACAGTATGTAAACAATTTCAGCTCAGCCTAAACTGAGCAGTTCATTCACCCTGCAGAGGGATGAAAGTCTGTACCAGACTGGACAACTCGTTCTGGGATGAACCTCTATTGATGTTACTTGCAGTGGATCCAGAATCAAATTTTTCATTAATTTTCCATGCTGCTGACATCTTAATTAGGAATGAAGTGAGAAGAGAAAGGATAAGTTTAAGCAGTTCACTGGATAGAAAAGAATACAATAGGAAAAGGCAAAGGTGCTTTGCCAGTCTGGTAGTATTTCATGATCAGACATCAAAGGATTGTTACAAATGAAAAATTCTGAGGGTTTATACAAGAAAAAAACAGGAGAGAAAACATAGACAATGTAAATAGAACATCTATTTACTCTCACTCTAATTATCGAGAATCTTGGTATTTCTCTTTTCTATCAAAAACACTCCAAGCCACTTTTTAATATGCAAAGCACACATATCACTTCCATACATGTGTTCTAGGTGATGTCTGCATGGAAACAATGACAAACCCCTTTGCTAAATTAAACTCTCTAAAGCCTCTATTAGAAAATTCACCAAAAATGAAAATACATTATCTATATCAGTAGTGCACATTAAAAATCTCGAAGTAATTGACTGCAAGACAAGTCTTGGCAAACTCTAAAGTCCATATGTTGAAGAGGCAACTTTAGCACTTAGTAAATTTCAAAAATCTGCAATTAACCCCAATAGATTTTTCAAATGTATCTTACGCTGAAATACTTTTTTTGATCAGCCACTTCTAAAGAGATCTGACACTGGAACAGGCTGCCCAGGGAGGGGGTTGAGTCACCTTCCCTGGAGGTATTTAAGGGATGGGTGGACAAGGTGCTGAGGGACATGGTTTAGTGTTTGATAGGAATAGTTGAACTCGATGATCCCGTGGGTCTCTTCCAACCTGGTGATTTTATGATCCTATGTTTCAGAGTCAGCCGCTGGAGGCTATTCTGGCTAAGGGATCTGTGTTTTCAATTCAGACACCAAGGCTGGGTAATTAAAGTTAGGGCAGCCCAGATCATCTCAAATTCGCCAGGAGGTTATCCTTGTCTTGATATTATACATTGATATAGCCAATCTTATATATATGCTTAGAACTGACTAAAGTATTAATGACAAATATATAGGTTAGATAATGTAGTGCTACTTAGAACTGGAATACTTAGGTTGGAAGAGACCCGTCAGATCATTGAGTCCAACCATTCCTATCAAACACTAAACCATGTCCCTCAGCAACACGTCTACCCGTCCCTTAAACACCTCCAGGGAAGGTGAATCAACCACCTCCCTGGGCAGCCTCTGCCACTGCCCAATGACCCTTTCCGTCAAAAATCTTTTCCTAATGTCTAGACTAAATCTCCCCTGGTGGATACTTAGGACATTCCCTCTTGTCCTGTCCCCTGTCCCTTGGGAGAAGAGCCCAGTTCCCTCCTCTCCACAACCTCTTTTCAGGTAGTTGCAGAAAGCAATGAGGTCTCCTCTCAGCCTCCTCTTCTCTAGGATAAACACCCGCAGCTCTCTCAGTCGTTCCTCATAAGGCCTGTTCTCCAACCCCTTCACCAGCTTCGTTGCTCTTCTCTGGACTCGCTTCAGAGCCTCAACATCCTTCTTGTGCTGAGGGGCACAGAACTGGATACAGGATTCAAGGAGCAGCCTCACCAGTGCTGAGTCCAGAGCGAGAATCACCTCCCTGGACCTGCTGGTCACACCATTTCTGACACAAGCCAGGATGCCATTGGCCTTCTTGGCCACCTGGGCACACTGCTGGCTCATGTTCAGTCGGTTGTCGACCAACACCCCCAGGTCCCTCTCCTCCTGGCAGTTTTCCAGCCAGGCCTCTCCCAGTCTGTAGTTCTGCATAGGGTTGTTGTGCCCCAAGTGCAGGACTCGGCATTTGGCCATGTTAAACCTCATGCCATTGGACACTGCCCAGCGGTCCAGCCTGTTTAGGTCCCTTTGCAGAGCCTCCCTACCCTCCAGCAGATCGACACTTGCACACAGCTTTGTGTCATCTGCAAACTTGCTAAGGGTACCCTCAATGCCTTCATCCAGGTCGTTGATGAAGACATTGAACAGGGTTGGACCTAGCACTGAGACCTGGGGAACCCCACTTGTCACTGGCCTCCAGCTGGACAATACAAACTAAGATGATTTTGTAGAACAGCAAACCGCCACTGGAAAACTAAATACCAGGGGAAAGGGACACCACAAAGGCCCCAAGTCCCATGATTTTTTTTGAAAGCAGTTTTAACTGGTGTACTCTGGCCAGGGACCATGAAGTAAGACGTGTCATTTTACTTAGGAAGAGAAACCAGCAAGATCATGTCCAATGTCGGTAAAATGAAATGGAATAATAACTTGGCCTGTTAAGAAGTTTATATTTTTAGAAAGGAAGTAGTAGAAAATTTACACAATCATTTTTTTTTGGTGAGAGTCTGCCTATTCTTCAGCCATCTTTATGTGATAAATCAGGAATGTTATTCTCTCCTCCATAGACATATTTCCTTATTTTCATTGATTTACCCTGATTATCAAGGAGCCTTCCAGAAAACAGTGGATAAGCTGAGAATTTATGCCGTTCATATTCAATATCAGACAAATCACTGCAAAGTTTCATTTTCCCACTTGCACGTCTGACAAAACTGAGAGACAGCCCAATACAGGTGTTCAGATATATTCAGGCAACACTCTTTTTTCTTTCTCTCTTTTTTAATATGATATTTTGTCATTTACTCTGCTGAAAATATTATGGTTGGTAAAGTAAGATCAAGCAGTAATTCTAATTTTTTTTAAAGCCTTTAAAGCAATTTTTTTGAGAAATATGGGAGTTCAGACAGCACATTTATTTCGTTTTAATTTTTGTGCTGTCATACATCAGCACTGAAGTCCTGATTTAGAACACATGCAGTTTGCCTTTGAAGTTTTGGCTGTTCTTTAACAATGGTAAAAAAAAAAGATATAAAGAAATTAAACAGCACAAAAAAAATCATAAAACGAGGCTTTTGTGCTCTTGATTTATATATTGTTTTTTATGTTTGTTTAAAAAAAAAAGCTTTATTCTCAATAATCTGTCATGGGGAGCTTTGCTCTCTCATACCTTTATTCATCTAAGCATTTTCTTCTGCATTGACCTTTCTTTTCTCCTACATATCCTGCCAAGTCTGTGAACGGTGCTTTCTAATATCATTCCCATTCAGTAGCAAAATGAGTTTATTGGAATTCTTCTGAAAATTGAAAGAGTGAAATGTGCACCGTGATATTCTAAACTGATCTATGCGGATGAAAGCAATAAATATTCCGAGTAAACAGCACCGCCGCATAAAATGTCTTTTTTTCTGCTTTTTTCGCTGGACTCTCCTTCTGGGTTGCACATGTGCACTGTTATATGTGGTCATTTTGGTCAAGTTACAAAACTCTGGCATTTTCCAAGGAAGTGCATGAAAGTTGATGGTTGCTGTTGCTCATTTTTTTTCAAATATGTTGTAACAAATATGGATCAATGTCATATTTATTTGTTCTGCTGCCAGATTTTCCCTGTCATCCTCCCTCCCTTTCAGCTCAAGGACCAAGTTATTGAAACAACAACACCACCAGTAGCTTAAAGTTGTTCCTCTCCTCAGGGTCTTCCATTTTCTGGAAAATTTTTATGCATACTTGTGTCATCTAAAGGTGAAGACATAATGAACTGCTAAGACCAGTTTTAATTTCATTGCACCTTTCAAAACTTACTGAAAGTTCACAGAATCACAGAATCGCTAGGTTGGAAGAGACCCACTGGATCATCGAGTCCTACCGTTCCTATCAAATGCTAACCCACGTCCCTCAGGACCTCATCTACCCGTCCCTTAAACAGCTCCAGGGAAGGTGAATCAACCACCTCCCTGGGCAGCGTATTCCAATGCCCAATGACCCTCAGTCCAAAGGAAATAAGTGGTACAAGTCATTGATCTGAATCTAATACAGAAGGTACAGTTCAGTAACATAGTGATATGATTATAACAAAATAAACTAGGGGATATTCCCAGTAGCGAGAGGTCTTTACTCTGAACTTTTTTGATATTTATACTCATTTTTGACACTTTCCTGAAACAGAGTCTACTGAATATGCATGCATTTTCTTAAAAGTAAGGGAAACATTCAGAGCAAAACAACACATGTGCCAGATGCACTGTCTTACATTAGAGTTTTACTAAAATGCAAATTAAAACCAGGTAGTGAACAAGGAGGGTGTTTTCCAATGGAATAAATTAGGTGGTTTAGTCATGATGAGTAGCAGGATGGGCAGATTTTTGAAGGAAAAAGCAGGTTACTCAAGACGTCGCGTTTGACATCCAGTTTATCATACTCTAAGTGTCAGGAGTCAGCCAAGCCAAAAGGCTGCCATTGTTTTTCAGATTGAATATATGGGATGCTGCTGACAATTTAGTAAATTAAATACTCTCAGTTTCTGCTTGAAATTTATGTCCTACCTTTGAGAAGAGGAGGCTGAGAGGAGACCTCATTACTCTCTACAACTACCTGAAAGGAGATTGTGGAGAGGAGGGAACTGGGCTCTTCTCCCAGGTGACAGCGGACAGGACAAGAGGGAATGGCCTCAAGCTCCGCCAGGGGGGAGGAAGTTTTAGGAGCAAGTTTTTCACAGAAAGGGTCATTGGGCATTGGAATAGGCTGCCCAGGGAGGGGGTTGATTCACCTTCCCTGGAGGTGTTTAAGGGAAGGGTGGATGAGGTACTGAGGGGTATGGTTTAGTGTTTGATAGGAATGGTTGGACTCGATGATCCGGTGGGTCTCTTCCAACCTGGTTGTTCTATGATTCTGATTCTATGTATTCATATATTTGTATATATAATATACATGTATATATATGTAATATATGTGTATATTTGTATATGTAATTATATAGTCATATATTTGAGTGATCACCTTTCCACACAACACAAGCAGTGAATTAATATTTTATGTTAAGTAATCACAATAGGAAAATAATTCTGAAGCTAACACATTTAATACTTAGACGTTTTAGTGAAAGATACATTCCATTATTAGATGGAGCACTTTTGTTTTGTTTTGTTTTGGTTTGGTTTTTTTTTTTTTGTTTTGCTCTTGGAGGTTGCTAATCCATCTTAAGTAAGTGAAAAACAGATTTAGAAGCTGCACCTGAATGGATGCAACGCCTGATACTAAACCTCTTTCAGTCACCATATAGCTAGAGAAGTAGCCTTTGTTACAGAGAGGAATGTAAGGAAAAGGCTAAATCTCTGTGTCAAAGGAAACAAATATTTTATCCATGATAACATTTACTATCATAAACAGAAAACAGGAAGGAATTGAATTTTGATGAATTAGTAACCTTTTGTTTTCCTGTATACGTATTTTTAGTCTCTCTTGCAAAAAAAAGGTCTTCCACGATCTGTCCCTTGGTCCTTTTTATATATGTTTAAACCTAATCAGTGATAGAGAGAAAAGAAGTAATCTGAAGTAAATAAATTACTACTAAACACATTTCAAATGGAATTATTTTACAGCAGAACTGCTCCTTTTTCTTTCCAAGCTAATCCTATCAAACTTCAGGAAGTATTTAAATAACAGCTTTCTCATCTGAATATGCTTTTGAAGACTTTTTAAATGTCGTTTTCTACCATACTTAGAACGCAAGGTCTGTCCCGGTAAATCTTACTTATTTTAGTAAGTCTTAATCAGGTTGGTGGAGTGGTCTCAATCAGCAGAATTGCTTAAAGTGAGTAAAAGCTTGTGGGATTAGGACCTGCATTCTTGCATTTCCAGCAGTTTTATGGCAATTAGTCAGCATAAGCAAGAACAATTTCCTTAAACAAAACACTCCTCTCTCCCAAAACAACAAACAAAGGTAGTTAAAATGCTGAAATAAGGTAGACATTTTTTTTTTTAATTTTAAATGTACCAGTGGTGGCAACTTGTACCATTTTATCGCAGATTTCATAGTATTAAATGTTTGCAATAAAGCTGTTATAATCAGGAGATTGCAATGGAATCTAACTGTCAGTTGATAAAGAAATGGGTAAAAGCTTTAGAAAAAGCTTAAAATGTGAAGGAAGTGTTTCTTGGGAACTCCGCTCAAGGAGAATTCTGAGTAGTGTTTTAACAACTCCTACAACATTTATGAGGTCTGAAACAGTGGTTTTAAAACTCTAGGGCTGTTAGTACTGATATTCTATTTGAACAACGAATTAAGGTTCAAGCATCCTGTGTGGTGCTGCATGATAAGTGACTTTTGAAATAACTGCCATGGATCAATCCTTTGAGTTTAACCATATAGGTAAGCACTCATTTCCCTATTATGAGTTCTATTTTAATAATTTCTTTTCTTTGAGCCAAGAGCACTTTGACCGTAATTTTAATTTTTTTTAATATGTTTGCTAGGGTAAAATAAACCCAACGCAACAACTAAGAGAAGTATCTGGGATCAAAGCTAAAAAATCCAAGAAAATCTCTTCAGATCAGTGAAGAATTGCCAGTGTTGATACCAGTCAGACCTGAAGTGTACTTGATACTAGGATAGTGTGAAAAAGATGACTTTGCAGACCCAAAAAACAGATGGCCCCTTATCACCCCATGGGGCTAAACACACAAAAGCAAACTTCAGAGACGCTTTGCCTCGACTCTGTCTGTCCCTATCAGAAGGGACTGTTATATTAAGGGTTATTGCCTCTCTAGCCCTCCCTGTGATTAGCTTTTGAAGTCCACGGCCAAGAGGCCTGTGTGAGAATATCACCCTAGATAAGAGGTGTTTGCCCTGTGAAATATTCAGGCCAGGAATCCATGGACCCCATGATAGTTCAGCAGGGAACCACAAACTCCAGCTAATATCTTCTAATCCCCTGTTGGTTTGGGAACTACCGCCCATAAAAAGCATAACTGGCTGTTTATTTGCAGAGGCAAGAGATAACATCTTAAAGTTACAGTCTGCCTTAAGTAGCAGGCATGTGAAGCCCAAAGAAACGACCTATTCCAAGCTCGTAATCAAAATTGTGTGTGCTTCCTTCTCCTTCTCCTAATGAGATGTAAACATTTTTGCTGGTGTCTCTTTTGAAAGATATTAATCAAATGTATTGGTTAGAAATCACAAAGGGCAGTCCAGCCTGCAAATTGCATGTCTTCTTTTATGGCATTCTGGAGCTGTGAACAATATGTTAAAAATTTTCCCATGGCGCAACCAAGTAAATACTTGTGGCACATTTCTATTTATTACAGAGAATAGTTAAATTCTAAGGCATAAATCATGCTCTTCTACTAAAGGCTTTACAGATTCCCAAAGACAAGCCTAACTCCCGATGCAACGATGCTATAAAAGATCAGACAATTTATTACGGAGAAGTCCACATTTGGAGACGCCTTTCAACAATTTTCTCTCAGGATCCAATCCTGTGAAAAGCACATGTAAGTCGCTGAACACTACGTCAAGCTCCATCAGTTTCAAAGTGGCCCTCAAACTCATTTTTAATTCACTGTATTTAAATTGTAATCTGACAACTTTAATAATGCCTAAGCAGAAAATTCTTTCTTTTATTTCTTCTACTCAACGACAGTGTTTTGGTTCCAATAAGGGAAAAGCTTTCCTAAGATTAAATTTCAAAACTGTGAGAAGATGCCACCAATTTGAAATTTTTATACCTCTCACATCAATTATTTTCATTAGTCCATGTCACTACTGTAACACGGAAGTAAAAATAGCAACATGTAGGGGAAGAGATAAGAGAAGATGACTGAAAAGGGGAAAATAATTCTTAATGGTTGTGTAGATCCTCTTTTTTTTTTCCGTTGTAATCTATCCTCTGCCCTGTCCCTAGCAACTGCTCTAAATCAATACTGGCACCTGATGGGTTCTGCAGATGGATCTGCATTGTGTATCTGGAACACAGCAGACAGGTGGTTTTTCACTTGCACGAGTTTGTTAACTAGCCAGCAGATACATTTTCTGTTTGTGGGGCAGGAGGAGGAGTGGAAAGTGGATCTCTCCCCTGGCTGATTTACAGAAAGAACAGTAAGTGAAAGAGCAGGTCAAATCAGCACTTAATTATCAGTATTTCTATTTGCTCCCCCTTCCCACTTAGGTAAACCCTTTCTGGGAGTTCCACCAGTTAGTCAGTCACTGAAAATTATGGGCACTAAAAAAATCAGTGCTGGGATTTCTGAATACTTCAGATATGTTTGAAATACAAATCCAGTTAGACAATAGGGCCCTGAAGTCTGAAGGTGAGGATTTCCCAAGCTTTAGTTAAAGAGAGTAACTGTTCACTGATATAATTCTGCTTCTTTTTCACCTCTTTTTCACCTTTTTCTTTTCACCTTCCCTGGAGGTGTTTAAGGCACAGGTAGACGAGGTCCTGAGGGACATGGTTTAGTGTTTAGTGATAGGAATGGTTGGACTTGATGATCCAGTGGGTCTCTTCCAACTTTAAGCCCCTGATCCAGAAGAAGGTGTCCCTGCCCATGGCAGGGGGATTTGAAACAGATGATCTTTAAGGTCCCTTCAAACCCAAACTTTTCTACAATTCTATGATTCTAGGCTACACTTAAGACAGTAACTGTTTTTACTCATCAATTTCTGCCACTTAGGCTGACATATCCATTGGAAATACATCAACTCTTTAGGGCATTGTTTCCTCTGATATAATTAATCAGATTGTGCACTGTTACCATGAAGTTCTATAATTCCTACCTGCTGAAGGCATGTGAAGTGGGAAAGTGTTCATAACTTCAAGCACTATTTCATTGGTCCCACTTGAGTGGAGTGTATCATAGCATAAGGAGTGTATCATGGCATAATATGATAGCTCCGCCAGGGCAGATTTAGGCTAGAGATTAGGAAAAAGTTTTTCACCGAAAGGGTCATTGGGCACTGGCAGAGGCTGCCCGGGGAAGGAGTTGATTTACCTTCCCTGGAGGTGTTTAAGGGACAGGTAGACGAGGTCCTGAGGGTCATGGTTTAGTGTTGGATAGGAATGGTTGGACTCAATGATCCGATGGGTCTCTCCCAACCTGGTGATTCTATGATTCTATAATGCAGCTTTTGCTAAGTTAAGAGAGTTTTCTCAAATAAAAACTGAAAAAGCTGCAAATAAGCTTAATTAGAGTCAGTTATATTCTAGACACTGGATTGACCTTGCATCATGCAACAGTAGACAGCAATCCAAACTGATAAAATATAATTTACTCTTTAAATGTCTGCAGTAGTATATTTCCTGCTGCTAATTACTGATCTTATTTTGCACTCTGGTGTCAAATAACGTCTTTGGTAGATGTGAATAAAGCAACAGTAAAACTCTAGTAAAACATCACAGCCCTTAACAAACTCAGAGCTTCAGGAAGATAAGTACACTGGAAAAAAAAGTGTCTTATTTCTTACTTTACCCTTCTCTGTTTACTTTATTCTTTTTATGGAATGGTCACCATTTAATGAGCCATTGTGTAAAATATTTACTTGAACAGTAAAGTGATCTCAGTGACTTTAATGCAAGAATTATTCTAAGGGTTGCTCAGTAAAACAAAGAGAAAGCACTTCATAGGGAGAAATTTAATCACAGTTAAATTCAAAACCAGTGCTCTTACAAGATTTAACAACTTGCAAATTTATGATTAGATCTCTCAGCTCTTTTTCAGACACTGTATAGAATTCAAATGGTGTGATGATACAATATATATTTTATCAGAGGTTGTAAAAATTAACTACAAACTGAAGCACAGAATATATCATCTCAGTCTTCAGCAGTGCCACATAAGCATCATTAAAACAAGAGGGAAGAGTAGATTCATACTCTTTAGGCATCTCCCTACTATTCTAAATATAAAATTCCTTTATCTCCTTTATTTCATTCCAAATTATTTTCCTTATGTTTTATTGTCAACACAATTTTTACTGCTCCAGTACAAAAAAATGATTTGATGCAGGTATGTTTTTATAATACTCAACATACAGAGCTGATATTTTTGTATTACCTTACGAAAAAAATGCATTTCTCATAATAAAAAAGGAAATATTAGGTTTGAGGAACCAAGGCATGTTTTCTTAGCTGATTATAGTTTGCAATAAAAGTAAAGCATCTTTTTGGTCCTTGATCTAAACAAAGGAATCTCAATGACATCAAAAGTTACTCTGCATAACAGTTGTGGGTGACAGAGCTCCCACTGCTGCATTTATGGTTGGACTCGATGATCTGTTGGGCCTCTTCCAACCTGGTTGTTCGATAATTCTTGTTCTATGATTCTCCCTGACCACAGAGTTTGGGAACCAACTTAACCAAACAACGCGGACAAAGCTGTGTCAATACTAAAGATGGACTTGACAATACAAAAACATGCTGCTATTTTTGCTAATTAAGTTAACTTGAGTGTAGAGAGTGGCACTATACGACTATTTTATTTTATTTATTTCTTTATTTGTTTATTAGTCAGAAATGGCAGCTCCTCAGTAAACCTCAGTAAATCAGATTGTATGTAGTAAGAGAAGAGAGAAAAAAATAAAATATTGGTTTAAATCTGTTACAATTTACACTCCTTGAACTGTGTAGATTTAGTAGGCATTGTTTTCTTTATGTAATTTACTGCTATATAGTTACTCCAAGGCAGCAATTAGTCCAACCTGTTATCTTCATCCAACGTTTTTACGTTGAGAATGCTGATTGGTTAATACATTTTAATTTTTCCTCTTTGGGTGTACTCTTAAGGAAATATAAATAATTTCTAGTGAATAATTTAGTGTCTCCCTAATTCCCTATATCAGCTGGGTTAGTCGAGAAGGACTCATCTTCTCTCCTTTGATGTCTCTCTCTTCCTCATTTACATGTGCAAAGTCTGTATTGGCTCATAGAAATCAGCAAATTCAGTGTATGATGTCTATACAAAGTGCTCAAGAATTATGAAGAAAGAATATTTACAGGAAATAAAGTAAATAATAATTGTAAAAATAAATTAAATAAATAATTCTTACAAGAAAGAATATTTTATATTTAAATTTTACTATGTGCTTAATTGTTTCGAGTATAATTTCTAATAAAATTCTTAAATTATTACTAAATATATTACAGACCCATTATATTAAAAATTTGCATGAATATCTATTTTTAGTCTCTAATATGAATGTTTCTCTTTGAACTTTTTTTTTTTTAGCAGGCTGTTCATTTTTCTACATACCACATATAGTATGCGATGTTCTGAAATAGTATGGTGGTATGTAGAGAATTTTGTTTTGGGGAAATAATAAATTCCTTTGGCTCAGTACAAAAGACTTTATTCATCCCTCAGGTGCATGATCCTTATCTGTTTCTATCTTGACTTTTCCCTTAATTTAAACAAGAGCCACCTACTGTAAATCACCTTTTCTTTTGCTTACAGACACATGTGCAACTTGTAGATGTGCAGTTTCTTAAATTAAAAAAAAATCTGCTGTGATTTTAGTTTCTAAAAAGAGTTATGAAGACTCAACGCATTCATGAATTAAAATTATCTTTAATTCCAGTATCAATCGCTTTGCTGTCAGCGTGAAATTCAATATGTTCTGAGAGAAAAGCACATGGAGTGAGGTTTCTGACCAAAAACTGTACTTATAGTGAATAAACTCCTTACAAAGGATTTTTTAATGTACCATGTTTTACTAAAAATCATATTGCACTGATAAGTGATACTCAAACATGCATTGTTTATCCTGGAGAAGAGGAGGCAGAGAGGAGACCTCATTGCTCTCTACAACTCCCTGAAAGGAGGTTGTGGAGAGGAGGGAGCTGGGCTCTTCTCCCAAGTGACAGTGGACAGGACAAGAGGGAATGACCTCAAGCTCCGACAAGGGAGGTTTAAGCTGGACATTAGGAAAAAATTTTTTCCAGAAAGGTTCATTGTGCGCTGGCAGAGGCTGCCCAGGGAGGGGGTTGATTCACTTTCCCTGGAGGTGTTTAAGGGACTGGTGAACGAGGTGCTGAGGGTCATAGTTTAGTGTTTGATAGGAATGGTTGGACTCGATGATCCAGTGGGTCTCTTCCAACCTGGTTACTCTATGATCAATGATTCTATGATCACAATGTTACAGTGCTCATCACTGGGCAGAGCATCACTGTGTTATCCAGCCTTGTTTAACATCCCAGGACCATAATAATTTTAGCTGCAATATCAGGTAAGTGCTAGTGACTTTGGCCTGCTAGATATGAGATACCCCGGACCAGATTCTCTCTCAGAAAGCATTAAATCTCAGCCATGCACACACATTTTTGAGGACTCACACGGACACTGAAATTTTGCAACCCAACAGAGTAATCTTTCAGAAAACTTTGGCCTTTATGAACACTGATGCAATTCAGGACTGATGATATCAAGCTGAAAAGATTACAATAACAAAAGAGCAATATGAAATTGGATTTAGGCCTCCAAAGTCTAAAATCTCCAGTATATATTTAAAGAGAAATAACTTACTCCAGTATTTGGAAATCGGCGTCTACTGAAGAGCAGGAAATCTCTAAAATGTTATTTCAATGCCAGAAAAGTAATACTTTAAAAAGCCAAGACAGAAATGCCAAAAAGAACAGAAAGAAGTGAGCCAGAAACATGAACATGTTCATCTCCACCCTGTCCTCGAGCTGGGTGAGACCCTCAGCTCCAGGGGTATTAGTAGTATTGAGTATTAACTGAAAGGCGCTCAAGACGTCCCTGTCCGCAATAACATGGAATCATAGATAGTATAATCACCAGGTTGGAAGAGACCCACTGGATCATCCAGTCCAACCATTCCCATCAAACACTAAACCATGTCCCTCAGCACCTCGTTCACCCGTCCCTTAAACCCCTCCAGGGAAGGTGACTCAACCACCAACCTGAGCAGCCTCTGACAGTGTCCAGTGACCCTTTCCATGAACCATGTTTTCCTAATGTCCAGCCTGACCCTCCCTTGGTGGAGCTTGAGGCCATTCCCTCTTGTCCTGTCCCCTGTCACCTGGGAGAGGAGCCCAGCTCCCTCCTCTCCACAACCCCCTTTCAGGTAGTTGGAGAGAGCAATGAGGTTTCCCCTCAGCCTCCTCTTCTCCAGGATAAACACCCCCAGCTCACTCAGTCGTTCCTCATAAGGCCTCTTCTCCAGCCCCTTCCGCAGCTTCGTTGCTCTTCTCTGGACTCACTCCAGAGCCTCAATTAAGAAGGGTTAATAGCACTAGAAAAAGTCCCAGCAAATTTTCTGAAATGCCACGCTGCAAATATTCAAGCAAGATGGCTCCACGTGAAAAAAGACAACTAAGATGCTAAGAAGGACTTGAGAACTACTCCAAAGAACTTAAGAGGAAACTATAGGGGTTAACATTTCTTGTCTGGCAAATCGAAGACTGAATGGACCAAGAGAAGCATACATTTTAACATTAGATAGGAATCCAACTTTCCTTTAAAGTTAATTCCACATCAGTCTGAACCCACAGAAAAGAGACATGAGAAACAGATGCATATTCCTATGCATGAATAGTAGCTTTAAGGGCAGTGTGTAAAACCATGACATGATGTCATGGATGTCATCTCACAAAAAGACAAATAAGGACATAACACAAAATAAGGTTCCTAACTAGAAAACATTCCAGCTCAGAAATGCACACCCTGTGGATATACCTACATTTAGCTGTGACTTTGTACCCGCCCAGGGGAGGGTCGTGGCCTTCCACGGCATCAAATCCCGCGGACACCAGGACAATCTCGGGATCAAACTCATTGGCAGCCGGCATAATCACAGTCCTGTAGAGGGAAAAAAAAACCAAACTGATAAAAATTAAAAGAACTTCTATCTTCATGACAGAAATAGGTCAAGGACAAGAGGAAATGGCCTCAAGCTCCGCCAGGGGAGATTTAGGCTAGACATTAGGAAAAAGTTTTTCACAGAAAGGGTCATTGGGCATTGGAACAGGCTGCCCAAGGAGGGGGTTGATTCACCTTCCCTGGAGGTGTTTAAGGGACAGGTGGATGAGGTGCTGAGGGACATGGTTTAGTGTTTGATAGGAACGGTTGGACTGGATGACCCAATGGGTCTCTTCCAACCTGGTTGTTCTATGATTCTATGATTCCAGGTGCAATCTCAAAAATCCTCAGCATAAGGTTGTGTGCCTCAAAGACATATTCTCTTTAATGTAAACAAATCTTCATGGTAGCTGTCCAAGACCAAAGCAAGTCCAAGGCTTCAATTAATTTCTTTCTATAGTGACTCTTTTTTTTTTTTTCCCCTGTGATTTAGGAAAAGAAATGCAGGTACATGTGAAAACCTCTAATATTACACACACATCTGTGCCTGGTTTATCCTGCTGCCTATAAAAAGCTGCCTCTTCCAGGGAAGTGACTAATGGTTTACAGAGAGCACTCAAAGCCTGAGTGGAAACCCGGACTGCTCCAGTTAGTGCAAACTTGGTGTAAATTTGAACTATAAATTTCTTTTGGGAAAATGTTTGCTTTCCAAACTTTGGGTTTTTTCTTCTTCTTCTTCTTCTTAATATTTTTAAATGTTTGTCAAGGTGGGGGGTGACTCTAGCAAAGGAAAAACATGAAATTCCCTTAATCAAATCCAGACTATGTTGTCAAGCCTTTCCAAGGTCAAGCATAACAGGAATGTGACAACCACAAACTAGTGACAGCAACCCCTGCTGGTGTCAGGAAGATAATTCAGCCCTTCACTCCCACAAAGATTCCACTTTTTTAACCCTTTCCTTGACAAACTTCCATGGGGATATTTTGTGCCTTTGTTTTCGCTCTTCTGCAAACCGAAAGCATTAAAGATGTGTTGAAGGAGAAGATAAAACCCTACATTCTGTGCTTGCTGCTGCCTTCTTTCAGGCTGATTGTCTGAAGGGAAGAGATCAGGATGGTTTTCATGCTGAAACAGGAAGTACTGAGCATGCAATGATCATATTAATTCAGAGGAATATTACTAACATTAAAATTAAATACACAAATGAATGTCCTATTCCAAATATATTCCTGAGGAGGTTTAGTTAGGAATGGTTGGACTCGATGATCCGGTGGGTCTCTTCCAACCTGGTGATTCTATGATTCTATGATTCTATGAATGGTTGGACTTGATGATCCGGTGGGTCTTTTCCAACCTGGTGATTCTATGATTCTATATTAACTCAAGGAAATTCCATTCTGTCTACACTTGTAAAAGCTGTACAACATTTTGCGCATGTGTAATAGATTTTGCCTTAGATCAATATCTACTTATTTGTTATTTACTCATCTTAGGCCAAACAGGTCATGTTTTTGATGAAAGATTAAGGTTTTCTGGGGGAAAATTCACATTAACAATATTTTATCATCTTGTTATGGTTTTCTTTACTTGAATTTTTGACCTGCATTTTATAAATTTTATTTTCTAGTAATTTTTTTGTGATGTCCTAAAAGATAATTTTGATATTATGAAAGTTTTCTGTTACTTGCTAATTAGATAAATACTCTACTGAACTCAGACTATGTAAAAAGTCTTGGTCAGGACATACAGCGTTTCAGTGAATAACATGTCAGAAAAAAAGATAGAGGAAAATTCATTTTCCTGGCATTTTCACTGAAATTACATCAGAACGGCTGTAGGTGAAGTTACATAATTTGTGAAATATTCATTTTTTTGTGTCATTAGTAAGCTGCTTTGTAGAAATATGGATTCCAGTATTGAGCATTGCCCTACAAGAAGTTTCTAGACCAACTTGAGAGAACAAAAAGAAAGAAAAAAATTGTGAAAATGTGTGACCTAAGTGGATGAAATGATGGAATTTTAATTATTTGATTCACATAACATGATAGTAAACATAATAAAACCCATGAATATGTAAGTGGTTGTTGCAAGAGGAAAGAAATAAGCTGTTCTGCGTTTCCACTGTGCATAGGACATGGAGTAGTTGCAGAAGGAAAGCTCTAGGTAGACACTAGAAAAAGCTTCTTAATAGTAAAGATAGATAATAATTTAAATACAATGTTTAAGAAAATTAAAGGGTCTTCATCTCTTCTAGTTTTTTCTTTGACATGTGAAAGAAATATCTGTCAAGCCTGATGCAGGTTCAACCTGACATGGCCTTGAGGAAGGAGGTCAGATTGCTTCTCTTCCAAGTCTTTTTCATAAAGTTCTGTGATGTTTAATTATGTAACACACAAAGTACACATATTAAAAAAAAAAAAAAAACCACAGTAAAAACTACAGGGATTGAACTCTGTACTCAGCACTGGTGAGGCCTCTCCTTGAATCCTGTGTTCAGTTCTGGGCCCCTCAGCACAAGAAGGATGTTGAGGCTCTGGAGAGAGTCCAGAGAAAAGCAATGAAGCTGGGGAAGGGGCTGGAGAACAGGCCTTATGAGGAAGGGCTGAGAGAGCTGGGGGTGTTTATCCTGGAGAAGAGGAGGCTGAGGGGAGACCTCATTGCTCTCTCCAAGTACCTGAGAGGAGGTTGTAGAGAGGAGGGAGCTGGGCTCTTCTCCCAAGTGACAGGGGACAGGACAAGAGGGAATGACCTCAAGCTCCGCCAGGGGAGATTTAGGCTAGAGATTAGGAGGAAGTTTTTCACACAGAGGGTGATTGGGCATTGGAATGGTCTGCCCAGGGAGGTGGTTGATTCACCTTTCCTGGAGGTGTTTAAGTCACGGGTGGATGAGGTCCTAAGAGACATGATTTAGTGTTTGATAGGAATGGTTGGACTCGATGATCCGATGGGTCCCTTCCAAACTGGTTGTTCTATGATTCTATGATTCTATGAATACAACACAGACAATTCTCAGAAGTCGGAGGATAGAGTGTGTTCAGTGCAGACAGGAGCTGTGGAAATTCAAGTTACTAAGCACTAGCAAACCTTATCAGGCTAACGCAGACTGAGATTTTTGAGTTTTATAATTTGGGACACTGGGAAAAGCTGCCACACTTCTACCACATTTCCAAACCTTGCTCAAAAGCATAAAGATGTCATCACTTTTTTTAACTTGGGTAAAACAATGCTTGACCCTTAATCTCAGTAAAAAATTGTGTAAGCCACAGTTTCTTCAAAATTTTTGTCAAATAAATGCCTGACATTAAAACTGCCAACCACACTGGGTAGCATCAGTAAAATTATTAAATACTGAAAGCAAAGTCTTTCGACATAAAGTGCCAGCAATAGCTCTTACCAGCATCTTCAGTAGCAGTAAACAAGAAATAGAGGCTTATTCATAAACCTCTACAGAAATGTCATATATGAATTCCAGCTAAAGGAAGGAGAAGGTTGTAAGGATAATGACCTGAGGTGGTATTCAGTATTAACTGTTCTGTTACTTCTTCTGGTAATACCTGAAATCACATGGATAAAATAAGACCTGCAAGGTTTTCTCTGGAAGAATCAAAAGGATCATAGAATAACCAGGTTGGAAGAGACACACCGGATCATTGAGTCCAACCATTCCTATCAAACACTAAACCAAATGAAATGAAATTAAATGAAAGCTAAGATCCTTTTCTGATGAACTGAGGGTCTTTTTGTCAGAAGAAAAATTAATTTTATTCTTCCACTATGACTCACAGCCTCCTCTACTCCCTTCTCCAAAGAAAATAAAACGCATAAAAGAGATATTTATTTTCTGTGATCCTGAATCGTATAGAAACATAAATATTTGATATACTGTATTCACCTAATGATGACAGGAGAGTTACAGGGACATCTTGCCTGGCTGACTGTTTCTTTCTTTTCTCTCACATTTTGGTTAATAAACATGTCAAAGGGTGAATGCTTGAGCAGCTGGGTCAGAGGAGTTATTTATTCATACTGAACTTTGCAGCTACAATGAAACTGTGTCATCTAGACCAAGGTAGTGTAGATCCTTCTATAAGCCTGGTGGTACTGGGAACAGAACATGGGGCTGGGAAACTGAAAATATTCATTTTTATCTCACTAAAAACATTTCCCCAAAGAATTAATGTGTTCCCTTTGGGTCTGCTGCTGTCTGCAGGGAAGCTAATGGATGCCTTCCAGTTGGGTGAAGTCCTAGAGAAAAGATCAAGCATGTGATCCTCTCCACCAATCTGAACATCTGATACAAGACATTAAGGAAATTCTACCAAGGGACCCTGTTCCTTTTCTTCTTCTATTCTATTTTTGTACATGCTTAGGATGCTCCCAAACATTTGTTCTCCCAGAAGAGATTCCAGAGAAGTACCCAACCCAGAAATGACTCTGCAAGTATCATCACACAGAGCTGAAAATCCCCAAAGAAAGTTTAGCTGATGCAGATATCTGCAATTCTTTTGCTGTTTTGGTAATTTAAAAAGGAAACATGCACGAATACCCGCCCAGAACAGTAATTTATGTAACTGAAAAAAAAAATCAGCACTGTTCTAACACAGCAGATTGGAATGTCTAAGTAACATAAATTATTCGCTCTTTCCCTAAAATCCTCGGGTGTTTTCATCCAGTGATCCCAAAGTACTTTCAGGACATGAATAAATGGAAAGACTCATACATTCAGCTGGTATAAATCAGTAGAGCTGTTTCTGATTGCATAGGCCTCTAAAGCAAGCACTTTGTATACTGACTTCACAGATGAATCAGCTAAAACTAAAAGCTGGTAGAAGGCTTGAAAAAAATTACTTAGTTATCCCTGGGAAAGCCTTGAAAGAAAATGCAGAAGACTGCAAGTCCAACACTTTAACTAGTAGAAAACACTCTAGAAGCACTGTTATTTATTCAGTTATGCCAGAACTGTAATTTTCCAAGAAATATGTATGCAATGCATTATTGCTATTAGAGTAGGGAGGTTGCCACTGAATGGAGACCCAGTCTCTTGTTTGAAAGAATCAGAGTCTATCTATGCCCCTCAGCACAAGAAGGATGTTGAGGCTCTGGAGTGAGTCCAGAAAAGAGCAACGAAGCTGGGGAAGGGGCTGGAGAACAGACCTTATGAGGAAGGGCTGAGAGAGCTGGGGGTGTTTATCCTGGAGAAGAGGAGACTGAGAGGAGACCTCATTGCTCTCTCCAACTCCCTGAAAGGAGGTTGTGGAGAGGAGGGAGTTGGACTCTTCTCCCAAGGGACAGGACGAGAGAGAATGGCCTCAAGCTCCTCCAGGGGAGGTTCAGGCTGGACATCAGGAAAAAAAAAAAATCACAGTAAGGGTCATTGGGTACTGTCAGAAGCTACCCAGGGAGGTGGTTGATTCACCTTCCTTGGAGGGATTTAAGGGACGGGTGGATGAGGTGCTGAAGGACATGGTTTAGTGTTTGATAAGAATGGTTGGACTCGATGACCTAGTGGGTCTCTTCCAGCCTGGTTGTTCTCTGATTCTATGATACAGATTCCTAGTTTCATACCCTGCAAATAAAATATAGTTTCAAACAATCACTGGGTCAACCTTCTTTAAAATCACACAAGTTTAGGTTTATTGTTGCACGCACCCTGATATGAATGGATCAGAAAGTATTCAGAAGATTGCCCCAGAAGGTACGTGGAACTTACAGTATCTATTATTTCTACGTGTTGTTTGCACATATTTGTTGATGTAATGCAATATTGAATGATCTCTGTCCTCACAGAAAGCTACAGAGCATTTCTATGCAACTATTGGATAATTATTTTTCTCCGTACTAATTGAGTTTATATTAGTGTGTCTGATTAAAATTTTTAATTACCATTGTCATCCCAAGCTCACCAATGCCAGACTTGCTATCCCCTTTCTAATCTGATGACCAGCTTTGTCCTGGACTTACCCTACTCTGTATGTCTAAATCCTGCGAATTTTACCTCTATGACTTTCCAAGTTATATTTTTATATAAATTTTATCTTCATAGTCTTTCTTTTTCTATATTTTCTTTTGTCTTTAAATAATTTCTTTTAATATCTTCTTTATAATTTTATTTCTTCTATGTTTTCTATAAGCACGGTCAATATTCTCGTCCCTAATTTTATTTCATAGTTACCTTATTTGCTTTTGGAAGGTGCAAAATATATTTTTCTTTTATTATTCAAGGGGTAAAAGTTGCCACATCAATACAAAGTGCTCACTACTGCAAATTATGGTTATTTCACTGGGGTTTGTGCATGGTATTATACCTAAGCACATACCAAAGGGTCACAGTTTCCCAAGGATGCACCAAAACCAGTAATTTCAAATGTTATAATTGTAGGAATATCTAAGTGACGCTGAATGAAAAGGTTGGGTTTAGATTTTTTTTTTTTTGAAGATGTTTTGACATCTTGCATGCAATTTTCTTAAATTCTAACACAGCTGAAACTGCAACATAGAATCATAGAATCATAGAATCACCAGGTTGGAAGAGACCCACTGGATCATTGAGTCCAACCATTCCTATCAAAACATGTGAAGCCCTGAAAAAAATCATAAGAAATATTGACTCTAATTTCTGCCTGTCCTTCAGTTTTTATTATTGCTTGGAATCGTTGTTCCAACATAATTATAAGAACTCTTCTACATTTGAAGAAGAAGAAGTAGAAGTAGAAAATCATAAAATCATAGAATCATAGAATCACCAGGTTGGAAGAGACCCACCGGATCATTGAGTCCAACCATTCCTATTAAATGCTAACAAACAGTAAAAATATTACCTTGAGGTTTTCTGAATTCACTTAAAAATTAACCGCATTGTCAATTAAAATTATCCAACTTCTTGAAACACGGACAACTGCATAAATACATACACAGTGCACAGTGAATAGTTAAAAATTATGGTAAGTAAGTTTGCTCAAAGGTTGTGTGGCTAAGTACCTCTCAAACGATTGTACAGTGAAAGAAGGAGTTGCTTTGGAAGGATCTAAGATATAAATAAGGATATAAATACAAAGCCTGTTATATATATATATATACCAAGACACCACATGCGATAGCAAGATATCTCCTTACAGAACAACTTTACCCTGAAAAGTGATTGACTAAAAAAAAAAATCTGCATTTTTCTGTTAAATGCTCCTCAGTCTTTTTAGAATCTTATTTGTGCAAGCACCGGAATGATGAAATAAAAATTTACTATCTTTTAACCTTTTATTTATTTCTCAGATCACAAATAAATCTGGTTGGTACCATGCCATCTCGTGCAACCGAAATAAAACTTATTTATTAGGTTCCAGCTGCTAGATAAAGGATTGATGTGGTTTCCAAGAGCTATACAACTGAAGATGATATATGAGAAGGAGGAAATAGAGGTTTAATTTGTGAAGATGGAGCTTAAAATAAAACACAGCATGACTTAAAGGAGTATCACCAGCACTGAGAAAGTAAAATGCAATATATATGGAAACCCAGTATTTGGAGTCAATTGTTTTTTGCATCAAAGCTATTTTAACATGTATGGGAAATGGTACTGACAAATGCAAACACACTGCCAAGTTTTACCCTCAAGGATTATTTAAGATGGTGTAACATATTCCTATAAGAAAAATCAATTTGGTGTCCGTCTCTTGTTATTGCTTTATTTAATGAAAAAAAAACCAAGAAGTAAATCTTTTGCAGATTTTCTGCTGTAAATAAAATAATCACATTTAGGGGTACTTTAAGTTTTCATTTTTAAAAAAATTTGCATGGCTACTTAGAATATACGATATTTCTATCAAGCCTGAGTACACTACAGTACTTTATATATCAAAATAAATATCAGGTTTGCCTTCCTACTGAACAATTTGTTTCAATCTCATTATAGAATCACAGAATCATAGAATCACTAGGTTGGAAGAGACCCACCAGATCATCAAGTCCAACCATTCCTATCAAACTCTAAACCATGTCCCTCAGGACATCGTCCACTCATCCCTTAAACACCTCCAGGGAAGGCGAGTCAACCCCCTCCCTGGGCAACCTCTGCCAGTGACAAATGACCCTTTCTGGGAAAACTTTTTCCAAATGTCCAGCCTGAACCTCCCCTGGTGGAGCTTGAGGCCATTCTCTCTCGTCCTGTCCCCTGTCATTTGGGAGAAGAGGCGATCACCCTCCTCTCCACAACCTCCTCTCAGGTAGTTCATCAACACCTCTCCTTCCAGATCAAAAATATTATATCATAAAAATACATTATATCATAAAAAACAGTAGATTTGGCCTAAAATGTTAACATAACAAACAAATAATACTATTTAAACAGTGCACTGCTCTAGTAAATCTTATTACAGCAATAAGGCTGCTCCCAAAAAGACAGAAGTAAGTGTTATAATATCAAATAGTTAAATTCAGAGGTAAAAACATAGAATCATAGAATCACCAGGTTGGAAGAGACCCACCAGATCATCGAGTCCAACATGCCACGATATGTTGCTATAGAGTTCACAAAATTATAGTATAGTATCCCCTCTGAGGAATTCGGTATGTCTATGAAAAGCCAAACTGTTTGGAGCATTTTCACTTTTCAGTGTGGCTTTTTTTTTAGAGTACCTGACATTTTTAAAATTACTTCGTAATCTAAGAACACTATAAGGAAAAGGAAAGTACAGTTCCTATTTTACTTAGACTCCACAGGAGCTGTAGAATTGGGGGACAGAAAGAAGAGAAGGTCTGAAAAAATTAAAAAGAGAATAAGACTCTGGAGTGGTTTTGAGTCCAAAATCTACCCTCCTCCTATATGAAAAAAAAATTTAGAAAAGCTTTCTAGATTGAGCATATAACATACAGTTCCATAGACAAAAGGAATGAGGAAAATACGCTACCGAATATTTACTGTTATTGATTGTACAGCAGCTCAGTTTGCAATGTTAACGCGCTGCTTATTTCGCCACCGAAGTGGTTAGAGAAGTTTAAAGCAGTTTTCATTTCTTGCAAAAGTGAGATGTGGGAAAGACGGGAGGATAAATCTTATTTTAAACTGCCCGGGGAGAAGAATTGGAGGGGGTTGCATTTTTCATGGGAGCAACAGGCTGAGGGGATAAAAGATTCAGAAATCCTTTGGAACAAATACTTTTACCACAAAATTTGCTAAATTTCTGGGGAAAAAAAATGCATTTTGCCCAGAAGGAGAGTTTTTTTTCTTTCCTTTTAAATGAAAAGAAAACAAACTTTTTCAAGAAATCAAATTATGCATCAAGGTCATGGCCATTTGCAAAAGCATAATTTTTCACATGCTGTATTCATCAACATGGTTGTGAATACAAAGTACATGAAATTTTCTTTTTTTTTTTCACTCAGAGGTCTCTGTATATTCTCTCTTCAAAGTGCTTTCTGGTTTTATCTTGTATTTTCTTCCACATACTCGTAACTACTTTTAAAGGTGTTTCTGCTTTATTTTCTTCTGCCTTTTTTTTTTGTCTTATCATTAAATATAAATACCACAAGTTTCTGGACAGCTGCAATTACATTATTATATGTTGGCTTGACACTATTCTTTTGAACTAATGCTATTCAGAACACTGCTCAAGACTAATTTATTTTAATTTAAAATTTTATTTTAATTTATTTTTTAGCTCTTATGAGCTATTCTTTCAGAGGGAAGGTACAGATATATATTGGAACAGGCTTCCCAGGGAGGGGATTGATTCACCTTCCCTGGAGGGGTTTAAGGCACAGGTGGACAAGAGGCTGAGGGACATGGGTTAGTGTTTGATAGGAACGGTTGGACTCGATGATCCAATGGGTCTCTTCCAACCTGGTGATTCTATGATTCTATGATACGTTACTTCCTCTTATTTTTTTGCTGAGGAGCAACATACGCTGGTAGAAAAGGCACACGCGACCGTTTTCTTATATCCAAATCAAATTAACCAACAGGAAGTGTCTCTGATCTCAAACAGGAAGATATTGATGTAACAGCATCCATCACTTCTGCATGAGTATAGAATCATAGAATCATAGAACAACCAGGTTGGAAGAGACCCACCAGATCATCGAGTCCAACCATTCCTATCAAAGTAAATACAGTCCTATTTCTTCATTCTTTGTCATTGTAATTGGGGCCTCTTTAGACCATCTATATCCTAGCGTGTGTTTAAGCAGACCAGCTGGGCTTCAATCTGATAGCCAAAAATATAACATATAACAAGTTTTTATGTTATACAGGAACAAGAAGTCTTCTCACTTTATCCTGGAGAACAGGAGGCCGAGAAGACACCTTATTGCTCTCTACAACTACCTGAAAGGAGGTTGTAGAGAGGAGGGAGCTGGGCTCTTCTCCCAAGTGACAGGGAACAGGACAAGAGGGAATGGCGTCAAGCTCCACCAGAGCTTGAGTTTAGGCTGGACATTAGGAAAAAAATTTTCACAGAAAGGGTCATTATGCACTGGCAGAGGCTGCCCAGGGAGGTGGTTCAGTCACTTTCCCTGGAAGTGTTTAAGGGATTGGTGGACGAGGTGCTGAGGGACATGGTTTAGTGTTTTTGATAGGAATGATTGGACTCGATGATCCGGTGGGTCTCTTCCAACCTGGCTGTTCTATGATT
The DNA here is from genome assembly GCA_033558105.1 of Coccyzus lansbergi. NCBI lineage: Eukaryota > Metazoa > Chordata > Aves > Cuculiformes > Coccyzidae > Coccyzus > Coccyzus lansbergi. The sequence goes on from JAUMJK010000509.1 coordinate 87,110, forward strand.
CTATAAATTGAATGCCACTTAATGGAATCTATACTGGTATAATTTTACTGACTATTTGGAGGAAATATTTACTGATATTGTAAGGTAACCCAGAAAAGTACTTTTCAATATCTGTCCTTCCCAACACCTGCCCCCTACCAAATTCTCAGGGAGAAAGAGAAAAGATATTTGTGGGAACAGGGAAATGCTCACACTAATCCCTAGGTACCAGTGTTGGAAATTGACTTATTCTGGTGCAGTTTCAGCTACTGTTTGGTTAGAAATATGATCTGGTGCTCATTCTGGGGAGTTTGGTAGAATCCTGTCTCTTTCATATTATCCTATCTTCTCTTCTTCCTTACACTCATTTTGGTGAACAATATATATATTATTAGTATAAATACGATAGACTCCGAAGACAGAGAAAATTGGATGTCAGTGACTGAATGGGAATGGATGGGCTCAACTCACAAAAAAAAGAAGTATCAGACTTGATCAGGGAGTAACATTGGGTAGGCTACAGTTTAAAAATATGAGACACTCTCTTGAAAGAGTCACACCTCCAACTTAAAGAGTGAAGTCAACGGAAGGACTGGAGGGAATTGAGGTTTAGCAAAAAATGAAGCCAAACATGACACATTTAGGACAATGGGAATTCTGTTTCTGATATCAGCAGGATGAAGAAAAGAGTGTGTTATACTTGAAATTCAAAGAGAATCATTTTCATATAGGAAAGAAATTTAAATATTAAGGAATCGACGTCATGAATATGAAGTTTAACAAAATATGGGAATAGCCCAGGAATCTGCATTAAAAAAATGTTTGAAACAAAATCCAGGAGAAACTTCAAAGAAACTTGGAAAATAATTAAAAAATAATACGTATTCCCAGGTTTTTTTTAATAATGAAGGAATAGCAAACAATAAAGCACATGAAGTCTTAGCCCAAGAAAAAAAAACCACATGAAAATGCAAATATATTGCATGTAACTTAAAATTTAATTTAAGCTGCCATTGACGTAATGGAGCCAACATTTCTCCTAATAGATTTTATTTGATTCTACAAAAGAAACAGAGAAAGTCTTGTGGTCCTAGAACAATGAGAAGCCTTTCAGGGGTGCATGTGGAAGAAACCTTTTATTTTTGCCAGGCATTTTATAGCAGAAAGGCAATTCCACTCACCCCAAGAAAGTCATACTGATATAATACCAATCCATTTGTCAATAAAATCATTTGTTAATAAAATAATTTGCACCAACTCTTTGTGTTGCCAGGACCCTTGAATAAGATCAGAGATAAAAATCAAGGTGAAGATTTGGATATAACTGAAGAGCATCTACAAATCGCATTTCAAAGTTTCTGCTTTTGCCTTTCCTCCCATAAACTTGAGTCTCAGCACTTCTGTTACGAAGCTGAACTGCTCACACCTCTTTTAATCATTTTTGGATCTTATATGGAGTGATAAATTGGATAGTCTCCTCGGCAGCATGAAACAAAAAAAAAAAAAACAAAACAAAAAAAAAACCAAAAACCCACCCTCTTTTTATCCCATATGTTACAGTAATAAAAGAGAAAGCTGTTTCCCATTATTGGCTGGTCCATCCTCATGTAGTCAATTGCCTTGGAAACTGAGATTGATTGTAATATCAAGAAAATGTAAGAATGTACTGAATCATATATTTCCTTTTTCAATGTCTGTCTCAATTTACAATGTTGAAACTAGCAACAGAAAACATCCCCTAAGCATGATTTCCACTTTTAGCTTCGGTTTTGTTGCGCTTCCCTCTCAGAGTGATAGTCAAAATAACATAATGACTTAGATTGGATACATCAGAAAAATAATTGTGAAGTTTCAGATAATATTGTAATAGATGTGAGTCAAATGGACATTAAAATGACTTCATTTAAAAAAAATAAAAAGGCTTTTCTTCCAGGTTTGATTTCTGGAAAATGCAATATCTAGATATAGTGTAATTCAAATTCTTCACTCTGTCAAAAAAATTGAACTTTTACTGAACCCCAAATATATTTGATAAAACATTCATTTTACAAGCGTTTCACAGGCCCCTAAGGAGTTCATAGTCATTTCTCTTTTAATGATTTGGCTTTAATCAGCTTTAGTGTATTTACTGGAAATAATTTACCATTTGTTTATCATTGAATCATAGAATCACCAGGTTGGAAGAGACCCACCGGATCATCAGGTCCTATTGTTATGAAATCCTTTTGTATTTTTAAAAACCTTAAAACTGACAACAGAGTTTGTAAAGTCTGCATAAGGATTAGTTTATAAGCAACACTTTTTATGCTGCTGGGTTTGGATTACCAGTGGTCCCAAGAACTCTGCAAAGATCTTTTTTCCTGTATATTCTTCAATTCCAGTTGCCAACCTATATATAAAAATAAGGAATTTTACACCAGTTGAGAAATTTGGCACATTCTTCCCATCTACTCCTTGCTAAAACTACTCTTCCAATATAAAATTGCCAAACTTGCCGCGGGGAGTTGTGCAATTACAGTGAGTGGGAGGAAGGCGTTATCACAGCTAATATGTAGGAGGTGATCTAACAGTCCAGTAGTTGTAGTCACTTCAAGAAAGGTTAGAAAAAATCTTAGAGTTGAAGTGAAAAGATGTTGCCAGCATTTCAGTGTGAACAGCTAACGAATAAAATACGTATTCAAATCTGCAAACTTTGTATTGGTTTTCTGTAAGATAGTTCAGCTTCTAGGATTAAAAACAGAACCTTAAGGTATAACCTTAAGCATAACTACAGAAGGGCTGTGTCTATAATCATCTAAGCTGATTTTGAATTCCTGATTTCAACTCTTTCTGACTTCTCTGAATTCATAATATTAAGCAAATAACATCTAAAATTTGATTTTGTTTTTTTATCTTCACTTATTGGGTGATTAATGCATTTTTCTTTTCTTTTATCCAGCTCTGCCCACTTGAAAGACATTTCTAATCAAGTAGTTTGCAATAAATATTATTACCTAGAGCCAAGTAAATGATTTCTATTATTCATATTCACCCAGTATAGCTTTAAAAAGATATCACAGTAGAACTAATAATTATAATTTTCATGTCATAGCCTAAATGCCTAATAAATTCTTTATTTTATACATTGAATTATAGTAAGAATCTGAGCTTTTAATTGTATATCTTAACACTTAATTCCAGTCTCAAACAGTAATTTATGCCCTGACGCTGCGAATCCTGGCAACATGTCAGTCCAAGTGGAAACCCACATCCAGGAAGGAAATAGTTGTATCCAAAGAGTCTTGACTGTGGAATGGCAATGGGTAAAACTACGTTTCCTAAGACCCCAAACAAGCCAGTTTTCTCACCACAGTGTTCTATTGCTTTCTTTACCAAAAAAAAAAAAAAAAAAAGCAATGACAGAGATTGAACAAAGAGTACTTAAAAATAAACTGATCCTGCCAAGTTTGATATTTTCATCTTCCCTCTGGCTCTACTCCATTCTCTTTAAATTCCATTGAATCAACAAAGGGCAGCTCTGCTCTGTTCACACAGAATCACAGAATCATCAAGTTGGAAGAGACCCACCGGATCATCGAGTCCAACCATTCCCATCAAACACTAAACCATGTCCCTCAGCACCTCATCCACCCATCCCTTAAACCCCTCCAGGGCCGGGGACTCAACCCCCTCCCTGGGCATGCGAATAAAAAAAAAATACCCTCCAAAATATAATTAACTAATTAATTATTCAGTGACTAAATCCACAAATGAGAAATACATTAGCTTATAATTGAAGAACTACTTTTAGCAGGATCACTAATGGTGAAGAATGGTTTAAAGAAGCCGCTGCCAATCTAGAATAAAGAATATATATTATTCTGGTAATTAACAAGGTACTGTACAGATATCATGCACACAAAATTGAAAAAGGCTCATATTGTTCCAACCTGGTGATTCTATGATTCGATGATTCTTTGAAATGCATCTTGTTCCAACCTGGTGATTCTATGATTCTCTGATATGCATCTTCCAGTCTGGTTCTATTTCTAATTGCAAGTGAAGCCAAATCCTGATGCACAGATCCTTAAGTCTTGTGCTCTGTTCAGCAGTTCCTATATTCTCCTTTTAATAAGTTAAAAAATTAATTTAGATTTATTTTTTTAAAAATTCACAACCCCATTCATTATTAAGGGAATGAAGATCATTATTAGAGCAGCTAATGTGAGAAAAAGTGTTGTTCTAGTACACAAGTAAAATAATATGGGGTTTGTTTATCTTTTTATCCATGCATTCAGTTTTCAGCTCTGTACGGCTTTAAAAGGAAGTATATATTAGCAAAGAACAGGGGTCTGAAGTTTTGTTCATATAAACATGTAAATGTTTTGATGTTTATTTCAATCTTACATATGCCAGGTCATCAAAGCTATCAGCATATCCTGTTAAGGAATCTCTGTTTCTAATTTCAGGATTAAAAGATCCACAAAGATTAGCATTAACCTTTCAAAAATCATGTTAATGATTTCTTTTTTTTTTATTCTGAAGTCAGATTGAGAAAATAAGGGTTTGGGTTTTTTTTTTCCTTTATCCAGACTAGTTCCACCACATATTGTGTAAATCATTACAGTCTTGTCTCTCTCACTTCATTGGCTTTTTGGCTTCCATCTGTTTTCTCTCATTTTTCTCTCTACTCTGTCTCATCTACATTCTCTTTCTACTCTGTTTTCTCTCATCTGCTTGCTCATTACTATAAGCCCAGCCCAGTGTCCTCCCCTTCACTTCCCAATTATCTGACACAAGTAGAGAATGCGGGAGACCTGAGAGCTCCATTCTGAGCAATGCAGCCCACTTGAAATTATTTTTTTGACCAGCAAACATCTTTTTTTTATGTACTAATGTCCTGAATGTCTTTACTGACTTAAGTATGTTTCTTCACTGAGTGTTGGCTAACATACATCATGTTTTTTATTCCCAGAGCATTAATTTCTACAGGACCCATTTGTGCTTTTCATATAAATGTGTGGTTGCTTGATGTGCCTCCTACAAATAGATTATCACAATATCATTGTGCACCACTAATCCCTGAAGGGAAGCTGTAAATATCTTACTGTTGCATGTTATTGTATCTGTTGAAGAACATTAAAGAATGTGTTCCTTTTGATGTTAAAACACCTAATAATGATGCTGTGACACAAGCAAAAATTTTAGTAGCTAAATTTTTTTTAAAAAAAAAGAAAAACAGGCATGCATTAAAAACCTTTTAGCATCAGGACCCAAATATATACATTATTCTTGATAGGAATAGTTGGACTCGATGATCTGGTGGGTCTCTTCCGACCTGGTGATTCTATAATTCTATGATTCTTTTCACCAAAAATGGCTTAACATGGCAGGCTTAATGTTCTGCAGCTACCTTTTTTGAAACTCCCTGTTTTAAAGCCAATAGCTAGCCACTGATAATTAGAAGTAACCGTTAATACTTAAATTGACTTCAGTCAGAAGCTTCCAGCTTGAAACTACTTTTTTTTCTTTCTTGACAAATGTTCAAAACTGTACAGTAAAGCAGTGTCCTTGCATAAATGTGCAGATAGTCTCACTCCTGGGGTCTTCACCTCCACCAAGGGAGGTTCATGCTCAACATAAGGAAAAAATTCTTCACTGAAAGGGTCATTGGACCCTGGCAGAGGCTGCCCAGGGAGGGTGTTGAGTCATCTTCCCTGGAGGGTTTTAAGGTGCAGATGGATGAGGTGCTAAGGGACATGGTTTAATGTTTGATAGGAATGGTTGGACTCGATGATCCGGTGGGTCTCTTCCAACCTGGTGATTCTATGATTCTATGATTTCCTTGAGACACCTTCCATTTACAGTACAAGGTACCTCCTCCACGTAAACAACCCTGAAATAGGAAAGGTCTATTTACCTTCTGGGGGTTACCACTTCTGCCCTTGAACCAGCAGAGTTCAGTATCAACCAAAGCTTTCATTCCTCAAAACCTGCCCTTCTCCCCACGCTGTCCAAGTGAATATTTTCAAGCACTCCCCCAAGGAGGGACAAATAGAATCATAGAATCATAGAATCACCAGCTTGGAAGAGACCCATCGGATCATCGAGTCCAACCATTCCTATCAAACACTAAACCATATCCCTCAGGACCTCTCTACCCATCCCTTAAACACCTCCAGGGAAGGTGAATCAACCACCTCCCTGGGCAGCCTGTTCCAGTGCCCAATGACCCTTTCCGTGAAAAACTTCCTCCTAATGTCCAGCCTAAATCTCCCCTGGTGGAGCTTGAGGCCACTCCCTCTTGTCCTGTCCCAAATGGTAAGGTTCTTTCTCATGTCAATGTCAGTGAAGGAGGAAAATTACTGCAAATTACTGCCTTGCTGTGGAGGAAACTTCTGGAACTACATGTTTCCAGAGGTTTGCATGTTGCTGTAATTACAGAGTCCCTATGTCTTTTCTATGATTGAATAAACTGTGAAAGGCTTTAAACAGAAACTACAGAAATGATCATGTCTCTGTGGACAGCACTGTTCTCCACTGAATGGCAAAAAGGAAAGTTACAGGAATTATTGGCTGATTTGGATTTTATCACATAAAATTAGCAGTGTTATTCCATGACATTCAACACTCTGTGACATATCATGCTCTGTTAAAGAGCACAAAAATATTTAAAGCTGAGATGCCAACGTGGAGTCCTGACAAAGTAAAGGTTGCTACTGAAAGAGGGAAACAATCCTTACACTTACAGAGAGGCTGTATTCTGAAAGCTGGTACCTGTGCCACAACCAAAGGAGTATTTATGTTTCAATGAAATCCTGGAGTCATGAACCTCAGTGAGTTGGAGCTGCTCTATTTATAAGCAGATATTCAAGACAAAGTTTTTGGAAGGCAGCCAGAATTGGATTGTACTGTATTGTGCAATGAATCACACTGAAAGGATGTTCCCTGTCAAGCTGGAGGTACTTTCAGAAGACATCAGTTCCAGAAACCATCACATTTATGTGACTATTACTACCTTTGTTAGTAACACAAACTTATTTCATACACACTCTAAGATCCCAAATGAGTTCACCTAAGATTTCACACAGATCACAATAATACAGGCTCTTGCATCAAGTAGAGAGGTCTCTTTATATATATATACACACTATATATATATATATAGATATAGATATATAGTAAAATGAATCATAGAATCACCAGGTTGGAAGAGACCCACCGGATCATCGTGTCCAACCATTCCTATCAAACACTAACCCATGTCACTCAGCACCTTGTCCACCCGTCCCTTAAACCCCTCCAGGGAAGGTGACTCAACCCCCTCCCTGGGCAGCCTCTACCAGTGCCCAATGACCCTTTTCGTGGAAAAACTTCCTCCTAATGTCTAACCTGACTCTCCCCTGGCGGAGCTTGAGGCCATTCCCTCTTGTCCTGTCCCCTCTCCCTTGGGAGAAGAGCCCAGCTCCCTCCTCTCCACAACCCCCTTTCAGGTAGTTATAGAGAGCAATGAGGTCTCCCCTCAGCCTTCTCTTCTCCAGCCTAAACACCCCCAGCTCTCTCAGATAAATGAAATACATTTAAGACATGATCTTCCTTTAACTGGTATGAAATTATCTCCATCTCAGATCCTTAGGGAGTGTGCTGAAATACAGCCGTTTAAAAGATCTCTAGCCAATGCTTCAACTGCTTTGAACTCACATAAAATTTATCAGCTCTAAATTTCTGGAAAGGGTCACTGTTGAGAAGTAGTCCCTTCAGGAGTATACAGTAAAACATGACTAAACTACAACCTCATCTCAGGTTATTTTTCTCATGTATTTTGTTCTAAGTGCAGCCAGATACACTGGTTATTATAGCACAAGATATAACAAAAAGTGCACAACCGAAGTGACAAACCTTCCACTTACTTCATTAATAAACTGAAGCAGATACCTTGCCTGGGGATATGATTAAAATGCAAACTGCAGCAAGACACAAAGAAGTGTAGTTTTAAAATGAATCAGCATGGATACTGAAAAACTTTTGCCAGAGAAACTTAGTTCAGTACAGGCTATTTTATATTGTTAAGAAAAGGTAATTTATCTCAGTGCAGAGTATTAGCCCCTCTAAATCTTCTTCCAGCCTGCAAGATTACTTTGGGGAGAGACATAAAGTACTTGCACTCTGTGTGCTTACATTTTAACACTGTGCCGGAGAGACAAAATCATTTAGCATGGGTGGTTCATGAGAATTCTTCAGACATTTCACAGCTTAAAATGGGATTGAACCTGTCTACACTTTCACTGCGGGTATAGAGGTACGGGTTTGGAATGGTATCCCTAAATGGACATGGATCAAAAAATGGTTTAAGAAACTTTCCCAGAAATGTGTAAATAACCATTACCTAGAATAGAATCATAGAATCATAGAATCACCAGGTTGGAAGAGACCCATAGGATCATCGAGTCCAACCATTCCCATCAAACACTAAAGCATGTCCCTCAGGACCTCATCTACCCCTGCCTTAAACATCTCCAGGGAAGGAATAGAGGGAATAGAGACGAATTTAACCAGGAATGGCATCCAAATCAAAAGGATGGCATCTGTGTCAAAAGGAACTTTGCCTGCTTTTTCATATACAGACACCCATATTGCTGGGACATGCCTGGATTTCTAAATTTGCCCTTGAATTCATCTCTGTTCATATGCTCCTTTTAAACCATAATTTAGTGTGAAATAATTTTAATTTAGTATTTCTTAGGTTTAGTGTTTGATAGGAATGGTTGGACTTGATGATCCGATGGGTCTTTTCCAACCTGGTGATTCTATGATTCTATAAAAAGACAAAAATCGGAACTTCTTCAATACTGAATCAATCAAGCTACAAGCACCAGCAGAAAAAAACATTTTAGGAAGCCTTCCCTTATTGTTGTTCTTGCTCCAGTTTTAATACACTGAGGCAGAGAAGGTCTCTTAGGTAGAAAACAGCTACTTTATGCAAATATAAAGTCTTCTCTCTTCATGTTCAAAGCAGAAAGGACATAAGGAAGTGAATCACATAATCAAATTTTTCAACTAAGGTCTGCAAAGGCATAGTTGCTTTCCACATTTACCTTCTGGGTACTAATACAGATTGTTCCTACCCATCAGGCTGAACCTCCTGTTTCCTGTCAATGACTTGCATATTGTTGCTTTTTTAGTGCAAAAATCATAGTATGATCTGGGCAGTGAATGCTGTTATGGTAACTTACGATGACAGAGATCTGGATTTTACTGAGTATAATATCACTCATAAACAGCACGATCAACTCCGGACTTAGCAATTTGTTAATTCCACAGCCCTTACACAACCTCACATGCCACACATAGTATGGGATTGCACTTACACAATAGCTCCAATAAATAAAATTTTTTTTTTAACTTTAAAAGTGTGAATTATCAGTTTGTTAGTTCTATGAACTAATGGTCTATGAAATAGTATGGAATTGCACTTACATAATACCATCCAATAAATAATAAATACATTGGTTTTTTTAACTTTGAAAGTGTGAATTATTGGTTTGTTATTTGTGACGTCTAAGACAGGATTGACTGCAAATTCCGAGTAATACTTCATGTAACACTTCAAATGGAATTTCAGTCTATGTGCTAAAAACATTTTAAGCGCAATAATAAATAGAATACAATGGGAAGTCTTTTAAATTTTTCAAGAAGCACAGAATTTGTGTGCATTTTCCTGCATTTTATTGCAGCCCTATGAATCACTGCAGCTATTTTGGAATACTGTACATATGAATTAAATTAAGGGGAGCTATTAAGAGAAAGTATGCAACTAAAAGCACTCCCTGTTTTTTTCTTAATCCTAAATCTGACCTTGTTAACAAGCAGGTGCAAGACTTCACATTACAACCAAGAACAGTAAAGAGGCAATGTTATCCTCTTTTTTTTTTCCTCTAATTGTTCTTTTCTCCAAGCCTTATTAGCTCCCGTGTGTTTTATATGATATTCATCGTTATCTCCTTTTATTCTTTTCAAGGTTATTGTAGTCAAAGCAACAAAAGTACAATCCTTTGATCTCACACATCACGTAAAAGCAATCTATAAGAATATGCTGTGATATAAGAAATGTATTCCAGTTGAATTCCTCAGCCAAAGGAATTACATACCTGTGGCACCCTCTGTGTAAGTTTTCTGCAGCAAATTACTCCCATTGTTGGTACTGAGCACAGCAATGAAAAGTTACAGCAAAAAATAAGGACATATATCTACCTTAAGTGAGTAAAATCCTTATTAACTCTTTCCATATAAAGGATACCCAAATGTAATCTATAATTATATAAACAGGTAAAGTATTCAGCATCCAATTAAATGATCTTTATGGCATTACCTCTTCTTTACATTCTAAACTGACACAAAGGAAGAGGAATGAAAAGTAGAATCAAGATTTACCTTCACATTTTAAAAGGTGATATTTTTTTTTTTTAACCTGAAAATCTTAAGAGCAGATGGACACATAGAAAGATCATAGAATCATAGACTCATAGAATAACCAGGTTGGAAGAGACCCACTGGATCATCAAGTCCAACCACTCCCATCAATTACCAAACCATGTCCCTCAGCATCTCGTCCATCCGTCCCTTAAACCTCTCCAGGGAAGGGGACTTATCCCCCCACTTTAGATTCCACCTAAAGGTCATTTTCTTAGATCTGTCATTTTAAACATGCTAGATTTCACAGAATTAGTGAAAGTAACAAAGCCAAATATATTTATTCTTGGCTCAGCCAGTGATTTACTGTGTGGTCTCTATAGTGTTTTGAAAATACACAGCACTATTACATCAGATAATGGCTATTTTATGAATATATTTGTTGGATTTCCTTTTATTAAATTGCAGATTTATAACCAAACGTAAGTAAGGTGGAAACTATGAAGCTGCGTTGCCCTCAGCTTCCCACATAGAAAAAAAAATAACCTTATTTGTAATAAGTATTGTGCTGCCTTAAAAGCATTGTTGGACGCCTTGGAAATAAGTAGTTTAAACATCCAGGGAATTTTTTCCTGCAATAAAGTTCTTCCTCAGTCACTATCCCCGGCTTGACTCACATCACCTACCTAAGCTTAACTTCACTCCATAAAGTTTGTAGACAGATGTGCAAAGGTCAAATTAAATCACCAGTGGATTTTATAATCCGATTCCTTCTATTGAAGACATCATTAGGCATATGTGTATAATACATATTAAATCACTAATAGATTATATAATCTCACTTCTCCTAGTCAATAAATCTTTTCCAATGTACTATATCATCATCTATATTCCTTTAAATCACATTAGCCTCTACGAAATGTGAATGTGGCTGGAAGTACAGACAAGTATTATGATTTACAATATTCAGAGCCCAAACTGACTCTTAGGCAGCACAACATCCAAAAGGACGTTTGTGTTTTGCTATTTAATTATAAAAAATAAGAGTAAAAAAAAAATCTTCTGTTTAATAAAGAGCAGAACCTCTGCCCATCTGGTAATATTACTTGTAGGAATTCTCCCACTCTCACGCTTTGACACCCACACAGGTATTTTCTCACAAAACAACTTTTTGTATTAGAAGGGAAATCATTGTTTTCTGATAATTGTAGTGAATTATGATGATTTCAAAAGATATTTTCTCAGCTCAGAGAGAGGCTCATTAGTGCTAATAAAATACACATCCCTGGGATGCTGGCTATGAGTTTAACAGGTTAAAATTTCACCAAAAGTTGATTAAAAAAATAATAAAACCTGCTGCTTCTCTTTTGTGATTTCCTCCTGAGCTCATGGAAAAAGTGTTTTTGTATCTTGATCTGAACTTCACAGTTTTGATCCCACTATAAAACAATATTCATCAAGTTTTCTTTTATTATGTGCTGATGTTGATAATATGAGATCTGACCCAAATTGGCCAACATGATATGATGTCATTAGTCTCACATGTAAATGCACTTATGTAAGTTTACTCAAGCTAGTAGCCTGATTGCCTTGATAAAGAGTTAACACGTAAATACATTCAGGCACTCATCTAAGCATTTGCAGGATCTGTCCCACATCTCCTCACAGCAGCATCCCAGGGACTTCGGTGGCACCAGACACTGGATCCTAAACCCTGAGATATGTCTCTCCTGCTATAGAAGGTCTAGATGTGAAAACCCATTCATGCACACAAGTTCAGTTGCTTCTTTTCCAGCAACACCAGTAGCTGAAGCAACTGAAGAGTTTAGGACCAACCTCTGAAAGTATTCTGAAGAGCACAACTCGCAACTAACATACTAAAATACCTCAATTGTTGCTCAGTATTCGTAGCAGCCTTTCTGGTTTGGGAGAGTTCATTACGAGTTATCCTCCAGATATCAGGAGTTGGTTCTGTAAGGTGTCAGGTCTGCAAATGCACCATAGGGGTTTCCTCACTTATTCCCACTTCAAAGAATCATTAAGAACAATTTCTCTTTATTGCTGATTTTAACTAGAATTTTTTTTCCCCTGTGATGATTAATTCGACATTTGTTGCAATTTCTTTCCCCCTCTAAGAATAAATGTCCCCTTCTGCTCCTCAGACACAAACAAAATGTTTTGAAAAGGAATCACTTGCTAAAAAAAAAAAATTAAAAAAAAAATGGAAATTGGGCTTCTGTGTTGTGAGGAATGTACACACGTCGCACAGTGAAATTTAACACGGGTAAACGATCTGACTACCTCAAAGTGAAGTTTTTGCCTTCCTACAGTGGCCTTTCACCCTGCCCTTTCCTCCAATCTGAGGAGAGCTGATGTTGATGGAACATATAATGGCTCCTTTCCTGTGTAGTAAAGTCAGCAATAAAGCTCAGTAATTAAGGTGACCGGGGAGGCCCAGCCCAGCAGGCTAGTGGTGTGGCGAACACTTTCAGAACTTCAAACAATATCAAAGTCACTGAAAAAATGGGCCCAGTTGAGGACTGGTTTGAATTAAGCTTCACTTCCACACGCACTTTTCAAATCCAAGCTCAAACAAGAAAGCCAAGGCCTTCTGGATTTCATTAGAGCCAATTATCTTATCTGTTTCATCTCAGGCCTGACCCTGAGGCTGGCAAACAGCTATTCAGCGCGTTTGTGTGGTTGTTTGAGAAAGCCTCCAGCCAGCCAATGGCCTGAGGAACCGCTAATTAAAACACAGTTGCCCCCTGCCTCTAGTGATTAAATATTTTCAAGCTTTTGTAAATAATTTTTCCATTCTTTGCCCCAAGCCTCAGAGGTCCAATACAGGCAGTAATTTATTTAGTTTGTCAAAGAATACTGCTGGAAATAAAACCATGAGAGAAACTTAGGAAACTCTTATATCTTGCCTAACTTCTGCGAGCGACACTCTACGAGCTTGCAAAGCATGTATACTGTTTCTTATGTAATTAAGAGTCAATAATTGTGTACAACAGGCCCTGCATTTTGTTGACAATCATCATGTTCCCTCAGATGTCAGCGAGAAAATCATAGAACAACCAGGTTGGAAGAAACCTACTGGATCATTGAGTCCAACCATTCCTATCAAACACTAAACCATGTCCCTCAGCACCTCGTCCCTTAAGCCCCTCCAGGGAAGGTGAATCAACCACCTCCCTGGGCAGCCTCTGCCAATGCCCTATCACCCTTTTTGTGAAAAATTCTTTCCTCATGTCTAGCCTAAATGTCCCCTGGTGGAGCTTGAGGTGATTGCCTCTTGTCCTGTCCCCTGTCACTTGGGAGAAGAGCCCAACTCCCTCCTCTCCACAACCTCCTTTCAGGTACTTGTAGAGAGCAATGAGGTCTCCCCTCAGCCTCCTCTCCTCCAGGATAAACAACCCCATCGTGCTCATAAACATAATCATAAACATAATCGTGCTCATAGGCTTAATGAGATTTGGATGTTGCAGAAGTGACGCTGAGTAATCTCTGTGCTCCAGAGATGGGTGGACAGAAGGTGGATCACAATCCCAAAGACTATTTGGAAAAGAAGTCAGTCCTACCAGTAGCATATCTGCATGTCTCAGGTGACAAAGAACACTTCCAGAGTTCATGTCCATGTCATAGAACAACCAGGTTGGAAGAGACCCATCGGATCATCGAGTCCAACCATTCCTATCAAACACCAAACCAAGTCCCTCAGGACCTCATCCACCATGCTCCTAATAAATTCTGGTCATTCAGATTTAAATGAAAGACGAAGAATTCTATGTCTGTCCTTTGGGTTAGAGGACTTACCTACCTCCACATCTCAACCCCTGGGAAGACATCAGATTACAGGAGCTCATTCTAGCCTGGTTCTAGCCTTGGTCCCAGCCAGTGCACTGGTTCATGTGACCCTATGTCTTGCATGCAGCCACTGTCACCAGTACTGAAGATCTGTACATCTTGTGCAACATGATGGAACACAAGGAACAATTTGTAAGACCATCCAAGCTTTCTTACCTCTTAATATTATCCTTAACAATAACAAATAATGTTATATTAATAAAATGCATTGTAGATACTGTCACGAACCGAAACCCCATTACATAACATGCTGTAAAGAAGGATAGAAAGATGTCTCCTGTTTATATGCCCCATGGGGACTTGAGGAACTACAGGAAGAAACTGTGCAAGCCAGAACATTTGAAGCAATCTTAGCAGTATAGGAATTTAACTACTATCCAGTTTTGTGAGAGGAAATATAGCAAAATAGAAACATAAGAAAAGATTTTGAGTAGGTTAATAAGTCATTTCATAAATGTTTATAAGAATAACCAGCGAGTATGAACATTATCACCAGAAAAAGCAGAAAACCCGTAGCTACTATCATGATCGGGAAAAATAAATTCAGAGGAGCATTCTGAGCATGACATTGCAACAATAAAAACAATGGTAGAAGGTTAGAAATCATTTTATCCAGTTAGAATGGTAGCATGTTCTGTATTCCACAGACATGCCACAGAAAGAATCTGCAAAATTTAGATATTTCTGCATTGTGGTTTCCAACAGGTAAGGTTGAAGGTAACACAAGAACTTTCCCAAGTGACAGAGAGAAAGGCAGTTTTGCCTATAGCGAGTGGTAGTTGGAATGGTTTGTGGGTGCAAATTCAGTAAGGCTGAGCTTGAACTAAAGGTGAATTTCCTCAATTAGTATATCTTGAAATTACTATAAATTTTCATGAAGTACAGAGGAGACAGAACAGAGTCATAGTTCTGAAGCAGTTAGCTGACAAGCAATAGTTGAATTAACATCGTGTATTAACCATCCACTAGACAAACAAAAAGAAGTAAGAGAAAGGATTGGGGCCAAAAGCAAAATGCCTTGGAATTGCTGAAGGGAACTCAAGGAGGAAAATGTTGATTCTTCCAAAACATAAGTTAAATGAGCTACTTGATCTGTTGGGTAGAGGCCAAGGACCACCAAGCATGGGAGCCAGGGAAGGATGAATTTTCAAGTCAAAGATTTTCAGGGTCAATAAAAATGGATGACACACCGGCTAAGGAAAAATGAATGTGATATATAGCTTAGCAGCTTTTGAGCTAGGAAAACCCTACGTTAAAAATGGTTTCAGAGGAAAGGAAGGCTGAGATGCGACTTTGGAGAATGTCTAGAACTGAGCCAGAGAACGGACAGCAACCTGTACGCTTAATGGTCTTGGAGATAGAGACTGAGAAAGCAGAGAGGATGACAGAGAGCTTAGCAGCACTTTTTCTTTTCAATGAAACATGATCGTATCACAAGGGACAATATCCCCTGGTGATGGGAATGAGTCCCAGGCAGATCAGAAGATGAAAAAAACGAGGCCCTAGAGCCGAGTAAAGGAGTTTGAGAAGAACAGATGAGGAGTAACTTTGTGATCAGAGGCATTGGACAGACCTTGGGAGGAAATGGGAGCTAAGTTTGCTGTGAAAAATCCAGTGAGCGGCCAAATTATGACTCCAAGAGAAAAATGTGAAAGGAAATTGAGGGGTGGGGAGAACGATTTTCAATACCGAAAATTATTTCTACTGTTTGTTGCTACTGGGAAAAGTATTTCAAATGGTTTGACATTCTTATATTGACTTTGCAAGACCATAACAGACAACATAAAAATTTTCTGGTGCTTACCCACCACATGCTTTCACCTTCAGAGGCAGCTAATATTTCACCACAGTGACCCATTTGATACTAGAGAGTGAGAATAAAATCACTGCCATCTCGATCAACTGGAAATCACAGGGTCTTTAAGCTGTTACAAGATACACATTTCTTTTGCTGCCTTTGTTTGCTGTTTCTGAAAAGAATTACATTGGAAAAGATGGACATCCTTATGAAAGACTTTTTCTTTGTAGAACAACATGAGGTAAATGAGCAGACATTAAATTGTCATTTTCAGATTCAAGGGAAATCAGTTTCCACAGAGAGTTTGTTGCACAGGCAGCAATTCAGATGTTAATAAAGCATAAGAAGTGAGACAGGAACGTGACACAGAAAGGGAAGAACTTGCAGAGATATGACAATAATTTCCTAATCTGTAACCATCCTGATTAGAGAGGTAGGAAGGTTGGGTTGGGTTGAATGGGGAGGTAGTTAGCCCCGACTCTCTTATCAGCCTAATAATGCAGGTTTATAACTGCAATATTTTTAGCAACATGCCTTTTAGCTAAAATATAATCTTTTTGTTCATCAATTTGATATTTTTCAGAGGGAGATTTCTTTTAAGAATGGAAAGGGAGGGGGAACAATTCCAAACAGTCTTGATTTCAACTGTGATGAAGTCAGGTTCAGGTCCCTGAACATGGAGACAAGAAATTGCTTTCAGTCATTCAGGGATGAGAGTTTTCACTTAAGGGGTTTTTTTTGCTTCCTAGACTGATGTCCTCACCATGAGGCTAGAGATGAGCATAAAAGGGTTTGCAACACATTCTGTTTTTTTGTTTTGTTTTTTTCCTTGGGAACTTTCAAATAGTTTTGGGTTTGTTTCAGTGTACAAGAAAATCACATGCAAAAGCCACGGACAGTTGCTGTTTACTGGAACTGCCGTCTTTAGTCATCTTTATTTAGTAATACACACCCTGCACAGAAGGGAGAAAGCAGCAGAGACAAGTCAATTCACTGACAGGGAGAAAAGGAACAAATAAGCCACATCTTCCCTTCAGCCCTCAGCCTTCTGTCATCTGATATGAGTGTTCACTTCTATGCATGACAGAAGAGACATGCATCCCAGACATGGAATCATAGAAACATAGAATCATATAATCATATAACAACCAGGTTGGAAGAGACCCACCAGATCATTGAGTCCAACCATTCCTATCAAACACTAAACCATGTCCCTCAGTGCTTTGAAGTCTAATGGATTCCCTCACACTGGGTAACAACTTATTCCTCAAGACACTATATTGATTTAATGTGATTACTGGTGGCTCAAGCAGTACTGCTAATACCACATAATCTTGAGTCATAGACCTCCCTGAACTTTTTCATTACATAACTATTTTTAAGACATTTGTGTTTTCATAGTTTCGAACACCTCTCTGCAAGAATAAAAGTTGACTTTAAAAAGTAAAAATACTCAGGGTTGGGCTCCAACAACATCCAGTAAAAAGAAACCTCATATCATAGAATCTTAGAATCACCAGGTTGGAAGAGACCCACCGGATCATTGAGTCCAACCGTTCCTATCATACACTAAACCATGTCCCTCAGCACCTCATCCACCCGTCCCTTAAAACCCTCCAGGGAAGGTGAATCAACCACCTCCCTGGGAAGCTTGTTCCAATGCCCAATGACCCTTTCTGTGAAAAACTTCCTCCTGATGTTCAGTCTGAATCTCCCCTGGCAGAGCTTGATGCCATTCCCTCTCGTCCTGTCCCCTGTCACTTGGGAGAAGAGCCCAGCTCCCTCCTCTCTACAACCTCCCCTCAAGGAGTTGTAGAGAGCAATGAGGTCTCCTCTCAGCCTCCTCTTCTCCAGGCTATGATCTTGTAGCACTGAGCTCAGAGCTCTTCAGCATAATTCAGGATTCCAACATTTGATTTTTCTATTTTTAGCTCATAATTACCGAAGCTTTATTTGTTAGAATCTATTTTTCTATGAAAAGGGTCTGTTCCTTTCATTCGATTGCTTTATGGGCAAAGAGTAGCACAGCTAGACAGAACCATTAGGGTTAAAATATATCTCCAAGAAGTTATTAGTGCAAAAGCATGAGAACATCTAGGCGTGCCCTGGAGGTACCCACACAAACTTACACTCACACAGGTGCGTGGGCACACACAGAACTTCACAATACTTCTTTGCAGTCTTTTTTTTTTTTTGAAAGGAGCAAAATAAAAACGCCCGTTTCTTTTTCTTCTTTAAGCATTAAAAGAAGAATAGTGGAGGTCTCATTAACGGAGTTGGCTAAAGAAAGCACGAATAAGAACTGGGTAGGTGAAAGGCCTCTGTTTCTGCTGTTCTTGAAACAACACTTCTGTCTGATTCTGGATAATGGGTTTTTAATAAAAATATCCACCAAAGGAAAACAATTAAACAATACATAAACCACCAGGGTGCAATCTAATGGTTCTGTTACAGTCTGGAGCTGTTCCAGCAGAGAACATGTGGATATTTTTTACAGGCTACAGTGCAGTTTTCAAAAGTTATTATAAAGCAACAAAATTTAAATTGGGGCTGGACATCGACACAATTGCTCAGTGTTGCTGCAGGAGGTTAACTTCAGACCTGAAATTTATCTCCATCTAAATACCACAGGTATTCTGAATTTTAGGATAAACATATCTTCCGTGCTCTTGAATCTTCCAGGATGATTCTGGTGATATTTCTCACCTTTCTGTCAAAGCAGTTGACAATATGGCAATTCTTTACCTTCTCACCTCTAGTCTTTCATCTTTCTGACTTGATAAAAACTGGAAAACAGTTATGCTGGGAAAGACCTCAATTAATTTTCAGTACTTTGTAACTACAGACCATGTATGGCTTGGGATTTGATCATATAGTTTCAATGTGAACCACATAAACCTGACACGTGCCATATTTTATTATCCTTTCTCCTCCACCTCCTACTCTGCCGTGTCAATAAAAGAAACTCTGCATCTGTTGAAAAGTAAGCTGACACTAATTAATGTATGTAATGAAAGATTACATTTCTGTTGTTCAAGTGAGCTGAAGGAGCGTCATTTACAGTTTTAGAAATCCTGGTACAGCAAAGGTGAAAATTTAGTGTAGTTTGGTGAGAAGAAGTTAGGCTTTCCAAATAAAAATAAACAAATAGGAAGAACAAGAGGTGGCAGGTTATAAACAGTGTAGCCAGTTTTAGTTTTATGGCCAACTTTGAAGTATAACAAAATGTTGAAAAGTTGTTTTTACCAGGGTTCCAAATGCTTTTAACTCTGCTTCTCCATTTCCTAAGGACTCTGTCTATACCCCACCAATAGTAATCACCTGAGTGCTCACAACATTTGTCAAGAAACAAGAAAAAAATATGAATATTTACATGCATGACCATATTAGAAAAAAGTGTGTGAAAGCCACAAATCCTCAGCAATATTGAATTTTTAGATATGAAAATTATACTCTAAGCAGACTTAAAAAACACTTTTCCAAGTAAACTTCTACCTTCTTCAAACTTCTTCAAAAGGAACTGCTCGGGCACTTGTAAGTCATCTATTATATCTGTTTGGTGTACATCTCTTTGAATTCTTCTAAGACACTTTCTATGGCAGAAGGACATTTCTAGCTGAAATGCTCATCTTTTAATGACACTTGGAAGAAAGGGACAAAAGCAGAAATGGAAAACTGATTGCAACTGGAGCTTATCACACAGAATCACCAGGTTGGAAGAGACCCATCGGATCATCGAGTCCAACCATGACTCCACAGAATGCTGTGGGTGGCTGAAAGCAAATTCCATGCATCCATCCAGAAATTATCACGTAGATTTCCTAGAACTTCCATGACTGTGTTCTCTTCAGTTGTATTTTTCTTCATAAAAGCAGTACTATGCCCATGACAATGCAGAAGGACTGTGGATAATTAGTACTCTCAAATAATCATCGAATCATAGAATCACCAGGTTGGAAAAGATCCATCGGATCATCGAGTCCAACCATTCCTATCAAATACTAAACCATGTCCCTCAGCACCTCGCTCACCCATCCCTTAATCACCTCCATCTACATTTGGGTAAATCATTAAATCATTATCTGTCCCTCATGCACACGACTCGGAGATTCTGCCTTTCTTGTTTACACAGTGAAATGCTGAACACGTTTCTGTCAGCAGATAGAGAAGAGAGATAACAGCTGGGATAATCTTTACCAGTTATTGTAAAGCAAAATATTAAAAAATGAATCTTTTCTTTCCATTAGCAAAGATAAATGCAACATTTTGCTAGTCTGAGGCTATTGCTAATCGAGTTCACTAATAATTTCACCATAAA
This sequence comes from Coccyzus lansbergi, assembly GCA_033558105.1. Classification (NCBI taxonomy): domain Eukaryota; kingdom Metazoa; phylum Chordata; class Aves; order Cuculiformes; family Coccyzidae; genus Coccyzus; species Coccyzus lansbergi. The sequence continues at coordinate 107,461 of JAUMJK010000509.1, forward strand.
TTAAAGTTTTGAGGATATTAGTTCTGTATACTCCTATTTCTTTAACTGGCGCATGAGGCTTAGGGGCTAACTTGGCTGTTTTATTTCCTTTCCCACACTTTTGTCTATTTACCTCTTCAGATTTGAATCAGAAACTGAGTCTCAGCAAATTTTTTCAGACCCACTCTAGCATAATACAGCCTCAGCAGCAGCACCTGGAACTTACAACCATAAAAAATAATAGCATTAAGTTATGGGCATTATTGTTAAAAAGAACTCTTTTCTCAAAAGTTATTCTTGGTGGAATGCATTAAATCTTATCACAATATATCATTGTTCTATGGGTCATTGTAACTAGTTAGGTGCAGCTAGGGAAAAAAAATGTTGATTTTTGTCTCTGACGTTCATTTGCAATGTTTATCACAAATCAAAGTTTCTACTCGGGCAGGGAATTAATATAATAGTGCAGAACAGTGGTGTCAAAGAAAGCTATAATAATATTCAAAATAATATAAATTGATGGCTCGCCCTCATGTGGTGTATTTAGCTCATTCCTAGGAAACAGCAGAAATAGAGAGATGAGTAATTCCAATCATTTGGCAACTGGATACATTTCTAAATGAAGACTAGAGAAGACTAGAAATATTTTATATCGTGAGAAGAAAAATAGGAAAAGACAATACAGATAGAATCACAGAACAACCAGGTTGGAAGAGACCCATCAGATCATCGAGTCCAACCATTCCTATCAAACACTAAACCATGTCCCTCAGGATCTCATCTACCCGTCCCTTAAACCCCTCCAGGGAAGGTGAATCAACCACCTCCCTGCGCAGCCTATTCCAATGGCCAATGACCCTTTCTGTGAAAAAATATAAAAATATAAAAAGACAATGCAAATGTATTTAAGATAATAAATATAGAATCATAGAATCATAGAAGGTTGGAAGACACTCACCGGACCATCAAGTCCAACCGTTCCCATCAAACACTAAACCATGTCCCTAAATATGGATAAGCAAGTATGTGCACTTCATCTACGCATTTAGTACATGAACAAATGGACATCTGATGAAAACAGAAGATCAGTGGTTTGAACTAAAACAAAGAATTTTTGGTTTTTGGACACAAATACTTAAGACCATGAAATCCAGTACCAATAGGATACAAAAAACTTATTAAAATTTTCATCTCCAGTTCTTTGGCGAACACAAAAGTTACAAAGATAAAATTTGTTGGAAAATGAAGTTAATATATACAAATATATGCTATCTATACATAATTATAAGAAAAAAATTCATAAGGAAAGCATATGGTTGGAATTGATGATCCAGTGGGTCTCTTCCAACCTGGTGATTCTATGATTCTATAGCAATATTTCCTCTGAGTGTTCTTTCTAGAGTTTATTTTAGAAATTGTAGCCTAAAAAGCAAAAAAAAAAAAAACACCCCACCTTATAGCACCTACACTGAAATAGAGTTAATAAAGAGAATATACCTGAAAAAAACCCAAAGAAATTACATTTACCAATATTTTTACTTGAAATGTCAAAATTTAACGTAATCAAATTGGGAAGTAGAAAAGTAAGAGAAAAAAAGGTGGGTATACATTAATCATTGAATCATACAATCACCAGATTGGAAGACACCCACCAGATCATCGAGTCCAACCATTCGTATCAAATGCAGTCTCTCAAATGACTTTAACCATGCCCAGTAAGGCCACAAGGCTACAATGAATATTTCTTATATTTCTGGTCAAAGATTAGAACGCAGAGAGTTTGAAACACATTTATTTTCCCCAAAGCAAGCACTGGGAACTGTAAGATACAATGAAGATTCCTGCACACCTTCATTTTATTTCATTTTTACATTTAAACACCTGTGCTTTCAATTATGTTTTTAATTTTGAATTCGCCTTGCTTAAAATTATTATTTGGGGGAAATCATTGATTTTTTTTTCCCCCTGCATTTTAAATTAAATTGTGTATCTAGGGTTATTGGGCAGTGGCAGAGGCTGCCGAGGGAGGGGGTTGATTCACCTTCCCTGGAGGAGTTTAAGGGACGGGTGGACGAGGTGCTGAGGGACATGGGTTAGTGTTTGATGGGAAAGGTTGGACTCGATGTTCTGGTGGGTCTCATCCAACCTGGTTGTTCTATGATTCTATGATTCTGAGTTCGCTCCCTTTCTTAAATTAAAATAATATCTACGGTTGCTAAAACTTGCACTCAAAGATAGTGTTATCTTGAGCTATGTTTGATCATTCCAAGAAACAAACACAGACGTAAACTTTTTATTTTATGTAAAGTTTTATGTGCAGGTTCATTGATAGGCTGTGGCTGTTTTATGCTACTCTGGAGCAGAGCAAAGCAGCCAGAGCTCTCTGGCTGGTTAAGCTAAATTTACAGCTCCTTTGTTGAATGAGAGCAGTGCAAAGCGGCTGGAAGGCACACCCCAGTTTTCTTCTCTGTTTCTGGCTTCCCCCTCACTTTTTCTCAACACTCCCATTTGTTTCCACTGCCTCCTGCGTCTTCCACCTTCTGCTCTGCGGAAAAACATCTCCTGGCCTCTGTAAACACCAACTACATGTGTGTGCATATACAACACAGACCTCAGCCTGCCTGCTGCCTCCTTCGCGGAGCACATCTGGTAGAAGTCAGGCTTATGAAAATAATTATTTGAGCATTAGTAGTTAACAATTGCTCTTATTTCTTCTCAAACCATTGGCACAAGAGAGTGTATTACATCCCTATAAACTTCAATGTGGAATCATCCTTTTTTATAAAACACCCACCAATTTTGATTGCTTTTAAAGAGATTAAAGCAAAATTCAGCCCAAATGCGGGTGGAAGTAAATGATAAAACAACACTCTCTAGAGGCAAAGATAATCAGACCTTGAAAAAATGGAAAAGAATGAACCTTTTTATTGTAGGGGAAAAGAAAAGATGCCTCCACTTTAGAAAAAGGGCATTCTTTCAGGGACTTTTGTAGTTAGATCAGTTGCTTAACTATGTCAAACATCCACCGAGCAAAACTCTTCTGTCAAAATTAAAAAACAATGTGATTTAATGACTGCACCTTTTAATTCTACAGAAATATATAATATAATATATAATTCTAGAGAAATATATATTATAATACATATAATATATAATTCTAGAGAAATACATATTATATTATATTATATTATATTATATTATATTATATTATATTATATTATATTATATTATATTATATTATATTATATTATATTATATTATATTATATTATATTATATTATATTATATTATATTATATTATATTATATTATATTATATTATATTATATTATAATGTTATATATAATATATTATATCTTATAATTTTCACAACCTTCTTGTAGTTAACACGAGCAAACATGTATTCTTAGTGGAAACGTAAAAGCAGAGAAGGAAAACCATATTCTTTCATAAACGAAAGAGCAATTTTCAGCTTCAGACCAGCTACAAACATTTAGATTTGATTTTGCACTACTTATGCACCTTTTTTTTTTTTTTTAGTTTAAAAATGCACTAAAGACTCTTCCTGTTGATCTTGTTGAAATCAAAATGGTAGACACAAACCAGCAGCATCATTTTTCTTGTTTCCCACTTGAGTCCCACCGGAGCCATTCCCTCAGCAAGCCTTTGAAGTGATCACTCTGTGTTACGCCTCTAAATCATCTTCAACTTTTCTGCATTTTTACACATGAAAGCTGAAAGGATTTTTTTTTTATATAGTCTTGGGGGGAAGAGTGAGGTGGGGTCTCGTTCATTCCCAACAAGATTTACTTAAAAGAGACTTTTTTTTGTGATTTATGCAGTGCAAAAGAACTACTGTTCAGCTACCTGCATGTACATATATGTGTGTGTATGTAAATGCTTTTTACTCTTCTGCAAATAAATTCTGGCCTAAGAATAATATACCTGATGTGAAATACATCATCATATATAATACTTGATTATAGGGGAAACTCTAGAGGCAGAAAAAAAAATGTTTGGTTTCTGTTTCTGTGGACATATCAGTCAGAAGGATCTTTGCTGTGAAATCTGACAGTCAATCAAGCAGTAACGAGCTACCTGGCGTCATGGTTGCTCACACTTCAAATATGGGCTTAGTCCAATTCTAAGAAGAAACTAGGGCTCTGCTGGTGAGAAAGAAAGGGGTTTGTGAACCCCCTAGGGAGCTTTAGATTATTTTAATGCAAATTCCCCAGTTCTTCAGAACTCAAGTGTTTAGGCTCCTGGGACAGCCAGGAAGCAGGGAGCCTCAGCTTCTCTCCAAACAGACTCCACCCTTCTACAAACTTATTCACACCTTGATTATTGTGGAGAGGAGATCCACTAACACTCTCCTGTCTCTGCTAGGGAGTGAATACTGCCTCATTTCTCTGTCTGCTGAGAAGCAGTTAAGAAGTGAAAACCTGTTGATGTTGTCTGTTGTTTTTCTCTTAAAACTGAGACATTTTCCTCACCCCTTGGTTGGGGTCTTCTCTGCAATCCGTCTAACCATTCAGACCACAGGAAAAAAAAATGTTACCTGGTCTATCCTAAATAATTTACAGATTTTTATATTTGGCCTTCGAAGTTTCATAGTGTTGTTTCATTGATTCCCACAAAAAACTCTCATGCCAGTCATACCAAATTCTTATGAATAAGCACTACAGAGACTGTGCTCAGGAGAAAAATGGACTTAGGGCATATGGAAACATTTTCTGTCATTCCTAGTCTTTTGGAGAAAATGAAAACAGCAGCATCTATTGTAATCAGTAAACAGAAATATCATAAAATCATAGAATCACTAAGTTGGAAGAGACCCACCGGATCGAGTCCAATATATCCAATATATTATTTAAAAAAAACACCTGCATTACCTTCGCATTAATTATAACAATAATTGCAGGTTTAAATGGATGTATTTAAACCAGTAGCATTAAATTTTGAAACACCAGCAATTCTTTTATGGGTGACCCTACGTTTTGCTTTGCACTTATCTGTGTAAAAGTATATTTAAATATAATTAAGTATCTATTTCAGATCTATCTATCTATCTATCTATCTATCTATCTATCTATCTATCTATTTCATTTCTGCAAATGATTAGCCAGTGTGTAGCAGTTTACATGAGTTTTATTTTCTGCTTTGATTAGGCAAAAACTGAAATTCCCTCTAACACTGCAGCAGAGTATATGTTTGAAAAGGTGTTATTAGACCTAAGTGTTTGTTGACAGGGAACAAATTCTGGTTGCAATCTCAGTTACATGAGTCTTCTGTTCAACAATCTGGGATCACCACAGGGTCAGATGGCCAAATTGCCTTGGGACAGGTTGGATCCATACCAAGAACTTTGGGGCGATCATACCAGATATATTAATATCAGACACTAATCCCAGTGGCTTGAACCATCTAGTAATGTCTCATCAAAGAATAAGAGAGATTGTAGAAAGAGCTGGAGGAAATACCGAGGTTTAGAAAATTTGGAGCATGTAACCGACTATTTAATTAGACTCCTTTTAAACATAGGCAAATGTAAATAAAATTAGAACCTTCTCCACCACAACAATAATAAAATGGTACTGTGTATGTGTAAGGCCATTCCTGTGTCTAGGGTTTAGGCTTTGAATTCAATTAGTTTTGTACTGTTTCTGATGTTTGTTTTTTTTTCAAAATATAGTCAAAAGGCGAATATGGCAAATGCACTACTTCAAACTAAAGTCTTGAAAATGATTGGAGATGCACATTAGTTGTCTTATTGCCTTTCTTGTATATCAGATTTCACTGAATGAAATATTTTTCCAAACACATAGTGCTTGCCCAATCTTGAGATGTGGATGCCTGCTAAACCCTTCTGCTGGACTGCTTTACAATGAAAGGAAATAATGCATTTAATGTAGCATTCCTGAAAGTCTAAGAAAGTGTATTTTAAACAGGTTTTATGTCCTCTGGTCCCATGAAAATAAGACTAAAGATTATGACGCATCACCTATGAAAGAATAAAATGTCATTTAGAACGAGCTGTTGAAGGCAAAGAAACATATATCATGCAACATTTCCTATGGTTCTTACTGAAACAATTCACAATCATAGAATCATAGAATAACCAGGTTGGAAGAGACCCACCGGATCATTGAGTCCAACCATTCCCATCAAACACTAAACCACGTCCCTCAGCACCTCGTCCACCCATCCCTTAAACACCACAATTATTTACTTGTAACTAAACAACACTATTGCAATTAGTAGAAACAGCCAGCGAGACAAATCTATGGAACATTATGAAGACACTTCTAAGAGAATGAAGGAACATTGCATACAGACCAATATTTCATATTGGTTTTTATCTGCTCTATTGCATGTAACTGCAATCAACATGAACGTGAACAGTCATTTTCTTCTGCCTGGTATAAGTGATTGCGTTTAAATCTTGTAGGTAGAGAAGCAAACTCAAAGTCATTTTACTGGCATGATAAAATTAGTGACAGATTAAATCATTATACGTTTTTTTATTCTGATTATCACAAATTATAATTCTGTATTATTTATTAAGCTTTCATATAGTGGGATACCAGGATTAACTTGGTTTCATTGTGGGTCTTTCTCCCATCTATGAAGATTACATTAGCTCTTACATATGTGCTGATGTTCTCCTGCCAGTTTTCCTATCTTTAAAAGAAAAAAGGTACCAACCTGAATGCAGTGAGATACTCAACATCGCCCATAGGAGGATCCAAGCCACCTGTCCAAGCAATATTTATGTTATACCCTTCACCAGGGCCACTTCCAACCTGAAACATAGGAATAAAATGCCAAAGGAGTGAAGAGGAGGAAAAGAGAGGGGGAAAGAGAGAGGGAAATGAAAGAAAAAAAAAAACCAGAAAAACTTCTTAAACGTTCTTTGGAAACAAACATCAAACAACATGTCAGATCAGCCCAGCTTTGTTTGACAAGGACTGCTCTGGGTTATGCACTTGTTCTCTGTTGGTCCCCTGCTCCCAGTGGACAATTTGGTAATCTGGTGTAATTTAAAGAACCAGAGAAGGACGAGAAAATTAGGGGTAATCATGCAACGCAATTACCTGAAAGATACAAATAAAAACGGGGCTCTAAAGAAATAAACCTGACCTCATTTGGGGCTCCACTGCCGGGGAAGAAGTTGCCTTCATCATAGCGATGGAGGGAAACATACAGGATGCTGGGGTCAGCATAAAAAGCCTGCTGGGTACCGTTGCCATGGTGAACATCCTAAAGGAGAAAGAAAACAGATGACAAATGTAATAATGTCCAACTCAGTGTAGAGATCTCAGTTCTGCTTTCTTTCACCCCCCCCAACTCCCTCTCTCTGCCTCTCTCCCTCTCCCTTGCCCTCCTTTTGTCTTTCCCCTTCCCCCTCCCTTCGCCAGCCCAAACTTCCTGAACTTTCAGGCAAATTACTCTTTAATGCACTCATTTTTTAAACTGGCTTCTAAAAATCAGGAAACCATAGTGAGCATGCCCTGGAGACTCCAGATGAGCAGTCATTGAGAAATCCCAGTCCTTTTGTACAATTAGATATTTATACACCGGCTCTTTGTACTCCTTGCCTCAGTGATGGAATCTAGCATCCTGTTTTATGGAGGAATTTTATGACTTATTAACTGCCAACAGTTCATAACCCCTCAGGCTTAATTAACTAGCCTCATTGGCCTCTGAAGAAAGACTAATGTTTAAACTACACACTAGTATTTTGCAGAAGGATCTATGGTTTACAGAGCTTTTTCACAATTCTTGACAGAACACTAAACATTAGTGTATTCATTGATTTGCCAAGTCCCACTACTGAGGTCAAAGGCTCTGTGACCAGCTGAGTAAATTGGCTTTCTTGAAACCTTCAGTTCAGTTAGCAATCCCTCAGCAGTCAGATCCACATCAAAAGAGATGCCAGATGCGGAAAGGACTTCATACTTCATTTTTGCAAAATCATGACGGCAACAGTCGAAGACACAGGAATATGATCTCATTAGCTATTAAATCATCTGGCAGATAGGACAGTGCCTTCCACAGGCAAGGAGTGGTCTTGGAGAGTCTCCATATTTCAAACATTATATAATGCCAGTGAAAAGAGGCTCTGTCATTAAATAAAATGCCGAAAAAGAAATGCTGACAATGTATCTATATAACAAAGGCTGATGATGTGGACTTTTGCTCTTTTTTTTTTTTTTAAGTTCTACTATTTTCCTATGTGGTTAGACACAACAGATTTTACAAGTGAAAAGAGGAAATCTATTTGCCTTTCAGTAAGAGAAAATTGAGTCTTTTTCAAATTCTCCACTGGTATTTGTGAGAAGCTGAAAAATTATAGATATTCTTGATTTTCCGCCTTTGATCTATCCCTTTGATATTTCCTATTTAAAGAGAGAATTCAGGAGGACGGGCAAAGAGATCTGAATAGCAACACTGTGACCCAGACTGTAGTAATTTTACAAGTGCTATAAGGTCTGAATCAATTCTAGTATCAGAAAAACAATGGTCACATATTCCTCAGGAGTTCTAGACTCCAGGAAGGTTCAAGTTAGGTATTCATTGCCAATGGTTCAGTAATCACTGCCCATTGCTTGCACACCACTACCTGATATAGCTCATGACTTTCACCCATATTGGTCAAGACTTTCTATATTGACTGAATCTTACTCAAGCTGCATTGCGCTTGACTTGAACCTCTTCTGGAACCCTTACGGGCTAATATTATAATGATTGCTTTAATTTTCTCAGTTGAAAGTACTTGAAACAACACGAGGATGAAGTTAGAACCCAACCGTGCCTTAATGCCAAGGTTAAATGTAACACACATTGGAGGTGCAATGAAGCACTTGCTGGTGCGGTGGGTGGTGGAGGTTTGAGGACAACCAGAATAGTGTTAAGAGAGCTTTGGCTGGAAAATTGTAGAATCATAGAATCACCAGGTTGTAAGAGACCCACCGGATCATCAAGTCCAATCATTCCTATCAAACACTAAACCATGTCCCTCAGCACTTTGTCCACCCGTCCCTTAAACCCCTCCAGGGAAGGTGAATCAACCACCTCCCTGGGTAGCCTGGTCCAACGCCCAATGAAGCAAAAATCTGTCATGTAGACTAACCCCAGCATCCCATCTTCAACTGTGACAAGAATGGTTTACTCCAAAACAGACTTAGATCATACTAACATGCATGCAAGTCTGGATGATCTTTGAACAAGGATTCCAACTACAACCTGAAAAGCTATGTTTTCTGTGTAGTTATATCTGCAGAGATTATGATTAAAACCATAATTGGGCTTCATTTTGTGATTTTAATTAGTTTTTGTTTTCCATGCATAGTTGAGGCTGAGGCTTTAACTGTATTCTTGCTGTAACAGTTTTCAAATGAGCAGAAAATAAATATTAAATGGACATACAGAACTCTTTTTTAAAACTTCTATTGAAATCTCAAAGGTAGCTTTCTTGTCTGAACTTTCAGGATTACTCTGTTTTGAAGAACAGTAACATCTCTGGTTAGACAAAGGACTGTGTTGCTTAAGGTTGGATACTGCCATGTGTGAAATATGTTCATAATCTGTCCTTATTAGATCTAATGTATTAAGAGTATATAAATCAGTTAAAAAAATGGAGATTTATTCAAATGGTGAATGAAGAAAGAAAAGTTGCACAGAAAAAAAACCCATGGAAAGATTAAAAAGTGAAAAGTTAAGGATTTATATATTGGCAAATGTAACAGCTATGAAGATTACGCTTGATTTGTAACTAGAGTACAGTTTAATGTGTGGGATCAAACACACATTTGCTTTTTAACATTTGCATCGTAGCAACATGTAGAGTTGCCAAACAGCATGAGGTTTGACATGATAGTAACTATCAAAATATAAGCTTAAAGTTTAATTTCAAGTCTAACATCTGTAGTCCCACTCGTTTCTTCAGATGCCTCAAACTCTCTGTTGTTGTACATAAAGATGTTGCTATTAATTTGTTCAATTATTCAGTTTGGATTGTGATTTATCCATAGTTTTCATATGTAAGAAATTTTCTGTCTGATATTTTTTGTATGTCATTGCACTGACCATGAGGCAGACGAGGGACCGAACTGCAACTGCTCCAGGAATTAAATAATCCGTGTCAGCCGTATATTTCTCCCTTTTCATCAACCGAGTTTTTCTGGCCAATGGGACAGAGTTAGAGAGAGGCTGAGCATTCCCTGTCTACTTTCCTGGGTAAGGATACACATCTTCACAGGTAATCATTTGCACAGGTAATGATTTGCACATTTAACTTTGCCTTCCAAAACTGAAGCTGAATTCTTGACTCGATGGTCCGGTGGGTCTCTTCCAACCTGGTTGTTCTATGATTCTATGAAAGTGCTTATTGGCAGAGTAAGTCAAACAGAAGTGATTTCTTTTCCCAACAAGGCACATGTAACACAGTCAAAAAGACTAAAAACATTAATGAAATCCAAACTTTGAATAGGTTTTTCTTATTAAAAACAGGGATAAACATAGAGTTCGCTTTTGGCCAGCATTTACAGCAATAAAACTCAATGAACTGTAAGATTCAAGTCAGCAAAATACAGTGGAAGTGATTTTTTTCAGAAATAATGGTTTCTTGCAGTTTAGAATGTGTCTAAGAATGTGCCTTGAATGGTTGGACTCAATGATCCGGTAGGTTTCTTCCAACCTGGTGATTCTATGATTCTAAGTGATACTAGAACACATTGAGAAATATTTGAAAAAAAAATCTAATAATATCTGACCTAATGATGTGTTCATTCTACCACTTTTTTTTTTTTTTTTTTACACTTGCCATTCCTCCTCTCACCCTCCCTCTTTCTCTGCTTCTCTTCAACAAGCAGTACTCATGTTTAACTGAACAAAAGTGCTAGATGGTAAGGCCATGACTTCACAATAAGGTTTAATTACGAGTGCAGATATGAACAAGATTTAGACTATTAAGCCCTGCACTTCAAAAACCCTTTAACATATTTTGTCTTTAAATCTTTTATCACCTGCAAAAATTAATTAAGGACAGATGTAACAGGTTAGGTTTTGATGCCAGGGTTCATTTCCTGTCTATGCTTTGTCAGACACCCTATTACACCTCCTCGTGAACTGTAGGAAAACAAAAATGGTGCTCGTAAATCAGTATCCAACTTTCCTTGGGCTGCGCACTGGGCTGTTCCTTTAAGTGCGAGGCAGAGCTCCCAATTCATTATTCATGAAAATAATATAGACAACATGCCAAATGTCATTTGCATTTAAATAAGCCGTTTGGTAAAAAATATTAAGTATTGCGTAAGAATGACTTCTATTAAAACAAGAGACTAATCCAATGAAGGGGATTTTTAATCACGTCGCTTTCCTTCAGGGAACCATCAAAAGCTGGCATACGCGACTTGAAACTTCTTCGAGGGAATGACCTGTTGATTTGTTTAATAATATCGAAGTTACACAACGAGTCAAGTCATTGCTAGCTGGGGGAAGTGGCCAATTTGGTTACCAAAGCAACAACATTCTTTAAAGCACATCTGACTATTTCAAATTTGTATTCTGTAGGGAAAAGTAAACTTTGGTTCTGTAGGGTTATTTTAACAGTGGAAGTATCAATTCATTTAAGGACCATAAAAGTTGCCCTGATCTGTGCCTTCTTCTCATTAAATTGCAGTTAACACCATTAAAGTGGAACATAGATGTTTATGGCTGCAGTACTGCCATCCTGGCTTTAATGAGTTCCCAAAATCAGAGGAAATGCACACCTTTATTACTTGGAGGTATTAAAAGAAGGAGAGTCTGACATTTAAATGCAAATTCATTCTCTTTCATCTAGATGCACTGAAAGTGCAATGCTTGCCAAGAATACATACCAGATCTACAATCAATATCTTCCCTATATTTAGCTTGTCTCTCAAATATTTGGCAGTAATTGCAATCGAGTTAAAAAAGCAGAACCCCCTGTGGAATAGAGAAGAACAGAAATAAGAAAGCAAATCAGTCAGGAAAGCAGCTATAAATAATGTTCGGAGCATTTTAAAAAATGCTATATGATCTCTGAGGCCGTAAATCTGCTTCTGGGAGTACCCAGAAAGCCTTTTTTCCAGTCATCTGCTAACAATTACTGTTCTTCAGAGACGTGCACAACACAGGTGATTGCCAGTAACCTTAGTGCTCCGAGATGGGCAATATTCCTGGGTACTTACATGGCTGTTGATTCTTCAGCATGATGGCCTGGGGGCCTTACAACAGCAAAGCCATTCTGTAAGAACAAGATAGGTTTTCAATTATCGGCTTAAAAAAATACTCGGCTCAGTTCAAAACAGAGCAGCAGGCAGACTGGGTTGAAATCTATTAGAGACTCTTGGGCACTTTTTCTCTCCTCTCATAGTACTTCCAGAAATAACGTATATGAGAACAGTGGCATATCAATTAAATAAGTAAACATACCACATACATATGTAGATACACACGCACCATGATCCTAAGAGGAGGAGAAAGGCAGGATGAAAAAGCCAACATTGTTGATTCTGCTGTCTAGAATTCACATTTAAAGGCAGCAGAAACCACTGGTCCATTCTTGATCTAAGATCCTGTAATCTCACCATGCTCCAGCTTGAAATGATACAAAATAAAAGCAGCTTGAGGTATATATTTTACATGATAATCAGTGTTGACCTTCTATATAGACAAAATGAAGAATTCAGGCACACACATACGCACACATGTAACTCCTAACAGTAGGAAAAAGATAACAATGAATATTCTGTATTTTTGCAAAACGTTACTCAGGAACCTGCCATGTTCACAAGTTTAATAGATTCCCTAAAGTCAATTTCTTGCATGCTTTCTGGAATTGTGTATAAATTTCATGAAGTACAGTACTAGGATCAGTGATGATCAAGCAATTTTTTGCCTCTAGATTCACTGAAGATAAAAAAAAAAAGCTTCCCAACTTCCAGTGTGGGTAAGGCAAAGGGAAAATGTAGAAGTGCTGGCAAAGTAGCTCTATTTGGAAAGTTAGGTTATGTATTCAAGAAGCAGTGTATCGTATCAAATTTCTTTTACAACAGCCAGACGCAGGAGTAACACCATCACTTCATCAAAGTTATTCATTTAAAATACTCAAGACAGTCTCTTCTATTCAGCTACATATTTTACATCAAATTCATGACAATTAATGCATAAGTAAAAATAATACGTTATAATATCTGCATGATTATATCAGTCATACGTGTATGTTCAAGCAGCCTCACACAAATGCCTTGTGTGTATGTATGGTTGCAAGAAAAAACAAGTATTGTATTTTCACAGAGAAGGGGACAGGAAGAAAAAGGATGGAATATTTCTATATTTTAATAACCAGCATTAAAGTAGTCCATTTTTATATACTTAGGATAGTTAAATATCGACGTTTCAGCATTTACTCCTCTGAAACAAACATGATAATCACTAAACAGTGTGCCCAGGTGACCAAGAAGGCCAATGGCATCCTGGTTTGGATCAGAAATGGTGTGACCAACAGGACCAGGGAGGTTATTCTCCCTCTGGACTCAGCACTGGTGAGACTGCACCTTGAATCCTGTGTTCAGTTGTGGGCTCCTCAGCACAAGAAGGATGTTGAGGCTCTGGAGCGAGTCCAGAGAAGAGCAACAAAGCTGGTGAAGGGGCTGGAGAACAAGAGGAATGTCTGAGAGAGCTGGGGGTGTTTATCCTGGAGAAGAGGAGGCTGAGGGGACACCTCATTGCTCTCTCCAACTCCCTGAAATGAGTTTGTAGAGAGGAGGGAGCTGGGCTCTTCTCCCAAGGGACAGAGGACAGGATGAGAGGGAATGGCCTCAAGCTCTGCCAGGGGAGGTTCAGGCTCGCCATTAGGAAAAAAAATTTCACAGAAAGGAACAGGCTACTCAGGGAGGAGGGTGATTCACCTTCCCTGGAAGTGTTTAAGGTATGGATGGACGAGGTGCTGAGGGACACGGTTTAGCATTTGATGGGAATGGTTGGACTCGATGATCCAGTGGGTCTCCTCCAACCTGGTTGTTCTGTGATTTTATGATTCTAAACTTTCACTCTCACGGGTGTAAACAAGGAGGAGCAACATGGTGGTTGATGGAGTTACACTGGTGCCTGTGAAGTTTATTTACAATCCTACGAATGGCTGTGTGTGCCTGTGCAACTACCTATATTGTTTCACTGGCATCAATTTATAAACAATCATAGAACAACCAGGTCGGAAGAGACCCACCGGATCATCAAGTCCAACCATAATAGGACCAAGCCAATAATTTGCTTCTAAAGGTAATCGAAGCAACCAGCTGCAATATTTCGTGGATTGTGGCCAAAGTCCTATCAAACTAGGGTAAACTTTAACTCTGATGCAAATGGAATACATCTGTAAGAGTGGTTCTTGTGGACATCATTTAAAGAATATAAGGGATTTGATGTCATGCTTTATTTTGCATTAAATATCAACATTAAAAAAAAAAAAACCAAACAACAAAACCCCAAACCATAAACCCTAAAGACAGAACATATATAAACACTGATATTTAGGCAGGCATTCCTGGAGGCAGAAGATAAATTGCGTATAGATCAAACACAGCATCAAAAAAAGGCCTCGTGGACATTACTAATCTCCAGAACCAAGTCAGTTTTACACTCCCAGCTAAAACCTTATTTCTGATCCTTCCAAAAGATTTTTTGACATTTCCTTTTCACTCAAAATATGACTTAGAAGAATTCTGTGAAGAACTCTGTCATAACCTTTAAGAAAATAATAAAGTATGTGTAGGCTGAGGAATGCACAAAGTGAAAAAAAGACTCAGAGAAGACAGTGTTACCAGAGAATGAGCATCATGCCGCCTGTATTTTTTTTTCCCTCAGTGTTTGTATGAATTTGAAAAAAAAAAATCATGCAAGGCTTACAGCTGCCCCTGCTTAGCTCACAGCTCGTTATTATCTAACTTTATCAGCGTTCCCAAAAGATAAATCTAATTAAGATGCTTATCTCTGGGCGGATTTCATGGGATAATTTACAGACAGAAAAAGTTAACACTGCTGGTTTTGACAACATGACAGCTACAGTATAGGATTCTATTTTCTCTTCGCTTGCTTAGATAAGACTGTAAAAGCCCTGTGCTGTTATAGGTAGCTAATTTGTGCTCTCAGAGCTTAAGTTAACTATTACAATTCTCCATGAACATGCAGGACATTAGCATCACTCTTGTGAGTGAGCATTTTTCATACGATTTTACATTACGTTCAGTATTCACATGGGTATTTTTCCTTTTTTAAAACACGATGCCACATGTTATGTTGATGATAAAGCATCTAATACGATTGATTTTTTATCAAACACTGAAAATGAATCTCCATATAGCTTTAACAGCAATTTTTCTGCAATTGATAAGACACTTCATTCTTCCTGCTTTCAAATTTTTGCATGAACACAGTGTATAGTAGCACAAAGGCATACGAATTAATTTTATTTAGACAATATTTAAATACCAGACAGTTTGCTCAGAACGGTAGACAGAAAGGCAAAAATCTGCTTTAAAGATAGAAAGAATAACATAGAGCAATATGTTGAAAATGAAGCCAACACACATAAATTCAAAGCATTTTTGTACAGAGCCTTATTTGTACTAGGATACAGACACCTTTATGTGTTGACAGAACATTAAACTGACTGACAGACATGAACATTAGAAGAAGGATTCATGTCTGTGCCATTATATGATTGCTTTTAGTTGAATTCGAGGACAAAGAGGAAAGACTGAATAAAGATATTCTAGAATCTGTGCATATTTGAACAACTAACAAAAAGTCTGCCTGGACCCACTCAGTTTTCACTGCAGATAGACCCACGTATTTTCTATTGTTAATGAAAATTAAATGAAAATGTTGGTCTGTTTCCACAGTAAGCTAAGTAGGCTCCTCTTTCATGACTCCTAATAGGTAGCTGAATGCTTGATTTCCAAACAGAGGTGTACATCCTACTATAGCTTTCTTGTCTTTGGTAGTACAGTTGATTTCTTTCTGTAGTGTTCTGGTTTAGTGTTGGGTTACATCATATAGAATCATGGAATTATAGAACAACCAGGTCGGAAGAGACCCACTGGATCATCAAGTCCAACCATTCCTATCAAACACTAAAGCATGTCCCTTAGCACCTCACTCACCCATCCCTTAAACACCTCCAGGGAAGGTGAATCAACCGCCTCCCTGGGCAGCCTATTCCAATGCCCAATGAATCTTTCCATGAAAAACCTCCTCCTAATCTCTAGCCTAAATCTCCCCTGATGGAGCTTGAGGCCATTCCCTCTTGTCCTATCCCCTGTCCCTTGGGAGAAGAGCCCAGCTCCCTCCTCTCCACAACCTCCTCTCAGGTAGTTGTAGAGAGTAATTAGTAATATCTGGGCATCTCTTACACCTCTGCCTAATCTTTCCAAGACAAACATTCATGACAAAACCACAATGCAGGAGGTTAGTCCAGGGTTTGGAACTGACCATCCACAGTAGAGTTCCGTTGGTGTTTCTTTGATACAAAGGAAGTAAAACTAGGCAGAGGCAATTTTTCCGTAGAGAAATATGTGGTGACTGTGTCAAGTGAGGCAGTAGAACGTGTCTGCTTGGCAGTGAGGACCTTGCTCTACGTAGCTTCCAAGTGGACTAAGAGCAATCCAGCTAGTCTGGCACTCCAGGCCTAGCTGAGAAGCAGTGCCTGCTAGTTTCAGCCTAATCCTACTCTAGTAAAATCCTCTGGCTTTTTGCTGACTCCAAGCTAGTAAGTTTTAGGATATTAAGGGGCAGCCAGAGAAATGTACAATTTGTTATCAGAAAAGAAGTTAAGACACGTTTTAACGTTCACAAAACAGGACACAATAAGCAACCATTACAAGAACAAATAATGTTTTGAAGGACATAGTTCAACAAAGTATAGTTATTGCAAAATTATCATGGTAACAATGCTCTATCTGAATTCCATCTTCTTAAAAGTAGAAATACTAACTTAATAAAAACCTAACATATGGAAACAAAAAAGGTATAGGAATCAGCATGAATAATTTGATTAACTATATGGAAATATCAGCAACCTAAGCTCTTTAAGAAAAACAATAATTTGGTAAGTGAAGTCCTAAAGGTGAGATTCTCTGCAAGCTCTAGGAGTTATAAATGAAATCTGATACTCAAGAGAGACCACAGATACAGAAACCCCCCTTTATTTTCCTCAAAGGCTGGTCTAACATGGGGTTTGGATGACCTCAGGACTCGTCCAGCATACCAGCAGGAGGGAAGTGCCTGCTGAGTTGGTTAGCCTGGTGCAGGCGAGAGGAGAGTCTCTTTGTGCCCTGCTGCCTGGGAGTGGAGCACGTGCAGGGAGGGGAGGTGAACTGACCTGAGCATTAGAGTCACTGTAAGGGAAGCAGGAGACCAGGCTGGGAAATAAATAGGAAGGTAGGACAGGACAACACCTCCCAGTACCACCAAGATATTCAGGGAGGTGGTTGACTCGCCTTCCCTGGAGGTGTTTAAGGTGTGGGTGGATGAGGTGCTGAGGGACATGGTTTAGTGTTTGATAAGAAGGGTTGGACTCGATGATCTGGTAGGTCTCTTCCAACCTGGTGATTCTATGATTAGACCACTCAGTACTGAAATCTACCCTTTTTCTGAACGTAAGATTATTAAGTAGAGACTAGAGACAATGATTTCCAAGTTAACAAGCTATACGACACACAAGAAGTTATATGCAGGGAACTACTTGTACTTCTTCCACAAGCACCAAGGAATAGATCATAAGACTTCTAATCTCCTCATCACAAGAAGGTTGTTGAGGCTCTGGAGTGAGTCCAGAGAAGAGCAACAAAGTTGGGGAAGGGGCTGGAGAACAAGAGGAATGGCTGAGAGAGTTGGAGTTGTTTAGCCTGGAGAAGAGGAGGCTGAGGGGAGACCCCATTACTCTCTCCAACTCCCTGAAAGGAGGTTGTAGAGAGGAGGGAGCTGGGCTCTTCTCTAGATAGGCAGTTACAATACTTATCTTCAGTATTGTAAATCGCTTTGCTTTTAAATTAATTGAATGCATATGCATAAAATAAACTATGAGCTTAATTCAAATTTGAGGAAAGTTGTTTTAGACTTTTTGAAAACATATGTATAGATTCATTGATTTGGGACAGGACAAGAGGGAATGGCCTCAAGCTCCACCAGGGGAGACTTAGGCTGGAGATTAGGAGGAAGTTTTTCACACAGAGGGTTATTGGGCATTGGAATAGGCTGCCCAGGGAGGTGGTTGATTCGCTTTCCCTGGAGGTGTTTAAGGCACAGGTAGATGAGGTCCTAAGGGACATGGTTTAATGTTTGATAGGAATGGTTGGACTTGATGATCTGATGGGTATCTTCCAACCTGGTTGTTCTATGATTCTTTATATCCAACTATACGCACAAATTTGATAATTCTCACATCAATAAAGCACTCTGAAACGAATTACTTCAGTTTCTCGCTCCTGAAGCTTCTTGTCTCAGACTCTGTCTAAGCAAAGAGCTTTACTCTGAAGTTATCCTGGTGTCGCTGTGGCTGTTTCAGAACAAGGTATTTGTAATTGTGCAGTGGGTAGATAATCCATTGGCTCCTTTGCTGCAATCTAGAGTACTGCCCTGTGGGAAGTCCTTGCTCTATATTCTAAGCCTGCCGTTGTGAACTTCAGGACATGCAGCTCTTGTCAGAGAACTGTGGGATTTCAGAACAAATCAATATATCCTGTCTCATCATTTGCTTTTTTTTTTTCTTAAGATGACACCAAGCTGACAACACACCATCTGATAGTCATCCAAGGTCGTAAACTTCCACAGAAAAACGACAGCGTGTTTCTCCGCTGCTCTCATAGAGCTGTTTACACAATGCAGAGTTTGTTTACATGCAATCTTGGAAGGCACTATTTTATCATCCAAAGATTCTGTAGTTGTGGCAGATCATTCCAGATTCCCATCAGAGCTTAATCCTCCCACTCATTGCTTACAGTACAGACCCCAAATGGTTGCTTGACATGCGTATTTGGAGGCTGAGAGGAGACCTCATTGCTCTCTGCAACTACCTGAAAGGAGGTTGTGGAGAGGAGGCAGTTGGGCTCTTCTCCCAAGTGACAGGGGACAGGATGAGAGGGAATGTCCTCAAGCTCCACCAGGGGAGATTTAGGCTAGAGATTAGGAGGAAGTTTTTCACAGAAAGGGTCGTTGGACATTGGAACAGGCTGCCCAGGGAGGTGGTTTATTCACCTTCCTTGGAGGTGTTTAAGGGACAGGTGGATGAGGTCCTGAGGGACGTGGTTTAGTGTTTGATAGGAATGGTTGGACTCGATGATCCGATGGGTCTCTTCCAACCTGGTGATTTTATGATTCTATGATTTATGTACTTATATATTCTGTATCTATGTATATGTACACAGAAACATATGTAGCTCTCCCCAGATATGTAGCTAGTGCATTTTGTTCGAAATAAGCCAGATATATAGGAAATCCTCAAGTTCAAATAAGTTTTTGAATTTTAAAAAACATAGTATCATGCTCATTCTGAAATATTTATTCTATTTTGATTTTGGAAACAGGACTGAATCTTATATTTGGACTGGAAAGTGAATAACCAGTTTCATTAAGGAGACATGTTAGCTCAAACGATGTTTATTGGGGCAAGCCTGCGCTCTGGCTGCATATGGTGCACCTTTAAATAGGGCTGTTAAAATACCAAATAAAATGTCAAAGTCTGTCAGGTCTGGAGCTTTTATAAATTGTTTAGACTGGGGGTAATTTGGCTTTTGGACATCATGTCTTGCAGATCATGAGGCGCGGAGATAGGGAAGGAAAGTGGGGTGGGGAAAAGAATGCAAGGCGGTCAGCCTGGGGGAAAGGCACCTTGCTGATCACTGCTCTCCTCACCAGCCACCTCACTCTTCCATCTCCCCTGCACACCCATTGTCTGCCTCCCTTCTCTCTGGGTGGTTTCCTGAGATCACACATATAACTAAATAACTATATAGAAAGCTGCTTGGAGGAGAGGGACCTGGTGGTGTTGGTTGACAGGGACTGAACATGAGCCAGCAGGGGCCCAGGTGGCCAAGAAGGCCAATGGTATCTTGGCTTATATCAGAAATGGTGTGACCAGCAGGGCCAGGGAGGTTATTCTCTGGACTTGGCACTGGTGAGACCGCTCCTTGAATTCTGCGGTCAGTTGTGGGCCCCTCAGCACAAGAAGGATGTTGAGGCTCTGGAGCGAGTGCAGAGAAGAGCAACGAAGCTGGGGAAGGGGCTGGAGAACAGGCCCTATGAGGAGCAGCTGAGAGAGCTGGGGGTGTTTATCCTGGAGAAGAGGAGGCTGAGGGGACACCTCATTGCTCTCTCCAACTCCCTGAAAGGAGGTTGTGGAGAGGAGGGAGCTGGGCTCTTCTCCCAAGTGACAGGGGACAGGACGAGAGGGAATGGCCTCAAGCTCCACCAGGGGAGGTTCAGGCTGAACATTAGGAAAACGTTTCTCCCAGAAAGGGTCATTGGGCACTGGCAGAGGCTGCCCAGGGAGGTGGTTGGTTCCCCTTCCCTGGAGGTGTTTAAGGTATGGGTGGACAAGGTGCTGAGGGACATGGTTTAGTGTTTGATAGGAATGGTTGGACTCAATGATCTGGTGGGTCTATTCCAACCTGGTTATTCTATGATTCTATGTTATGAAAACAAAGAATATTTAAAAAAAAAATCACTTGAGAAGGCAGTGCCGCAGCCACCTGCCAGAGATGCATATGCTATGAGCAACTTCACCTCAGAATGAAGCCCTCCACACCCACCACTGCTTCTGCATATGGACAGTGAGGACATCTCTGTCAATTGCTGCCCCAGCCACCACGCCTTCATGGCCATTCTCCTTGACCCTCCTCCCACCACTCTCCCTGGAGCAGAGGGGTCAAACAACACGTCCCTTCAGCTCCACCACCACCCCAGCTCTCCCACCCACGGTGCCGCCCGGACCTCACCTTCAGCTCCCGGGAGGCCACGCGTGCCGCCAGCTCGATGACGCAGCCCACCGCCATGCGTGCCGCCCCGGCCGAGTGCAGCTCGTTCCAAACGGTGTCACTGTCCACCTGAGCAAACAGGCAGCCCCGAGGAGGAGGGCAGGGGAGAGGGGAGAGGGAGAGGGAGAGCAGGAAAGAAAACAAACCCATGAGGGAGGGCTGGCAGCGTGACAGCTCGCGCACAATAACATCAGTCTTCCGTCCTGGCCAGCTGAAAGGCCTTCTGGACATGGCTTTGCTTATGCTTTCTCTCCGCATGGCCTTCTCCAATGGAAACACATTCCTGTCATGCCTCGCTGCCATTCCCTGTTTAGATTTCTCATTGCAAACACTGTTCCATCGGCAGGGCTGGGTCTGCTCAGCCAGATGCCGCATGCTGGGTCCTCGTGGTGGTGGCGGTGGGATAGGGAACTCCCATCCTTAGGTGAGTGAAACCCACCAGGGGCTCCAGGAGCCACCAAAACTCACCAGCAGCTCAGGTCGTTACCCCTCTCTTAAAAAACAAAAAGAGCAGCCAGCACTCATCCTTCCTCCCCAGGCAGGAGTGGTTTTTAAGTGACTGAAATCAGAATGATTAATAGTTTGGGTTGATTTCTGCAGTCACTATTGCCATAGACAGAAAATAAAAACTCTTGCCAAAAGGCTTTAAGTCCTTCTCTTTAAAAGACAAATGTGGTTATTTAAAGCAGAGAAAACTATCTTTTGCACCTCCTGAATGAACAAGTGTGGCACACAAAACACTACCTGTATATTATATAAAATATAAAATAGAAGAATAAAACATTATCAAGGTGAAATATTATAAAGAAAATATGCAGATGGCCAAGAAGCATTGCTCCACAGCTTCAATTTTTACACTAGAATTTTGCTTTTGAAATCTATTTTTAATAAATACTTGCAGAAATATACAAAAAAGGTGAAATTATATCTATCCTTTCTATGATAATACTGTGAACAAGTGTGACACACAAAACACTATCTGCATATTATATAAAATAGAAGAAAAAATATGATCGAGGTAAAATATTATAAAGAAAATATGAAGATGGCTAAGAAGTATTGATCTACAGCTTCAATTTTTTACACTAGAATTTTGCTTTTGAAATATCTTTTTAATAAATACTTGCAGAAATACACAAAAAACATAGGTGAAATTACGTATATCCTTTCTATGATATTACTATGAACTAGTGTGACACACAAAACACTATCTGCATATTATGTAAGATATAAAATAGAAGAATAAAACATTATCAAGGTGAAATATTATGAAGAAAATATGAAGGTGGCTAAGAAGCAGTGCTCCACATCTTCAATTTTTACACTAGAATTTTGATTTTGAAATCTCTTTTTAATAAATACTTGCAGAAATATACAAAAAATATAGGTGAAATGATGTATATCCTTTCTATATTACACCAAGCAGATATGGTGCTGGGAAACAGTCTGAAAAGATCATTTAAAGAGACAGACGGACTTGCTCGCTGCTCCATGGGAAGTGCATTTAATTTTATCATACCACACAAATTTATCATGAAAAGAAAAACCTTTAGGGATAGTCAAAATACTGTGACAGATGCTATTTGGATCATTTCCAACGCACTGAGACATGCTTTCAGCTTGAACCAGAAGCTTCTGTTCCTAATTTCTTTCTTTCTATTTTTTTTTTTCCAAAAGGGAAGAAAGAAAGAAAGAAATCAAGTAACTGAAAATAGATGCAACTGCTACTCGACTCTGGAGTTTCTGAGGAATTTATCTGATTAGTCGTTTGAAACAAAGAAGTTTGATCTCCTCTACACCTGTCAAATGTCTTCCCCATTACTGTTACAATAATATTATATTTCAAGCTACTAAAGTGATCTTATTTTTAGTGTATTGAACCCAAGTTTTCTATTGTTTTGATTGCGTTCATGCGCTGGTAGCAGAACTAATGAAAATAGTTCATATTCACCTATGAATATGAATAAGAAGTCTGGGATTTTGTTTGCAAAGTTTAGGATAGCAGGAATAACAGCATGTTGTGTTTTCCTCTGAGAAACTAAAAATATTGTACAAACACAACTAAGCATGATTATATTGCTTTATTATATTTGTTTTACAGTTTGGTAGCTTGAGATTTAAAGAATAAAGGTGCTGAGGGACACGGTTTAGTGTTTGATAGGAATGGTTGGACGTGATGATCCGGTGGGTCTCTTCCAACCTGCTGATTCTATGATTCTATTCTATGATTCTAAGAAATTAAGTAGCTTTCCCAAAGACATATAGAAATCAGGAGGCAACTAAAAAAATCGCAACACAAAACAGGAAAGAAGCCAAGTGGTTAAAAAAATGATGATGTATTTAACATTAGACAGACCTTCATGTTGTCTCTGTGCTGCTTGAAAGCAACTGTGAGTCAATTTTCATTTTTTTAAAACAAATAAGGATATAAATAAGTAGAGGTCAGTGGTTAAATCAATTTAATCAAACCATAATGAAGTTTGAAAAATACTGTGCTGTGCCTTAAAGAAAGAAATATCAACAAGAGGGCTGGAAGGGAGTACTTTCTTATCATTTTTATGGCGAGCAAATTAAGGTTAAAATGAAGGAGTGGTTGATGAAAATGATTCAATGACAGCTGCTCTGTACACCAGGGCACGGGCAGGAGCCTGCGTCCTCAGAGGGACTATGATTCATTTCCAGGAAGGCCGATTAAGTTAAAATTGTAACCGCAGCTTGAGAGCACCCACCCTTCAAGACGGTTGCCTGCTCTGACACACGAGACAGCAACCTCTCCAACCACCAAGCACCAAGTATTGGCCAGGATATAGCATTTACCATTTTCTGCTTTGAGCTAAGTGTGAGGGGATTGAACCAGGACAATTAAGACCAAATACCTTCCACTGAAAATTTCCCTTCAGACCAATTGAATGACTGCTACCTCATTTTACCTGTACTGGAAGTGAAAATGGGCAATGAGGAAACGAAACAGTGTTTCCTGGGGAATTTTAAAAAATAACTACCTAAATGTACACTAGAAATTCAGGATTTTCTCTCTGATTTGTTGATTATATGCGATAAATAATAAATTCTCAAAGCCAGAGGTAGCTAACTGAAGCTACCCACTTAAGGGCGTAGTTATAATACAAGAAAGTTAACCTGAAGCTAACATGAGTTAACATTAGGAAAAAAATTTCACAGAAAGGGTCATTGGGCATTGACAGAGGCTGCCCAGGGAGGTGGTTGATTCACCTTACCTGGAGGTGTTTAAGGGACGGGTGGACGAGGTGCTGAGGGGTATGGTTTAGTGATTGATAGGAATAGTTGGACTGGATGATCCGGTGGGTCTCTTCCAAACTGGTTGTTCTATGATTCTACTATTCTATGAACATGTGAATAATTACCCTGAAATGCATCATATTATAAATTTAGATGTCAAATTCTATTTTATCTTTGTGCAAAATTCAGGTTGAATTTCTGAGGAAAATCTCATGAAGAACAACCTAGAAAAATTTCCATCCTATAGCCAACCTTTAGCTGTAATCACTGGAGAATGTCGTCCAACTTCATTTTACATCAGTGTTATGTGTTGCCTTCAGTGTTTCAGGTGTTTAAACAGATATTTGCTTTTAGTGTTAATATATTTTTACTTTGTATATTGCTCTTGAAATACAGTGACACGAATGGCTACTAACTGGCCCAGTTGTCGTTTTGCATATGAAATGCAGCTACGTGAAAACCTACTAAATAAACTCTTCTTTATTCACGCAAGTTTGGATTTTATGAAAGTTAAAGGAATTAGTGTTTGATAGGAATGGTTGGACTTGATGATCCGGTGGGTCTGTTCCAACCTGGTGATTCTATGATTCTAAGAATGGATTAGACTCTGGTTTCTGGTTCTAATTCATGGATGTATCCCTACATCTGACAGTCTATATAAATGCTAAGTATGCAGGAATTTCTGACAAATACGATGCTCTCTGAATCGCAGTCAATGAAAAATTCGGATGGAATTTTATAGCAGGTTACTTTTGTTCTGCAAATGTTTTGTGAAACAGTCAAACAATTCAATAAATCACCAATCTTGATTAGGATATTCTCTGAAAATGTTAAATGAAATTCATAGAAAATGCAACACTTGTAGCTTGATTCTGACGTAGAATAGTAACACATTCTCTCCCCCCTCCCTTTTTCTGCTTAATTGTATGCATTATGGTTGGATTCGATGATGCGATGGGTCTCTTCCAACCTGGTGATTCTATGATTCTATGATTATTTTCATTTAAGAGTCCTTTTAAAAAATTATTAGAGTAAGAAAATGTTATGAATGTCTAAGCAAATGAAAAAGAGCAATTTTTAAAAGAATCAAAATGTTGGTGTTAAGCTATAGTATAGTACAGGATTTGTTATCAAAAATCCTATCACTGCTGCCACTCTTCAAAGAAGGATTGTGCACGATAGCACCAAAAGCAAAAAAAAACCCCACAGGCCCTAGCTGAACACTGACATTCTAACACACATATGGATTTACTTCACTCCAAGTTTCCTGAATGAGCACTGTAGGCTGTAGAGTTTTTCAAGCACATCTAGTATAGCTCAATCATTGGCATGTGTAGCAAAGCTAATGCTCTGTAAAGCTACAGATGATAGAAATTAAGCTACCTGTCCCTGAAGTGGATGTGGAGGCATTAAAGAGGAAAGGAATGACTTAAGTGAAAAGAAATGTAGGTGATTTTTCCTGACTGAATGCAACTAATGTTTCCAAGCCCTGTATGCAGGAATTCTCTGCTTTGAACTACAAAAAGAACCTGATACAAATGCTTCCTGCAAGAAAAATCCATGCGAAAACTTGACTTTCACCGTGAAGACTTTAAGCATACTGAAAACAAGCTAAGGGAAAAGTCTCCCTCCAGTAGGGATAATTCAACCTCATGGCCAGAAAATTATTTATTAAGGAAATCTGACAATATGGTTTGAAAGTTACTGGCTCCTTACACCATGCTTAGGCTGTGGCACATACCCATGAAGGTGGAGAGGAATGATATGGAAAAACATCTGAGAGACAGATTGTTTATTTAAAGACCTGTCTGAAATCACCATAGTTGCTGAAAATGGAAATGTTACTTGTCCTACTATTTACATCTGTCTACAACCTGCCTCAGAGAGGGAAAAAGTGCCATGAAGAATAACTCTAAATTTTTAAAACACACTTATAATTGCCTTTTGTTTTCTCTATCCCTTCCCTAGCTAAAGACCTCTTCATTCATTCCCTGTTTCAGTTCTTTTTCCTCTGGAAACCTCTTGGGATCTGCTTACTGGCCGCTGGCTCACAGGTATGCTGACCAGGGATGCTTCTCACAGCCTCGATTTCATTTTTCACAACTTTCATGGTGTATTCACCTGTGTGAGTTATTTCTCTCTCTTAAATAATTATTTTAGACTCTGAATGTGCCTTAAATAGTATATGGTAGTATAAAGGAGAGCCCAAGCATCTGCATTGGGATGGATTCTGACAAAGCATTCTAGAGCTTGCCCTTCCTCTCTCTTTCTCACACACCCCCATACACACAATTTGTGATTTAACATAAATCCAGCTTCCGCAGTGGAATTCTGATTGCACTCCTAAAAGGAATTTAAAATATACTTAATTGCTCATCCTGTTCTGGATTCTCTGCACAATTGTTGCCATCAGAAAAATAAAAACCAGTCCTCCTAGGGTTACCATGTATTCCTAGCAGAGATGCTTTACTGTGAATTATCTGAGAATAGCTCAAAAACATAATCTGTCATCTTTATATTCGTGGAAATTTTGACCTATGATGATCCTTTTATAGCAGTGACTGTATGACCGATATCTTCTATGTCCAAAACCTTCTATGTCCAATATCCTAAACAACAAGCTAAAAAGTAGAAGTACTTTACAGTAGTTTAAAATGATTCTTTGCCCTTTCTTTAAAAAGCAGAAGTGGGCTCAAGTGTCCTTAGATGGAAGTTAATCCAGTATACATTTCAACACATAACTGGAAAAATTACTAGATTTAGAAGATACCGTCTTTTGAGTTAAGTGGTTATAAAACTGAGAAGTACATAAAATCTACTCAGCTACCAGCAGTGTAGCAGTACGCGGTAAACAAACTGATTAGGAAATCCATGAGAAGTAATAGAGGAGACTACAGACCTCCTCGGTAATACTGCGATTTAATAAAACTTGTGCACTGCAGAGCAAATTCCTGCGCTTTAGCTTTAAAAGTATTCAGTCTCACCCTCTTCTACTTAAGCCAGAGCAAATATGTTTTCATCACTGTGGGGTTTTTTTCTTCAGTTCACTGGCATGGAAATAGAAATTAAATACTTTCCTGAGATGTTGCAGCCTCTAAAAGTTGCGTGTGGTATTCCGCTACCGCTTCCAGCAAGGAGCCTGTCATTCTGGGAGACAAGTGGTGCCAGCAAACACTAACACGTACGCCTGGAGCGCTTTGCTCCTGACCAAAGCAATGTGACTTACCAGGTGCCACGCTCACAGCTCCCTCTTCCCACTCCTACAGATGCCCTCGTGGTCATTCATCACCTCTGTGATTGCCACTAAGAAGCAAAAGGTCCTCAACGTGCTTCTTAGCGGCTGTTTCATCTCACCATGACTAAAGAAGCGAAGGTGTGCGCATCATCTCCAAGGAACAACATCTAATGAATGGCCTGTCAGCCACGTCTCTCGTTAGGGAACAAAGCAGAAAAAGGTTGCGTGGCTGATGTCTCTTCCATAATTCCCACATACAGGAAGCGTGTAAAAACAGGCTACTCTAGGAAAAATATGTAAAGTGAGCTTCCTTTATTTTTACTGCTATTTTACAGCTGCATCAAAGATTCATTTTATTAAAGGAATTTTCACCTAAAATGCCTTCCATAAAGACTACCTGGATGATCAGCTTCTCATACTTTCTTGCCTACGAATGTGGTTTAAAAATAAATACTGAAGGATACGCAGTGTTTAGGCTCTTAGTTCAAATGAACAAATCATTGCTTAAATAATTGACTTGGGCTTGCATTGGCTTCTCTGTTGTGTTTGAATAATTCCTGTAGAAGAATTTATCAGCAATAACATTCACGGAAATGGAACTCTAAAAATAATTTTAAAGCCTATTGATTGTGACCCCAAAAGCCTCTTTCAGGCCAAGAACAAGGAATGTGGACAGTGCATGAAGAGTATTTAATATCTCTCAAGTGTTAACTGCCAGTAGTGATCTGATTTGTAAATCTGTTAATCAAAGGAAATTTTCAGAAAATTCTCAGAGAGAATAATCTAAGTAAAAATTAATGATTGAATGCTTATCGGAGTCCTTGATGGTAGTATTCAGCCAGCAGTCAGCCAAAAAATTGCTGCATCTCTACCTCTTTACAAACTAAATCACTCTAAGGTTTGTAAAAAAAAAAGCAAGTAAATATGTAAGATCTGTATGAAAAACTAAATAGGTTTGTATGTAAAATGAAAACCAGAAAAAGTGTCAGGCTAATTCAGGCTGAAGCCTGAATAGAATAATACCTTCAGAAGAAAGAGTTTGATTCAATTAGTCTCTTAACTTAGCTTTTATTACAGGCATTAAGAATCCCTGCATCTCATAAAGCTTACATTAGACACCCTAAAGGATCTCAGAACCTTAGTGAAAGAGTCACGTGTGGATCATTGGTAGGGGGTAGGAGGGATGGAGGAAGGATAGCATGGATTAGACATGGATTAGAACTTGTTTTTAGAATAAACTCATAAATAAAACACTTAGGCTGAGATTCAAGTCGCAGATATGTGGCATATATCACCAGATGCTTGTAAAAATGTTACTGCACTTTCAGACCTAGCCCTGAGTACTCTATTAATTTAACTGGACGTTTGTTTTAGTATTTATTGGATTAGTGTGTGAAAATGCTTGTGCAACTACCTTCTTATGTTTGATCATGAAGTTTGTAGGAGTTCATGGACAAATAGAACAATGTGTAGTTGGTTGTGATGCACACGTTTACAGAAAATACAAGTTTCATGTGAAGAATTCAAGCCTTATTTTTTAAATGTTTGATCGTTTACTACTGAAGAAGAGGAGGCTGAGAGGAGACCTCATCGCTCTCTGCAACTACCTGAAAGGAGGTTGTGGAGAGGAGGGAGCTGGGCTCTTCTCCCAAGGGACAGGGGACAGGATGAGAGGGAATGGCCTCAAGATCCACTAGGGGAGGTTCAAGCTGGACATTAGGAAAATATTTTCCACAGAAAGGGTCACTGGGCACTGGCAGAGCCTGCTCAGGGAGGGGGTTGAGTCACCTTCCCTGGAGGTGTTTAAGGGACAGGTGGACGAGATGCTGAGGGACATGGGTTAGTGTCTGATAGGAATGGTTGGACTTGATGATCCAGTGGGTCTCTTCCAACCTGGTTGTTCTGTGATTCTATGAACACATTCTAGGAGTACAAAGCATTTCAGCTTTATACTTGGATGGAGATATCTTTACGTTAGAGGCCACTATGGAACTGTGGTAGAACCTGGTGCCTCTTCAGGCAAGTAGCACATGAACTCCCTCTTCAGATAGCTTTCTTGTCCATCCTGGGAGTTAAATCCTGTCAATAACCACATTTTAAAAGCACAAATCTGAATTCTGCTTCAGTTACAGGATTCCCATCAAATCCATATGTGTATATGTGTGATTAAGTCTGAGGAAAATTAGTAGCAAATTGTATATGATACTATTCCACTATTTACTTTTAACATATGTGTGTATATAGAAGATATTCAATATTCTGGCAAATAAGAAGGCTTCTTTGCATAACACTGGCCTTTGGTGGCACAATAATTTTTAGAAAATGCAGGAAATTAAGTTGGACAATTAAAGGTTTGACTTTTTGGTAGTTCATTAACTTCACAATATTTCTCTGTGTTCTGTGTGCTGCATCTTTGTTCACAATTTGGATCTGGTGTAGCACCAAGGCAAAAATGTCTTCTGTTAGAAAGGGAAAAAAAAGATTATCTGAGGGACCAAATTCTGAATGTGAAAAGTTGGGAAATTACCATTTCTGAGCTTCCTGCCCTTTTCTGGTGCAAGTTAAAGCAGTCTGGGACTCTTCTGAAACATTCTGTTCTGCCTGCAGCAATGTCAAGGGACTATGTTTCAGTTGAATAGTTTTGCCTCTCACTGGTCTAAACATCGAGTCCTGTGGGGGATGGCACAGGGCCACATCAGTATCATGAAAGGAAAACAATGGGACAAAATATCTCCCCTTTAGTGTCAAGAGATTTTTTTTTCCTTTATTTGAGTCCCTTGTACTGATGTGCTAATCGTGGCGTTCACTCCCTGCTCAGAGATGAGACACTGCTGCACTTCCCAGATGCAGAGATAAAGTCTTTGTACCTCAGATACCTCTGCACCTTTTCCTGCTTTGATCATCCAGATTCATGTTATCACTACCCTTAACTTTTTTTCCGAAAAATAAATGTGCTTAAAATTAGGACATTAGCTGCTTCAAGTCCTTGTCAACGAAGGTTGTCAAGCAATTGCAGTCAGTTCTGATCTTAGGCAGACTGACTCTTAGAATCATAGAATTATAGAATCACCAGGTTGAAAGAGACCCACCGGATCATCGATTCAAACAGTTCCTATCAAACACTAAACCATATGCCTCAGCAGCTCATCCACCCATCCCTTGAACCCCTCCAGGGAAGGTGATTCAACCACCTCCCTGGGCAGCCTGGTCCAATGCCCAATGAAGCAAAATCTGTCATGCAGACTAACCCCAGCCTCCCATCTTCAACTGTGACAGCATGGTTTACTCCAAAACAGACTTAGGTCATACTAACGTGCATGCAAGTGTGGATGATCTTTGAACAAGGATTCCAACTACAACCTGAAAAGCTATGTTTTCTGTGTAGTTATATCTACAGAGATTATGATTAAAACCATAATTGGGCTTCATTTTGTGATTTTAATTAGTTTTTGTTTTCCATGCATAGTTGAGGTTGAGGCTTTAACTGTATTCTTTCAGTTCAGAACAACAGTTTTCTGAAGACTCATTTGTCCAGCTTTGTGTATGTAATTTTAGACAAACTCTAGCCACCCTTGTCTGCCTATATAACCATTAGCCACATGCATCACTAGGCCAAGATGGGGATCTTTAGCCTGGAGATGAGGAGGTTGAGAGGAGACCTCATTGCTCTCTACAACTCCCTGAGAGGAGGTTGTAGAGAGGAGGGAGCTGGGCTCTTCTCCCAAGGGACAGTGGATAGGGCAAGAGGGAATGGCCTCAAACTCCACCAGGGGAGGTTTAGGCTGGACATCAGGAGGAAGTTTTTCACACAGAAAGGGTCATGGGGCATTGGAACAGGCTGCCCAGAGAGGTGGTTGATTCACCTTCCCTGGAGGTGTTTAAGGTGCGGGTGGATGAGGTGCTGAGGGACATGGATGAGTGTTTGATAGGAATGGTTGGACTCAATGATCCGATGGGTCTCTTCCAACCTGGTGATTCTATGATTCTATGATTCTATGATTAGCTCTTATACAAATAAGAGAAATAGGGAGTAATAACATGTAAAGGCTGAAAATTCTCCCTGAACCCAGACTGAGAAGATCAAGGAAAGAATGAGAAGAAATGAAAACCAATTTGTTGCCTGGATGACTTTACTAAAGTTGTATACTAGTGAAATCTTGCCTTTCTTACTGCTTTTCTTCCTATGTGGTCAGACAAAAAGTAGTACTGTCCAGCTACAACAGCAAAGAATGCCAGGAAGAAATGCAACATTCAGAAAACAATAATATTTTGCAAATTTTGTAGAAAGGTAGAGAGATTTTATAGGCTTACATTTCTTTTCTTGGCAGTTACAGACCAAATTCTTTTCTGAAATGAGAGATCTAAGCCACATTTCGGTTAATGAAAGGAGATCAGCAGT
The DNA here is from genome assembly GCA_033558105.1 of Coccyzus lansbergi. Lineage (NCBI taxonomy): Eukaryota > Metazoa > Chordata > Aves > Cuculiformes > Coccyzidae > Coccyzus > Coccyzus lansbergi. The sequence goes on from JAUMJK010000509.1 coordinate 139,390, forward strand.
TAATGAAACAAGACCAGCTTATCCCAGCCATAAATCTCATCTCTGTTTTACCATCTTAACAGTGAAATTAGAGGAAATGCAACAGATTTTCTGTAACATGTAAAAGACGTTCTTAGCCATTCAGATGACTCAATATTCAGCTCATGAACCACACTGTTCAGCTCACTACAGGTTTATTCTGCAACAATCTGTTTTCTTGTAGGGTGGTGATATCCCCCAGCTCCTCCTCTTGTAATTTAAAGACCTGACTTTACACACTACAGGTATGGGGCAGCGTCTTTTGAGGCTTGGAGGGAGAGAAGGGGAGGATTGGATAACTGCCCAAATTCGTATGATAAAAGTGAAATTCTCTTCTGTCTGCAGGACAATCCCCAAGGAACATCGCACGAAACCCAAACTTAAATAAAATCATATCCTGTTTGCAAACATCATATTCCCTTTGCTTCTCAGTAATCTGGACCCATAAAACCTAGAACAGCTTGAAAGCCCATTCCTCATCTAAACAAATGCCATAAGCCCCTTTATACTTTTACAACCATGTCAGAAAATAATATTGACTGCCAATAGTGATGTGATTGGAGTTGCCTCCTCTGAGCCATAAAAGCAGCAGTCTGTTATCAATTTCTCTAAATGCATCGAGGGAATTATGGGTCGGTTCAGTTCCAAGTTATAAATGACAATTCAAAAGCCGCAGGAGCGTTTGAAGCTGGGAGCTGATGATGACATTATCATGAAAGCCTGCTCTTCTTTGCTTTTGTGGGGTTTTTTTTTTGCCTATCAACTAGACCGAAAAAATATGGCTGAGAAATGACTTCAAGATTTCTTCACACAGCAGCAGGTCAAACAGGCAGGAAAAAAAAAATCACTATTTTTAGTAGCAGACTGAGGCATGGAGATGAAATTTACTCCCTTTAAAAGTATATTTCTGCTTCTTTTACTGTCATTTTCATAGCACAACAGAAGGGGAGGAATTGCAGTAGAAGGATGCATTGATCAAATGATCATTTGTAATTCTGGTGGCCTTTTAATTAAGATTAAGAATTGCGGAATGGTCTGATAATCCACAGAACCAACAAGTAATTTGTAATTATTCTCTCCATTTGGCCATTTCACCTGCAATCTACGCGCCTCTCCTGGAAAACCTTTCACGTTCCAAACCTCTAACCAGATACAAGAAACCATCTCTTCTTATTAAATCTACAGGCTGTAGAACTACTAGTCTCAGTCCAACACAAGGAATTTCATCCCCCTGGTCTTCAAATTCTTTACCAGTTGGTTCTGGAATAATATTAAGGAGCATTACTGCTAAAGGGAGGTCCCATACTCCAGTGGATGTTATACTTTTAGCCCTGCACAGTCCTCTGATGAAAAATTAACCATCAATGATAGAAAATCTGCTATAGAATAATTTATGATGTTAGATTTAGACTTTTTTTTTTCCTCTCTCTCTGTGAGATCTGTTCAGTTTGGCTGTCAGTATGAAACAGCTTCATGCCCTTAGATAAGAGAGCTAATTATTACTTACATGGTTTGATACAAAACAATAAAGTTTATTGCTTAAATTTAAGTTTATCTAAGTTTATTGCCTGATATATACCAAGCTAATTTCACTAATGACCCTGACATAATCAGTCCCTACTTGTAAGGAAATTCACATGGATGAAAAATGTTTCAAAATGACTTAACAGTAGCTTTACATGCATTTTGCACTGCTACAAAATATTTAATGCGATGATGGAACAGAATCAGAAAATAGCTGTTATGGACACTGCCTTCTGTTTGCTTTTTGAAGTTTTTGAGAAAACCTTTTTTGTGTTGTAGCTATAGCACTGTCCAAAGAGGAGGATCCTGATCTTGACTGCAGTTTATCAGGACTGTTAGAATAGAGATAACAACAAAATCTATATTATAGAATAATTCAAAGTTAGAGTTAGAGCTGTAAGTTGTTTGAGTTGTTTAAGTGTTTTGTAAACTGTCCTAAATTTATGCTAATACAGACTTTATAGACCAATAGCTGATTATGACTCCAGTACCTGGGAAGTTCTAAGTTCTGATCCATGCTACAAAAGTAGTTTCCAGTTTGTCCAGCGTGAAATTTCACAGAAAGGGTCATTGGGCATTGGAATAGGCTGCCCAGGGAGGGCGTTGAGTCACCTTCCCTGGAGGTGTTTAAGGGACGGGTGGACGAGGTGCTGAGGGACATGGGTTAGCGTTTGATGGGAATGGTTGGACTCGATGATCTGGTGGGTCTCTTCCAACCTGGCTGTTCTATGATTCTATGATTCTATGAAATGTATAAACTGTTGAGCAGGGGCTCAGAGCTAGGACTTCACATTGTTTATAAATGTATAATGAGTAGATCACAGCTTTAGCTAAATGGGCTTTGTCTTACTAATGCTCTGTCTCACTGACCCAACGCAGCTTCAGTGCATGATGTGAAGGTCCCTAACCAGAAACCATTCTATGATATACTCGGTGGTAACAACACCCGCTAAGAGATGGGTCTCTAATATTAAAACCAGCCTGGCAGCAGAGAGAAATGAGCCTGTTTCCCATCCCTCGTGTGAGCAGTCTAACCACTAATCTATTTAATAGCAGCATAGCTGCATAATAACAGCCAACAAGGTCCCTTTATGGTTAGAAGACAATAGTATCAAAGAACTCGGAAAATTACTATTTAAGAAGCAGAAATAAATTCTCCTGCAAGAATGGAAGCTGATTTTTTCTTAATATTTTCTCACTGCTTTCTTTAGCAAGCAATTAAGCAGGCAAGCAAGTAAGAAAGGAAATAAATAACAATTAAAAAAAATATTCTTCCATCCCTCTTTAAAATCTTTGCAAAAATTGACTGATTTACATTGATTACTGATTCATAACCTTCAACTAAGTTGAAAACTAGTAATTAGCAATGCTACTCCCTTCTTTTCGTCATTTTTGAAAGTAAACTTGAGAATTGCTTTGCACATAGTTGGAAGGAGCTTTCCAGAGCTCGTCATAACCAATATGCAGTTAAATATCACTGAAAGAGAGCTCCTAATCTGATTATTTACCTTGAAAAAGGTCATAACCCATTCCTTTAAAAGAGTCTCACAGCAAGTCTGACAATAATACGCAGAAAGGTAAACCAGCTACAAAAAAAATAAATAAAAAGTCCATTTCTACATCATATTATTTAATTCAATTGCCATGATTTTAAATGTGGTTTAACAAGGCCAAGTGCAGAGTCCTGCACTTGGGACACAACAACCCTATGCAGCACCACAGACTGTGAGAAGACTGTCTAGAAAGCTGCCAGGAGGAGAAGGACCTGGGGGTGTTGGTTGACAGGGACTGAACATGAGCCAGCAGTGTGCCCAGGTGGTCAAGAAGCCCAATGACATCTTTGCTTGGATCAGAAACGGTGTGACCAGCAGATCCAGGGAGGTTCTTCTCCCTCTGTTCTTGGCACTGGTGAGACCGCTCCTCGAATCCTGTGTTCAGTTGTGGTCCCCTCAGCACAAGAAGGATGTTGAGGCTCTGGAGCGAGTCCAGAGAAGAGCAATGAAGCTGGTGAAGGGGCTCGAGAACAGGCCTTATGAGGAATGGCTGAGAGAGCTGGGGGTGTTTATCCTGGAGAAGAGGAGGCTGAGGGGAAACCTCATTGCTCTCTACAACTACCTAAAACAAGGTTGCAGAGAGATGGGTGTTGGTCTCTTCTCCCAGGTGACAGGTGATAGGACAAGAGCAAATGGCTTCAAGCTGCATCAGGGGAAACTTTAGATCGGACATTAAGAAAAATTTCTTCACAGAAAATGTTATCAAGCAGTGGAACAGGATGCCCAGGGAGGTGGTTGAGTCACCATCCCTGGAGGTGTTTAAAAGGCAGGTACATTAGGTGCTTGGGGACATGATTTAGTAGTAGACAGGTACAGGTAGAGTCAATGATCTCAAAGGTCTTTTACAACCTAATGATTCTATGATATAAGAAAGAAAGCAAAGAGCTTCAAAAAAAATCTAGGAAAATTTAGGTGCTCAAAGTAAAGAAGTTATACTGAAGCATTTCTGACTTGCGCTAGCTTTAGAATGGGCAACATACTTCCATTAGTAGAAGGATTTCAAACGTTTTTCAAAGAAAAATCTTATACCTTAATTTTCAAAGCATACCGACCCCCTATTTACTTTTCAAGGCCTTCAAAAACATTTGTTACAGAATCTTACATCAGCTCCTCTTTAATCAAAAGCCTGAACAGTATTTCTCAATGTTATTCATCTCTTGCTCCATTTTCTCTGATCTTCAGAATAACTGCAACAACAGTGCACAAAATAATAGCTTTTTTTAATACAGAAATGTGTGCATAGACTCATAGAATCACAGAATCACCAGGTTGGAAGAGACCCATTGGATCATCATCTCTGTGTGTGTGTGTGTGTGCACACAGTAGTGCACAGAAGTGCATGTGGATGGAGATGTCTACATGTCAATGTGTAATTTCTGCTGATCCACAGAAAGAAGAGCCTCCAAGTTTCACAATGAGCAAGCTGCTAGTCCCCAGGTTCCAAATATTAGGCAGAATTCTCAGCAAGCTGAGTCCACAGTGGAGGAGCTGGAACAATTACCACTTCCCAATTCTTTGCTCCTTAACCCATAGTTTGAAGTCCTCAAAAATTACTGAATACTGAAAGCTAAAATGGAAAAATTTTTGTGTCCAAAAAAAAATACAAAATTAATATTTCTTCTCTCTGTTATCTCATAAAAAATTTTGCCATCAGCAAAAGGAGTAGGGTATGGAATTTATCTGTTGTGAAGGATAAAAGTAAATAAAACATTCGAAGGTTACATTGGAAGGTGACCTCTAGAGTTTTGGCATACTCAGACACAGTGAAATGGAACTAAAATGTATGTATATGTGTCATCCAGGTAGCACCTCAAAATCTAGTAATAGCATTATTTTATTTTGTTATCACTGACATCAGTAAATAATAGACCCACCTGGACCAGGAACGTAGAATACTTTTGTATGAAAAAATCTTGTAAGTAAAGAAGTATTGCTCTCTGCTATTATCTTCCCCCGAATTTAACAGGAGTGTGATACCAGTATCAGTAGTAATTTTCTATTCTACATATTTTTCAGTAATTTTGCTTAATTCTTTATTCAGTGTTGAAACAGATTTTTGTCTGCAGAGTTTTGTCTGCTGTGTCCTACTACTCATGAGCTTGTATTTCAGAACGAATGTATATCAAAACACGACATAAAAGACACTCAAGGTTATTATCTAGCAGCTACTGAGCACTTCCCATGCTAAATGTTAGCTTCGGTAATTTTTTTGTCCTTTCTGAGAAAAATGAAGCTATGTTTACTTTTCAAAAGTATAAAAAATAGCTTCTCCAAAGCTCGTTCTGCGATAACAATTTCACCCGTGTTACTTTCCTCAAAAACAGAGCTCACATGAAAAACCTGAAGTGGGACAATGAAGAAATGTACATATTATCACAAGATATGCTCCTAACTAACTGTTCCATAGACTTATTTTAAAGTACTGTCTCCTGTATCTTTGAAAACACAGTAGGATATTGGCTATGGTTTCATCTCCGCATTTTTCATCAGCTTCTGAAGGCTTTGAACTGATAACACAATAGTGCTAAAGAATTCATGAATGATTACACATGTTGTGTGTTGCTCCTCTGGTGAAAAAATTAGCATCTACTTACCCCAAGTCCCCCACAAGGCAACAATGAAAAGAGTTTTTGAGTCACATTTCCTATATATTAAAAAGAAAGAAAAAGAAACAATAAGCATCATTTATCAAAAAGATTCTTAAATACTTTGACAGTAATCACTCCTTACAGTAATTTAAGTTTTGCTATTACACAATGAAAATACCACATATCACAATAAAGATTATTAAAAGTACGTAGAAAGCAAAGCAGCCACAGAACATTTAAAGGGCCTTTTGCCACAAATCTTAAGATTGGTAAGCAGTGGTTTCAAAGGAGTGTAATTATCAAATCTCCACAGAAAGTCACGGTGAATTAGGGTGACAAGTTATGCCAAGATCTGTAGCTGGTAAGCAGCTTGTCTAAGTCATCTCAACTTTTTCTGCAGCCAGTGGAGCAAGTAGGCACCTTGACCCAGCCTAGATGACGAATGGGATGAATTATACATGAGAAGTATCAGTTCCTTTTCACTGACAACAGAGGGAAGTTCATTAAGCTTACATGAAACCAGTGAATAATTCCTTAACTTCACCTCTCCAAAACGTTTCTCTTTTGAAAACTGCAGTCTCAGTCTTCCTGTCTAAGCAAAAAAAAAATCTCTTAATTTAATATTTTAAAACATAAAATGAAATACCATTAGTTGGGGGTGTTTATCCTGGAGAAGAGGAGGCTGAGAGGAGACTTCATCGCTCTCTACAACTATCTGAAACGAGGTTGTAGAGAGGCTGGGATCTTCTCCCAAGTGACAGGGGACAGGAGAAGAGGGAATGGCCTCAAGCTCCACCAGGGGAGATTTAGGCTGAACATTAGGAAAAAAATTTTCACAGAAAGGGTCATTGGGCTCTGGCAGAGGCTGCCCAGTTAAGGGGTTGATTCACCTTCCCTGGAGGGGTTTAAGTGATGGCTGGACGAGGTACTGAGGGACATGGTTTAGTGCTTGATAGGAATGGTTGGACTCGATGATCCAGTGTGGGTGTCTTCCAACCTGATGATTCTATGATTCATTTGTTTCAGTATTACTTTGTAAATACATTCTACTAAAGGGAACAAAACCTTAGTGAACTTCAGAATCTAATTTCTAGCTAACTCTGCTCTATATGTTAGATAAAGTGGTAGATTATATGTTAATACTTCCGCTCACTTTTTATTCATTCATATTTTCTATTTTTTGTACCACTAAACTCACTGTCCAGATAAAGGCAAGATGAAAACTGGGTAAGGATCTCAGAATTTGCTGCAGATTCTATCCCAGTGTGTAATCTGATCCTTAAGCAGCTGTGGAAGAGCACATACAGTTTTTTTTCTTCTACTGTATCACAGAACCAGCTTTGTAACTTTGCCATCTGGAGGAAACGTTAGATAGTGAATCATTCAAGCTACCTAGAGGAGCTACCCATAGTTATGGAAGGGGCGAACGCTGCAGTTACTCATGTTTAGCAGGTGCCAGTGAAATGCATAAAGACAGTTATAAGCCATCATCTTTGAAGTACGAGGGACAAGACTGAAAGGTCTGAGAAAAAAAAAAAAAAAGAAAAAGAAAAAGGCACTTTACACTCGAAGTAAAGTCCAAGCTGCATTTTTAACCGACTCGAGGCCTTTGATCAGTTTGCACAGTGTGTGAGAGGAGGCAAACAAAACCTCCTGTGGAGCTACCAGGGGAAATGCAGGTGCAGCAGTTTTGTGGGGTATTCTCGTACTGAGAGTCCAAAATGCCCCAGACACGCAAGGAAATGTTGGCTGCAGGAGATTGTCAGAGTAAAAGGTACAGGAGGATTTTCCAGATCCCTCGCTAAGCAGATCCAGGGGCCAAGGCTAACAGTGATTTTCTGCCTTTTACTGTGGGGAAAATGGAAAAATAGTCTTGAACAGCTAACAAAAAATAATGCTGTTGAAGTGCCAGGAGACATGAATTTGATAGGAATGGTTGGACTTGATGATCCGGTGGGTCTCTTCCAACCTGGTTATTCTATGATTCTATGAATTGACATAGTTCTAATTTGACATAGAAGCTGAAATTTGAGAGAAAAGAAGGCATTTTTTACAATATTGAATAACTAGACCTTTATTCTTAAATTCCATTGCAGAGCTGGGACACGGGAGAGAACTCAATTTCCATTATCTCCCTGCAGTCAGACTCACTGTGCATGGTAAACACCATTAAAAACAACAAACAGAAAGTTAAAACAGAAAAGCAGATGGTGCAGAAGGAAGCTAAAATCAATCAACAGTTGTACTAAACTAGGGAGAAACAAGCACAAAGCCATTACAATGCATCAAGAAACTTGCCAGGATACTCACTTCTTATTGCACAATAGTAAGGAAAAAAAAAACCCAGATAGAAGATTTTGCAGAATTAGTAGAAAATAGAGATTTCATGAAAAAAAAATCAGTGGAGACAGTTTCTGCTAAGAGAGAGTGAGATCATCACCTAGCTAGCCTCACAAAAATAAAAGAGCTCACAACAGTCTTTGCCATAAAGGAAAATCAAGAGCAAAATCAAACCATGAAAATGAATCAAAGCAAGAATTTCACATGATGTTTGGGGTTGATGTCCAAGCAGAACTTGGTAAAGAGCAGTCATTTTCCAGCAACACTCTTCCACATCCCAAGATGCCTCCAGAATAATAATAAAAAAGATTTTGGGATACTGCAAGTAAGATAGAAGACATATTTTAAATAATCTTTTTTTTTCCTTTGCATCAGGACAGAGTTTGCAGTCACCAGGAAGTCACTTTAAAAAAAAAAATTCTTTTAGATAGATTCAGTACAATTTACTGATACTACTAAAACTATCAAAGAGTTGTACTCCAAAATTTCAACCCATAAAGGCAGTAGAAGCTAGTTAGTCAAATTAGGTGCTGAGGAAGCCAGGTTAGAGCCTTCTGGAGAAGTCAAGGTTAAGAGAAGTTCTGGAGAAGTTAAGGTTTAAGAGATTAAAAATCGGGGACTGATAGTGTAGAGTAGGGAGAGCAATGGGCAAAACCTCTATTTGAAAAAAAGATAAACAAATTTTAGAGGCATGTTACTTGAGAAAAGACACAGCTTGAGGAAGCTATTTTAATTATCAGCCGCCAAGAATGAAGTAATTTCTGCTAAGTGTGAATTTTTTTTCACTAACTGGAAATTGCAATTGCGCAAATGCTCTGCAGAAGCATCTTTTAGTTGTACTTTATATACTACCTCACACTCAGGGGTGTGTTGACAGCATATTTCTCACTTTTACAAACTTCTACTCTTCAGAAGCTTGATTTTTAGAAGTGCTTTCTCATTTTGGGTTGGAGATTGGAAAGGGGAACAAACTTGTGAGACTTATTTGATAACTGTTCTGCCCTTAAGCTCAGTTAAAGAGATCTAAAACGTTATATTCTGTCACATGAAACAGTAAAGTGATGTGACACACAGTCTGCAGATCAGTTTCCTCCGTGACAAGACAATGTGGTGCAACATAACACGATGTTTAATGCATCACATTGAACTATGAACAGTCAAAAGCTCAACTAGGAATGTGTAAATGGTGATTGTGTACAGAATTTTCAATGATTTCAGTAGTTTCCAATCATTTTTCTTTGCTGTCTTCCAGACCTGAGGGCTTTTACCAGAACATGGACATTGAAATAAGCATTTATTCACAAGTAGCACCATTCTAGCCCTAGATGTACTTCAATTTCATTCCTTCAGCTGCGTCTTTTTTTTATTTGAAAAATACAGAAGGTGCTTGTTAGCCAGGGGAAAAGAAAAAAAAAAAAAAAACAAGAAAAAAAAAAGAGCTTCAGACAAAGCAGATGTACTTTTCTGAACAGGAACAGGGAACAATTGCTTCTCAGGAACACAAACGGAGAGCAAACGATGCCTTTGTCTTTTTTGGGTGGGTAGGAGAATTAGGAAAGGAATGTTTAGGTCCTCCTTTTCAGTAGGATGCGAAGCCATAACTTAATGGAACAATTTCTGTAGAAAATAAAAGCGCTTCATTGAAACAGAAAAGTTTTATGAGACGATATTGTTATCGATGACATCTTTTTGATCAGAAACATTTCCTTTGAATTTTTCTCCTTTGCTACACATCATTTTGAATTTGTGTGATATACCAAGATGATAATTTTAATGTCAGGATTGGTTATGTTCAACCTCAGTTGAACTGGGGACAATGGGAGGTGGAAGACTCATACTACGTTTTGGAAAAATGTAAGTGACAATTAAGTTCCTTTACACAAGAGGCTGGAAGTCCAAAAGATTGGTGCTTTCAGCCAAAATCCAGGCACATAGAAAATCATGTGGGAAGCGTGTTTCACTGACTCTTGTCTTGGAAGAAGGCTGTGAGAAATGCAACAAGAAAACATCCTAGAAACAGAGACAGAAAAGGGCGTTAAGCCAAGGACACACTCAGAATATGTGCTGGGAGTGTGATATTTATATAATCTTAGAGACTAAATGTTTTGGACTACGTGACAAATAAAAAAAGGCAAAGAGCATCTTCCCTGGAGGTGTTTAAGGGACGGGTGCATGGGGTCCTGAGGGACATGGGTTAGTGTTTGATAGGAATGGTTGGACTCAGGGATCTGGTGGTTCTTTTCCAACTTGGTGATTCTATGATTCTGTGATTCTATGAGTATCAAGTATCAAGAACTGTGGACAAAGAAATGGTTTTCTGGGCTTGCGTAAACAACGCTTTCTTCATTCTCTAAACCTTAGGCAGAAACATAGTGAAGAGACCTGTGTCCATTCCTCTTTTCACCTCAGAGCTGCAGCTCCACTTTGCATCCTACAGGCAGCGATCAACCACTGAGATTCGAAATGGGAACAATATTTTATATCAACGTATGTTACATTAAATAACGTCAAAAATAGAATGAAATTAATCAAACCCAACAAAATTTAACTTAAATGCTTTATAAAAATGGAACACTTTGACGATGTTGATGAACTCAAATCAAAATGCTTCTAAACTTTTCCTTTTGCAGGAATTCAGAACGTTTTCTTGGACAAATTTTTGTGTTGGTTTTTAATTTTTTAAAGGGAGGATTTCCTATCTGGCAAATTCAAGCTCCTGAGAATGTCTCATACCAAATTTTTCAGTTTTCCTCTTGCCTTGGCTAGGAAGACCTATAAACTCAGATAATACTTTAATCAAGATATTTTTCATATCTATTTTTATGACTTGACAAAGCAACAGTCCGCCTTAGATAAAAAAAAAAAACCTCTTACTGTTAATTTCTAAAGCAAAATCTTTGCTATGTGTTACAAGAACTGCGGCAGCAATTTCTATTGACTTTGTCTGGGATGCAGTTTATTACATGTAGGAAAAGGTCTCCATCTTAGAATAAATATTATAAAATTCGCTGAGAAGGGAAGTGAAGCATCCAGTATGCTGGGACATAAAGGGCAGAATCTCACTCACTGATTTTTTTCCAAAAAGAACAACTTTTTTTTTCTGTTTCTTTTCACTCTCTCGGTAGCAGGTTGAGAAGTAGATCTGCTTCGTGCTGAGCTCAATTTAAACCTACTTTTCTATTATGAAAAAACATACATTGTGCATTGACATTTAATGTGAAAATCCTACCAGTTTCTTCTATTCTGGACATCTGCAGGACTATTTAATATTTTAATGTGGTTTATTTCGTCCTTTTATTCAGAAACATATCATATTGATAGGAATGGTTGGAGTCAATGATCCGGTCTCTTCCAACCTGGTGATTCTATGATTCCATATCCTCAATAATGGGAAAGCATTAGAATAAAGATCACTTATTAGCATGACTTGGGCATGATACCTGCACTCAGTGTGGCTGAAATAATTGAAACAAAGCAAATAAGAACAAGAAATAAGCAATTCTGACGAGCGAGTGCATCTTAAACTGCCATTTTTCAAATCAAAGAACACAAGGAGACAGAAGAAAATTGTCATTGATCTCCGGTGGAGAACAAATAGCCCTAAAGGGTTAACACTTCAATGATTTTTTTTGAAGCAAATGAGAAATTTCTCTCGCTGCTTTCCAGCCGGTGCATTTTGCTAATCTCTATTTGGCTTCCATTGTAACATTCCCCTTCCACATAGCAATACATTTGGAAAAAATGAATTTTTGTCACACTGCTTGCCAAGTATTTTAAAACTGACACCAGCTATGACTAATGACAGTGCTGGAATGCGCTGCTCTCAGTAGAATAGAGGCCTGTACAGACCTAGGAGTTTCCTGGGGTCCAGCTTCTGTCTGTTCAGGGGGCTGGTGCCATACAACAGTGAATGATGTTCAGAGTGAACCAGCTGTATTTCCTCCAGACTGGCTTTTCGACCTCGAATTCGCTGAAAGAAAACAGCAGAGGCCTACGATATTCCACTGACGATATTTAGGGAGAAGGTTAAAAAAAAAAAAAAAAAAAAAAAAAAAGTAAAGGTCCAAAATAACATTTAGCATGATTAATAATGGGCTGAAATTGCGTCATGCAGGAATGTGACACTGATTTGTTTATTAAAGTAACGCTTATATGAAAAACAAATGCATGTGTCGTTTATCATAAACACTTTAGTCTTTGCAGAGTTAACTTAATACAGGGTTTCACATACAACAACAACAAAAAAAAAAGATTCCACCTCTCTGCGATATATTAAGAGATATGAACCAAGAGGTGAAACATTTCTTAAGTAAGAAATCTGGTTAGAAAACTTCTTTAAAGAGCAAAGGCTTATTCACATCTCTAAGCTGCAGATGTGGCTTAATATTTTTTGCATTGTTCCTGATAATTGTGATTTACATTGCTAGGAAGAACATGATCCCAGAGAGGAGAGACAAAGAGAAGAATGAAACTAAAGTTTAAATGATTTAATGAAATATTTCTATGAATTTTTTTTTAATACATGTTGAATATCCCAGGATCACTTTGTTACACATGCTGACTCGCTTCATTACATTTATGGTTGAAATCGATGATCCGATGGGCCTCTTCGAACTTGGTTGTTCTATGATTCTCTGATTCTATGATTTTTGTAATGTTTGACTCTTTGGTTGTTCCTCCAGCCCATACCCTCCCCAGTTAAACCAGCATTAAAAAAATCTGAGATATCTTTCTATAAATCCATGGAAATTTAATCAGTTTGGGAAGGAGGGCAGAAAGAAAAGAAGAAAGAAACATTGAACCAACACTTTCATATTCAGTAGATCTGTTCCTTGTATCTATTTGGAGTTACAGCTTATCATAAAAATAGTTCTCTGCCCATGCTAGGGCTGCACAGCTTTGCGAATGAAGCAGCACAAAGAATATTTTGTTCCAGTTCGGGCATTATGAACAGCACTGTCAGCAATGTTGTGGTCCCAAGAGAATTACTCCTGTTGACATTGGATAATGTAGAAAGAAAACAGCCTCATTCTAAGGCCTCGGACTCTATTGGCAGATCTAGTCCTTGTGAACACCTGGGGTGAACTCTCTCACAATGTAGACTGTGGATCTCTCTGACTTGTCAAAGTCTATAGGTAGACAGGTACGGAACTTATCTGAATATCCCATCCTTTTTTTAATAGACCGATTAACCTGTTGCAGAAATGCTACTCAGTTCTACTCAGGTTAAGTTTTAATTCCTATATCCATCAACTTCCTGTGCACAGCAGAAAGCGCCAATCTTTTCTCTAGGAGAAGAAAGCAACATTCGGAATATTGAAAAGAATGTGCAACGCGGAAGGAAGGAGTTGCCTTGAGGGGATAAGAAGAACCATGCACAGTTTATATTGAGTTAAGCAGTGGCAATTTTTTCTGACTAATCAGGAAAAATGTCCTAACAGTTAGATCTAGACAACTGTGGAACAAGCTGCCCCTCAGGGAAACGGTGGAAACCCTATTTCTTGCAGTGTTTAAAACTTGACTGGACGGAGCAGTGGAAAAAAAAACATTTTAGGGAATGGATCCAAGAACTAAATGACTTAATAAACCCTTTTTCATCTCTAATTTCTTCAAGCCTCTCCCAGTCTCACATGAGAATTTGTAGCAGTGCACTCACATCCTTTTAACACACAGTTGCACAATCAAAAGCAGCACATTATGTTATTCCACGGAGTCAGTAAACTCCATAATGGTTCTTCTGGGTCAGATAAAATGTTTTTTTTCACAAGTGAAGTGATTGGCAACATTTATTCGTTCATCCATTTTCATTAAGGTCTATAGTTCTAATAAGCTGCTTTAAAATCTATATATCAACTTCTCTATAGTAAAACTAGGAAGAGAGGTTGGGGTTTTGGACAGTTAAAAAATAAGTATAAGAAAAATAAAGAAGTATCTTATGAAGGTCACATCAAAGGGCCTTTAGTGAAATGTTCACTGTGTGGTCATATATTTTCTACAAGTTCTAGAAAAACTGTTTAAGAAAGTTGATTTTCTGGGTCCTTTTAAAGTGCTGTCAAATGCCATATCCCTTTAACTGTAAAAAGATGCATAATTAGCCATTACTCTTGCAACAGGGAGCTCTGTGATATCATATGGAACACAGAGACTTATTCTAAGGGGAAAGGGTCTGGGAATATCCTCCCCAAAACATTTTGCCAATGAACTACCTACTACCCATTATTGCCATCCAGATTCTGTGGGACAGAAACAGGTTGCTCAGAAAGAGGTCTGGTGCAGAAATCGAGTCGTACCAAATAGGAAGCCCCATGCCAGGCTGCTTCCAGCAGTGAGGTCCTCAGATTCCAGCTAACAGCTAGGCTGCACAGCCCAGCGTTGCCTTTTTTTCCATGGCATCCCTATCTCTAACCTTGAGAATCAACAAGCACATTTACATAACAAATGATGAGAGGAAACCTCCAATGGGATGAGGTTTAACACGGCCAAATGCTGGGTCCTGTACTTGGAGCACAACAACCCTATGCAGAGCATAGGGAGAAGTCTGTCTAGAAAGCTGCCAGGAGGAGAGGGACCTTGGGGTGTTGGTCGACAGTCGACTGAAACATGAGGCAGCAGTGTGCCCAGGTAGTGAAGAAGGCCAATGGCATCGTGGCTTGTATCAGAAATGGTGTGACCAGTAGGTCCAGGGAGGTTATTCTCCCTCTGTACTCAGCACTGGTGAGGCCATTCCTTGAATCCTGTGTTCAGTTGTGGTCCCCTCAGCACAAGAAGGATGTTGAGGCTCTGGAGCGAGTCTAGAGAAGAGCAACGAAGCTGGTGAAGGGTCTGGAGAACAGGTCTTATGAGGAGCGGCTGAGAGAGCTGGGGGTGTTTATCCTGGAGAAGAGGAGTCTGAGAGGAGACCTCATTACTCTCTCCAACTCCCTGAAAGGAGGTTGTGGAGAGGAGGGAGCTGGGCTCTTCTCCCAAGTGACAGGGGACAGGACGAGAGGGAATGGCCTCAAGTTCCGCCAGGGGAGATTTAGGCTGGAGATTAGGAGGAGGTTTTTCACAGAAAGGGTCATGGGGCATTGGAATAGGCTGCCCAGGGAGGTGGTTGATTCACCTTCCCTGGAGGTGTTTAAGGCACAGGTAGATGAGGTGCTGAGGGACATGGGTTAGTGTTTGATAGGAATGGTTGGACTCAATGATCTGATGGGTCTCTTCCAAACTGGTTGTTCTATGATTCTATGATTCTATGAAAGAATAATCATTGCACATATCTGTGCTGTTTCTGCATCCTCATCTCTTAATTTATTGTTACTTTCATCCCACATCTGCAGTATCTCTGCCTGTCAAGCCATTTTCAATAACGTTAAAATTCCAGCTAAGGCTCTACACAGGGAAACAATAATTGATATTAATAATCACTTGTAATAATTGCTAAGAATAATTCTTACACAATTCTGTTAGGATTTAGATGATCTACAAAAGCACATGTCATGAGTCTCTTGCCAGAGTCTGGAATCATGTAACTTCAGGTATGCAAAGCAATCTTTCCTGACTCTCACTGGCATGAATTATCAGACCGTAACATGTGCATTTATGTAACTTTACGCATACACTTTCATCCACATCTTTTTTTTATTTTTAAAGTGTCTTTCTTAATTTTCATTGGCCACGGTAATATCAAAAGCCTAAGATGCAGTAGAAAGCAGAGAACTGGCGTAAAGCCAACGGAAAAGGAGAAATAGCATAGGAGAATTTATGAATAGGGTTTGTTTCATTCAAGGGATTTGAATCCTACATCCCTCCATCTACAAGGTACTTATTAGAGGGCAAATCATTCTTTTCAGCATGTGCATGGCCAGTTGTGTGCTGGTTTTCTCCTCTGACATGTACAGTTCCCTCATCAACAGGCAGCTTTGTACATCTCGGGAGGGCAAAACACTGCACCTAAGTCCTCCAAAAAAAAAAAAAAAAAAAATCAGCCTCGAATCAGAAAGTTAATCTTCCAGAAATAGTCATATGCTTTCATGTTTCACAAAATTTAAGGTCAAAGAGGACTGTCTAGTCTGGTCTTCTTTTTTAAAATAGTCCACTAAGGTTTCACACAGATAATCTCTATTAACCTGAAGATTTTGGTTAGACTTCCAGCAGACTAAACTCCTACACAGTCAGAGACAATTCATAGAGACAAATTTCTATTTCTCTCTTCTAAACTAACAGGATTCATTGACATAACTTGAGGGATATTCCTCACTTGGGTCTTTCACTGTGAAGTGTCCATTGCATTCAATGCAGCTATTTGCACGGACATAGTGTCTCTGAAATTCCCTTAGGTGATATAGTTTGTAAACAAAATTTTCAGAGCTTTTTCTACTTTTCTGTGATTTCTCCAAGTTTTTAAATTCTCTGCTGTTTTTGAAAGTACATGCAGCTAACATGGAAGTTTTGCCAGTCAGTGCACTCACGTCGCTTGCTCACTCTCTGTTATGTGGGAGTTACAAGCTTATGACTGACACACGTGAACACACAAACATGCTTTTACTCTTTTCATGTGTTTTGGTCCTCCAATGCCTAATCTGAGTATGTTCAAACTCTATAAAGATTTTTTTCTCGTAAAGACTACCTTTTTTGTGCTTTTTTTTTTTTTTTTAAGTGGTAAACTGAGGTTCAGGGGATGGAATTTTTTTCATATATTTCAGTCTCTGTGGTCTGGCAGACTCCGAGGTTTTGAAATCTTTAAATTCCTTCCTTCTCTCCACTTTGGCCCATGAGATGTGGACAGCAGGAGGTGTAAGATACTTCCCTAATCCAAAAAACTACCAAAACTCGGATCAGATTCCAGGCTGAAAAGAAAAATGTTGCTGCACCACAGTCCTACAGGAAAGGAGAGGTGGGGGTACAAAGTGTGACCGCGTACACATTCTTCTTTTCTTTTCTAGAAGTGTGTTGATCAGTGTAGTCTAATGTCAGTCATGTGTGCATAAATTATGGCCCCAAAGGAGTTATGTAAATACTTCCTCTTCCTACAACAAGTAGAAAGCAGACACCACTACCAAAATATAATTCACTTCTTTTTTTTTTTTTTTTTGTCCCAAAGGTAGGGCAGCTATTCATTGTTATTTACTGAGAGAAAATTGCGAAGAAAAAGATAATGGATGTTATTATGCCAATCTTGGCATCTTTTAGGTGCCCTGTTCTGGTGCTACATGTGACAACTCTCTGTTCAACGTCTCTCAGCCTTCAACGAACACGGATTATTTCAGTAAACACATACAAAAACTTTTAAACAAATGCAAAAAAACATTGTGTCTTGATTTTATTTTTGCAATATGAAAATATCAGAAATACAAAAAGGTCCACTGTGGGAGGTGAAGGGGTTGGAGAACAGGCCTTATGAGGAAGGGTTGAGAGAGCTGGGGGTGTTTAGCCTGGAGAAGAGGAGGTTGAGGGGAGACCTCATTGCTCTCTCCAACTACCCGAAAGGAGGTTGTGGAGAGGAAGGAGCCCAAGTGACAGGGGACAGGACGAGAGGGAATGGACTCAAGCTCCACCAGGGGAGGTTTAGGCTGAATATTTGGAAAAAAATTTTCACAGAAATGGTCATTGGGTATTGCCAGAGGCTGCCCAGGGAGAGGGTTGACTCGCCTGTCCTGGAGGTGTTTAAGAGATGGGTGGACAAGGTGCTGAGGGACATGGTTTAGTGTTTGATAGGAATGTTTGGACTCGATGATCTGGTGGGTCTGTTCTAACCTGGTGATTCTATGATTCTATGAAATTACTCCACTCTCTTGCCCTGGACTCAGTCAGGGACTGATATTACAGATGTGACTTTCCATGGCTGAGCATGGTCTAGTCCTTTGTCTCCAGGTAGCCAATGAGGGAAGTAATATATCTAATTGGAAGTGTGATATGACTCAAATAACATTCTGAAAGCTGTAACTTCTTTCTCAACTTAGCAAAAATACTCTAAATTGTTGCTTGAACAACCTTAGAGCTCAAACATCTACAGCTAGAAAGACAAAATGCAGTCTGGAGAAGCAAGTCCTTTTGTCTGTGTATGTAGCAGTAAGTTAAACAGTGCCAGAAAACATTCCCAGGCAGAGGAATGCAATCATCTGTACTATTCCAACACTGAAGTGTCATTTACACTGTTTTGGCAAAGCAACAACTAGCACTCTCCTGAACAACATGGTTTGGTCACTGGCATGGGCCAAGCAGCATTCCTGACAGTATGAACAGAGACCATTCTATGCCAGCTGGAATATCCCAGACATATTTTATTTTGTAGTAAAGATGCAGCTTTGAGTACCCCAGTCAAACTTTGTTATGAGTTCACCGAGTCCTGTTTTAAAAATGGGGGCAATATGAGGCAGTGGATTAAGTATGGATTAAATTAAATTGATTATCAACTGTGGCAAACATGGTCCAGAGAAGAGCGACAAAGCTGGGGAAGGGGCTGGAGAACAGGCCTGATGAGGAACGGTTGAGAGAACTGGGGGTGTTTATCCTGGAGAAGAGGAGGCTGAGGGGAGACTTCATTGCTCTCTACAACTACCTGAGAGGAGGTTGTGGAGAGGAGGGAGCTGGGCTCTTCTCCCAAGGGACAGGGGACAGGGTGAGAAGGAATGGCCTCAAGCTCTGCCAGGGGAGGTTTAGGCTGGACATTAGGAAAACAATGTTTCCCAGAAAGGGTCATTGGTCATTGTCAGAGGCTGCCCAGGGAGGTGGTTGATTCACCTTCCCTGGAGGTGTTTAAGGTGCGGGTAGACGAGGCGCTGAGGGACATGGTTTAGTGTTTGATAGGAATGGTTGGAGTCGATGATCCGGAGGGTCTCTTCCAACCTGGTGATTCTATGATTTTATGGTATCAGTCCAGTGTGTGACTTCCATCATCCCATGCCCAGTTATAGATGACAGTTCTCTGTGCACTTGGCCAGTGGCCTCTCCAGGGCCACAGACTTCAGCTGCATGAGAGGGGTTAATTCATAGCACATGATATAGAAACCACATTTTTAATTTCTTCTATGGATAACAAATATTGCACGAGTATAGACTGTTCATTTTCATAAGGGTTTCTTGTTTGATTAAGAAAATAGGGAAGAATGAGTTTTAGGGACGGGTGGACGAGGTGCTAAGGGACATGGTTTAGTGATTGATGGGAATGGTTGGACTCGATGATCCAGTGGGTCTCTTCCAATGTGGTGATTCTATGATTCTGTGAATCTATTAACCCCTGGTTCAAGCCTATATCTAAGGATGCACACATCTCAAGGTAACAAGCCCTAAGCTACTTCTAACTGAACAACCTTTGATCCTGAAACTCCTCTTCCAACAAAGAGTCGGATGCAGTCCACTTGTGGGACTATTGTTTTAGTGAAGGAGAAACAAAAGAAGATTCACCTTAAGTGGCTGTTGCAGGTTGCCATTCCTAGACTGCACTTTCGACTGCGTGCATGAGGCAGAAATTGTGGGAAATCATGTTGCGAAATTATATTAAGAAATAATAATTTCCATGAGTGAGCATTCAGAAGTCAGTAAAATTGACAGTAAAACTGCCTGTGATACTCTGCATCCTGTGTGAAACATTCTGGAATGATACTTAATGTGGCCTATTATTTCTTGGGCATTGGAATAGGCTGCCCAGGGAGGTGGTTGATTCACCTTCCCTGGAGGTGCTTAAGGGACAGGTAGATGAGGTCCTGAGGTACATGGGTTAGTGTTTGATGGAAATAGTTGGACTCGATGATCCGATGTGTCTCTTCCAACCTGGTTGTTCTATGATTCTATGATTCTTGAATAATGCAATAACTACTCCCTTGGTGACATGAGTCATATATTCAGTTGAAAAATTTTTGTAAAGAATCAGAGTATTAATTACTACATCTTTCCTTACTTTAAAAAGTAAGCAGGACTTTTGATGTCAAGCAAGTGCTTATGTAATTCAGTGAAGCACTGGACAGCATCACCAAATATTATCCTGTCTTTTACCTACATAGGAGCATCAAGATAAACACCAGATTTGCCCACCGGCTTCATACTGAGATTCCTCAAAATTTTCTCACTAGAGTCCACCTTTTGACAGCTCGTTTCACATCCCAGCTTTATTTCAAAGCACACAACGGGAGTCAAAATTAGGTCAACGCCATTGGACGTGAAGCAACTAATTTCTCCGCCTGCTCACTGCATTTTGCAAGATGCAGGAGGCTGTATTTCAGGTTTTGAAATTGCAGGATTGTAACAGGAATCTTTGCATCTTTGAGGAAACTATAGGATTGCATGTACCTCATACTAAACTATATCACTTTTCTTATTAATGCCTCCTGCAGATCTACACAATTTACTCTTTGGCAGTATCTGCTTATTCCTTATGAAAGCAATTAATAGTAGAATGTTGTGGTTTACTTATTTTCTCTCTTTTTTACCTTTTCTTTATAATAAAGAATAATAAACATCCTGAGTCAAGAAGTTATCTACGCCACATTTTAGTGATGCACTTGGCTGCGTGTTTAATTTATTCCTTAAGCGTGTGATCCCACCAGTGAAACCACTCAAGTGGTAAGTGGCCTTAAGGACCTTGCTAAAATAAAGTCTTTCTGAAGACTGGAAAAAAAATTCCAAGCTGAAAAAAGGTATTAGCCTGTTAGAGTGCTGCCATCTAGTTAGATGAATGCATACAACATACTCATTTATTGTGCTTGTAGTACCTCACTGCTCTAGGCTGCCTGCAGAAAGCTTCATGTGCAGTGACTAATCAAAGATGCGATAAGCACCCTCAGTTCCAGAGGCTCCTGCAGGAGTTGACAGTGCTGCACAGCTCATGGGAAGTTGTGAATGGTAGGAAGAAACTGTTCTTCTTATTGGAATAGGCTGCCCAGGGAGGTGGTTGATTCATCTTCCCTGAAGAGGTGTTTAAGGGATGGGTGGGAAAGATGCTGAGGGACATGGTTTAGTGTTTGATAGGAATGGTTGGACTCAATGATCCAGTGGGTC
The DNA here is from genome assembly GCA_033558105.1 of Coccyzus lansbergi. Taxonomy (NCBI): domain Eukaryota; kingdom Metazoa; phylum Chordata; class Aves; order Cuculiformes; family Coccyzidae; genus Coccyzus; species Coccyzus lansbergi. The sequence continues at coordinate 160,388 of JAUMJK010000509.1, forward strand.
TCTTCCAACCTGGTTGTTCTATAATTCTATGATATGATTCAGTAACCCAGGTTGTAAAGGAATCTCAGAGTCCATATTTGATTTAACCTTGATATTTTAATATGTAATTTTGTGAGGGAGAACAAAGCAGGAGAAAGTTTCCCAGTTACGTTCATACTGCCTAGAAGACGTGGTACCTGAAAATGCTACGGAAGCAGACTTTAAAGTCTATACCAGAACAAGGTGCAATGTGCTTACTGAGTGATACAAACTGCATTAAAAAAAGCTCTATGCTGCCATGGAAAAAAAATCTTCAGCTGCTTGAAGAAGTGTAAGAACTATTGAAAAAAGTATAAGAACTATTGAAAGGTCTGCATTAGCTGTTTGACTACTGCTTGTCTACCTTCCTTTATCAATGTGAGGAACACAGTCATGTGTGGATTTTATATCCTGGTGCATAGGCCTAAAAGATTTTCAATGTGTAAATTCTTTATTTTCTGCTTGGAAAGTATTTTTTTCCTAAAATGTATTATTTTAATACTGCCAGTTGCGTCCAAATAACTCCTAAGACAAATTGCTCTCTCATTATAGAAGTCAGTTTTAGGATATAATAAATTTGCCGTTTACTTCAACAAGACAAGTACTTGGTCTTTATTTTTTTTTTTATTACCTCACACTTGTTTAGCAACCCAGTTTCTTGCAGCCTTGACCAGATGCTTTGGATCCTTCCAGCGTGTTCAGGGTGGTTAGCGTAGTTGCCACACATGCACTGGTGTTTCAGCATCAGGCTGTCATACACAACACCTTGAGCATAAAACAGCACAAGAAACAGTAAGTAAGACGAACTCAAGCTCTACTCTGATTTTTCTATGAACTCTATGAATTCTTCCATGTCATGCATGCTTAGAGCACAATTAGGTTTGATGGTTAGAGTAAGCTAAAAGTTCTGAATCTTAATTCCCTTTTATGCCCGGAGACTGTAAATTTTTACTTACAATGAACATCTTGTCATATCAATAAGGCAAAAGCAAATTATCAAAAAATTGTACTGATAAACACAATTAATGATAAAGAAGAAAGGGAGTCAAGTGATTTTTTTGTTAAAGCTTCTATGGCTAGAAAACATCAGCCCTATTATTGAATCATTTCTTTCATCTTTCTCTAGTGGGTAAGATCACATAAGGTTGTTAACAAGAAAAGGTTATATATATTATAGCAACGTAAGGAAAATCACTCAGAAATGCCTTTAAAATAGATTTTGAAATGGCAACGACACTCTGTACTCGTACTGCTTAATACTATATTCATTTCAGACCTGAGAGAGAGGGACCTGGGGGTGTTGGTCGACAGCCGACTGAACATGAGCCAGCAGTGTGCCCAGGTGGCCAAGAAGGTCAATGGCATCTAGGCTTGGATCAGAAACGGTGTGACCAGCAGGGCCAGGGAGGTTCTTCTCCCTCTGGACTCAGCATTGGTGAGGCCGCTCCTTGAATCCTGTGTTCATTTGTGGGCCCCTCAGCACAAGAAGGATGTTGAGGCTCTGGAGCGAGTCCAGAGAAAGGCAATGAAGCTGGTGAAGGGGCTGGAGAACAGGTCTTATGAGGAACGTCTGAGAGAGCTGGGGGTGTTTATCCTGGAGAAGAGGAGGCTGAGAGGAGACCTCATTGCTTTCTACAGCTCCCTGAAAGGAGGTTGTAGAGAGGAGGGAGCTGGGTTCTTCTCCCAGGTGACAGGGGACAGGACAAGAGGGAATGGCCTCAAGTTCCACCAGGGGAGATTTAGGCTGGAGATTAGGAGGAAATTTTTTCACGGAAAGAGTCATTGGTCAGTGTCAGAGGTTGCCCAGGGAGGTGGTTGATTCACCTTCCCTGGAGGTGTTTAAGGTGCAGGTAGATGAGGTCCTGAGGGACATGGTTTAGTGTTTGAAAGGAATGGTTGGACTCGATGATCCAATGGGTCTCTTCCAAACTGGCTGTTCTATGATTCTATGATTTCAGATCTCAAAGCCTATCTAATGAAAGTTTCCCAGAGCTGCAGCAGAGGCAGCCAGAGTTCTTTTTCATTAAAAAGATGTCCCTCCCACTACTTAATTACAATTAAATCCTGTTGTTAGGCTGCGATGCAAAGTTCCTTCTAAATTCCCTATGCTCAGGACAGGAATTTCTGTGGAACAGCTATCCATACCATATTGCCCTGTAGTTGTGTGTTGGGAGAAAAAGAGAAATTTTAGTAAGTAGGTTTGAGCTAAACTCAATTTTCAAGGCCTTCAAACCAAATCTGAAGCGCTGAAAACAATAATTTTATTTATTTACTTGTTGTTTGCATTTCCCCCAGAAATGTTTGGAACAAAAAAAAATATTTTCCTTATCCCTGTGAATTTTTTTTTCAATTGGGAAACATTTATACTTTTCCTCCCCTTAGACTTGAAAGGGACTCTAAGAGTTTCTCCGAGCTGCAAAACTTGGCATTCAGAAACTCTTTCTTATGTGCCACCGCTGCTTAGGATTCCAACCCAGATCTGGGAAAATTGCATTCGGCTGCTACTGAAAAGTCAGCCAGCAAAGAAAACACAAAATTAAAGTCCAGATTCAACAACATGTTCAATACCAGCCACATGTAGCAAAGTTCTTCAATGGATATTGAACTGTATTAAAGTGTTTAAAAAAAAATCCACTGAAAAGGAGTCTGTATGTATTGTGGGCAGTGCAAAGTTAAGGTTCTGAGACAATTCAGTTAGAAGCCAGCCAGAAATCCTACAGAAATGTTTATACTGCCATATTTCTTAGCTCATGCACTTTAGAACTGATCCTTTGGGATCTTGCTATTTAAGCCAAAATTATAATACAACAATTATGTTTAGCAGAAGGAAAACACAAACGTAATACCTATGTGTAGCATGACTAAGTTTATGCTAAATGATTACCTAACAAACAACACAGCTCATTAGCGATAAATTAGTGTATTTACTTTCTTGGCTGGTTTTCTTTTAAAGAAATAAAAAAGGAACCCATGAAAATCTGGAGCTAATAAGCTCAAGCGGCTTAAAATCTCTGCTGGCATCGCCGAAGCAGTTAATGGTTTCCTTTCTCTGCAGTTATTTGCACTGTACCATTCATAAGCTTTGCTGCTCTATCATCAGATCTTATAAGTTATTTGAAATAGCAAGTGTCCATAGGAAAAAAAAGAGTATTATTACGTGGCTTGCTTTCCTTTTCTTGGCACTCAAATTTTAATTTCTACAGTCTGTTGCGCCTCCCTTTCACGGAAAGGGTCATTGGTCAGTGTCAGAGGCTGCCCAGGGAGGTGGTTGATTCACCTTCCCTGGAGGTGTTTAAGGGACAGGTAGACAAGGTGCTGAGGGACATGGGTTAGTGATTGATGGGAATGGTTGGACTCAATGATCCAGTGGGTCTCTTCCAACCTGGTTGTTCTATGATTCTATGATTCCACGTTGTACGGACATGACAGACCGTTAGATAGGAAAACTTTTCCTCCCATGCCCTGCCCACCTGGCAAGGTGTTGAGCTGCCAAACGCACATGCGTCTGGTCTTCAAGAAGCAGGCAGAGTGATATCCAACGCGTTTGGATGGAAACTCTACTGAAATATTAAGGTAATGTATCTGAAAGTTGAAATAATCTCTTGCCTGAAACCCTTTCAATGAATGTTTTATTTGAACAATGAATTCTCCCTAAAAGCTCAGGTTTGCAAAATCCAAATTGTCGTAAATAGTGGTGCAATATGTCTATTTTACTATGTAATAATGACACTTTTTGATGACCTATATCAGTGTGGCGACTAAACAGTGTTTTTAAAACAAAATGCTGAAACTCTGCAATCAGGATGCTCCCTCTGGTTGACAACCCTTCCTAAGCGCATTAGTATTTTCTCCAAAACATAATATAACTAAAAAATTAATCTTATATTACATGGATTATTTTGTCCATATAACAAAATCAGTTTAATTAGGTTAGGTCAGTATTGCATGGCAGAAGCATCTACATCATTCTTTCAAATCCCTCTGTACTCCGCACTGGTGAGGCCACTCCTTGAATACTGTGTGCAGTTCTGGGCCCCTCAGCACAAGAAGGATGTTGAGGTTCTGGGGCGAGTCCAGAGAAGAGCAACAAAGCTGGTGAAAGGGCTGGAGAACAGGCCCTATGAGGAACAGCTGAGAGAGCTGGGGGTGTTTATCCTGGAGAAGAGGAGGCTGAGAGGAGACCTCATTGCTCTCTTCAATTCCCTGAAAGGAGGCTGTAGAGAGGAGGGAGCTGGGCTCTTCTTCCAAGTGACAGGGTACAGGACAAGAGGGAATGGCCTCAAGCTCCACCAGGGGAGATTTAGGCTGGAGATTAGGAGGAAGTTTTTCACGGAAAGGGTAATTGGGCATTGGAACAGGCTGCCCAGGGATGTGGTTGATTCACCTTCCCTGGAGGTGTTTAAGAGCCGGGTGGACAAGGTGCTGAGGGACTTGGTTTAGTGTTTGATAGGAATGGTTGGACTCCACGATCCAATGGGTCTCTTCCAACCTGGTTGTTCTATGATTCTATGAAATACCAAGATATTCATATCACCGGGAGTAAAATTTATCTCTAGCAGGATTAATTGGCTTAAGGAAAGACTGAAATATGTGTTTTCATTTATTGCAAGCATCTACATTGACTTAGGATTCCAAGTAATTTAAATGCATGGCTGTTGGTCATACAGCACATGTGCTCGCAGCAGCACCATAAAGCAGCACTAGAGCTTGCTGCTAAAAATAGCCTGTGGGATTTCCCTGCAGAATTCAGCCAAAAAAATCCCCACACCCACAAGAAAAAAAAAGAAAAAAAAAATGAGAGGGAGAGAGAGAGAGAGAGAGAGAGGGAGACAACTGTTTTCAATTGCAGACTGCTGTGAAATAGAAAAGATAGTTATACTCTCTCTCCAAACAAATGCCTAAAGCCAGATTCTGCTCTCAGATTCCTTGAGTAAATCTGAGCAGCTCCACTGAGACTGGTGGATTTATTCTGGATTTACACCAATATTACTGAGGTCAGAGTGTGACCCCCGTGACAGACTAGAATGGTGGCACCACTGAACTGTATAATCGTAGAGGACACAGGACAAAAGAAACTGAAAATGGTTGGACTCGATGATCCGATGGGTCTCTTCCAACCTGGTTCTATGATTCTATGAATTTGCATTAAGTTAGAAAACACAAACTCTTCCTGGCAGTGACTCCGTAACTCTTTCTTTTCTGAAATATTTGATTTAGGTCAGCTTCTTCTAAAAATATTTTCAACAGAGAGGAGAGCAAGAGTCCTAGAAATTGTTGGCTAGCACACGCTTTGAAGAAGGTGAAATGCCCTGAAGGATAACAGTACCAATATGAAAACCCAAGGGAAGAATATCTAATAAATGATATGGGGAAAAAAATCTGGACTAAATAATGTCAAATATTTTGAAAGTCATCTAAATGAACACCAAGAGAACTTTATTATTTTCCATCTTTAACTCATATATGTGTGTATATTGCATATATATTGCGTAGCTTTCACAATCATCACCATCCTGACTCCATTCAGACACTTAGCTAAGAGCGTTTTCTCCCATGACTCACAAAACTATAGACTCATTTCAATCCCTGTGCAATATTCCCTACAACTTTCATCCTTCCACCTTTTTTTTCTTTTCCAAGAATACACTGTCTTTAAATAGGGGAAAAAAAAAGAAAAAAAAGCTTTAAGAAATAATTCAAGGCAAAGAGATGGTTTTACATTAATATCGTGCAGCACTAGATTTTTACTCCGTTCTACCCATCCAATCCTCCCTTCCATGCATTTCAAAATTGTAGTGTTGTGCTCTCTACAAGGAGCAAATCATAGAACCATAAGATGCCTCAGGATGGCAGGGACCTCCGGAGGACTGTGGTCCAACCCTCTGCAATCTTCTCCCAAGACCTCTTCTCCCCAAGGGACAGGGGACAGGACAAGAGGGAATGGCCTCAAGTTCCACCAGGGGAGGTTTAGGCTAGAGATTAGGAGGAAGTTTTTCACGGAAAGGGTCATTGGGCATTGGAATAGGCTGCCCAGGGAGGGGGTTGACTCACCTTCCCTGGAGGTGTTTAAGGGACGGGTGGACGAGGTGCTGAGGGACATGGTTTAGTGTTTGATAGGAATGGTTGGACTCGATGATCCGATGGGTCTCTTCCAACCTGGTTATTCTATGATTCTATGATTCTATGAATCTGTGATCTGACTAGACTGCTCAGGGCTTTCAATTCAAAGGATTTTGGAAAGGTTATATAAGAAAAGGGGGGGAAAAAACCCTGGGATTGTGTTTCTTTCTTCCTACTGATCAATTCATAAAAGGTAGGGCACCGTCCAGACTCCAGAAATATTATTCACAAATAAAGCTATCCTATACCATACTATGTATTAATAATACAGATCTCAGTCTGGTTATTCACATAAACTGCATTAGGATTGTTAATGTTGGAAAGTCCCTGTTTGTTGTCATTCCAAAGGTGCAAATTTCATAATATAGAAAATATCTCTGCTTCAATTAGTCAGAAGCTGCAGTGATATATACATATATTGCTATAGATTTTAGTCTATAAGCCTAACATCTACAGACTCTAAGCCTATAGACTCTAAGCCTAACATCTATAAGGCTATAGATGTTAGTCTATAAGCCTAAAGGAATGTCAGGGAAAGGAATTTCTTCAAGCAGGAAGGAAAATCTTCATTGTAAATGCAGAGGTGTGTGTTCTATTGGACCTTCAAACTGGTCAGTCACCCAGGGGTTACTGGGTGTTAACACAACTACATCTTGGAAGCAGCTTCATCAAGCACTTTATGCCTTCAGCCAGCACCTAGAGGACATGGAAGTGGTGAAGGTACAAAGAAGAAACGGAGAAGCAGAAGCACAAATGTGAAAAGGAAGTGGAACTAGGATTATTATTTTTATTTTTAATGAGTAGACATTATTATTGAGAAAGGGAAAATAAGAGTAAATCAAAGAAGAAACAAGAATTCAAGAAAAAATTGTTTCAGATTTAAAGTATTTCAATGAAGGGCTGAGATTCACAGTAGGAACAAGATACATATTTTCTTTCCTTCTCTCTTATTTTCTCTCTTTCCCCTGCTATGGAAATGGTGTAGTAGAGAGGTAAGGTTCAACTGTCTGCCCAGCCTCAACACACCCTGACTGCGCACACGCTCTCTGCATCGCTGCTGCACAACCCTTCAGGTCTCCTCATGTCGGATCTGTGACCCTTTATGCCTGATACGTCCCATTCCCTGACATTATCTCCATTCACTCTTCGTCCTAGAGAATTTCATTCTTTCTCTTATTCTTCCATCTCAACTTCACATTTTCTGCCTTCGTAAGTTCCATTGATGCAACAAGTCCCCAGAAATACTCAACCCCCTTTGGCTCCAGTTCCCTTTGTGGAACTAGGACAGTATCAGTAAACCTCAGCAATCCGACTGGAACAGCCTTTACATCCGTCCATTCAACTTTTCCAGTGGAACTGTAAATTTTGGAACAACGAAGCCTACACGCAGTGAGCTTGCTTTTGGTGTGCTCCATGAGTCTTTTATGAGTTTACAATGTTTTGGGGACTCTACAAACCGCAGCTAGAAAAATAGTGGCCTGGTTTAATAATCCTGTTTGTATACAACTGCTCTTTCTGCCTAAACTCATGGAAAGCGAATTAGCATATTTCTTTCTGCACAGTCCAAATATTTGTTGCCCAACAACTGAAATTCCTAAATTGCCAGTGCATTTACAGTTGAAGAAATTAAGCCTTTTATCTTTGAATGGCCTCTTAGATCCGTTTACCCACTGAGCTGCAGCACTTTAAAGACATCTCCTTTTCTTTTGTAGACTTCTTTTCTTTTAATATTTTTATCTCCTTTTCTTTTGTAGAATTTTTCTTTTAATATTTTTATTGCCTTTTCTTTTGTAGATTTTTTCTTTTAATATTTTTATCTCCTTTTCTTTTGTAATTTTTTTCTTTTAATATTTTTTATCTCCTTTTCTTTTGCAGACTCTTTTTTCTTTTAATATTTTTATCCCCTTTTCTTTTGTAGACTTTTTTTCTTTTAATATTTTTATCTCCTTTTCTTTTGCAGGCTTTTTCTTTAGTATATTTTTGCTTTCCAGGTTCTCATATCAGCTGGAAAAATAGGAGAGCTCAATGTGTTGCACAGTCACATACAGTGCTCATTAAGGACTCTACCCCACATCATTCCATGGTCATGGTCTGAAGAGCTGTAAGCTTTTGGAGCTTGGTAATTTCTGCTAATTGATGTGTTGGAATTAATACTGCCAGCAGAAACCTGACTAGAAAGTACCTCCAAGTACATTTATCCTTTCATGTGCACGTAGCCATTGAATCTCCACTTCTAACCATACTCTAATGCTATCTTGAGATTCAAGCTTTTAAAAAGATGGACCCTCTTGCAAGGTTATCTTACTCATCGTAAGAAATGGATTTTCTGCAGTCATTTTTCTTCCTTTCATGGAAGATTTTGGGGCTTCTAATCACTTTGCTTTGGACAACCCAAACCGTATCAATGGGAAATTCCAGGGAGGTTATTCTCGCTCTGTACTCAGCATTGGTGAGGCCACTCCTTGAATCCTGTGTTCAGTTCTGGGCCCCTCAGCACAAGAAGGATGTTGAGGCTCTGGAGCGAGTCCAAAAAAGAGCGACGAGGCTGGTGAAGGGGCTGGAGAACAGGTCCTATGAGGAGCGGCTGAGAGCGCTGGGGGTGTTTAGCCTAGAGAAGAGGAGTCTGAGAGGAGACCTCATTACTCTCTACAACTACTTGAAAGGAGGTTGTAGAGAGGAGGGAGCTGGGCTCTTCTCCCAAGTGACAGGGGACAGTACAAGAGGGAGATTTAGGCTGGACATTAGGAGGACGTTTTTCACAGAAAGGGTAATTGGGCATTGGAATAGGCTGCCCAGGGAAGTGGTTGACTCACCTTCCCTGGAGGTGTTTAAGGGATGGGTAGATGAGGTGCTAAGGATCATGGTTTAGTGTTTGATAGGAATGGTTGGACTCAATGATCCAGTGGGTCTCTTCCAACCTGGTTATTCTATGATTCTATGAAATGCTCCCTGAATGACTAAACTGCTCAAGGTCCAAAAATACTCCTTTGTAAAGACTCCAGAAAACTGCTAAAAGACGCTAAAGTTGTAGCCAACTTCTAGCCGTGGCTACAGCTTAGTTGTTTCTGAATGGAATGCAGCCTCGTACCATGGACTGACTTGTCAAATGAAGATGTTGAGAATTATATTGCAGCTTTCCTGCTTTTCTGGTGGTCTTCAACTTATTGGTGGTCTCTTTCCAAAACAGGCAACAGGAACACAGAGTAAAGAACAAGAGGTTAGGGAAATGAAAGAAAAAGCTATAAACAACTTAAGGGCAGCTAAATGCACCTGTTGCTCTACTGCCAGAGCCAGTCAATGATAATAATTTACGACTGTGTGAATATTAACCCTGTGATTTATCAGCTGCGCTGGTTGACTTAGTGCCAGGAGAGCATCATAAAATCGAGGAACAGTAGGGCTAAAACTGAATGCATTGCTGCAGGAGGTATTCAAGGTATTTAAATCTGTTGATCCTACATGAACAAACGCATTTGCCCTGCCTATTAAAAGGAGTCTGTAGGGAATCCTACCAGTCGTGTAGACATGCTGGCTGGGCTGGTCCGTGGCTGGGTGAGGTAATGTGGAATCCGTGGGGGAAGATGGGTTCCTGGACGCTGGTCGATGTTTATCTAATCCTGCCACGCCAACTGTAGCCATCTGAGCCTGGTAGATTTGTAACTGGTGGACACGCTGATGCGCAGGGAATTCCTGTTGCCAAGAAAACAGCACAGGAAAAAGAAACGTGAGACAGGGTCAAGCAAGACACTGAGGGAAACATGTCAACAAATTAAGTTCATTAGGTCAGTGCTGTAATGAACAGTGTGGAAAAAAAAAAACACCAAAACCCACAGCAACTCACACCTAAGACCTAGTCAATAAATCCATTCAACAGATGTTTTCACACTGACAGTGTGGGCTACTGACTTTGCTGGAGAGCAGGTGATAGCAGACAACCTGTCAGTTCTTGACAGAGGAAAAGATGACTTCACAGGCAGAAGAGGCTTACAAAAGACAAAGGTTTCCTTAATATATTGAATACGTAATATGATGTTAGAATATACATGTGTTGACCCCCCACAAACCCTTCTTACAGCACTGAACGTGAAAAGTGCAGTCCTGACTACTCGGTACCAAATCTCAAGCCTCAAGCTCTGCCAGGGGAGAGTTAGGCTAGAGATTAGGAGGAAGTTTTTCATGGAGAGGATCATTGGGCAATGTCAGAGGCTGCCCAGGGAGGTGGTTGATTCACCTTCCCTGGAGGTGTTTAAGGCACGGGTAGACGAGGTGCTGAGGGACATGGTTTAGTGTTTGATAGGAATGGTTGGACTCAATGATCCGATGGGTCTCTTCCAACCTGATGATTCTATGATTCTATGAAATCTGCTGAGCAACAGTGAGTCAAGGTTCTACAGAGGACTCAGTTCCCAGAGCAACTTGGAAAACAGGGACAATCTGCACATTGGTTTTTGCAAATCATTTATAGCTTCAAGAACTGTTACATGAGATCCACTAAGGAAGCATCTTTTTTTTTTTTTTTTTTTTTTTTTTTTTTGTCCTATCTGCTGCAGGCAGTCCTAAACACATCAGGAAAGACAGGCAGTTGTGAAAAGACTGAGACAAAACTGTCTCAGTCCTCTTGACAGGACAAGAGAGAATGGCCTCAAGCTCCACCAGGGTAGATTTAGGCTGGACATTAGGAAAAAAAAAATCCAGAAAGGGTCATTGGGCAGTGGCAGAGGCTGCCCAGGGAGGGGGTTGAGTCACCTTCCTTTGAGGGGTTTAAAGGACGGGTGGACGAGGTGCTGAGGGACATGGGTTAGTGATTGATAGGAAAGGTTGGACTCAATGATCCGGTGGGTCTCTTCCAACCTGGTTATTCTATGATTCTATGAAAGCAGAAAGGATGAAAAAATTTTTTTGACACTACCTTTCAGTGTTCACCTTAACTAATGACAATTCTTTAATCAATTCCACTTTTCTGATAATCCCTGAAGTACAGAAGATGAAAGGGTTCATTCCCTATTAGGTTGCTCCCTAAGATGGTAAATGTGCATCAGTATATTCTGGTGGTACACATTAAACAGTTTATTTAAATATATTTCTTAGGGAAATCTTGGAAACTGAGCTGGCAGTAAGGGGGAATTCATACTGTGTGCAAGTGTTTCTGTTGGGACTTTTCTCTGTGCCAGCTGACTGACTTCTCAGCCTTTCTTTTACTTCCAGACCTAAATTTCATTTGTGCGATACCTGAATATTCATTTTCAGTGAAACTGAAACTAATCCGTCCAGGTTTCTCACCCCAAAAATTCTATTTGTGCTTCTTTTTGGTCTTGTTTTATAGTTGTTGGTGGTGATCTTTTAATCAGAGTGTCTCAAAGAAGGAAAAAACAATCTGGAACACTACAAAACATAGATAATTGGGAAAGATATTTCTACCTTTGCTTATAAAATGATTAGGTGGTTTTGTCTATGTGAGCAACAGAAGTAATACTATTTTTCAAGCATATGAATCAATCAAGGTAATCTTGTTTAATGCTAATCAGCCTGCACATCACTTAAGAGTCAGACAGCAATATAGAATCGTAGAATCATAGAACAACCAGGTTGGAAGAGACCCATTGGATCATCGAGTCCAAGCAATATATTTCAACAAGTTGTCAGAACCCAAACAGAGAGCCTGCTCTCTTGTGTTTTCCTGTTAAACTGTGTTTTGTTTATATCATTCTTCCCTCCGTAAATGAAACCAGACACATACCTAGATTTTGACACATGTTTATCAGCATAATTAGCCCAGAGAAGGAGTAGAAATTTGCAGATGGTGGGATGGGAAGCTGCATGACACCAGTTTTAATTTCTAAGGTCATGAAGGACTGTCTGCTGGTGAAAATCTTCTAAAGTTTTTTTTTTAAACTGCAGTAGGGTTTTTTTCACACGGCTTACATTGAGGTCCCTCACCACAAGAAGGATGTTGAGGCTCTGGAGCAAGTCCAGAGAAGAGCAATGAAGCTGGGGAAGGGGCTGGAGAACAAGAGGAACATCTGAGAGAGCTGGGGATGTTTATCCTAGAGAAGAGGAGGCTGAGGGGAGACCTCATTGCTATCTACAACTCCCTGAAAGGAGGTTATGGAGAGGAGGGAGCTGGGCTCTTCTCCCAAGGGACAGGATGAGAGGGAATGGCCTCAAGCTCCACCAGGGGAGATTTAGACTAGACATTAGGAAAAAAATTTTCACAGAAAGGGTCATTGGGCAGTGTCAGAGGCTGCCCAGGGATGTGGTTGATTCACCTTCCCTGGAGGGGTTTAAGGTGTGGGTGGATGAGGTGCTGAAGGACACAGTTTAGTGTTTGATAGGAATGGCTGGACTGGATGATCCAGTGGGTCTCTTCCAACCTGATTCTATGATTCTATGATCCTCTGATGAATTCTAGACCTTTCACTGTAATTTTAAAAACTCTAGGTATCCGCAAAGTTTGGACTTGGTTAGGTTATAGCTAAAGTTTTAGGCTAACTTCCTGATTAGGTTTCATTTTACAGACAACAGACACTCAAGAAGAACATATATTTTTTCCAGGCACCTTCGTATTTTTGCTGTGAGCATTTGAGACACTCTGTGTCATGCAGGCAAGTGGATTAACACGACGAATAAGGTGGATAATCAACACACTTATCTGGCTCCCCAGATGCCCACCTGGGCTCTGGAAGGGATTAAAGCAACACAATGAATTCATCGTCAGGTTTTATGTGCTCCAACACCGCAAACACGTGTCCATCTTGCCAGCGATATGACAAAAGCAGTATTTGCACATCTGCAGTGGGTTTTTTGTGCGAATATATTCGGAGCATTTCTTAGGTAACCTGAACCCTGCCTGCTCGGCGTGGAGCCTGCTCCTTCCAGGTGCCTGAGATTAGTTCATTAGCAGAGGTGGGTAATTAGGGTCTCTGCTGGAGTGAGTGGACAGCCACTCAGTGTCTTCCTCAAAAAACAGTTCAGGTCCTCATTAATTGTTTAGAGGAGGATTTTTAGAACCAGTATCTATGGGGAAAATGACCCTTACAAAGGCGCAGGAGGTAAATATTTGTTCTTCTCCTAATATAACTGTGAGGTTTGCTGTTCAGCGGAAGCTGGAATTCATTTGGGTTTGTGTGAATACTATTTTCACATCAATGTGTGATTTGTACACTTTTGTGCTTAATGTCTTGTATATTCTTAGGATTTTAATGGGAACCTCTCTCTTATTGCTAGTGGCTGTGAGAATTACGGTTGTGAGAATTACGGTTGTGAGAATTATTATGGTTGGACTCGATGATCCGGTGGGTCTCTTCCAACCTGGTGATTCTACGATTCTGTGATTCTATGATTCTATGAAATCTGACAAGTATATTCAGTTGGATTGTTAGATGCTCTATGTTGGATGATAAATTATAGTTGAATTGTCTACGAATTAATGCTCCTTCAAGCTGATTTCTGCAGTGAAAATATATCTTTTTACTCAAAAAAAAAATTATTCTTGACTCTTAACAGTTTGATTTTGAATTTGTTTTGATGTACTTAGATTTAGTTTAATCACAGGTAAATAAATTCCAGGATTTGTATGTCTGTACCGTAAACCTAAGTGTGTACCTGAATATGCACACCTCTCTTCAGGGTTTATTCTTTGACTGTTTTTTATCATGGTAGAAATCTTTTTTTGTCTTAAGAAATCCAAAATTTGCTGTTCCTAGTGTAATATTAGTGATTATAATATCTCCTGTGTTTGTGGCTATGTTTATAGCCCTCTCTTGTTTCTCTGTTGCCTTCTGCTGAAGTATTAAATGCATGTTAATGTCCATTATTTGTAAAAAAATCCATCCTCCTCTCTTCTTCCCTCACCCAAAGACCTTCCATACTATTAACCTTACAAGATTTTTCCCTCCCAAAGCATTTTTTTTTGGTGATCTGTTTGTTCTATTACTCTTTTAACTATAATTAGAATCATAGAATCACCAGGTTGGAAGAGACCCACCGGATCATCGAGCCCAACCATTCCTATCAAACAATAAACCTTGTCCCTCAGCACCTCGTCCACCCACACCTTAAACACCCCCTCCCTGGGCAGCCTATTCCAATGCCCAATGACCCTTTCCGTGAAAAACTTCCTCCTAATCTCTAGCCTAAATCTCCCCTGGTGGAGATTGAGGCCATTCCCTCTCGTCCTGTCCCCTGTCCCTTGGGAGAAGAGCCTAGCTCCCTCCTCTCTACAACCTCCTTTCAGGTAGTTCCTTATTTTCGTTTTCCTTTTTTTCTTTTTCCTTTTTTTGTTTTCCTTTTCTTTTGTTTTCCTTTTCCTTCTTTTTCCTTTTTTTTTCCTTTTCTTTTTCCTTTTCTTTTAATAAACTCCCCCCAACTTTCTAGAGGATTCCTTTTACACTGCAAGCCTTTCCTGAAGCCATTTGTTGCTTTCCAATAAAAGAAGACATAGAAGTGCAGGAATTAATATCAACAGGAAAATACAGTTGTCTACATTTTGCCCTAGGTTTCAGTATTTATAAGTACTTGCTTCTTTTACTTGGATGTAAAGAATAAATAGGCTTTATAATAGTGTTTAATGGTTCTAAAAGCCTGATCCTAGCAGCTTTCCAGCAGTCGTTGAGCTAAACTGTTAGTTGGCCAAAACTAATTAATGAAAAATCACCTTTCCCACCTGTTTCATTATCCCAGGAAATATCACCTAACTTTCTTCAACAGTGTTAACAAATCAATTTGGTGGTACTTTATGCAGGTTATTTCAGCTCCTTCTGGCTTTCTGCTGATCATTGGAACTATTTTCCTTGGCAGATTTGTGTGGTTTCTTTTAAGAGAAAAACCATTAGTTTGGCTTTCACACAGAGAAATAGTGTCCAGCCTGAATTCAGCAGCCCTGATGAAGATTTGTGTTTTCTGCCTACCTCGACAGGTTCTGCTCTGGTTTTATAGGCAATTCTGCTGCCTTCAGGATTTATTGTAGAATTAGTAGAAATTACTTGGGTCTGATGCGTAAAGAAAAAACATGGAAAACTTTGCTCTTCAGTATAGGGCTCAAGCACACTAACACATCACTGTCTAAGCATAAAATCATGAGGATGTACAGAATCCTCCTGTAGATGACTTCTTGCTTGTATGGAGGTACATGAGGTCAGAACAGGGAGCATCAATGGACCATATTTGGTAGGAAAGTTTGGACTAGATGATCCGGTGGGTCTCTTCCAACCTGGTCATTCTATGATTCTATGATATTGCCAGTAAATATAAGAGCTGCGACCAAGGTGATTTACTTTGTACTCTATCCAGGGTTCATTGAGCTGATGCACAAACTCCAATAGGTACATGCCCACATATTGCTATCGCCCACACCGCAGCTCTCCTAGACAAATCATCCTTTTCTGTTGTTGCCTGTGTTTCAGCAACTTATAACCTGGTGGATACCAGCTTCCAGCCCTTTAGTGGAGGGATTCTGCCTCTCTGGGGATTTCAGGTGTATTATCAAATATGACACCTGACTTCATTGTGGTTAAAATGTCAACAAGCTTACTTTCTCCAACACATTCATAGAATCATAGAATAACCAGTTTGGAAGAGACCCACTGGATGATTGAGTCCAACCATTCCCACCAATCTCTAAACCATGACCCTCTGTACCTCATCCACCCACAACTTAAACACCTCCAGGGAAGGCGAGTCAACCACCTCCCTGGGCAGCCTGTTCCAGTGCCCAATGACTCTTTCAGTGATGAATTTCTTCCTGATGTAAAGCCTGAACCTTCCCTGGTGGAGCTTGAGGTCATTCCCTCTCATCCTGTCCCCTGTCACTCGGTGGCCCCACGGTGTCCTCGGAGGGCATCCACGTGGTAGAGATTTTCTTGGAGTCAGTGGCTGAGCAGAACACTACAAGCAGTCAGGAAGAGGCAGATAGGCCACCTGGGAAACACAAATCCAGGTTCCTGAAAGCCGTGTGGATGCAGTCAAAGAGCAAAAGGCTTCCAGTAATCATAAAAAGAAAGGACCTGATGGTCAATGGAGAAGGTAATCTCCTCTATAAATAATAACTTATCATTAACACGTCGTAGATCTGTTTTGGGGCCAGAGAGGGTTATTTGCACAGATCTAAGTCTAGCGAGGCTAGAGGGGAAACTAAAAAATATATTCTGGATTTTAGCTAGGATGTCCAACAGGAAGATTTCGTACTTCAATAGATGCCCACAAAGAAAAGAGAAAGTCCTCTTGCATCCCCACTCTTGTTAAAAATATAGAATCATAGAATCACCAGGTTGGAAGAAATCCATTGGATCATCAAGTCCAACCATTCCTATCAAACACTAAACCACATCCAATATGTACTCAAAAACCTTACACCAAATTGATAGTCACAATTTTAGCCCCGTCTAGTGAGACCTTGGAGGGAGGGAGAGGGGAAATCTTGAGAACCAAGTCAAAGAAAAACGTTAATTCTAATTGTTGTGTTTAGTTGGCCTTGTCTTGTGACAAGCTTGTTACTATGCAGATTTCCTACCTGCCACCTTCCATGGGAGGATTTTACGAAGTGAAGTTGTACAGGCAATCCCCCTTCCTTCTTACCTCTTTATTCCTAATTACGTTGGCCCTGTGTTCACTCAAGATAACATTACAGCTGTCCCCAAATGCTCTCGATTTGGGGCCTGTAGCGAATGAAATCTTTTAGTGCCTGGATTTCTTTTTTTTTCCTGTGTGGCAGGACTGTTAAGTACGAATATACTGAATACAAGGCTCTGCTTGCTTATTGTCTGACAATGGAGTGTTCATTTTTAAATCTTTTCATGGGCATAATTTCCCAGAAGTCCTTTTTGTCTTTAGATCATGTATAATGTGACATAACATGAGATGGTTTGGGGTCTTTTAAAAAATATATAGTGTGTGTGTGTATATATATATAAATAGTGTGTGTGTGTGTATACATATATATAGTGTGTTTATATATATATAGTGTGTTTGTATATATAAAAATATAGTATATATTATAGTAAATATACTATATAAATATAGTGTTATATATATACACTATTGCATATATACTATTGCATATACTATTGATAGGAATGGCTGGACTCGACGATTCGGTGGGTCTTTTCCAACCTGATGATTCTATGATTCTATGATTTTT
Source organism: Coccyzus lansbergi (assembly GCA_033558105.1). NCBI lineage: Eukaryota > Metazoa > Chordata > Aves > Cuculiformes > Coccyzidae > Coccyzus > Coccyzus lansbergi. Next base: position 177,660 of record JAUMJK010000509.1, read on the forward strand.
CTTACTCTTGGTTGAAAAATGTGGTGTGCAAGAGTGAACAGTGAATTAATAACAACTTGTCGATGAAGCAGTTTTTAATTGATGTCAACATCACTGATCTTAAGCACCCACCCTTTTCACTAGACCTATCTCCCTCTGATTTCAACATCTTCCCAAAGATCAAGGCAATGCTCAAAGAAACCCATTTTTTTGTTGTTAGAAGATGTGAAAGGAAAACCAATGGAGATCCTCAACAGCCTTTCAGAAAATGATATGCAGAACCACACTGAATGTTGGTAGCACCATATTTCTTCACAGAAAGGGTCATTAGGCACTGGAACAGGCTGCCCAGGGAGGTGGTTGACTCGCCTTCCCTGGAGGTGTTTAAGGTGCAGGTGGATGAGGTGCTGAGGGACATGATTTAGTGTTTGATAGGAATGGTTGGACTCGATTATTCAGTGGGTCTCTTCCAATCTGGTGATTCTATGATTCTATATATTGCTTCATATTTTTGCAAGGAATATCTTCCTTCTTCTTCTGTAATAACTTCTATGTATATGATATTATCCTATTAAAGTCTATAATGAAAATAATCCATAATTAATCTGCTACATAAAGAGTATTTTCCTGGGTGGAAACCAGGGTATGGAAAGACTGTGAATTATCATAGAATCATAGAATCACCAGGTTGGAAGAGACCCATCAGATCATCGAGTCCAACCATAGATTATGATTCCAAAGTGGATAGGGATTACAAATACTGATTTCTAAGTCCTTTCTTTAACCATTGCATCAGTAATAACAGCATCAAATCAATAGTATTTTCTACTTCTGGTTGTTTTAGCTAGGAAATCTTGTAGAGCTGTGGTTTTCCGTGGTTTTTATTACAACAGACATTAGTAGAGTTGTACAGTCAAAGTAGTTTTGGTGTGTTTGTGCTGGATTTGGAAAGATATGAGGGTAATGGGGACTATAAAATGTCACAGCTGTTAGGCACTGGACAGACAACTTTAAGCATCCGTACTCCATAGCTTTAGGCTGGATTTGGAGGGACCTGGACTGGGTAAGTAGAGGAAGGCTGATTTTCCCCATGACATACACAGAGCCATTGTAGTAAAGGAGCTCCAGAAACCTCTTGGCTATTGTGTTGTTGAGGTTATTGCTGTCCTTAGACTTGCTGGGAAAGTCCAGTCTGTTTTCTTTACAGCCTCTGGAAGGATTAAACCTACTCAGAGAAACCAGGAGGAAAGGCTTGTATCAGAAATGGTGTGACCAGCGGGTCAAAGGAGGTTATTCTCCCTCTGGACTCAGCACTGGTGAGACTGCTTCTCGAATCCTGTGTTCAGTTGTGGGCCCTTCAGCACAAGAAGGATGTTGAGGCTCTGGAGCAAGTCCAGAGAAGAGCAACAAAGCTGGTGAAGGGGCTGGAGAAGAAGGGGAGCAACTGAGAGAGCTGGGGGTGTTTATCCTGGAGAAGAGGAGGCTGAGGGGAGACCTCATTGCTCTCTCCAACTCCCTAAAAGGAGGTTGTGGAGAGGAGGGAGCTGGGCTCTTCTCCCAAGTGACAGGGGACAAGACGGAAAAAATTTTTCATGGAAAGGGTCAATGGGCACTGTCAGAGGCTGCCCAGGGAGGGGATCGAGTAACCTTCCCAGGAGGTGTTTAAGGCGTGGGTGAATGAGGTGTTGAGGGACATCGTTTAGTGTTTGATAGGAATGGTTGGACTCGATGATCCGATGGGTCTCTTCCAACCTGGTTGTTCTATGATTCTATGATTCATAGCCCTGAGCCCAACCAGAGAGCGAACAGTATCCACAGGCTCAACAGCAGGCGATAAGCTTTTCCGCTCTCTCCCTCTATCCTTTTCCAAATCTTCCTCTGACTATGAGTACTGCGGTTTCTCTTCGCTACTCTCAGTAGACAAATCTAATGAAAGCAACTAAACACTTAATGGTGACTTTTCATCATGAAAGTTCAGATTCACACATCCAAGTGGTCCTTTGGACACTGAAACGTGCTGCACATATGGATATAATTTAATTCAGAAGAGTCTGACTGCTGCTACCTGGAATTTTTTTTTCTTCTTTTTAGTCAGTCTATTGAGAATTTAGAAGCCTGTTACCATACACAGTTGGAAAGAAAAGACAGGATTGTTTTTCTGTTCTCCTCATGTGTGTTGCGAGGAATCAATCTACAATCTGACCAGGTCCTTTTTTTTTTTTGTTGTTTTCATTTTTTAAATATTTCTAAATCTGGATTTAGAAACCCTGATGTCACACAGGAATAATTTTAGATGTTGTAGTACAGTCTACATCCTAAAGAAGTTTCAAAAGTCTCTTCTTTTGGGGGAGAGGGATCATGACATTGCAAGAATTCCAGTGAATTTTATATAGATTTGTTAATGAGCTGGAGAATTCTCCTGCTTTCAAGTGCATCCAGGAAATGGTCCTGTTGCAACCCCCTAGATAATTCTTCGAAAATCTGGGTTCAGTACAATTTTGGATGGGAGCATCAGCTACCTCACCTAATCTGTATCATGTTTATATGTGAGATAGTAAAGTGACTGAGCTCCCTTTCAGCACTGACTGTGTTTCTGTGGTAATATCATAGAATGACCAGGTTGGAAGAGACCCATCAGATCATCAGGTCCAACCATTCCCATCAAACACTAACCCATGTCCCTGAGCACCTCGTCCACCCGTCCCTTAAATGCCTACAGGGAAGGTGAATCAACCCCCTCCCTGGGCAGCCTATTCCAATGCCCAATGACCCTTTCCGTGAAAAACTTCTTCCTAATCTGTAGCCTAAATCTCCCCTGGTGAAGCTTGAGGCCATTCCCTCTTGTCCTGTCCCATCAATATCTCTAACACCTGGAGATTCAACATACTGTTTCAGTACAAAAAGCATTACAGGAGGCTACTCAAGCTAATAAGGCCAAACTCCTTCAAAAACAAAGCTTTTTCTACTCATGCAATGATGGCTAAGAGCAAACCCGACCTTGTTACAGTGGAAATAACGCGCTCCAAGTTCATGTAGCAGGAAGAAATTCACTGTGCTAATTTATAAGTAGCTGCCATCTGAAGGCATTGAGATTTGAGTCACAGCATTGAATCGTGAAAAAGACTCGGGAATGTCTGAGACAAAAGCCAGTTAGGTAGATTAATCTCTCCTGTTATTAGGCATTCACATCACAGGCATCTATTTCTACATGACCCAGACAAGAGAGGGATTACGGGGTGTGGGTCCTGTTGTAGATGATGAATTCCCACGGAGGAAGCCTGAGGTGATGAGGGAGAATGCTTGGTGCCTAAACAAGAGGTGTGACTTGTCTCACCTAATCTTCGTATTTTAATGAAATAGGAGGGAGCGATAAGCCCTGAGCAGGGGGCCGTGGGCTCCCTTTGGCTCTGAAATGTTTGTGTTTCTGGTGACTGTCCTCTTCCCAGGGTAGAGTGGATGGAAGAGTCTATCCTTTTCATTTAAGAAAGGGTTACAGGGCCAGGCTGCTTAAAAAGCTTCACCAGGGGCTGAGAGCCCCGAGAGAGAGGTCTGGGTCAAGTTAGGTTGCGTTGGGAGGATTTGGATCTCTGGAGATGTTTTGTTTTCCTTCTTTGAATTAAAATTTAATTTAAGTAATTGAAATACATAATCCGTCTCCGAGGAATGCTGTCTTAATCTTAAATCTTGTCTCTTCAGAAGAAAAAGCAGAGTTTTCAAATTTTATCAGTTACTGATCAGCTGTATGAGCTTAGACCAGTCCTTTAACCTCCCTGAGCCTTTGTGACACCTTATCTCATCCTGGCTTTATCTATCCTCACTATGGAGATTTCAAGCTGTTCGTCCTTTGCGATGTGACAGTTGAGTGTTCAATGTTATAAGTGTTTCACTGCAGTTGCTGAGCTAAGGCAGCAATACACTTAAAATAATGAAAAAAAAATCTTGACAATCATCTTCATTACCACTCCCCCTCGAAAAAAAAAAAAAAAAACCAAAACCCAAACCCAGAAAAACTAAGATTTTCACTTACTTTGTTTCAGCATTACAACTACCCATATAATTCCAGTTACATTTCATGTTAAGAGGGAAAAAAATAGCGGCAAATGTAAGGAATTAGAGCAAAAAAAGACAAAAAGTGAGAGAAAAGAAATTGGAAAGGAGTGGAGTGAGTAGAAGAAGAATTCAGCTTTAATAGAGACAAATTGTGCAGGTTAAAAACAACCAACTGAGACTCTGGATCTATGCATTGACTTTCTCATTCCCTGGAACTGGCCAGGACATCACAATTATGATTTTTGGACATTCACACAGTATGAGGCTTTGAGTGGACCCTGATTCCCTGCGTCCACCTGCAGCAGTTACTTTTTTTAAAGTTTTTAAACTGAAGACTTCACCTTTGTTGAAATACTAAGATTTCCGAAGTTTTGGTTGTTAGGGAGGGAGTTTGTTTACTGCTCTGTTCTAGTATGAAATGAAAGCTGGGGGTGCTTAGCCTGGAGAAGAGGAGGCTGAGGGGAGACCTCGTTGCTCTCTCCAGCTACCTGAGAGGCGGTTGTGGAGAGGAGGGAGCTGGGCTCTTCTCCCAAGGGACAGGACAAGAGGGAATGGCCTCACGCTCCACCAGGGGAAGTTTAGGCTGAACATAGGAAAAAAAATTTCAGAGAAAGGATGATTTGGCACTGGCAGAGGCTGCCCAGGGAGGGGGTTGATTCACCTACCCTGGAGGGGTTTAAGGGACGAGGTGCTGAGGGACATGGTTTAGTGTTTGATAGGAATGGTTGGACTGGATGATCCGGTGGGTCTCTTCCAGCCTGGTTATTCTACGAAAAACAGAATATACCTTATTTATTTGATGTCTTCCAAAAAAAAAAAACCCACGGTAATTAATTGTTGTACCATGTGGTTGTGGCAGCGCAATGGTCAGGCAAAATCAGCTGAGAAAGCAGGGATTGTGCACCAATTGCAGCACCCACCCATCCACCCACCACTGACCACAATAACCTTTTTGGGAAAAGTCACTTCCATCAGTCAGGCCAGTGCGCAGCAGTGGCCGCGAGGCAGCAAAACACTGCTTGGAATAATTCTTTGCAGATGCCAGGAGCCGGAAGTTTCGGGGAGAGAAAAATGAAAGCCATTCACTCTTTCAATGACACGAGCCTTTGATACCGCAAAGTCATTTGGACAGAAAGCTCCAAGGTCAGGAAGGCACGTAAAGATTGGTGATTAGAGAAATACTATATCAGCAAAGTGTGGCAAGCTATTAAAAGGAACTGTAGCTTTTATGATTGTGTGGCTGGAGCTTCCCCAGGGCTATTTGTATTAGATATTGAGTTAAGCATAACTTATTTAGTCCCAGCATTCCAGAAAACATTTTTGATGTCAGCTACTGAAGGAAAGTAAACACGGGGAGGAGGAAACAGTACTGATCCCAAACAGATAAAAAATATTGTAATTGAATTTTGGGAACTCAATGCGTGGTAGAGCAGTAAGAAAGAGGAATTTTTGAAAGGTTGATGTGACTTAAAAGATTCGGTTGATGGAGTATTTAGTCGCTGTGCAGCCGAGGGAGGGAGGGTGGAGAAACGGCGATGATTTATCACCTTGAGTAAATGCTACACCCCGACAAAGCATGAATGCAGTTTTCTGTAGACAGCAAGTTCATCTAGAGCAGATTTTCTGCACATGTGTGATTCTCATCTAAAGCTACAGGCTTGAGCACACGTTGGGCTAAACTATTTGCTTGGCTGGGCTGCTTGCCCGGTGGATGTTCTGATGGTTGGTGACAGGGGTTTGCCTTCCCTTTAGTGAGCAGCTAAGAGTTCTTGGAACTGTAATTGAGGACTAGCTCTATGGGTCTGGATTTTCGGTCGCTAAGTGAAGGTCTCAGCATCTGATCTAGAGGCTGATTATCAGCACAGATATTATCTCTCAGTTCAAGAGCCGCCAGAGTCATGCTTGTTCATTTCTGTAAGACGAAGCCAACAAATCCATTGGGAAATTCTGGCCATGAGTTCCCTATTAGAATAACACTGCAGACCTTGGAAATCACAGGTATAAATGTAAGGTCAGGTGTGTTTTTTCTTTGATTTGCCAGAAATTACTGTTTATTTAAGAGTGAGGAAGTGGGAGAGCCGAAACCGCAAAGTCAAGTACAGCTAAACCCCACCTAGCGCAGGGGAGGCACCTGAACAACAGCTCCTTCCAGAGTGTTTTTTTTCATGACATTGTGACTGTACTTCGATTATTATATTTTCTTTTTAGGGTGTTTTTAAGTGGGATGTTAGCACTTAGAGGTCAGTTAGTTTGAAGTACTGCAGAAGAGGAGTCAAGCAGTATAGTAGAACTAAATGTTAGAAATGTAATTCTGTGGATGTTAACTGGCCAGAGACACTGTCCAATTAAAAAATTGTACTTCCCACTACCTTGCTCTGACCAGATATATTAATATCACTTTATTTTGAACCTAGGCAAATGCCAGCCCTTCCATTTCCTCTTGTCTCAGTAGAAGACAAAGGTTATAAGACCGTGAATGAATGAATTCTGGTGCTTCTACTGATTTGCATAGTTACAGTTTAGTGTCCTCATATTGCTTTTCTCCCAAACTGTTAAACTCTTTATTTCTATATTCAGATTAAGGAAGATCTTCAGCATGAGATGAAAAGGAAGAAAACTTCCTCTCCCTTTTTCTCTTACTCTATTTTTTTTATTTTGCGCTCACGGTTTTACTGCGAAGAAATTCTTCGTTACCGCAGGAATATCCCAGCTCTGCAGGTTACATTTTAATGACCAGTTCTCCCAGAAAGAGGATCATGTTCCATTTAGAAGTGCAAATGTTATGTCTGCTAGTTACCAAACATGCCATTTAGGACTTAGCAACTAAGACTATATTTGTATTTACTCCTCCTAAAAACATACTAGTTAATACAAAGACTTGATGCAGATTATATATATTTTTTTAAATGTTAATTGCTTAACCTCACATCCTTGTCATAATTCTTGTCATGCTTAATAACATGATCCTGGACTATAAATTTCCTACCTAATAATTTTTATGTTAGGACTTTATTGCTCTTTTAGGCTGTTTTAACAACAGTTAGTGTTTTACTTCAGGAATACAATACTCGTGTATTATATCATACATAAAGATTTGAAGGTTTTGGGAATCCATAGTTAGGGTGGAGAAAGGATTGTATTGTTGACTACTTGTCTTGCGGAGACTAATTTGTGGCTTAAGAAAAAGAAAGAAGAAATGTTCTTTATCATGAAGCTAGACAGGAACAAGTAAGTAAATTTTATAGGAGAATCTAAGTTTGGCTGTGACTGAAGAACTAGATAAAGCCAAATCAGAATTAAGAAGATAAGAACGTAAGACATGCCTCACTGCATCAGATTAGTCTATCGTGCCCAGTACTCTCAGACAATAAGAGATGCTATTTTTTTTATTGATGGGTGGACAAGGCGATGAGGAACAGGATTTAGTGTTTGATAGGAATGGTTGGACTCCATGATCCGGTGGGTCTCTTCCAACCTGGCTGTTCTGTAACTCTTTTCTATTTAGTGCAAGCACATGAGCATGACTCCTCTATGATTTATTCCCCTGATACTCTCCCAGTGTGCAGAATTCTTGTGTTACAGGTGTTGGAGGGACATCCCTTCCTCTTTCCTCTAACATCTGCTTATGACTCTGTTGTCCATGAAATTGTCTCGTCCTTGTTTGAACTGCTAGTTCTACAGTTGCCTGCAGCAATTAACTCCAGAATTTTACTACTCATAATGCAAAGAAAAAATGTCTTGCCTGTATTAAACTGATTATGTAATTTCAACAAAACTCTCGACTCTAACATTGCAAGATTTGGTGAATAACAGTTCTTCATCCACTTTGCCTGCAGAATGAGAGATGTTTACGCAGGAGTTTATGCACTTCTTCATCCCTCTGTGATGATAATCATAGAATCATAGAACAACCAGGTTGGAAGAGACCCACCGTATCGTCGAGTCCAACCATTCCTATCAAACACTAAACCATGTCCCTCAGGACCTCGTCCACGCTTCCTTAAACCCCTCCAGGGAAGGTGACTCAACCCCCTCCCTGGGCAGCCTCTGACACTGCCCAATGACCCTTTCTGTGAAAATTTTTTTCCTGTTGTCCAGCCCACACTTCCCTGGCAGAACTTGAGGCCATTCCCTCTCGTCCCGTCCCCTGTCCCATGGGAGAAGAGCCCAGCTCCCTCCTCTCCACAACCTCCCCTCAGGTAGTATTAGAGAGCAATGATCTGGCCCTGCTTCTCGTTTATACAAATAAACTTTCTGTTTGGCATTGTTGAAAATGCTGCTGTAATTGATGCTCGTGCTGCAGCCGCCCGGGTGGGTCACCCACTGAGCAGGGTGAGGGTACTGCCAGCTTTCACCAGGTTCTCCCCCAGCCCTATTTCATGCCCCAAACCTGTCCTCTATTCTCCTGGTCAAGGAGAACCTGGCAGCCAGCCGGGGAAACCTTGTTATGTAGGTGATACTCACTAGGGGAGCATTTGAGAGGTGCATTTTAGTTTTATTTAAGAGTCCTGGTCTCCACTGCCATGGATTTACATGTATAAAAGCCACACACTTAACAGACAGTAATTGATGAGCTTTCCAAATGTTTCCTGTACACTTCTGCTCCTACTCTCTGAAGTGTTCATTCTGTCTTTCCCTCTCTTTTCTTCCCTCTTCCCACTGCGAGAGGATGATGCACAAAACATTAGTGTCTCTGCATCAGTATTTGCAGGGAGTATGTAGGAAACCTTTTAACTATAATGCTAATTAGTTAAAAAAAAAAGAGCTAAAACCCAAAAGCTGAGACCAGTACCAAAGCTAGAAGTTTGATATTAAATATATCGCAACTTTTTCTTTCTAATATTTTCAACTAGGAAATAAATCTCCTTTCTGCTGAAAGATAGTTCTGCCTTTGAAGATAGAATAACGTTTACATAAATGTTAAGGTCTTCTTTAATGTAGCTTTCATTATCTCCTATGTACCCCTTTCTCTGAAAGCCCAAGTGACTGATGTCAAGATCAAGGGAGTCAATCAATGCAGATACACTCCAGGACCCAGATAGGATATAAATCACCCTTACTCCTAACCACGGCAGACACGGAACTGAGGGACAGAAGTTTACATATTTGCTGTCTGTGTGGAGGAGGCTAAATTTCCCAGCCACTTACCTCACGGGAACCCCTCATTCATTAACCACTTGGGGTGCTCGGTATCACTTATCAAATAGGCTAATCAAAGTTTGAGAGAAACCAGCTCCTGACCACTTCTTGCCCTCTGAGCAGTCCAGGGCCACCTCCCACCCCTAAACTTTTATCTAATTAAAGTTAAAGAGGGGGGAAATTAATCCACGGAAGAAAATGAGATAACAGCCACCACAGCAGAACATCCCAGAGCATGGTTTGGCTTTCATCTATTGCTGCCTGAAAATTAACTCTTCAGCGACACATGATTCTATGGAAGCAAGATCCATCCCTTCACACAATGATGGGTCTTGTATTTTCCTTTTTTTTTTTTTTTTTTTCACTGCTCAGTGTTGCAGCTCCTCTACTCGTAATTGGTGTGGGTGAATTAAAAAGATCATCCCTTACTCTCCCTCTCTCAAGGCTGACTTAGTGCTGTTTTCACTTGCAGAATACAAAAGTGAAAACTCTAATTTATTACAGTACCAGCAATTCAAGATGTTTTGCTTGGATCCTGTGCTTGCAATTGGTTACCAGCATTCCAGCCTTTCTTGCTTTTGTTGGCTACTGGCTTATAACCCTCAATTTCATTCTTTGTGTCTGTGTTTAAAAAGACATTTCACAATACAGGGTTGTGGGTTTTTACCTTGGAAAAAAGTGTGGAGTGTTCCCTTTGCAGATTCACTGCAGTTTTTTTGCACTACTTGTGCAGCTCTTTGGTGTTCTTTTACTTTAATTTTTTTCTTTCCTTTTTTTTTTTTTTTTTAAACCACCTGATTGTAATATTTCTGATGTCCAAAGGAATCTTCCTTTATGATCACTTGACTTTTTCAGCAGCTGAAACTTTGGCACGGTGAATATCGGAAATAAATGAACTCCAGTAACGCAGCAGTTGTTAGCTGCACTGTGAACAGAGAGACTTGCGTTTTATGGGGTAGCTGGGAGTCTTGGGCTGTGGCTACACAGCAGCAAGCTCTGCACCTCCAGCAGCACCTGCTAGCAATGAGTCAGGGCACAGGGGATAACTCCAACATGCCACCCTCACTGGGTAGAAGTGTCGATCTGCTGGAGGGTAGGGAGGCTCTGCAAAGGGAACTGAACAGGCTGGACTGCTGGGCTGAGACCAATGGGATGAGGTTTAACACGGCCAAATGCCGCGTCCTGCACCTGGGGCACAACAACCCTATGAAGAGCTACAGACTGGGAGAAGTCTGTCTAGAAAACTGCCACGAGGAGAGGGACATGGAGGTGTTGGTCGACAGCAACTGAACATGAGCCAATAGTGTGCCCAGGTGGCCACGAAGGCCAATGGCATCCTGGTTTGGATCAGAAACGGTGTGACCAGCAGGGCCAGGGAGGTTCTTCTCCCTCTCTACTCAGCACTGGTGAGATCGCTTCTTGAATCCTGTGTTCAGTTCTGGGCCCCTCAGCACAAGAAGGATGTTGAGGTTCTGGAGCGAGTCCAGAGAAGAGCAACAAAGTTGGTGAAGGGTCTGGAGAACAGGCCCTACGAGGAATGGCTGAGAGAGCTGGGGGTGTTTATCCTGAGGAAGAGGAGGCTGAGAGGAGACCTCATTGCTCTCTCCAACTACCTGAAAGGAGGTTGTGGAGAGAAGGGAGCTGGGCTCTTCTCCCAAGTGACAGAGGACAGGATGAGAGGGAATGGCCTCAAGCTCCACCAGGGGAGGTTTAGGCTGAACATTAGGAAAACGTTTTCATGGGAAGGGTCATTGGGCACTGTTAGAGGCTGCCCAGGGAGGTGGTTGATTCACCTTCCCTGGAGGTGTTTAAGGGATGAGTGGATGAGGTCCTGAGGGACATGGTTTAGTGTTTGATAGGAATGGTTGGACTTAATGATCCAGTGGGTCTCTTCCAGCCTGGTTATTCTATGATTCTACGATTAAGTTTGCGAGGCAGGCACATATGGCCAAAATTAGAAGTGCTGAGGAAATCCCACTTATATTCTACACCGTCCCAGTGTTGTAACTCACACCTTGAGGCACTCAATGGTGGGTAAATTAAAGCAGTCCCACTCAGACTCCTTCCTAGAGAATGAGAACTGGTTTAAGTGTTACATGTTTGATAGGAATGGTTGGACTCGATGATCCAGTGGGTCTCTTCCAACCTGGTTGTTCTATGATTCTATGTTTATATGACTTTGAAACGAGCCAGTTACTGGTTTGGTTTTTAGCTGTTTTTAGGGTATCAGGGTGAATCTACAAAGGCCAAGGGCCAAACTCTAGCACTGTAGCCAGTCGTGGTCATTAAACACCTTACAAGACTAACTTTAATATTGTCAGTACACTGTTCCTGGCACTTAATAACAGGCATTCTGCAACGCAGTAATTACTTGCAAATGGAAGTTGTAAAAGATAATAGGGTTCAAACCTACTCATGTAAATCAAAGAAGAAGCCCCAAGTAAGCTTCCAAATCATAGAATCACCAGGTTGGAAGAGACTCACTGGATCATCGAGTCCAACTGTTCTTCCAAATATCTTCCAAACTTTGGGAAAATTTGTCCATATGAATGTCTGAGGTAATATATGGGCTTCCCTTTAGCAACCCGAACTAATCCATCAGGTCTCCCATTCAGAACTATGACCTGCAGCTGTTTGGTCGTGGAAGGGACGCTGGTAGGACTTTAGAGGAGGGTAAGTGAGGCAGTGAAAATGAGTTTCCCTAATCCCCCTCTATTATCAGATATTTTCATAGAATCATAGAATCATAGAATCACCAGGTTGGAAGAGACCCATCGGATCATCGAGTCCAATCATTCCTATCAAACACTAAATTATGTCCCTCAGGACCTCATCTACCCGTGCCTTAAACACCTCCAGGGAAGGTGAATCAACCACCTCCCTGGGCAGCCTATTCCAATGCCCAATGACCCTTTCCGTGAAAAACTTCCTCCTAGTCTCTAGCCTAAATCTCCCCTGGTGGAGCTTGAGGCCGTGCCCTCTTGTCCTGTCCCTTGGGAAGAAGAGCCCAGCTCCCTCCTCTCTACAACCTCCTTTCAGGTAGTTGTAAAGAGCAATGAGGTCTCCTCTCAGCCTCCTCTTCTCTAGGCTAAACAACCCCAGCTCTCTCAGATGCTCCTCATAGGGCCTGTTCTCCAGCCCCTTCACCAGCTTTGTTGCTCTTCTCTGGACTCGCTCCAGGGTGGGAAGGAGCTGGGGCTCTTGCCTGCACCCCCAGCCTATGCGACAGCAGGGGATGGGGCGCTCCCTGGGCAGGCAGCAGAGAGGTGTCTGCTGAATGCACTCTCAGTGTGGGGAGTTCATGAGCTCCTAGTTACACTCACTTATCAATTAATAGCAGCTGCTTTGCCCTGCAGGATGGACAGAATCTACTAGGAACTGGAAAATCTGTAACCGGGAAATACGCTAGAGAGAGCAATTATGTACTTGCAAGGGAAAAGACTGCAAGCTGTAACAGGTCTTTTCTGCCTCTAATTTCTACATATTCGGTTTATATAGGGCACTGAAAACTTACATCGTAGCAAACTTTGGTCACTATCCACAAGAGACAGATTTGATCCAGTGACCCAAAGGCGAAAAGTTCTGTATTCCATTAGCGACTCCCTGCAAATTCAGTTCCTTACTGACTTTTTATACCAATAACTCAATACCACTAACCTTTACAAGCTACGTGGTGGCATTAACAGCCTCCTAATTCTGACTAATTTCAAAAAAGAGTCAAAAAAAAAGGGGAATTTCAAACTTCAAGTTTGTTTTAGAGATAAAACTAGAACTTCATCAGCATTTTGTTGTTAGAGAGTTAGGAATGGTGTTATTTTTGAAACGGGAGGAGAAGGAAAACAGGCTGGATTATGTGTTGGTGTGTTTAGGAGGGTCTAAAAGGCATTGGGCTAGGAGAATGCATTAGGCACCACTCCTACACTGCCTTTCCCACCCTCTCCTGTGAGAGAAAATTCTTGCGAGGCAAAATTCTTCTCTCCCCCTTGCTGGCAGTTTTACATCTTCTACTCTATTACCCACTGGAACGTCCCTTGGAATCCCACCCGGGATCCAGAAGCTAAGATCTTGAGTCTTGATCTTGGTACTAGTGAAACTTGTAAGCAAGATAAAAGTATTTCCACACATATTTCTCGAGCACGCGCAAGAAATTCACACAGGCTAAGAAGACATAATGCTGTTTAGTTTCTGTTAAAGGTAAAATCTGGAAATAACCAAAAAATGAGCTACATAAAATAGCAGTTGGAGGTCAATATTCATGTTAGAGGTGGTCTTGTTCTATTATTTTTTTTTCCTTTACCTACAAGCCAAACATCACTAAGCCAGAAACCACCAACCAGTACAGTCTCACAGTAACAAGATATTAATAGCCCATGGAAAAAATCAACATATAATTCTATATTATGCTACTTACTACAGTCTCTGTATTTTTTTTTCAGTTCTGACCTAGCTGCAATACAAAAAAAAAAGCACTGAAGTGACACGCAAAAATGTGTGTTCATTTAAATTTGTAATACATCCAAAACATTGTTGGTAATTTTTCATATGATATATTTTTAAGGAACTTTCACTTCAATCTCACATTGTAGAAAGTAAGGAACTGTACAAACAATAGTCACCAGCCTTATGAGGAACGGCTGAGAGAGCTGGGGGTGTTTATCCTGGAGAAGAGGAGGCTGAGGGGAGACCTCATTGCTCTCTACAACTACCTGAAAGGAGGTTGTGGAGAGGAGGGAGCTGGGCTCTTCTCCCAAGGGACAGGGGACAGGACGAGAGGGCATGACCTCAAGCTCCACCAGGGGAGGGTCAGGCTGGACATTAGGAAAAAGTGGTTTGACTCAATGATCTGGTGGGTCTCTTCCAACCTGGTGATTCTATGATTCTACGCAAACAGTTTAGGAAACTTCCAGCGTGTCCCAGCCCCTTGTTGAAGGATTGAAGCTGGTTCAGAAGTGTAAAGCTCTTCCCTGATTTCAGGAGTATTAAAATAGCAGGAAAAAAACCCCATCAAGCAAAAGAGGACGAATATAGACACATCTTGAAAAACTCTCCCTCTAGCAATAAAACAGGAGCTTAAAAAGGAAGATTCCCCTCAGCAGGTGGGACTGAGATGATAGATCATAGAATCATAGAACAACCAGGTTGGAAGAGACCCACCGGATCATCGAGTCCAACCATTCCTATCAAACACTAAACCATGTCCCTCAGGAGTTACACATATAAAGATGTTACACATATAAAACCATTCTCAGAAGCAAGCCGAGTGCCGCACTCAGCTTGCAAAGATAAAGCTTCAGGTCAGAGAAGAAATATCGGAACTTTTGCAGAACTCTGGGTACCCCAAGTACCCACAGTGTGAGGAGAACACTAACCGAGCTGAAATGCTCATTGTCTTAAGGATGCTTTGCTGCTGTTTGTATTGCGATCCTGAAAAGAGATTAGACACTTGGGAAAACACTGTGTTAATCTACTCCACAGTGATTCATGCTGGTCACCAGGCTGAAGTCCTGCTGAAAAGCTTTAAAACGAGGCAACGAGATTGGAAGCAGAGCCAAACCAGCAGTGTTATTTCTAGGGGTGAGGGCTCTGTTCCAAAACTACTGTCTCCTTTTCTCGAGCAGCTTAGTCTTCAAAAGAAAGCCATTTAATATAAAAATTACCTTAGCATGGGGGTCAATAAATCCTTCTTTTTCAGTGATAAACCCCATGAATTCATCTACTTTGTGTTGCCATGGAATTTGTCATCTTTTTTTTTTTTTTCCACATACCTAAGTATTTCATTCTGCTCCCTCCTTGAAACTTGGAGGATTTGGGTTTCTCCTTTTCCCAAGACAGTTATCATTGGCCAGTGCATCAAACGACTTCTAGTGAACTCCAACCACAGAACAAACACACCACCTACCAAACCAAAGGCGCCCTCTTCAAATCACAGTCCCTTTTGGCAGCAGCTCCTCACATACCAATACACCCGGAGCAAACTATAAATCTTTTTGCCTTGGACACTGCTCTCTACCTCAACTGCACTAAACTAGCTATTACAATGATTTTAGTAAAATGATCAACTGCTAAAAATGGATTAAGCTGTACATTTAACGCATTTCACGAAAATAATTTCATATAGTTCCACCTTTTATTTTTCAAAATTTAATTGCTTCCTTATAGCAAGCTTGAAACCACTTCTGGTTTTGTATTTGCTAAATTTTTTTATGCTTTTCTGTCATATCTTTTTTTCTTTTTTTATTTTTTGTCTGTTTTTTTTTTTAAATTTTCTTTCTTTGCCTGTGTGGTCTCTTACATCCCTTATGAACCCCAAACCAGACCTCACTGTTTGCATGAACCATCACCGCACCTTTCTGTGTAAGGAAGAAATTCACCATTTGCTGCCTTGAGTAAAATGCAGTTTTGAAAACGTCAGACAAAATTAATACCTGTCAAGGTCAAAATTTTATTGCTTTGTCACAAGACTTTGCTTAACACTGAATGGGTTTGTCTTCAGATTTGCTTAAAGGAGGTACTGAGGGACATGGTTTAGTGTTTGATAGGAACGGTTGGACTCGATAATCCGGTGGGTCTCTTCCAACCTGGCGATTCTATCGAACACAAGCGGAAGCAATAACTCTTCATAGCTCCTCACTACGAACTGTATGAAGAGCTATGCAAGGAAAGGTACTTTTTTTCTCCTTTGTAAAAATAAAACTTTTTTTTTTCTTGTCCAAGGGTACACGCTCAGTTTAAAATAAGTTTTGAGCTGCATTGCTCCATACTCTGCATTGTTAGTCTGTGACACGGTAGATTACCCTAATCCAGATCCTGGTTTAGAGCAGAAGCAAAACTTTCAAACAGTGATTTTGGATTGTGTACACGCAGCTCTGGGAGCAGCTATCAAACAGCACATGTGTGTCCCAGGCAGACCTGAGGGCAGCAAAGACTCTTCCCTTCTTTGTTACCTCAGTTGCCTTTTGCAGTGCTACAAAACCCTTGCTACTTACAGCCTTGGTGATATATGGGGCTGAGAAAGGAGGGAAGACATTGAAATATTGGTTTGTAAATACTTTATCTCCATCTCCAGGGCTGTGCACGGTTGCGTATGTTTCTTTCTGTTTTCTTTCTGAATTTTGTTTGCATCCATTTGATTGCTCAAATGTTTTGCATGTTGAGGTAGTTTTGCTGTGTTTCAAGTTACTTGGGGAGAGACATATTTTTCCTGTTGCCATCTCAGATCCAGCTAATATGAAGTCCTTTGTTACATGGCAAGAGTGGAACATCATTAAGTCATAATTCCTCTTCCACAACCATAGGATGTTGAGGCCCTGGAGTGAGTCCAGCGAAGAGCAACAAAGCTGGTGAAGGGGCTGGAGAACAAGAGGAATGGCTGAGAGAGCTGGGGGTGTTTATCCTGGAGGAGAGGAGGTTGAGGGGAGACCTCATTGCTCTCTACAACTCCCTGAAAGGAGGTTGAGGAGAGGAGGGAGCTGGGCTCTTCTCCCAAGTGACAGGGTCAGGACAAGAGGGAATAGCCTCAAGTTCTGCCAGGGGAGGGTCAGGCTGGACATTAGGAAAAAATTTTTCACAGAAAGGGTGATTGGGCAGTGTCAGAGGCTGCCCAGGGAGGTGGTTGATTCACCTTCTCTGGAGGTGTTTAAGGGATAGGTGGACAAGGTACTGAGGGACATGGTTTAGTGTTTGATAGGAATGGTTGGACTCGATGATCCGGTGAGTCTCTTCCAACCTAGTTGTTCTATGACTCTATGATTGTTCTATAGCAGGTATGACTGAGCTGCTTTCTCCTAAGTCTCCCAGCCCCGAGGAAGCCAAGAGGTTAGCCCCACAAAACTGCATTTCTTGGATCTGTATAACTTAAAGTCCTTTTGTCAGAAGGAGAGAACAATATTACTTAAAACTCCTTGGTTTTCATCACTTTTCCTTCACAAGCAATGCAAGAGCTCACCCTGTGTGCTTTTCCAATCTGATGGAGCAGAGCATTTGCCCCTTGCACAGGTAGCATATACATTAACGGAATAGTCTTACTGCACAAGTCCCAGAATCAGGTCTGAATATGAGCTATTTTCTTGTCTTGCCTTCTTTTGTACACTCCAGCTAACCTTCCTGGAGCTTACGATTAGCCACGAACACAGAGGAAGGCTTTTTCCATTCCTGAGCAGTCTCTGGAGGGAGGCTCCAGCGAGTTTACTGACAATTTTTAAGAAACTGTAGAAAACTGGTGAAAAAGAAGCAATTCACATAAGTGAAATGTAAGAGCCTAAGATTTGCAGAGGAAATCAAAGTCTGAAAAAGTAATTATACTTGTTTATATTCAATACAACACAGCATTTTGATAAACAAGCAAAACCTCTGGCTAACGGTATTTCTCAGACCTTCTCTTGCTTTATGCTTAATATTTAATGTCTTTCCTCCTCAGATCTATAATCCCTAATAAATTAACCTGTCCAAATAACACATGCATGGGATAAAACTATACCTTTGATTTTGATTACGTTGCTTATGGTTGCAAGTTAAGCAGCCTTGATTGGGGCCGTTGTTACTCGCGGGGACTTGGGATTTAAGCTGCTTAGAGAAAACTCATTTCTCTCATGGTTTTGTTGGTTGCAAACAGATAAACACATCACTTTTTGTTAATAAATTGCTTGGAAACAGAATTTTGCGAATAGATTATCTGTCTGTGGTGTATCACTAGTCTTTTACAGACTATGGACACCGCAGTAGCCTGGAAGGATTTAGTTGTGGGCTACAGGAAACATCACATTATCTGAACTTTCGCATAGATATAGCAAAGCTGGAACTATTAAAGCAGTTTTACTTCTTGAAGTCACAGAAATCTGCAGCTGAGTTTGTGTCTCTTCTGCCAAACTTGATACAACACAAATAGCTTATTAGCAGAAAAGCATTGCCTGTTGATCTAGGGCTACGTGGACACTATATAGACTTCATATTCATAGAATCATAGAATCACCAGTTTGGAAGAGACCTACCGGATCCTTGAGTCCAACCATTCCTATCAAACACTAAACCATGTCCCTCAGGACCTTGTCCACCCGTCCCTTAAACCCTTTTAGGGCTGATCAAGGCAGCCAGAGTTTGTTCCGAGTTTCTGCAGCTTCAATATGTTCTGTCTTCCCCCTGCCCTAGTGCTAGAGCTTCACTGATTCTTTGATGGCTAAATTAGGCTATTAGGGACGGTATTCTAATTTTAATGAAATTATAATGAAATTATTATGGTTGGACTCGATGATCCGGTGGGTCTCTCCCAACCTGGTGATTCTATGATTCTATGTTCATACTCCTTCAACAGGAGTATGGGAGAACCTGGCTAATATGATAGAGGATAATGATGTTTGCAGCCTGTATTGCTACAGTTACGGGGGATCAGGCTTAAAACAGTTGCAAAATGAAAAAAAAAAAAAGTATTTCAAATTTAGATTAGTAAATCTAAAATTAATTCTTGAGCTTGCTTTGAGTATGGGTAGCACATTGCCACACGAATAGATGACAGATTTTTATTTTAGTGTGACTACATATATTTTAAAATGAAGTATATCGCACAACGTGTGTGTTACAGTTACAGCACATAAAGCAAATGTGTTATTAACCATTGAGGCAAATCTTAGCAAAGCTAGAAGCCTGTTGACATGGGCAAGAAGGAAAGTGTATTTGAAGTTGTTATTACTACACTTCCAGACCCTCATGCTCTTCATAGAATCATAGCATAGAATCATCTCATAGAATCATCTCACAGAATCGTCTCATAGAATCATAGAATCATAGAATTGCCAGGGTAGAAGAGACCCACCAGATCATCAAGTCCAACCATTCCTATCAAACACTAACCCATGCCCCTCAGGACCTCGTCCACACGTCCCTTAAACCCCTCCAGGGAAGGTGACTCAACCCCCTCCCTGGGCAGCCTGTTCCACTGCCCCTTCAATGTAAAGTTCAGCTGCGTATATGTAACTTTGGAGGAACTGTTTTTCAAGTAATCTGGAGCTTCTGGATTTCTGCAAATCAGGCTTTTAGAAATGTGGGATTCTTTCCACGTCCTTCTGGAAAGCTCATTGCTCCTAATTTAAAAACCACAGCGGCAGAAGCCTCATGGGTCGGCACGACAGCCCTCTGTGTCTTTATCCTTCTCCCCACAGTTTGTCATTTTTGGACTAGAATAGCTCAGTCTGCTCTTGCCTGACTCCTCAATGTGATTCTTTTTCTACGCCAGTTTTTCCAGAATCATACTATAGAAACCAATAAAGTATTCCTTTATTTTTGGAGGCCAGGGAGGGGGCAAGGAGAATGTTCTCCCCAGACTCCAGCCTATTATATTTCTCTCGGAGTTCCTCTGGTTTCTTTTAAGTAGAGAGCTGCCATGGACACTTGCTAAGGTACAACACCCTAAAGACTCACACAATGAGTGATAAAACATCTTTTCTATAAATCATAAAAGGACACATGTACATTGCTTGTAATGCTGATGCACACACCTAAGTGCCTACGAGTATTAGTACAAAATACAAGATTCATCCAAAGGTGTAGTGGTGAGGGAAAATCCCGTAAAGTGTTTTTCACAAAGTTCTTTAGTTAAGACCCATGTGATCATTTTGATAGGAATGATTGGACTTTATGATCCAGTGGGTCTCTTCCAACCTGATTATTTTATGATTCTATATGAACTGGTGTATAGAAACATAGAAGCACATACTCACACCTGTTACGTAAGTGGGAAGTAGTGTCACCTAGTGGTTAGCTCAAAGTATATGGAATAGGAGCTGTAATTTAGTACCTAGTAACAAAATTTTTCCTTCCTGCCTTGCTATAATGCCTGGGGGAAACAATTTTTATTCCTGTGTATCTATCCGTTATCCAGGGAAAGGTGGGGAAGTAAAACCAGCTGGAGAACTATTCACTGACATATCAGAAAGATATACACTCTGCTCAGATGTACACTTTAATTTTTTGCATCTCATCCCATCCAATATCTCCTCTGAATCATAGAATCATAGAACAACCAGGCTGGAAGAGACCCATCGGATCATGAAGTCCAACTATCGAACATTAAACCATGTCCCTCAGGACCTCATTCACCCGTCCCTTAAACACCTCCAGGGAAGGTGAATCAACCACCTTCCTGGGCAGCCTATTCCAATGCCCAATGACCCTTTCCTTTGAGGGTTACAGAGCTCTTGAAAGCATATTCCTAGACCTCCTGCCCACCTTATTCCACTCCACCCAACTTGAAAAGCAGTGGCAGGACACTGGCACACGACCACACAAAGAAGCAGATTAATTTGCTGTTGAAAATCACAACCACTGAAGCTCATTTCATTTCCAAAAAATGTAAGAAAATAATAAAAAGCTGGTTCTTGCCTCTTCTGACAACTTGAAATCGAATTTACATCCTCATAGGCTAAAGAACTCTTTAGCATCACTTCTGGATGCAGGCAAATAGGCTTAATCGCTTGCTTGCAAATTAGGTGGTGGTGTTAAGCACACACTTAAAGGTAGGTGTGTGATTATTTTCCCTATAGATTTGGGGTTTATAATATGAATGGAGTACTGTAATCTGCTTATCTGCTCTTAATTTTTTGTGAAAAACTTAAAGGCGCAATTTTCAGATATTTCTTATATAAAAATAACTGTAGGATGTTAACAGAAAAGCTGAATTATACAGTATTATGCAACAATATTGGCACAAACGTTTGCTATGGAATCGTAATTTGTTGCACCCATTGTAGTTTCATCTATTAAAAAAATAAGAAACTGTAATCTACTGAAACTGCTGAATGGAGGCCTCACCGGACTAGAAAGGAGAAGTTATAAACAGGATTTTTGCAGCTGCGCTTGTTAACAGGCAGCTCTAAAATAACAGCGATGCGCGTCTTAAGTTTCTGCTAACAAAGCTGATTTCTGACCAGAAGGCTGGAGTATTCTTTTTCATCTATTAAGCCCCGAAAGTGACAGTTCTTTTTCATATCCCTAATATTTCCTTTTCGGCTCGCCGAGGCCAAAATGTCATCTTCCCTTGTAAAACAAAAAATCAAAGCCAAATGGTTGAAATGCAAAGTTTTGCTTAAACAAACAGTCCGTATTTCAGTGGTTTTTATCTGCAGCCTGCGGAACAACTAAACAAAGCCAAGATATTGTCCATCTCTTTAACAGACAAAGAGCCTCAGAGGTCCAGAATGACATGCCCGGGGCTGGCACGTGATTAGAGTAATTAAATTAAATAGCAGGAAACATGTTTTCCATATGCCACTGCCTGGCCACACACAAACTGTAACAGTAAATCTTTTATGTTAACGTTGGTTCGGGGGAATGTATAACCATTTGAAAAATGCGTGATGCCCACAAAAACGAAGTTAAAGGGAATATAGTAGCACGCTCGCCAGTGCCCCTGCTTCTGGTCAGTGGCTGAAATGTCAAACAAGCTCAATCCTTATTTATTTATTTTTTAAAGGTGCAGCTCAGAATGCCCCGAGCAAGCGAACATTCAAGCAGCATTACTGGGTTTGCACTGGAGGGTAGACCTGACGGACCACTTCAGAATTAAAAAAATAAAACCCTCCCAGTAAATTTAAGAGATATATCTTACAATCTGAGATTCTAACTTATTTTTGTCAGGGTTTTTTTACTCGTTGGTCCTCCAGGCATGTATTACAAAGGAATTTTTGCTTC
This sequence comes from Coccyzus lansbergi, assembly GCA_033558105.1. NCBI lineage: Eukaryota > Metazoa > Chordata > Aves > Cuculiformes > Coccyzidae > Coccyzus > Coccyzus lansbergi. The sequence continues at coordinate 199,506 of JAUMJK010000509.1, forward strand.
GGTTCTGCTTCTTTCAACTAAAATTTCTTAGTTTTCATAGCCAGTTGTTAGAAAAAACTAACTAAACACTAAACTAGGGTGTTTACCTGTGCTATAATGCAGTCAGAAGAATTGTTATTCAGTGGGATCATATATCATCTTTGAATTTACTTGTTTATTATTAAGATCAACAAGAGTACTTGCTAATCTAGTTCTGACTCACTTTTCAGTGGTTGATGATGTCAAATCACTAGTATTCCTGTTTTGTTGTGCTTTTGCGTAATAGGAAAAAGGCTGCAAATCAGCTTGGAAGGAGCTATTAATCAGTGAGGTCACTGATTTAAACGTTCAGTCCTCGAGATTTTATGGTTGGACTCGATGATCCCATGGGTCTCTTCCAACCTGGTTGTTCTATGATTCTATGATTCTATTTTTTTATGATATTTTTTATGATTCTATTTTTTTAGGAGATGACAAACAGGAATGTTTCCTGTAAATGATAAACTCTGAAGACGGCAAAATGCTATGAAGAGAACTGAGAATTTGCGGGAAACCAGCACGTGAAAACCTGCCCACGAAAGCAAATTAAAAATATATCTACCACATCATACATACTAGATAAGTTAAAAAGCTTTTTAGATATTCCATCTTCACTTTATCTATCTCCTTGAGCCACAATGCTCAGATAAGAAACAAATGAAAACAGTGCATTCAATTTTAGGTCTAGCACTGAACTACTGTTAAACGAATAATTGACAATATTTCAATGAAATCAAAGTAGAAGCTTCCAACGGGAAAAATAATTCCCAATTTATCTTTAAAAGTAGTAAAACAAAGAAGACAGAACATTGATAGTCCTGCCTCATTCTTTGGTAGTTAAGAGTATTTCTTAAGCTATCAAAGTGATGCTCGAGATGTAGTTAAGTAGGAAGAATCAGAAATTGGGAGTTATTTCTTCTAGTCCTTTGAATGCCTTCCCTACTAACTCATCTCCATTATTTGATGAGGAGATCTTGTGTTTAACAAAGAATCTAAAATAATGAAAGGAAACAACAACAGGGAAGTGAAAACCAATGATTCATGTTGGTAGTAGCTGGCAGAGCTTTTCTTTTTTTTCTTTTTAACAACAGTTCTTTTAAGTGTCTGAACTCTTCTATTCCCTGAAAGGATCCATGCATTTCAGCTTAAAATGTTCAGCCTGAACTTTCTACAAAATGGGTTAAAATGATCAGTTAAAAGGCAAAGGAGTAAGTCCATCATTACCAACTTCTCTTTTGAGGAAAAAAATGCAATAAAGTACCTCTTATACCCTCTGATTGTCAGAAACTGGATAAATCTGGAGAGGCTGGCAAAGGGGAAACCTGCAGGATGACCAAGGGTGTGAGAAGCAGATGGGGGAATCCCTTAGCAAGTTTGCAGATGACACTAAGCTGGGTGGAAGTGTTGATCTGCTGGAGGGTCGGGAGGCTCTGCAAAGGGATCTGAACAGGCCGGACCGCTGGGCTAAGTCTAATGGGATGAGGTTTATCACGGCCAAATGCTGGGTCCTGCACTTGGGGTACAACAACCCTATGCAGAGCTACAGACTGGGAGAAGTCTGTCTAGAAAGCTGCCTGGAGAAGAGGGACCTGGGGGTGCTGGTCGACAGCCGACTGAACATGAGCCAACAGTGTGCCCAGGTGGCCGAGAAGGCCAATGGCATCTTGGCTTGGATCAGAAATGGTGTGACCAGCAGGGCCAGGGAGGTGATTCTCCCTCTGTACTCAGCACTGGTGAGACCACTCCTTGAATCCTGTGTTCAGTTGTGGGCCCCTCAGCACAAGAAGGATGTTGAGGCTCTGGAGCGAGTCCAGAGAAGCACAACGAAGCTGGTGAAGGGGTTGGAGAACAGGCCTTATGAGGAACGGCTGAGAGAGCTGGGGGTGTTTAGCCTAGAGAAGAGGAGGCTGATGGGAGACCTCATTGCTCTCTATAACTACCTGAAAGGAGGTTGTGGAGAGGAGGGAGCTGGGCTCTTCTCCCAAGGGACAGGACGAGAGGGAATGGCCTCAAGTTCCACCAGGGGAGGTTTAGGCTGGACATTAGGAAAGAATTTTTCCCAGAAAGGGTCACTGGGCACTGGCAGAGGCTGCCCAGGGATCGAGTTGATTCACCTTCCCTGGAGGTGTTTAAGGGACGGGTGGATGAGGTGCTGAGGGACATGGTTTAGCTTTTGATAGGAATGGTTGGACTCGATGATCTGATGAGTCTCTTCCAACCTGGTGATTCTATTCTATCTTCTAGTGAGGAGTTATTTGGTGAAGGAGAGAAACTGTAGTAGTTTTGGGTGTGTGTATTCTTCTGATGTTGCAGAATATGTTCTCGGAAAGCAGCTCTACCTTTCAACTTTTGGTGCTTCTTCAGTTTTAGCCATTTTAGGGAGAGAAACTGTATGCTGGGATGAACCACCACACATGTTTCAGTGGCACGGAGGAGATTTAACCTAGAGAGAGAATTTGGTAGCATTTAATGGTTGGACTCAATGATGCAGTGGGTCTCTTCCAACCTGGTGATTCTAGGATTCTATGATTTATTTGCTCTTATAATGGTGTTATATACTTGGACCTAAAAATCATGTGAAATTCAGCCCAGTAGCCACTGCCAGTCTTAAATAAATTAATCCAGCTTTGCCCTTGATGTTGTCCTTGGTGAATTACACAGATGAAAAGGCTCTGACAGTGGTTGTTGATGGTTGATGCAAAAGAACTGTAATAATGATCTGTGGAGACGGTGACAGCTGAGGAGTCGGTCTGGTTTTGGTAAGGGTCGAGTTGTGAGATGGTTATTTTCCAGCCTCTTATTTCCTCTTCTTATTTTATTTGGGATTGTTTGGCCTGGAGAGGAGGGGGCTGAGGGGAGACCTCATTGCTCTCTACAATTCCCTGAAAGGAGGTTGTGGAGAGGAGGGAGCTGGGCTCTTCTTCCAAGGGACAGGGGACAGGACAAGAGGGAATGGCCTCAAGCTCCACCAGGGGAGGTTTAGGCTAGAGATTAGGAAGAAGTTTTTCACAGAAAGGGTCATTGGGCATTGGAACAGGTTGCCCAGGGAGGTGGTTGATTCACCTTCCCTGGAGGTGTTTAAGGCACAGGTGGACGAGGTCCTGATGGACATGGTTTAGTGTTTGATAGGAATGGTTGGACTCGATGATCCGATGGGTCTCTTCCAACCTGGTGATTCTATGATTCACAAGATTCTGCATGCAGACAGCAATCACCTTCAGTGGGACTGTCCCCCTCCTTTCTGACTTGCCAAATTGCCCTCCATTTTTAACCCCCTCACCTATGAAGCCTTTTCATTTTATTCTCAATACTTAGCATCCATAATAAAGAAGAAAGAAAAAAAACGCAGAAATGCCAGTACCACATGAATAATAACTTGCTCTGCATCAAACAGGAAGCACCTTGTTCTTTGATTTCCTTAATTACTAGCTGAAGCAACCACACAGAAGAGCAGGTAAACTCAGAAAAGCAGATCCTGGTAAGAAGATGTAAAAACTTCCAAAAATCGTTCTTCTTTTCTGTATTTAACCCACTTTTGAGTATCTGACTATAAAGTAATATTCAGCCTTTTGCAATTACGTTAAATGCATTACAGCAAGAAAGTACCAAACACTGACTTCTATCGTTGACCTACAGTTGATAGGAATGGTTGGACTCAATGATCCGGTGGGTCTCTCCCCACCTGCTGATTCTATGATTCATCAACTTGTATTTCTGCTAGAAGAAAGTCTAAGAGAACAAGTCTTAGCAGCAGCTGGTCTCAGTAGCTACTCCTCTGGGCACGGGGGTAGAGCATTTCTCAATTTCTGCACCTTACTCCTTCTGGGCCTGTTCAGTAATACCATCAGGCTTTAAAAATTTGCAGTCTGGTGCCCTTCTTAATGGAAGCAAAGGGAAAAGACTAAGGAAACGGTTGGAGACCGAATTCTCCACATTTCGCTGGCTGCTTTACAGAGAGCCTGAGCAAAGACTTCTTAAGCCCTTACCATCCGCAACCTCACAGCCGCAATCTCATAGCTCCAATGTTCACAAGACCCTTTGTTGAGGAAATACAGGCAGGAGGAACTGAAAGACCTCCTTGGTCTCCTGGGGATCCAAAGGTCACAGGCCAGACCATGAGAGGAGACAGATTACGTGCTGCTTTCTGCACGAGAGCACCTACATCTCTCAAAGGCTGAGCTGCTCTTGTAGGATTGGAAACAACAGAGCTTTATGAAGATTTAGCCAGCAGTAAGCTGTGACCTGCATTTATTCAGTGTGATACCTTAAGGGATGGAGGGAAGTGAAGACGTGTGCGTGCACATACGTGTGTCTGACAGAGCGAGAGACATTCCGAGGTCAAAATAGAATCCTTCAGAAAACATAGCGTTTAAAGAAGTAGCTTTCCAAGAACACATAATCCTCTTCAATGACAATAATAAGAAAACCCCATGCTGTCTGATGCAGGAAATGATAAATTGCCCAATTGCATGAAAGTTAATATCTTCTGACTGACAGAATGTGAGGTGCTAATTACTGGGATCTGGACTTAAAGGTTTTCAACTCAGGCTAGTTTGGTATCCCTGATTAAGCAATTTTGCCTGGTGTCGCACTAGTGATCTCCTTCCATGCTGCTTCCTCTTATAAAAAGGAGCAATAACAGAAGTACTGAGGTGCTGTATCACTAAGTAAGTACCTGAAGGAGGAAAAAAAAAAAAACCCAACCAAACAATAAAAAAATGAGGATCACAAATGAAAAGCACACTCAACATTATCCTCTGCAGGTTATCACTGAAACGAAATAATTTTTCTATTTTGTAATATCATAGGGTTGGTCAGACAATTTGGGTTTTGTTGTAACCTTGGGATAAAATAAGACATTGTCTTCTCTAACTGAAATTTTATGATAGGAGAGACAAACACAAATAATCACCTCATTGGCAATTATTAGGAAAGATTTGATACTTTCTGAAAAAAAAATGTATGATTTTCAAATCTGACTGAGAACGAAGAATTGTAAATATTATCATTGTGTACTTTCACATAGAAGTTGCATGAAACACAGAATTATTCTTCCTGGAGTATTTGCTATAAACCTACATTTTCAAAGCCCACAGTTAAAAACTTGGTAAGAAATGGACAGGACCTTAAGAGCAGAGATAAAAATTTTTCACAAACCAAATCCAACCACACAGCACTCCACCTCATCCAGTGCATGTCTCTGGATCCCAGAAATCACAGTGTCAGCTTGTGTTATGTAGGGGTTGGACTGGGATAGTGCACTCACAGACTGGAGGAAAGAGGGGAAGATATAAGATTAGTGCCCCTCTTACTGGTTGCACATTTCTAGGAGGCAACCAAGGTAGCCTAGAAGAGAAAAACAAAACATCAAAGGTGAATTGAGCTAGTAGATGTAAGATCCAGCATTCAACCTTATTTAGGGAGCGGGGAGAAGGGGGAGAAGGTTTATTTGGAAGTCTGAGACTGTTCAAAACTTGTATTTCCCTTTCTCTTGCCCTTCTCTCCAGCACTTCTCAAGGCCAAAAATGTAACATGCTACCACCTCGAAAGGACCAAGCATGTGGAGGGCTATGAACTTTTCAACAGCGCATGCCTCAATCAAGTTCCCCTATATTTCAGGACTATAAATTGTTGAGAGTCAATACAGACACTTCAAGTCAACTATGGAAATGTGGCTCCACAGTAAGATTCACAGAAGCATAGAATCACCAGGTTCGAAGAGATCCATCAGATCATCGAGTCCAACTATTCCTATCAAACACTAAACCATGTCCCTCAGCACCTTATCCACCCATCCCTTAAACACCTCCAGGGAAGGGGAATAAACCACCTCCCTGGGCAGCCTATTCCAATGCACAATGACCCTTTCTGTGAAAAACTTCCTCCTGATGTCCAGCCTAAATCTCTCCTGGTGGAGCTTGAGGCCATTCCCTCTTGTCCTGTCCCCTGTCCCTTGGGAGAAGAGCCCAGCAACCTCCACTCCACAACCTCCTTTCAGGTAGTTGTAGAGAGCAATGAGGTCTCCCCTCAGCCTCCTCTTCTCCAGGATAAACACCCCCAGCTCTCTCAGTCGTTCCTCATAAGGCCTCTTCTCCAGACCCTTCACCGGCTTCGTTGCTCTTCTCTGGACTGGCTCCAGAGCCTCATCATCCTTCTTGTGCTGAGGGGCCCAGAACTGAAAAAAACCATCTCATTCAAAACATCTCGTATCATCTCATCAGCTATTTAAAGCACTGACTCACCTACAAGCATGTATCTATATTCTGTCAAATCAACTCTGGTGACTGAGGCCCCTGTGCAGTCATCACAGAGAATCAGATGTTGCAGAATAATGATTTTGAGTTGCTGAACTATTACCTTGTCAATGCTTAGCTGCTGCTGAAATAACCCTTGGGGGTCTCCCATAGCTTTGTGAACCCACAGGCAGCCAGGGAAGTTAGGCCGCATGGGCTAGACGAGTAACGGGGGCCAGAAGCAAAAGGAGCACGACGGTTACAACTTTTACCTTTCAAGCTAGCTCCAAGTTAGGTTGAGCTGAAGGAGAAAAAAAAAATTAAAATAAAAGCAAAGCACAAAGTCTACCAAACGCAAAGCAAAGCATCTACCAAACAGCACGGTAAAAATTCACAAAAATCACTGGGATTGCACTAGAGCAATAGAGAAGATAATTTTATACAAGGCGCTCTTCTTTGAGTTGCCTGAGCAGTTATTCAGTATATCTTTCATTGTACTCCACTGAGAAACAAGGTATGAAAGCCTTGCTGCCACCCAGATGATGGGAACTGCATAAGGAAATCAGAAACCAAACAAATAAATGAAAAGCAAACAAACATCTCTTAAGTGGATAAGCAGGACGTGCTGCTAGTGGGACAGGATACAATAAGGAAATTAACTTGGCTTCGCTTGTTTTGGCTGTAAATTATGAACATTTCACAAGGGGGAGAAATAATTAATCATTTTTAGTGTTTGGGAATAGTGTTTATAGATTTTTTATTTTTTTTTTACCTCAGAATGCCAGTGAAGATAAAACCAGGGTAGAGTTGGCTTAAGTAACATGGAATAAGTCAGAGAAATCCTGATGATAATGAAGATGGAATGAAGATAGTGCATGAATAGAAAGGATGAGTGGTGACAGTATCTGGAGTGCTCCTGCTTTGTTGAGGCATTCGGCTTTTAATCATATTTGATTAATACCAGAAAATGGAAAAAAAGGCCAATTGCACAGTATCTACATTCTAGTAAGGTGTGTGTTGACTATATAAATAGTACAAAGCATTTCCTTTCATTTACTAGTAATTAATTCTCAACTGGCAGCTACGTGGGCTTTATATTTTGGACAACAGGGCAGAATAACCATCTACATAAAAGAGATACGTACATCATTCCTGGAAATGGAATTCAGTATTGTATTAAATAATGATTCTTTTCTCAATTATGATTGCTTTGACGCACGGTAAAAAAAATAATTTAAAATAAATCTAGGTGTAATCTCCGAAAGAGGGATGTTACAAACGGAAAACATTTATGGCTGATCTATTAATTCTGACTTGAGTATTTAAACGTAGGCATCTCAATAAACTCCCCTTTGAAATTATGACTTATTTAAAGGCAAAAATTCTAAATACATAATAATCAACAAGGGAAGCAGTTTAATGTACTAACATTAATGCCAGTTAAGTAACCTAAAACTTAACTTTGTTGCTCATACTTTTTACGTCTGAGGAAATATTGTTTTGCTGTTACGTCACTGAATATAATTAAAATTTATTTATATAAACATGCACTCTTACATCATTATGTTGGCGACAACATTTTATTTTAGTTAAAACTATACCAGAATTGAAGCTGTTAAGAGCCTTTGCAATTTAAACAGATAGAAGAGCTGGAATGCAACAATTATCTGAACTCTTTTGGTAGTAATGATTCACGTGCTTTAGCAACAGAGATAGGTTTGAGTACAAACTTTCTCTCTGGAGATCTGAAGCAAGTTTAGGAAATACCACAAATCAGGAAGGCACTTAACATCCTCAAGGAAGCGCTTAGGTGTTTCTAAAATAGGAATTCACTGTCTTAGTGACTGCTTTAAAGTCTGCAAAGCTTGTGGATTACCTCCTCCCCACCATACCTAGGGGCAGACTCTAGTTTTGCAAAGGGCTTGAGGAATGGTCTTATGGTTGGACTCGATGATCCGATGGGTCTCTTCCAACCTGGTTGTTCTATGATTCTATGAATATCAGAGAGGTCAGTCTAAGCTCATTTTCAGCTCAACAACTTCAGGCTTCTGGGCAAATTATAGAAACAACATGGAAATCATTTCAGTTCATTTGAATTTTGGATAATTAGGAGCCGAGGAACTAGGATTTACCCTTCCTATATGGTACAATATATGATCACATGTTCAAGACAGATGCCACGATGGGAGGATGAGCATGCACCAATCCTACTTCCACATTCACTAAAAACTCATTATGGCTTATGTAGGATAAAACAAGAGACCGAAAAAAAAAAAAAAAAAGACTTTGTGTAATCATTGTAAGAATCATCTAACGAAAAACCTTGTTTCTGAAAGCTCGAATTGCTTTAACAATGCGTAGGGAACGTATTCGGCTCTACGAAGCAGAAGCACAACTAATTGATCAACTTTACACAAAGTCAGATATCTGGAAGGGGATCTTTTAAAAAAAAACTTTATTTGAGAAAGGAAGAGACTTATACCAGAAGGCAAAAAAAGGGAACATACAAACAGAATATATTTACAACACAAAACAAGAGAATCACCTCTAAGGGTGTAAATTATAATAAATACAGTAGATTTAAAATGTAAGAGACAATTAATAATTAGAAATGTGGTTGTTTAAGCCCAGTTTTCCTTTTCACTGGTTCCAGGTAGTTTCTCTAGTTTAATTTTATCCAAATTTGAAAGATTCAAAAATAAATCCACTAATGTGTTAGGGGTTTCTGACCTGAATAACATCATAAAAATATCTCTTTTTTGTCTGTGTATACATGTCTTTGAAGCAATATTATACAAAAGTCTTCTCATTTTGCAAGTTTCTCCCCAAATAAAACGTATTTTAAAGGATGCACTATCCCTTTTTGATGAAGTTAGGTTTTAAAGAAAATTAAAATTATACAGAATGGGAAAAAACCATAGAATTTTATTTCTACGTGCTTCACTCTTTGAAGAAGAATGTATTTTTTTTCATCCAAATTGGGGAAAGATTTATGTTCAAATATGAAACACACATAATAACCACCTGTATTTTCTCAATAATTAAATTTTTCCTATCAAAAATGATCTCATTTTAGAAGTCCTTTCATTCTATAGCAACTATTTCGTCATTTGCTTGGAGCACTTCTAGGGAAAAGGATATTTTACCTTCAGAAGTTTAAAAGAAAATTTAAAAGAAATTTAATCGTATTGGAGCGTAATGTAAACAACACATGCTAATAACATATTTTAGAACAATTTCTACATTCGGACAAGCAGCTATCTCTTTTGAAACAGGATACTGCACCTTAAAATACCTCAGCTTTGGAAATATAAATATTTTTAATAGCCAAAAAAAACCTGACAAGGATTCCAGGTCAGTTTGGGATTATCCATATTAAAGGGGATCTTAATACAATGAATCTTTAACGAGCTTAACAAAAGTAAACCTATAAAACAAGGTAAACATATCAAAAGGGAATATGAAGGAAATGTTTCACTGGAAAGCTTCCTTAACAATTTCCCTGCTCGCTTTGTTATTTTCTTTGACAATAAATCAATTCATAGAGTGCCTTTAAAAACAGAGCGGGGGTCCGTCCGTCCCCCCCCATTCCCGCATTCCTCAGCACATGAATCACTTGAGCTTCCTGTTTCCATAAGGCATTTCCTGCCCCCCCTCCCAAAATCACTTTTCTGCAGGGGAACAGCAGGGACCTGACAAAGAATTGGCTTAAACAAACAGGGCTTTCCACTGCATCCAGCCTCACTCTGCCTGATCTTACAGCCATGGGGAGGGACTGCACCAACGCTCGTTGCTTTTCAGCTCGGGTGAAAAGCTCCCCGACAAGCTGAAGCTTCTTTTTTTGCCAAGTTGACATTTGTTATTTTAGTATTCGTTCACGAGACCTAAGCAGTCAAGGTTATGAGATAGTGTGTGATTAGTCTTTATTGTAAAAAAAAAAAAAAATAAACACGTGATTGGATATCAGATGATGATGATAACAGTTCCGTGCTTTTCCTGCAATATCCTGATTGGAACCTAATGCTGCGTTTTCTCTGCATCTGTTTCATTTAAGAATGTCTCTGTGAACAGTATCATCAAATAAGACAGAATGAAAAATTAACTAAGCAGTGCAAAAAAAAAAAAAAAAAGAAAAAAAATGCCATTTTTAAATGGTGCTTTGACTTGCCTCTTTACAGCCACCTTGCATTCTTCTCTAAATTATATTTTATACACCAGCCTGGGACCACCGATAGAGCCGTCAGTACCTGTCTACTGGGGAAAAAAATACCCTAAAATTGACAGTGTTCAAGACTACAGTATGATACAGTATATACAGAGAGCTGAAAGCAAAAGTCAGAGGATTCAAAACCAGAGGAGAAGAATGTTTCATCAATCAGATCTGGAAAGGAACTCCAGCAATGGCTGATCTCAACAAGCTAAGGTGATACAAGTTCGCTTCCGCTAGAACTAAGCAATGTCATGTAATCCTGGGCTAATACAAAGTCTACCGGCTATTACGCAGAGATTCACGGAGAATGATTGACTGCAACAGGTATTTTCTTAATTAGTGGCCATAAGGACGAGCTTCACTATGTTCTCATGTGTGCATACAACACTTCTGCCTGTTAGATTCGTTGAACAGTAAATCAGGATTTGCTAGATCAGTGAATCAAAACACAATTGCTCAGTAAAGCCTAAAAAACACATGTGATGTTCAGATAATAACCTTAATTACAAACCCTGGAGCTAAATCTTTGCCTATTACCTGTTGCATAAAAGCAGCTTGCTCCCCAGATTCCATTTGCTGGGTTTGAACATCCTCATCACTGTCCGGTGGCTCCTCTTTGACTTTCACAGCCCCCACCTGCTGTCCTATTCTGTCATCCACACCAGCACTGCTGCTCTCAGCCCTAACGCTGGCACTGCTGGCGGGAGCTTGCTCGTCCTGCATCGATTGATCTCCGTGAAGCTCTTCCTCGGCTTCCTCCAGGTGACTTCCAGGCTGCTTGAGCTGCTCAATGGATTTAGAAAGCATCTGGAAAAAGAAGGAGGGGAACAGTTGTTGACTCCTTTCATTGATGCCATAGAATCATAGAACAACCAGGTTGGAAGAGACCCACCAGATCATCGAGTCCAATCATTCCCATCAAACACTAACCCATGTCCCTCAGCACCTCATCCACCCGTCCCTTAAACCCCTCCAGGGAAGGTGAATCAACCACCTCCCTGGGCAGCCTCTGCGAGTGCCCAATGACCCTTTCTGTGAAAAAGTTCAAACATAAAAGCAGAAATTAATTTAATAATATTACAGTTCATTTCTACAACACAAAATCATAAAGAAACTCCAAAGATACAATAAAATTAGGAATCTGGTTAACATTTTGTTGTAAGCAAATAAGGGGATAGTAACACAAGCTTCTCTATCAATGAAATCACTGAGGCACTAACAGTCAGCAAAGGAGCAGTGACAAAAAGCTGGTTTCCTCTTCTGTGGCACAGAGACTACAACAATGTCTGTCCATGACTGGAAAGACCAAAGCTTTTGTTATGCATGTCACCAGGTATCCCTCTTTCAGCTACTGTAAAGTTTTGCTGAGCACTGCAATCAAGTGTAGCTCATGCTTTACTTTTCAAGATGCAGCAAACGTATTCCGAAAGAGTACAATGTAATACAAAAGGTCGAAATTGAAAAAAATAAATAAATCCCTGCTTTGTTGAAAGAGACATATATTAGACATGTGAGTAAGCATCTGCAGGGTCAAGTGATTAATTATCATTTATCCATTCATCATGATTTCAAGTGAATACTGATTTGTATCTCCAAGGTCAACTATACTGAGAGAGAGAGAAAAAAACACCTTTTATCATTATTCTTAAATACTTTCCTTTTTATCTGCCTGCCCACAACTCTCAAGTCATTCAAACTGAGTTTTAGCCTGGGTGGTTTCAGTAGAGCTATTCATGTCACAAATTGCGGACTGCCTGGTTGCAATCTGTTTGCTAATGCATATAGAAAAATGCCACCTGGTGAAAGGTAGGGTTGTCATGTAAACTTATGATCAAGAAGCTACAGCTGGATTCAGGAACTCCCACAGAATCAGCGAGAGTCGCTAAGACCTGTTTGAGCAGTTCCAGTTGATGCTCTGATGCATACACCTCACATCTGCGGAGAAAAAAATTCCACAGTCTACAGATTTCAGACACAGCAAATCTTTCATAGAATCATAGAATCATAGAACAACCAGGTTGGAAGAGACCCATCGGATCATCAAGTCCAACCATTCCTATCAAACCTTTGGGACTTTTTTGGGAGTACTGAGAATGTAACGGCTTACTAGAAATGAAACAAACAAACAAACAAACTCCTTTTCCTTACTGTAGGAACTGGCAAATCACAACACGGGTATCCTGTGGGCTGCAGGTGGCATGCGCCAAGCTAGGGAATCCTCACTACTACAACTAACGCCGAGTGTCTCCTTTTAGTGAGCAGCATCTGGAAGATTTCTCAGATCAAACCCATAAATCTTTTCCAGCTGCTTCTCAGGAGCTGACACTGACCATGAAGGCACTGAAGCTAACCACATCTATTTAGCTCGAGTACGCTCCTTTCTGTCCCTCAGTTAAACATCTGGGGGGGTGAGCCCTCTCCGTTCCTCAAGCAAGAGAGGGAAGGCAGGGCTGGCTGCTTGGCTGACTGCGAGCAAGCAAACACAAGCCGAAACATCTGTGGGACAGCTAATCATACACAGCTACGAGAGTCACTGATGCTGATCCAGCTGTAAACCATTCCATGTGCCACTTACTTGACATCAGGTGGGTTATAGTGGAGGCAAAGCCAAAAGAAAATGAGTGCATGTCCAGAGCAAAGTTAAGACGCATATTTAGCTCATTACTCCTCTCCTTTCTTTTATGATTTTTTTTTTTTTTGCTTTTATGTCAGAATCCTTCTTCTTCATGCTGCTGTGCGGCATGGATCTGCTGCTGAGTTTTCTAAGGCAACACATGATGAACCGCAGTGCATCACCTACATATGGAACATCTTCCAACACTTTTTTGCTTGCAATCAGTGCAGTGATAGAAGCACACCTAGAGGGGCTGTGGAGACTAGAGGGGTATTTGTGTGCGTTTCAGTTTGCAGAGTTACTCTTTCAGGACCTTCTCCCACACTATGGAAGGCAGCAGGCGATTTGCTCCAGACTTTATCATAGAATCATAGAATCACCAGGTTGGAAGAGACCCACTGGATCATCGAGTCCAACCATTCCCATCAATCACTAACCCATGTCTCTCAGCACCTTGTCCACCCGTCCCTTAAACCCCTCCAGGGAAGGTGAATCAACCACCTCCCTGGGCAGCCTCTGCCACTGCCCAATGACCCTTTCTGTGAAAAACTTCCTCCTAATGTCAGGTCTGAACCTCCCCTGGTGGAGATTGAGGCCATTCCCTCTCGTCCTGTCCCTTGGGAGAAGAGCCCAGCTCCCTCCTCTCCACAACCTCCTTTCAGATTGTTGGAGAGACCTATGAGGAGCTTCAATAAATTAAATTTTCTAGAACCCTGTGAAATGAAAGTCTTTATGTATTTACACAGTGCATCCATACCATCATCTTTATTGCAAAATCTTATTAAAAACATTCTTTACGCTGTGACTTTAACTAAGCCTCAGGCAAGGGGCTGGAAGGCACTAGAGTAATTTAATCTCATAATATGGAGCATGATAAGAACGAGTGGATGGCAAGGGGAGGAGGGGAGGCAAGAGGACCCAAAACCTGAAAACCACTCTTGCTGCTCAGTCTGCTCAGCTGCAGCTGACTACTTTCTCTGTATCACTATCATGCTTTCATGTTTGTTAAAGTGTTTTTTAAAAGGCAGCTTGGCCCCGTCTTGTTCCAGTAATTACATTAGTGGCATTACGAGGATACTGTTCAGTTCTCCCAAGTCAGCTACATCTTATTCTGTATCATATCTCCCGGTCCTACCGTGGAAAATTATGCAATTCGAGACATGCAAAGATATCAGTTTAGAGTCAATATTTCTAGCTTATCTCTCTAACTGAAGTTGAATTACATAGGAAAAAATGAGTCCTGAAAGAAAAACTGCTCCAATCCTTTCTCTGGGCAGCTGGATACTTCTGCTTACACTTAACGTTTAAATTTTTCACTTTAAAGCCTCACTTACTGCTTTGTTTTCTAAATTTATCTGTAGATGCATGAAGGACTTTCTCCTCATTCCAATGCATATCTTTTATTTTTAAAAAGTGGTTGCTTAATCTGAGTCTTATGGTTTATTATATAAATCAGAGTTGTACAGATTGGTCTTCTTTAACCAATACACTTTACTGTTATTTCTATTCCAACTAAAGGACTCACTCAAAAATGTTTTCATGCTAATGTAACCTATATTTTTTTCCTTTTATTTTCCAGGAAATTAAACTGTAAGGGATACGCATGAGCCAAAGCAAATAGTGTCAGTAGGAGAGGAAGCATTTGCAGACATCAACTCCATTGAGTAACTGCAAAAGTCCAACTGAAAAAAAAAATCAAACACAATCTAACTTTATTGCTTGCACAGAAATATCGAAGATCACATATAAATAATATGGACAGTGTAGCAGACCACATTTTAGGTCCCTTCAGTCACAGACCCTGCCTTTGTTTCTCCTTGGGAATTATAAGCTTTTGTAAAATACAATATTTTAGATAAAGCCTCTCTACAAAGATACAAAGCCCAGGTGGCCCAGAAGGCCAATGCCATCCTGGCTTGTATCAGAACCAGCAGGTCCAGGGAGGTTCTTCTCCCTCTGTACTCGGCACTGGTGAGACTGCACCTTGAATCCTGTGTTCAGTTGTGGGCCCCTTACCACAAGAAGGATGTTGAGGCTCTGGAGTGAGTCCAGAGAAGAGCAATGAAGCTGGTGAAGGGGCTGAAGAAAAAGAGGAGCATCTGAGAGAGCTGGGGGTGTTGATCCTGGAGAAGAGGAGGCTGAGGGGAGACCTCATTGCTCTCTACAACTCCCTGAGAGGAGGTTGTGGAGAGGAGGGAGCTGGGCTCTTCTCCCAAGGGACAGGACAAGACGGAATGGCCTCAATCTCCACCAGGGGAGGTTCAGGCTGGACA
Source organism: Coccyzus lansbergi (assembly GCA_033558105.1). Taxonomy (NCBI): domain Eukaryota; kingdom Metazoa; phylum Chordata; class Aves; order Cuculiformes; family Coccyzidae; genus Coccyzus; species Coccyzus lansbergi. Next base: position 214,854 of record JAUMJK010000509.1, read on the forward strand.
TTAGGAGGAAGTTTTTCACAGAAAGGGTCACTGGGCATTAGAACAGGCTGCCCAGGGAGGTGGTTGATTTACTTTCCCTGGAGGGGTTTAAGGGATGGGTGGATGAGGTGCTGAGAGACATGGATTAGTGATTGATGGGAATGGTTGGACTCGATTATCCGGTGGGTCTCTTCCAACCTGGTGATGCTATGATTCTATGTATGATCACCACCCAAGGCACTAATGACTTTTCACTTCCTATATATTTTTGTCATGAACATTTTACCTCAGAGTCTTGCCTAGTCACTGGTTCCCTAGACAAAGATGCTTTAAACCAATTACCACCCTGGAATGAAAACTGAATTTAAAGTACTCTTTATCTAGACTTTAATATTGCCACATCCACACTTTAATGCATACTACCACCTGCCCCATTATTTTAACCTTTACTACTCCAATACAGAGGAGGATTTTGCCACTGAAAACTGTCAAAATGCTACAAGTACATTATTTTAAGAACACATGTTGGGTTCTCACATCAATCAAATAAAACCTTCGTCCCAGTGCAGTCCTTGGTTAGTTTCAACAGAAGCAGGTCCTTATTCATCATATGTGACAAAAAAAACCCCTTTAAAAACAGAGGGATTTTGTTCACACGCACTTCATATTATGATTTCTGAGACTTTTCTTGAAAGCAGATGACTGTTAGCACACGTGTATTAGTTGCATCAAAACCACCCCCTTCTCTGCAACTGGTAGGGTCAAAGTTTTTAGATACGGAGATACACAGATAACATCAAGATTTTATGTATCTTACTGCAGCAGTGGCACTTTGGTACTCGATTGCATTAATTATAACTTGGAGTTTCAGACTTGGGACTCTTCATTGAGCAGAATGACCTGCAAGGGTGATCAAAGGGAAATGAGCTGCCATTTGGACAGAAGTATATTAAAGCTGACAACGACAGAGACGATCCTCACTAAGACGAGTGGAGTTCGGGTTACTTCACATTCATTATTAAATTTTCCCCAGAAAGCTGTGATGAGGGTTTCTACCTACTTTCAGATGGGATTTCAAGTTTTGCGGAACGTTTTCCGAAGGTCAGCGTACCAGATCCCGCAGGTATAGATGTCAGACTTCAGCAGAGACGTATACTGCTTCCCACATCAAAAGCCTGACAGCTGACCAGAAAAATTCCATAAGGGATCTTCTCTTTGTTATTAAGGACAGAGCCACACCTCTTGGCAATGATTTGTTTCTTTTGAGAATGGGAATGATCCAGGACAATTGTTTACCCCTGACCTATGTTAGATTTTGCTTGTTATCACCCTCGCAGCAGCAACGGCGTGAAAGAAAATAAATGGTGTTTTAATAGAGGATAAATACAAGATCAATAGGGTGGAAAAAATTGCTTTCTTCCTCTTTTTCCTGACACAACAAGATTCATCTATACGTCTACAAAGAAGGTCTGGCCCAAACCAATTTTCAGGAAGTGCTGACAAATGCCATATCATCCTAGTTCAGTGCAAAAATTCAAATACGGAGTTCAGTTGAAATCTATTAGAATCATAGAATCAATCGTAGAATCACCACGTTGGAAGAGACCCACTGGATCATCAAGTCCAACTGTTCCTATCAATCACTAAACCATGTCCCTCAGCACCTTATCCACCCGTCCCTTAAACCCCTCCAGGGAAGGTGAATCAACCACCTCCCTGGGCAGCCTCTGCCAGCGCACAATCACCCTTGCTGTGAAAAACTTACTCCTAATCTCTAGCCTAAATCTCCCCTGGCGGAGCTTGAGGCCATTCCCTCTCATCCTGTCCCCTGTACCTTGGGAGAAGAGCCCAGCTCCCTCCTCTCCACAACCTCCTTTCAGGTAGTTGTAGAGAGCAATGAGGTCTCCCCTCTGCCTCCTCTTCTCCAGGATAAACACCCCCTGCATTCTCAGCCGTTCCTCATAAGGCTTGTTCTCCAGCTCCTTCCCCAGCTTTGTAAGCATATTTCAAGTTTGAGAAAGAATTATTCTCTTTAACATATATTTCCATTGCAGTTTAACTGAGAAAAAAAATGTTTCTGAAACAAATATTGTCCCTAAACAACCGCAGCCTTTTTACTTCCTTACCCAGCCCAGCTCTGATGAGGTGCAATGAGCTCCTGGTCCTGTGTGACTAGAAATGCATTTATGAGACTCAAGTTTAATTGTCCCATTCCAAACAAACGTGCCTATATGCCACAGCAGATATCCCCAAATGCTACGGTAGAATTTATGTCAATAAGCACAAGATCTAACAAAAACACGTCAGTGGGGACCTTTGCTTTGTGAGGAATGCGCGAACTGATCGTTTGTAGTCAATACCCACAAACAGCACAAAGACTTTCCTGATAAAAGATCTGTCACTTTACCGATAAAAATTCTTTCCTCGTCAGACAATTGAGGGCGGGTGAAATATTTTCAAAACCTGAGGCTATGAGATATACATATGCCATCTTGATTAAACATATGGAATGCATACTCAAAGAAAAGTCAACTGGAGTCCTAGTTGAGTAATCAAAACACCCAAGCTGAGAGGGGTTAACATGCAAGGATCAGCTCTGAACTTTGAAGTTTTCTGGTCTTCATTTTTCCTAATTAAGGCAAGATTTAATAACCAAGCGACTGTACAAACTATGTACTTAAACTCTAGGTTTGTTTCCAATTTTGTTGGGAATTCTCAGCAGATTCCAAAGAATCAGTACCACCCCCCCAATAAGTTCACCTACTAAGGTGGATTGATTTTTTTTTTCTTTTGTCTGAGGTACAAGGGCTGAATGCCCACGTTTCATCTTTTCTTTTTTGCCATCACCTCTTCTATATAGTTATTACATAAACCTCAAACAAAAGAAGATAGCTAAAGATGCATGAGGAATACCTTTGAATTACCATAGGAGAACAACTTCAGCAAAGTTATGTAGGAAATACAAAAAAAAAATCTTCGTCAGACGAAATAATTTAAATATTTGTATATCTTCATTTTAGATCAGGGAACAGCATCACATTTGTTGTAGAAGCATTAGCTCCTGATACATCCCTTCAGATTCTGATGCTCTTTGTTTATAAGTGGATGGTCCCTTTTCTTCTTTCCTCGCCTCAGAACAAGGTGTTTACTGTACAGGGAAAGGGGCCCAACTCAACTCAGCATCTGAACACATTCTTCTGTCTCTCTTTAAACGATAATTTTATATCATATATAGACAACAAACCTCCATGCTACTAATTGACTTACAGAGAAAAAGTCGGTATGATAACAGCAGATTAAAAATTTCTCCAGAGTATAAGTAAGTTTCTGACACTAAAAAAAAGTAAGTTTAACCAGCTGATTGAGTTCAAATGAATTCCACATTTACTCCATATATTAGTTCATGACAAAGCTTAAAATACAATTCCAAGGCACCTAACTGGAATGATTGCTGGAGCTCAAAAGTGCACATTGAAAAGTAGGATAGAAATCCAGTTGTCTTCAAGGCATCGTTTACCACCCAACAGGAACCCACCTGTAATTCAAACCTGGAAGATGCTTTGTATCCTATTTCATTGAATTGTATTCTTACTGATACCAAGGACCACAGATCTGTAGCATATTTCAGAAGCTGAAAAATGAATTGTAGAACAACCAGGCTGGAAGAGACCCACCGGATCATCAAGTCTAAGACCCACACAAATGTATAAACTGTATAATATACATATTGTGTATATATACACGAATGTATAAATGCAAAACCAAAATACCTGTGCAAGAACCTGTCCGCTGTCCACAACCACATGGTACCAATACCTAAACCTTATGTTTATTGGAAATTTCTTTGGGAACTCACCTTGTTCATGTGGATCTGCTGCTGGTATTGTTTCTGCTTCTCCAAAAACTGTTGATGCTGCTGCTGGATGACCAGCTGAGCCAAAGTGCTCTGAGGAAGAGGAGCTGACTGGGTTCGATTCAGCGGCCTGTGGCGAGGCAGTTTGTGAGCAGCCCTTATGCCAGGTGAGACTCTCTCCTTTGCCGCTAAAGGAGATTGTGGGTGAAGAGGAACCGCTCCTGCAAAACAGGGACATTTCACTCCCATGTGAAGCACAACAAACCGATAGTTCTAACAGGAGAGAAAGCTTTCAGTGAAAAGAGGGGTGTACGTTGCAGAACTCTGCATCAGCACTGATGCAGGGGGGACATGTACCACGTGCCTTGACACGCTGGGACGTTCAGCAGCTGCAAAAGAATGTGATGAAGTAATCATTTTCTCTTCTGTAATCACTGAATTCTTTCAGACTAACAGACTCAGGCAGAATCATTAAGGCAGGGAAACAAAACCGCTGTCCTTTCTAATCCCATCCTCCCAGTTTTCCCAAGACTTAGGACGTCTAGTTTCTGCATTACCACATTTAGTTTCACATGAATACAACCGTCATTCAAACCATTTTAAATTATTATTGTGTTGAATCCTTGATCATTACCAGTCACAAGCAGTTTTTTCTGTCTCATTTGTTCTTTCAGTAACAGATGCTGCAAGAGAGCTTGGTGGCTGCTATTTGGTTTTCCCTCCAAAGCAACGTGAGGATGAGCTGAAGATGAAGGAATGTTCCCCCCATACTGTCCAGCCAAGGCCACTCCTTGTCTGAGCGACTGGGTCTCCCCCTTCTGCTTTTCTTTGAATGACGATGAAGCCTGTGAAAGAACAGCAGTGCTGGTAACTGCTTCTCATACACCTGAAACTCCGCTCGATTAGATGGGCTGACATCACACATTATGAACACACAGGCAGAAGAAAAGGTTAAGCATCTGCATCTTACACTTTGACCATGAGATGAAACAGAAGGATGAACATGCTGGTTAAACGTAATACTGTGAGAAACCAAGTCACGAAACCACCAGCAAAAAAATCAGCAATGACAGCGAAAGCATAAGGAGCTACTCGTTAGAACATTATTAATGAAAAGATCTAGCCTTAAAATTCCTGAAGACCTTCCCCCAGCCTCCTGCGCAGGAAAACAGCCAATCAAAGGGAATAGTTCCCATTGCGTTTGGAATTAGTAAGACTTTTCTTTTTTTCTATAACTTTCCATCAGACAGCAAGCCAATCAGCAAAACGAAATAATTACCTGTAGTAATGGGAAGCTATTACTTTTCCTGGAGCACTCCCTGACTCCCTGAAGGACAGGCACAAATGTAAATTTTACCCTTTGCAAAGCAAATTTGTAGAGTTAAACTCTCATCTACGGAATCATCAGGAGCTGTGGCAGCGTGTGGCATTTTCAAGTGCCCTTATGAGCTGCAGTTATTGATTTAAGGCTTTGGGAAGTTTTGGCCCTTCAGCATTGCAAATATACTTTATATTTCTTTGTTCTTTGTCTAGTTAAAAAAAAAATATTTTTTCAAAGAGCGGTTTCAAGCAGAATAACAAGTTTTATAGCAAGAATAACAACAGCCTAAGAGAAATAAGCAAGTTGAGCCTTGCCCGTAAGCACTTTGGGGATGTCATGGTAAAAACAGGTATCTCTGACGTTCCAAATTCCATAAATTCTAACAAGGCAATACAAGGTTTTCACTAATATTTTTCGAGTGTATGCTTACTTCACACTCTCCTATCACCCCTTCCTGAAAAGCAAACACCAAAGAAAACTTTACATGCAATTTGCAACTGCTTATACGGGTAACAGAAATAAACACCAATTGCATAAATCAAACCCTTTCTGTTTTTTCCCAAAGGCCAAACGTAATATTTGAAGCCACATCAAAAGCTCATATGACTTGACATATTTTCATTTCCATTCCAAAAACGTATTTTCATTTCCATTTTAAAGCTATCAAATTTCTTTGAACTGGTTATACTTTCTGTGAAATGGTTAAGATGTTTTTCATGGTATTGTAAAGAAAAGTAAGCGCCACTTATTACGATCAGTTAAATTTTTCCACACCTTAAAAACAATAATTTGCTTACAAATACCTCATGAAAGGCTTCTAGAGAAGCGATTTGCAGCTTATACAATGGGTCTTTTCCAACCTGGTGATTCTATGGTTCTATGATTCTTTGTAAAGTTTATATCTGATGTTAAAATGTTGGATTGCAGCAATATATTTTCGGTGAGAACAGTAAACGTACTGAAAAAGCCATAAAATAACATGAAGCTTTAACTTGAAACTCCTTTTAGCACTGAAATGAAGTAGCACCTATTACAAATCATAGTGGATTTTAGAGATGTATTTTTTAACACCATAGAAAACTCTACTTTCCAAGTATTTCTTTAGAAGTTATTCATTTACATTCCAAGAAATTTAAATTGCTAAAATTTCTTCAGAATTCATATACGGTTGTATAGAAACATCATAAGTTAATATAATTAATATAAGTATTATATTAATTTATTAGTTAATATCATAATATAAGTATTTTACATGTTTTGCTGGACATCAGAAATGTAAGTTTTGAGCACTGGTAAAATTTTCGTATATTTTATCGAGCCGCAGATTTACCAGGTAGGGGTCATCATATAAATTGAACTTTTATACTAAACAATCTCCTCATATACTTTTCATAGAATCATAGAACCACCAGGTTGGAAGAGATCCACTGGATCATCGAGTCCAACCATTCCTATCAAACACTAAACCATGTTCCTCAGCACCTCGTCCACCCACACCTTAAACCCCTCCAGGGAAGGTGAATCAACCATGTCTTTTAACCATGTTAAAATCTTTTACCTAATTGGCAGAGATAAATGCAATTCATGTGGCCCATACTTAGCTAGAGCTCCACACTGGGACTCATTTATTTATGATTAAGAACCATTATTGCTTTTAAGCTGTGCCCTTAAATGTTCAGATGTTGCCCAATGCAAAGAACAGTCTGTTTTCTATTCTGAAATGCTGATGTTCTAAAATGCTATAAGAAGAGAACAGCCAAAAAGTAGGTTTTCTGGAAGCAAAAGCAGAGAGGGAGGCTTGAGACTGGTCACTTACGCTGATTTGAGGTTGCACTGCTGGAAGTCCCAAGGTGATGTTGGGCAGAGAAGGGGATGTGTACAGACTCAATAAGTTCACCGATTCATCCTGTATCAAAAGGCGCTGCTGTGAAATCAGATGCTGGAATAAAGAGGGGAAAAAAAAAAGTATAATCTCCAAGCTCTTTAATCTTCATTATTTTATCCTCATTATCCTGCGACATCGAAAGCCAATTATGTATCATGCATTGGTTTGCATCCCAATGGGGTTCCGGATAAGGAAAAGCACTGTCCCTGTGAAAAAGCTGATGCTATTTATTTTCTTAAGAAAACAGCTGATGTGTGTCTGGGATTATTTCTTGGTTAGCAAATGTAATTCCCATGCAAAACCGAAATCCTGAGGATTTCTAGACCATGACTTCTCATCAAGTTTTTATCAGCTCAACCTCAGTTCTTCTTATCAGCTGCATTCTCACTACTGGAAATTCAGTGCTAGCTTAGCCGACAAATTAAGGAATATATCTAGTTGAATCAAGGATGTCACGAATATGGATGCATTATTACATCTCTAGTATTTCATGATTATTATAATTTTTGTTGTAAGGTATGACATGTGCTTTCTACCTCGTCCACGTATTTTCTTACCCAGATTGTGACATGAGGAAGTTTCAGGCACATTATTTACTTACATCAACACTGGAATTTTGGGTAGAAAGTGAGGTTGATTGCCACATTTGCCATTTTAAAAAAAAAAAAAATCTATTTTTTCTTATATGTGCATATATAAAAACCCAGCATTCTGTCTTTCTCTAGTGGTGGGATCTGAACTCCCCTCAAGTTAAAACCTTTAACGTTTCTTTTGAAGCTTTGTGATATAATTTTCAAGGACATGGAACTGCTGATATATTTTTAATTACTGTCAAGTAAAACCAGACATTCTCCAAAGATCCCCCCCCTGCCTTTCCATTCTAGATTCACTGGGAAGAAACACAAAAAAAAAAATTACACTACCACAACAGGAATCTTTTTGAAGCCTTTGCCTCTCTGCTTTAACAGTCATGTTTTTCAACATGTGGTCTAGTAGAGTCGCTTGAATTACATTTTCTGTTTAACTCTTGCTTCCCTCCCAGAACTTTAACACAATAAGAGCTACAAAGGTCTTATTAGACTTAGGAACTCTGGCATGATATGGTCCCCAAGGGAACAACATCCTTGAAAAAGAATACCCTGTGTAACAGTATGACACAGTGACTGCTTTCTTCCCAAACAAAAAGCATATGGGACTCCAATAATAGACCACCTCCAAGAGGGATACTGCACACTCGGGCTTTGACTAAAGTAAATATAATAACTTGTCAAGCATGTTGTGGGGAGCTGTAGATTTTCCCCTGGACGAACCTGGAATATCAATTAACTCCGTAAAATACTTTGGGCTAATACAATGCGACTTCAGACCGTCACCCGAAAAAGTGGTTAAGCATGAAAACACAGGATGTTATTCCAAAACATAACCTTGCTCATACGGTTTGTTTGGAGATATGACCTAGCATTGAGACAATAACAGTAGAAGTCTATCTCTGTAATTTTCTTTGAGTACCTAGGGAATGCCAGCAGATAGCATACAAAATAAAGAAGCTTCGCTTGTATATTACAATAATTCCTGGCTAAAAGGGCCTTGCATGGATAACATCCACCTTTGGCCATGAATAAAACCAAGTATGTAGACTTGTAAGAAGATTTGACAAGTCTCGGAGATATTATCGAGGGAGACTACAAAGTTTTAACTGAAGAAGGACACTGCAGCAGCTCTATCCCCTCAAATATAATAAAAACTGTAGCAACTGCAGCATCCACAGCCACTTCAAAAATGCACATTTCCTTTTTGGTTTTCTGTGTCCCACTATCAACTTCTAAGATTTGAAATGACAAACTTAATAGTGACGATGTGTATAGCATTAAAGCACATCCCACATTAAGGTCATAGAATCATAGAATAACCACGTTGGAAGAGTCCCACCGGATCATCGAGTCCAACCATTCCTATCAAACACTAACCCATGTCCCTCAGCACCTTGTCCACCTGTCCCTTAAACACCTCCAGGGAAGGTGTATCAAGCCCCTCCCTGGGCAGCACGAGGGGGACTCGATCTTGTCATGTACTACAGGAGTTTAATATTAAAACCAGAAATTTATTAGAAAGAGCATTTCCATCCGATTGTTAATGCTGCTAATAATCTATCTTTACATGTGTGGAGGTAAATGATTTAAAAAAATATATATTTTCAGGTCATGTCAGCCCAACTTCCAGATAAACCTCATCACTCAAAATATGTTTAGTAGCCCACCTGATAGATGAAAGTCCTGCACATGCTAAGGCACAACCGCATGACCCCAGCTACAGCTTCTCTTTTAACACAGTTGACAACACCTTGAAACGATAGTACAAACTGGAGTTGCCAGCAGTGTCATTTGGCAGCACAATGGCTAAAACATGGTCTTTCTCCTCCATGGAAACTTAGTGGTTTGCGCTGGCAGCTAAATTACCCCAACCAGCAACCACCCTACTTGCTCCTCTACATATTTGCTCACTGGGCCCATGGATCCAGCTTCCTCATACCCAAACCAGCCTGTCAACACAGTTACCTTCTTTCTTAGAATAGAATACAATGACTAATGGTTTACAACGGCTTCTAGTGATAGGACAAGGGGGAATGGGTACAAACTGGAGAGGGACAGATTGAGACTAGACATGAGGAAGAATTTCTTCATGATGAGAGTGGGGAGGCACTGGCACAGGTTGCTCAGGGAAGCTGTGGCTGCCCCATCCCTGGAGGTGTTCAAGGCCAGGTTGGATGTACCTTGGGCAGCCTGAGCTAATGGGAGGTGTCCCTGCCCACGGCAGGGGGGTTGGAACTAGATGATCTTTAAGGTCCCTACCAACCCAAACAATTCTATGATTCTATGTTCTAAATGTAACAGCACACAATGATCACCAAGTAACCATGATTAATTATTGTACTTCTATTTCAGTTCCTGCTGAGAAGCAGGAATACCTATTTCATATGTATGTGTGTGTTTATATGTACACTAACACATTAAATGTGGAAGAGGAAACAGTTTGGCTTTAATACTTCTTAATTGTGGGGTGACAGTAGGGTCGCCAAAGCTTTGAATATTCACACATTCTTATTCTTAAGGTTTTAGGTGTGGGGTTTTTTTTCACCAACTAATCAAATTCTCTACACTTATATTTAAAGCAAACCCCATCAGTTGGTCAGAAAAATACACATTTTCATAGAATCATTGAATCATAGAACAACCAGGTTGGAAGAAACCCACTGGATCATCGAGTCCAACCATTCCTATCAAATACTAAACCATGTCCCTCAGCACCTCATCCACCCGTGTCTTAAACTCCTCCAGGGAAGGTGAATCAACCACCTCCCTGGGCAGTCTCTGCCAGTGCACAATGACTCTTTCTGTGATTTTTTTTTTCCTAATGTCCAGCCTGAACCTCCCCTGGTGGAGCTTGAGGCCATTCCCTCTCGTCCTGTCCCCTGACCCTTGGGAGAAGAGCCCAGATCCCTCCTCTCCACAACCTCCTTTCAGGGAGTTGTAGAGAGCAATGAGGTCTCCCCTCAGCCTCCTCTTCTCCAGGATAAAACTGCCACTAGCAATTTGCAAAGAGCACCTCAAGGAGCTGAGTTTTAGAAGCCCAAAGCTGTGGGGTTGTGCAAATCAAGGGTTTGTTTATCTGCCATGCACATCACTTATGTCTCCTCAGGCAATATGCTCGGAAATGCCGCTCTGCAAAGCACAACTGAAAAAAGAAACTGATCTGAAGCCTCGTTACACCAACTGGAAACTTTGTGTTGAGTTCAACGGCTTTTGACTAGGCTGTGAATGTCTAATATTAATCATTCCACAAGACTAAGGCTGGTCGTCCCTCTGAACTCCAGGGACGTGCTGTGCAGGGGCTCAATCCTGTTTGCATTTCTCATGCAAGTTAGATTTGGCCCCAGCACAGCAGGTGACCTGAAAGCGTTCGGCACGCTATGAGAGACAAATAGCTACTGCGGTGAACCTTGATGATACTGGAGACAACTGGGCCTAATCAAAACAGCGTTTTATTTATAAGCTGCAATTAAAATCCTGAGTTTAACTTTGAAATCTCACATAATGAGGCCACTGTTTTAACAAACGGTACTGAAAGTACCATTAAGGGAACTGTGATAGTAAAAGATTATCTGCAAAAAAAAAAGTAGCATTTGCAGTGCACCTTTTTTCCCATTCAAAAAAATGTAGATGTCTACCCACCAGTTTGTTTGTTCCAGAGGATAAAAGACTTAAAAGTCTCACTATTCAAATGGAAATAGCAAAAAACCTCTATAAAAATCTCTTTCATTACCAATAATGCTCTGATTTCATCTACGCAGTAGAGTGTAATCATTTACGGCACTGATTCATCTTTTCCTGGTAAATGGCACTGTCAGACCAATCTATTTTTCCAGCAAAAAGTGTTTTATTTGCTGCCATAAAAACCCAAAGTTATCCACCCACTCAGATATGAGCACAACCCTTACTGCAAATATCCCAATTATGAAACAACAGTGATGTGAGTCATGCAGGATTACAGCAAAACAAGTGATATTTTGGATGATTTGGGAACACTTAGCCTATTATTAGAAACTTTTGTACTTTGTGTATCGGATGAAAAATTGATTAGATTGGTAGCCTTTGAGAGCTGGCAGCTAACGCTAAACTGAAAAAAAGAGATATATAGCAGCTCGGCTGCTGTTAAACTACCGGAGAAAATCCCACTGAAATCAAAATGCACTAAAGTTGAGAATTACGGGGAAATGTTTGAGCCCACAGGACCACAATATTAACAGTCAAGTAATCAGACAGGTAAAGAAAGCCCCAACTGGAGCCAGAAGTAGAAGTCAAGCAGTTTCAGCTTCTTCGCTGCTTCCAGCGAGCTAAGTGACCGACTCCTGCCAGGATACATGAAGCACTTTATCATGCTAAAAATATCACAAAATAAAAGACGCGTCAGAACTTCATCTCTGGCCTTCATATGAAGAGATGGTGTCCATGTAGGAAACAAAGGTGGAATTTGCCCAAGATGTTTTAAGTATAATCCTAGGTTTTCTGGGAATCAATCCTTACTTCTTCAGGAGCTTATTAGGCTCATGACAGGAACGGTTGGACTTGATGATCTGGTGGATCTCTTCCAACCTGGTTATTCTAGGATTCTATGATTCGAGCCTCTGTGATTGTACATAACTATAACTTCTCATGTTCAGCACCATAAATGCAAGTGATTGGCAATGACGTGCTCTATTAATAAACAAATAAAACTCCCCAAAACTCCCCAGCTGGATATTACCAGTCTGACCAGGCTATATGCATGTCTGGGGGTAGCTCCACACTGTGGGGAAGAGCTGAGAAAATAAAACATACAGAGCAACCAGGCACTGTATATCAGTCCGAGACATTATTCACTTCCCATTTTGTAGCATCCTCAAGTCAATACAAGATCCAATTTGACAGGATTTCCTGATTAACACGGCAGTAGCATCCACACACACAAAAAAACTCCTATCTAAAATATGTCAAACATTAAAATATAACTTTAATTCCACTGAACTAGGATCTGATCTAATCCAAATGACGTATCTTACTCTGTATCAATTAATTTCTTTGCCATCTCATACAATAGGGCTATGAGGCAAGGCCACATGTTAGCCATCAATGCAATTTTTTTTTTTTTGTTTTCGGTTATGGGCCAGAGAGAAGCTGCTAATCAGTGTGCAGAGGTCACCCACCTGCCCCCTGGATCATAGTTCACACACACAATTAATTCATTATGGGTAAAAGTCACTGCTAGAGGTTGAACTGCCCATTCCAGGTTTTTTGGTTTTTTTTGAGGTGAATGTCCTGCCACTGACCTGGAGAAACAGCTCCATTAGTCAAAACTCTGCTGAAACAAATTTTCTTATGCAATTTTTCTAGCATAAACAGTATAAAACAACAATTAATAGAAAGCTTGGCTACCAAAAAAGGAATTGTTGTAACAACAGGTATTGGATACAGGATATTGCAGAATTTGTTTCTCTCTTAGCTACATTAATTGTCCCTTTACAATATTGCCACAGAAAGCAGGAATTGGTCTATGCCAAACGAGGTATATCACAACTGATTTACCAGATGCATTCCTGTTGTTCTGGGCACATATGTGTGAAATAAGGAGTAGTTAAGATCTCTTCCATGTACAGTCTTACTTTACAAACGAAGTATTCAAAACTCTGGGCATGCCAGTTATGTCGGCAAGTACTGCCCTGATAAGGAAACTGAGCTACGTTAAAATAAAAAGCAGATATGAAAATGATTTAGTCTCCAAGCTCTGATACTGTAATTAAAAAAAAAAAAAAATCTATTTCAGCAAGACATCTGAACCTGGGACCACCTTAACTCCCAAGTGTCAGGGTCACCAATGCCTAAATCCCTCTTTTGTACATGGAAGTTCTTCAGCAGCACTGTGCAACTCTTCGGATTATCCCAGAACATAATGTTCTGCAACACAGATGCCTCCAAGTTCCTTCCACAGCTCCCTCCCACTCTTCCAGTAGCATTACTGCTGCTTTTCTTCAGACTTCCGTTACTAAAGAGTCTCCTGAACACACATCTCATATACGAAGATGCATCTCATATCTCACATAGTCTGATGTCTGTCTACAGCGTCCTTGTATCCCTGATTATTATATCTTCTGTAATTACTCTGCTTCTAAGTATCATCAAACTGAATTTCAGGTCACCCTAGTAAAGAAATCTGAGCAACCACCCAGTAAAGAGAAGGAGTCTTACCTCAGCTTGAATGTTAGATGGAAAAACTGGGGTTTCGTTTTCTGTTACACTGCTGCTCGGACCATTGCTTGGGGAACTCGGACCTGATCCAGGGGAGCTGCTACTCACTGAAGATTCTGAAAAACAGATTCAGCAGACATCAGTCTCACACTGGAAAGGAATAAATGATCTTGTTTAATTGTATATTCTTTATAGCACACGGGGTTTTTTGCCATTGAAATGTAGGCATTGTTTATGCTATTTACTTATGTTAAAAGATTTTTAATTGACCTTCTATTTCCATAGAAATTTTTCATGGAAAGGAACGTTGGGCACTGTCAGAGGCTGCCCAGGGAGGGGGTTGATTCACCCACTAGAGGGGTTTAAGGGACGGGTGGATGAGGTGCTGAAGAACATGACTTAGTGGTTGATAAGAATGGTTGGACTCTATGATCCTGGGGGTCTTTTCCAACCTAGTGATTCTGTGATTTCCTTTAGTTTTAATTTTTGCAGTGCTAACAAGGGGAGCTGCTCTTGGTCTTTCCCCTTCTGATCTGACTGCTTCAAAAAGGAAAACTTTACAACTTATTTTTCCCACAAAGATGGCATGTTACTCAGTAACAGACAGAGATACAGACATAGAATGTGTAGAAAGAAAAGAAAGCCTTTCCTTTGTAATTGCAAAGAGTCCTGTTTCTGTAAGAGATCAAAATGACAGAGATAGCAGGTTTGCAAAGGTCATGATAACATGTCGTCAATTCACGAGGCCTCCTGCCATCCCCCTTGTGTTTACAAAGGTGATGAGCCCACTGCAGACTAATCTCAGAATCACAGAATCATAGAATCACCAGGTTGGAAGAGACCCATTGGATCATCGAGTCCAACCCTTCCCACCAGTCTCTAAACCATGTCACTCAGTACCTCATCCACCCGTCCCTTAAACCCCTCCAGGGAAGGCTAGTCAACCACCAACCTGGGCAGCCTGTTCCAGTGTCTGATGACCCTTTCAGTAAAGAATTTTCACTAAAGAATTAGCTGTAGAAAATTCTAATCCGGAAATAGAGAAACTGCCTTATTTGATTGCTTTCATACTTACATTCACAACTATGTCCTGGTTTTACACATGACAGTGAAATGTTGTCATGAGAACTGTGTGCATGGGGACACTGATGTGAATTTGTTCATGTCGTGCCCTGTTTCCATCTTGGTGTGACATAGAATCATAGAATCACCAGGTTGGAAGAGACCCATCGGAGAATCAAGTCCAATCATTCCTATCTAACACTAAACCCTGACATAATTCTGACACAGAGAGTTAACTCAAATACACGTCTGACCGACTAGTAACAGTTGGTTGCATAAACATATTGATAATTCATATTGCAAATTTTCCTTCAAATCAACAGATAAGGCCTTGGCAGCATTTAATCCTAAGGATCAAAAATAAGAGGACTCTAGAGTGTTTGAGAACTTGGATGCAAAATTCTGTAAAATAATATCTGTGACAATATTTACCATTTTGCAATACCAAACATAAGAGAAATTTCATACAATCATAGAATCACTAGGTTGGAAGAGACCCACTGGATCATCAAGTCCAACCGTTCCCATCAAACACTAACCCATGTCCCTCAGGACCTCATCCACCTGTGCCTTAAACCCCTCCAGGGAAAGTGAATCAACCACCTCCCTGGGCAGCCTGTTCCACTATCCAATGACCCGTTCTGTGAAAAATTCTTTCCTAATATGCCTGTGCCTTGCAATCCATGGTTCAGCCACTCTGTCAATTTTTAAGTTTAAGGGCAGGAAAAACATTGAAAAGAAATGCTGGTTTTGTGCTTGTTATTAGCTTTTTCCTTTTCTGTGAGAGATGGGAAGTGGGACATGTAAGACCCAAAATGCTGTCGTTGCAAAGAAGACACAAACTGAGGGAAGGGGTTATTTTTATTTTCTTCTTTGATGTCCCTTGCCACCAAGAGTCTACCATTTATGCATTTACTCATTCATATTACATTTATTCATTCATATTTATTCATTTACTGTTGTTAAGTACTGTTTTCCAAGCTGGTTCAAGAGTATGGCTTTCCAATTGACAATGACTTTTAATACGTGGTAGAAAGCTGTAGATTACAAGCTATTTATACATAATGATTTATTTAATACGGTTTTCTTTCCAGCAGGATTTAAAAAAAATACAATCTTTAATTTATCCATTTAAATTACAAAATACCACTATTCTGTGAGCAGTCACAGCTTGATATAGACTTTTACCATTCTTAATTACCTGTCACCTCAAAGAGTCGCTTCTTGAATGAACTGACAACGTTTCCATCCTTCCTCCTGAGTAAAGGACTGCTTCTCCTTTCCGCCACCTTCTGTTTTAACCGTGAACGTACTTTCAAGTTGGGTTCTGAAGCTGGAAATAAAGAGAATAAAAGAAATGATTAGAAATCAAATTAGTGCTTCATGTCATTCCCTGTAGGATCTCATCTGGACATGGTCTAGTGTTTGATAGGAATGGTTGGACTCGATGATCTGATGGGTCTCTTCCAACCTGGTGATTCTATGATTCTATGATTCATCTGATCCAAGGAGGGTTTGGAGGTAGAGATTTTACTCTCCATCCTCTCAAGTCATCCTGGGGCTCCTCATACAACTCCACTTTAGATTAGAGGCTAGGAAGAAGAGAGCTGAAAAGCTTCAGATCCTAATATTACTCTCCACCCGTTTCAACTCTGAAGTTACCCATTAATTATTGCTCACACCATAAGCACTGACCACAGATACATGCAACTTTTATTATACATCATTTTTATCTCTCCTGTAGGTGAAAACTTGGAGGGAGACACAGCTTGGAACTCAGAACCTTATAATCGGATTATGGTCTGATGACAGAAATACAGAGAAACCCCCACTGGGGCCTTTTGATTTGCCTTATAAATTATGACAAGTCTCATTGGCAGAACATTTCTTGGTCAGCAATTTTAGGCCCAGAACTTCAATATTTTCTGCGTGAACACACCAAGCAACTAGATTTATGGCAGTGTCCTAAGAACATTTACACAGAAAAATACATGGTCTGCAAATGAAGAAGTAGGATTGATTCCCAGAAAACCTAGGATTATACTTAAAACATCTTGGGCAAATTCCACCTTTGTTTCCTACATGGACACCATCTCTTCATATGAAGGCCAGAGATGAAGCTCTGATGCGATTTTTATTTTGTGATATTTTTAGCGTGATAAAATGCTTCATGTATCCATTCATCTGTTCTTCTAAGTAAATCGTCTATCAGACAGACTGCGAAAAGCTAGTGAGACATAATTGCGGAATAGGATTTGTTTGTATTTCCCTTTCTGGAACTGAGGCTTGGCAAGCAGTGTCTCAAAGCAGAAAGAGCTGGAAACTGCGATCAGTTCTCCTTCCTATGCACAGACCTAAGACCAGCCCCGAAGAAGGAGCAAGAGTTCACAGAAGAACAAAATAAATGAAGCCTTCACTCGGTTCAGCATTGCACCATTCGTCACTTTGGGCAGGAACTCAATCCTCCACTGCTCATTCCAGTCCCTCCCCAGCATGTAATCTGTTTCCAGCTGTCCCACTTGTTCCCTAAGGGATGGGGACATTAGAAATGCTCATGTGAGAGCAGAGGGGCTGTGCCTCCACCAGTTTGCTGCTGTAACCTGCAGTCGTGCCCTGGCATTCGTCACGTACCACAAGGCTCTTGGCAAGCACTCCTGCCTAAGTGGCCTGTGACTTGAGTGAACTTCAGAACAAGATACACTGGAAATCTTCACTAATGACAATATAAAGAAATTTCCTTGTTATGAGTTGCTCTCATTATTAAGACTAATGGTTCTACTGATGGCACACAGGTAACTTGTTTGCTAAGATGCTATTATGGGGTTGTTCAGCCTAGAGAAGGGGAGGCTGAGAGGAGACCTCATTACTCTCTACAACTACCTGAAAGGAGGTTGTGGAGAGGAGGGAGTTGGCCTCTTCTCCCAAGGGACAGGGGACAGGATGAGAGGGAACAGCCTCATGCTCCGCCAGGGGAGATTTAGGCTAAAGATTAGGAGGAAGTTTTTCACACAAAGGGTCACTGGGCATTGGAATAGGCTGCCCAGGGAGGTGGTTGATTCACCTTCCCTGGAGGTGCTTAAGGGACAGGTGGATGAGGTCCTGAGGGACTTGGTTTAGTGTTTGATAGGAATGGTTGGACTCAATGATCCGATGGGTCTCTTCCAACCTGGTTGTTCTATGATTCTATTAGCTACAAACCCGACAACTTAAAATATAAAATTGGGAGAGATTATACTATATGCTTTCCACAGGGAACTCACCAAGGTATGATGCCACCTGGAAGAAAAGGTGCTCACTCCTTTGCACTTATGTTAATTTTGATTTCTGCTACTCTGTATTCTTAAAATCATAGAATCACTAGGTTGGAAGAGACCCACCAGATTATCGAGTCCAACCATTCCTACCAATCTCTAAACCATGCCCCTCAGCACCTCAAGTTTAGGAGGATATTTCCATACTCATGGAAAAGACAGACTGATGTGATACAAATTCACTGGAACACTCACTCACCGGAGAAATGCTCCACTCTATATGAATGTTTCATGCTTAGTCACAGCGATTGTCTTTCTATTTTTATCACATTCTCATCTTATTCTGTATCTGAATCAATCACATAAGCAGAGAAAGCGGACTTTGCTGTCACTGTCTGAATTTATGACACATCTGAGATGACAACTCTTGCATGAAAGAAGAAGATAGGTTTTAAATGGAAATATCAATTTGAAAATAAAAAGGTTTGGAGAAGAGTGGTTTTCAAATGATAAAATAAACATCTCAGTAAAAAATAAAGCCAAGGTTTGAAGAGTGTTTGCTTCAAATAGGAATGGTTGGACTCGATGATCCGGTGGGTCTCTTCCAACCTGGTGATTCTATGATTCTATAAATACTGTCTTTCTTGAACATCTCCCTTGGGGCACTGCCAGCTCCTAACATGGTACCAGCAAGGACTCGATGGCTGTCAGTAAGAATTCAGAATTCAAGAATAAAGTTTCTGTGCACTAAATATATAAATTTAACCAGCTTGAGGATGCCTGCTTCGACAATCAAAATGCATAACAGGGAAGCGGTTTCCTGATACTCATCTATGGAAATGTACTATTTTCAACTCTCTTCTAATAGTTAAGAAGGCAAAACCAAGTATCTCAAGCTTCAAGGATAGAACCACGGATGAAAATTTTAAATGTACACATGAGTGGCATGTTTTAGTGGTTGACAGGAATGGTTGAACTCAGTGATCCTGGAGGTCTTTTCCAACCTGGTGATTCTGTGATACAAGCCCCCAAAAAAAAACCAAAAAAGCCCCAAGACTAATCCTATAGCTTGGGAAACAAAAACGCTAGGGGAGAAAGAGAGGGATGGTTATAGAATCTGCTCTAAACTGTCACAGCGAGACAAGGCTCAGCTTGTTCACTTCACTCAGTGTGACTTGACATGTGCTCAAATATAGACATTTGATAGGAATGGTTGGACTCAATGATTTGGTGGGTCTGGTAATTCTATGATTCTATGATTTTTCTTACTCTTGGTCGAAAAATGTGGTGTGCAAGAGTGAACAATGAATTAATAACGACTTATCGATGAAGGAGTTTTTAACTGATGTCAACATCACTGTGCTTAAGCACCCACCCTTTTCACCAGACTTGGCTCCCTGCGACTTCAACCTCTTCCCAAAGATCAAGGCAATGCTCAAAGGAACCAATTTTTTTCGTTGGTAGAAGATGTGAAAGGAAAACCAATGGAGATCCTCAAAAGCCTTTCAGAAAATGATATGCAGAACCACACTGAATGTTGGCAGCATCATATTTCTTCACAGAAAGGGTCATTAGGCACTGGAACAGGCTGCCCAGGGAGGGGGTTGACTCGCCTTCCCTGGAGGTTTTTAAGGTGTGGGTGGATGAGGTACTGAGGGACATGGTTTAGAGACTGGTGGGAATGGTTGGACTTGATGATCTGGTGGGTCTCTTCCAACCTGGTGATTCTGTGGTGGTGATTCTATGATATGCAGCTGTGCGTCAACTCAGAAGGGAGCTATTCTGAAGGCAAGCACAGCTGATTTTCTTAATTTGGTAAATAAAAAGATTTACAGGCATAGTTTTGGATTTTTTGTGTGTGTCAGTATTCATATATATACACACAGATGTCCCCAAAGCACATACATTAGATTATTTTAGAAACTGTTTTAATCCTCTAGACTCTGAAATATGAGCAAGTGAGCAAAAAGTTATAAAAATTTTTAAAATTTTTTTCTTTTCCTACTAAAATTGCTCCCCTAGTATTTGCAAGGCACTTCAAAAGCCTTAGTGGCAAATGGTGAAAAAGTATTATAATTAATCTACCTTATGTTTCAAGTCGTTATGGTCGGACTCGATGATCCGATGGGTCTTTTCCAACCCGGTGATTCTATGATTCTAAGTGAGCGTTAGGTTCAATACTTTACTAATGGTTGTAGAAGTGGTCTATAGAGGAATAATGCTCAAAATAACTGTTTTGCACCAGCCACTCCTGTAAGTATTTCTGCTGCTCATTATAAGCACCTTTGCTCAGCTTAATTAATCCACTGCTGAGGTTGACTACATTCATCACCCAAAGGCATTCTCCACGTGGACAAGCACCACATGGGGAGCAGTGTCAAAAAACTTCTGAGCTCTGAGGCTAGAGCTCTACTCACCAGCTTGCTGTGGAGCAGCTCACTCATGCAGATACAAGCCTCTAAGAATTAACCTTTACTTTCTACGTTAACACCATAAAATCACTGAAAAGACCTTCATGCAGTCTTATTAATTTATGCAGTGATTCATCCATAAAGCAAGACACTGACTCAGCAAGACAATTAATGCACACGGCTAATTTCGTGTACACCAAAGGAAATCAGTTGATACCCATTCACAGATTCACTCGAGTGGACTTCAGGAAAGACTAACCCGATAACAATACTGTTTATATAACTCTGCAGCATAATTGGGAATAATGACATGTTGTACTAATAGGGCTTGTTCAGTCTCATCTCTATTACACTGTTTGTTCTCTTTTTAGTGCTGGTAATAATCACAGAATTATAGAATCATAGGATCATAGAACAACCAGGTTGGAAGAGATCCACCGGATCATCGAGTCCAACCATTCCTCTCAAATGAACTATTATTATTTCTATAATGAACTGGTACTACTCTTTAAATAAGTGCAAGTGGGAAACAGGTATGAAAGGCTGCCCAGGGAGGTTGATTCACCTTCCCTGGAGGTGTTTAAGGGACGGGTAGACAAGGTGCTGAGGGACACGGGTTAGTGTTTGATAGGAATGATTGGACTCGATGATCTGGTGGGTCTCTTCCAACCTGATGATTCTATGATTCCATGATTCTATATAAAGTATTGATTTAAACAACAGAAGATATTGCAGGAAACCCAAGGAGGACTGAGTACTTCGCTCCTTGGCATGACTTGTAAATATTTCTACAGAACTAAGGGCGTTGGTTCTAGGCGAAGAAGGAAAGTGTCTCGATATTTATCATCTTTTATGTCAGCTTCAGAAAGCAGGAAAAATGTTAGAAATGGAAAATATACAACCACCATCATCCCTCAGGTGAAAAAAAACCTATCCTCTTCTGAGAAACATGATATTGAAACACAAACACGAGAGATAGGAAAATGATTCAGAGAAGTCATTATGTCCTATATGCCACTTGGCTTAATATTAGCAATTTGCAGATACCAGCATTAAAGTATTTAGCCAGATTGCTCCCAAATGAGCTGAGTTTTTTTTTTTTTTTTTTTTTTTGACAGGGCTTTACTTCACTGTTTCTTTTTATTAAACACACAGAGATATTTAAGAAGAAGGGATAAAAGTCCTTTCTGCTCACGGGGAGAGGACATATATATGTAGGGAATGTGAAAGATAATAATGCACTACTTTCCGATGGTTCCTGGAACACAGTACTACTTTTGTATCAGAAGAGCGTGTGCCAACTTCAAATCAGTTTTTAATGAACCCAGGCAGGAAACGGGGGATGGGAGAGGGTGCAGAGCGAGCAGGTCCTCATCTCCAGGCTAAAGCCATATATAGAAAACCTGAAGAACAGAAAGTGAGCTTTTGTCCAGACTTCGAAAGGCTCGAAACTCAAAGCATTTCCTTTTCCTTGCTGGAAGGCTGGCTTAGGAAAGCTGGGGGGCAGTCAAGGCAAACGATGCTAAATTTGTCTCCAAAGACTCCAACAACAGCACAAGCAACACCGGCAAAACTCACATTTTACTCGAGCAAGATAAACTGTTCCCTATTGCCCAGGCACCAACCGTTATTACAAAGATAATTCTGAAACAATAACTTGGATTTCTCTAGCATATTTCAGTCATCAGAATCAATTATAAACAAAAGTGTCACGATCTGGAAGTAAATATTCACAGATATTTTCTATTTCTTCAGCTGTCATTTTTTTTTTTTAAGCTATGAAGGGTCTCATACTGATTTGAATATATTCTACGTCGTACTCTGTGCAGGAATTATTAATTGGTTTTACTCTGCCTTATATCTAGCAGGTATCATTAAAGGAATACATAGCCAAGGAATCTTCTTTCATACCACATAGTGATATTTTTGATACTATTGTACTAGCACAGATAAGCATTATGTCCATGACCTGGAGATCAAGGAAGAAGTCAAATCCTACCTTACTACTGAAAATAGTCAGAAGAGACATACCTAAGCTTCCCAAGCTAGTCTGAAGGTAGTGGACACTAACACAGGCAGAACGAAAGGCACAAGACACATTTAGGCACCATAAGAAAGGATAAATAAGAAGGTAAACTAGGCTTTGTCTCCAAAACTATGAATGCAACCAAAGCCAGGCAGAAAGTCAGAGAGGCAGAGAACACAGGCCAGGGACTAAAAACGCTTCCAGTTTCCTGAATCATAGAATCGCCAGCTTGGAAGAGACCCATCAGATCACTGAGTCCAACCATTCCTATCAAACAATAAACCATGTCCCTAAGCACTTCGTCCACCTGCACCTCAAACACCTCCAGGGAAGGTGAATCAACCACCTCCCTGGGCAGCCTATTCCAATGCACAATGACCCTTTCCGTGAAATACTTCCTCCTAATGTCCAGCCTAAATCTCCCCTGGTCGAGCTTGAGACCATTCCCTCTCGTCCTGTCACTTGGGAGAAGAGCCCAGCTCCCTCCTCTCCACAACCTCCTTTCAGGTAGTTGTAGAGAGCAATGAGGTCTCCCCTCAGCCTCCTCTTCTCCAGGATAAACACCCCCAGCTCTCTCAGACGTTCCTCTTGTTCTCCAGCCCCTTCACCAGCTTCGTTGCTCTTCTCTGGACTCGCTCCAGAGCCTCAACATCCTTCTTGTGCTGAGGGGCGCAGAAATGAATACAATATTCAAGGAGCGGCCTCACCAGTGCTGAGTCCAGAGGGAGAATAACCTCCCTGGACCTGCTGGTCACACCGTTTCTGATCCAAGCCAAGATGCCATTGGCCTTCTTGGCCACCTGGGCACGCTGCTGGCTCATGACTTTCTGGAGAACTATGAAGGAGTTTCTCCTTCTGAGAGATCCGATGGCCTCACAGCCTCTCCTCTGACAGACATGATTCTCACAGACATGTAAATAATCTCTGCTCAGCGTGGAGCTTCTGGCTTCTGCTCTGGCTTCCTGTAGGCAGCCACAGACTGTTTCAGCCACCTCCTCGTAGCTGAATATATTAGGCACAGCCAGGATGAGCAGCAACTTTTTGTTGTCCTCTGTGACTGATATTGCTATAGAAAGCGACATCCAGCTACAAGACAATACTGAACAATGAACACGTGAGACATCCTCCCAAGTAGCTGATAGACTGGTAGATAAGAGGGAGGTTCTTCTCCCTCTGTACTTAGCACTGGTGAGACTCCTCCTTGAATCCTGTGTTCAGTTCTGGGCCTCTCAGCACAAGAAGGATGTTGAGGTTCTGGAGCGAGTCCAGAGAAGAACCATGAAGCTGGTGAAGGGGCTGGAGATCAGGCCCTATGAGGAACGTCTGAGAGAGCTGGGGATGTTTATCCTGGAGAAGAGGAGGCTGAGGGGAGACCTCATTACTCTCTCCAACTATCGGAAAGGAGGTTGTGGAGAGGAGGGAGCTGGGCTCTTCTCCCAAGTGACAGGGGACAGGATGAGAGGGAATGGCCTCAAGCTCCACCAGGGAAGATTTAGGCTAGAGATTAGGAGGAAGTTTTTCACGGAAAGGGTCACTGGCAATGGAATAGGCTGCCCAGGGAGGTGGTTGATTCACCTTCCCTGGAGGTGTTTAAGGGACGGGTAGACGAGGTCCTGAGGGACATGGGTTAGTGTTTGATAGGAATGGTTGGACTCAATGATCCAGTCGGTCTCTTCCAACCTGGTGATTCTATGATTCTATAACAGCACCTAGTACAACTTCATACATTCAATGACTTCTAAATCCTTGTAATTTAAAATACCATTTCTGAAAGAGTTTTAAATTAGATTCATGAGCCTGAAAGCTATTTACACACACCCTCTAAAGCTCTTCCAAGAACTACACGGACCTGACCACTGGGTGGTCCCACCAAGGCAGGAGCACCAGATAAAGCAGTACAGGACGGAGAAACTTTGTTTTTCTGGCTCGCATCACCTCATGTGTTTTCAGCATATACCGAAACTGTTTCCTGTACAACCATTTGTTTTAAGGGAAGTATTGGTCATATGTGAAACCTCTTAGCCCTTTGCTTTATTTTACTTTTGTAAAAGGCAGAATGCTTTATTTTTTCAGACTATGGTAAATATCCATTCCCCAAATAAAAAAACAGGTTTAGTGAAACACATGGTAAAAAAGTTAATTAGATTAGAGGATATCTCTCAGCCCTTCAGCTCTCTTCAGGATAAGGAAACCAATTTAATGAGATTAGCAATTTTTCATTGATTTCCTAAAGAAGGTAAAAAAAAGGAAATATCCCCTGAAGACATTTGAAATGTCTAACTTTTCTTTATTATTCATTTAATTCTCTATGAAACGCAAAATTTCTGTTTTGCTATCCATGCAAACAAGAATTATCTTTCTAGGGATGATTTATTGAGCTAAGTATAGGAATTAGTGCACTGTTTGCATTTAGCCAGAATCAGAGAACTTTATATTTTCCATGAAACGCTGATCAATACCATGTAGTTCCTGTTGTGAGGCAAAAGAACAAATCTCTTGATGGAATTCTTAACGATCTCTATTCCTTAGCAGAGAAACAGCATCTCCTCACATTTGCACCAAATGGGCTACATGGTGGTTTCAATGAGTTTATGGTTTCATTGAGCTTCTTGAGTTCCCACTGATATCAAGTCTCCTGAAACCAGGTCATACTATGGTTATGAAGTTCATCTTAATCTTCTTCCTTGCAAACTAATATTCTTTTGTAATAATAAATAGGGGATTCATAAGTAAATCATAGAATCATAGAATCACCACGTTGGAAGAGACCCACTGGATCATCGAGTCCAACCATTCCTATCAAAATATCACTATGCTGTCCTGAAACACAGAATAAGAGAAAAAAAGATATAAAATTAATTCTCATCTTCTATGTATCTCTTTAAATTCTGTAATATTTTGCTCTTTTATAGCACTTATAGGAACGAAATTGCATCTGAGTTCTCGAGAGCTGTAAAGGGAAAAGCAGACAGTGAAATGAGTCTTTTAAGAGAGGGCATCTCTCATTTGAAGAGTTACATCCAAGTTTAGATTTGCACGAACATCAGTCCTTCTGGTTACCTCTCCACTGGTTTTTGTCACCCTCACTTCAGACCATATAGACCAGTGCAGATAGAATCACAGAATCATAGAATCACTCGGTTGGAAGAGACCCACCGGATCATCGAGTCCAACCATTCCCATCAAACACTAAACCATGTCCCTCACCATCTCATCCACCCGTCCCTTAAACCCCTCCAGGGAAGGGTATTCAACCTCCTCCCTGGGTGGCCTCTGCCACTGCCCAATGACCCTTTCTGTGAAAAACTTCCTCCTGATGTCGAGCCTAAACCTCCCCTGGCAGAGCTTGAGGCCATTCCTTCTTGTCCTGTCCCCTGTCACTTGGCAGAACAGCCCAGTTCCCTCCTCTCTACAGCCTCCTTTCAGATGGGGAGATGTGCTGAGAATATGATACCATACTTTCTGCAATCACAGTAAATAGCACTCTTCAGCCGAAATCCTCCTCCAACATCCACTGAATCACTAATTCTGCACAAGAAAATAGATGTTGTTTGGTGAAGAAGTGCCAGTGACAATCCCCTAGTCTCAAAAGTTGAGGCTTTTGCGGGGTCACAATTCGACCCCTAAATACAAGATTTATTTATAGAATAATTATCTACATTATTATGTTTTTCCCCAAGCCTTAGAAAAGAAGGGATTTATTAACAGGGGGATTAACACCGGATCATCAAGTCTAACCGTTCCTATCAAACACTAAACCATGTCCCTTAGCACCTTGTCCACCCGTCCCTTAAACAACAAGGATGGTGACTCAACCCCCACCCTGGGCAGCATCTGCCAGTGCCCAATGACCCTTTTCATGAAAAACTTTTTCCTATTAGATTTCAATCTACGAAAATACCCAACAGTGATAATTTATTGACGGCAGGCAAAAAAATTAACCTAATATTTCATTAATCTTCAAAATCCATGATGAAATATCACCCCTTTTTCTCCTAGTTTAAAGCAACATTGTCATCAGTAGATGAGATCTAGGCAGGTTTAGATTGCTAAGTGCACTCTTTAGAGTTGTCCCAAGGCATCACAGAGTACAAGATGCCAATAAAACAAAAGCAGCTAAAATATATCTATGTTGTTCTAGTAGGAGATGAGAGCTATTCAGCTCAAGAGGAGGAAGGCACTTCGGCTCCACTGAAGACAAATGAAAATATCTTTGGAATTTCAAAACCTGTTTGTCTAAGTTCTGTAGGCAAGGCTGACTTTGTCAAAGGAGCTCTTCACGTGAAGTGAAGAGGAAAAAAACCTCACCTGTTTAAAGTGTTAATTAAACATTGATCCTGGACCTTCACAACAAAACTGAATTAAAACAAGTTTACTTTTAGATAGAGTCTTTATGCTCTGGGATATAATTCCAATCTGCTACAACTTAATTAGCTAACTACACAACATAACCTTCCATCTGGTAGAGTAATTTAACAGGAATAATTGTGCAGCACCATAACTCAACGAGGCACTGAGGAAAACCATTGAAATGCTATTTCCTTTCCTTTGGAAGAGAATTATGTACAATTTCAGCATGCTTTGCATTTCTAACAGTTCGAGCCAACAGGGAGGTATCACTCTCATTTATATTGTTTTCCCATGAGAAAATCAAAAGCAAAGTACAAAGCTCGTGCCGCTGCTCATGAATGGCTCTCTAATACTTACATGGCTTTAGCCAGAACATGTTATTTGGCAGCTGAAACCCTTAATTAGAGTTGTGGGTTTGAACAGAATTTTCAGTGAGACTATGTTTTGCCGGAGTTTGGAGAAGTGCAATCTTCACTAACCAACGTCTTCTATTTTGGATGATCTGATACCATGTGATTTCCACTTTTCACTTCTCTCTCCGTCTCTCTCTATTTGACATCACCTAGATGTTCTTTGCTTTTCTAAAAGTCTTCGACTGTCCCTGCCCTAGGTACAGACAGTAGAGGAAAAAATCGAACAGTTCCCAATGACTTCAAAGAGCCTCAGATTTTATATGCAAAACTTTGTAACTTATTTATCCAGAGGGAAAAGACTTTGAAATGGCCATTAAAACCACTCCTCTTCATTTTCAGTACACACTGTGCTCCTAAAATGCTTTAGATTTCTAGAACTGCTCCCCGCTCCTTATTTAGGCTGTTTTCTTTAGGTTAAAAAGTCAAAAAGGTATGTAATATATGACTACTTTCTTATCAAAAAGCTATGCAAGCTGCTTGTTAATGCTGATTTATAAAACATTCTTGAAAACATACACAGTTTGTGTGAGAAAACCCTTATGTAGCCACATGAAGCAGCCCTTTGTAATTCAATTTGGCTACAGGCATTGGACAGTAAAAGGAGAACTCGGATAGTATTTAGATCAAGATTGTATAATTAGTGGAGCCAGCAGGAGGGTTCAGTATCTAGCAGGACAGAGTAATTACTGGCAAGGCAGAATGTGATGTATTTGCAAACAGTGGGATTTTTGCTAAAAGAGAAACACAGGGAAAAAAAAACTTTATCCAGGTCATCTTGAAACTGAGTAAGCATCACGCGCACGTGACTCCTTCGTTTCCTGCAATTAAAGGTAAGTGTTCAATAAAGCATTTTAGAGGAACAATCTTGCAATGATGGGAAGCTTATCCTGCTGAATCCTGGTACAGGCACTGGCAGCTTTCACGATATCAAGACATATCGACTCAAGTTCTTTTTCTACCAGTGTCATTAAGCCTACCCTAGCAAACATTTTTATTTAGCTTTAAGTTATCTCAGGAAAAATTTCCCTCTAACTCAAACTAAAGTGACAGGACATCCCACCTCAGCCCCAGCACCGTGATAGACCTGCAGCCCAGCCCAGCAGCTACAATGATATTAAATTTCCTTAGAGCTCCCGGCTTCCAGGGGCTGAACGATGCTTTTGGTGTGTTCCTTACACGAATCCAGAAGAAGTTGTTAGAAACACTTTATTTCAGATTCACTCCTCAATTACAAGTGGAAGTTTCTTCTCTTTCTAAACCTTCTTACTAATTATCATAGAATCATAGAATCACCAGGTTGGAAGAGACCCACCGGATCATCGAGTCCAACCATTCCTATCAAAATTATACCCTTTCAAGTTATTGATAGTGAATTTACAAAGGCCAAAAAAAAAGTCGGATGATTAATGTGAAGAGAAATCAAGGAAAAGAAGGGCTGAGAATCAGACTATCACTTTTTTTTTCCCCTTTTCCTACTCAGTAATAAGCACTGGTGATTTCCTTTAAGCAAATCACTTAGCCCAAATTTGTCAAGGAAAATATCCCAGGAAAACCAGGACTTGGGTACACAGGAATTCTTAGCATCCCTGAAAAAAAAAAATGGGATAAAACAAGGTAAATCATATCATGTTTGCCTTGTTTTCCTACTTGGATAAACAAAGCATCTCCGCCATTTACTGCGTTGGCTCATAAACTCAAGAGAAAAATAAAAGCTTTTCTCTGCTGAGCTTGATTTCTTCCTTTTGGCAGTAATTGAGGGTTTGTGATCCTCTATGTCTTTTTTTATTGAACTGAAGACCTGAAGAAACACAGCTTTTTCATATAGTTACTTCACAGGAGACTGTTTTCCTAGAAAATGCCAACAGAAATGGAATTTGGAGGCATGAAAGGAGAGGGGAGAAAAAACTTTCACACCCAAAATGTTATTCTTCTCAATTTCAACTGCTTCAATAAATTACTGAGTCACTGAGTGCAGGAAGAATAATGGTAAGGAAATATTCTAATTAATTTCTTTTTTATATAAAAAAAAAAAATTACATCTGTTGAGTTCTCATTCAGGAATCTTTCATTCTCATTGCACACGAGCTGCACTGTTATTCCACTGCCTAATCAGGTTAACTTAATATGGTTTATACAAAGTGATCTTCCTGACTCTTGCAGCGCAGAGTTCTTCCTCTCTTTCATCACAATATTAAACAATCCTTCATCTCCTCTTTTCTTTTTC
The DNA here is from genome assembly GCA_033558105.1 of Coccyzus lansbergi. NCBI lineage: Eukaryota > Metazoa > Chordata > Aves > Cuculiformes > Coccyzidae > Coccyzus > Coccyzus lansbergi. The sequence continues at coordinate 244,408 of JAUMJK010000509.1, forward strand.
CTGTATGAAATTACAGAATTCCACCCGCACCAAGAAAAAAAAATGTTGTACTATTTTTCTATTTAAAAATACACCATTTCCATGGAGCATGCTTCCATTTTTTTGATAGGAACGGTTGGACTCGATGATCTGGTGGGTCTTTTCCAACCTGGTTGTTCTATAATTCTATGATTTTTTTTTTGAAAAAAAAAATCTCAACTAGTACTACTGTGAATGATCTTCAGATCTGTAAGCCAAACGTACGTTGTAAGCTTACAATTCCATCAGCAAGGAAAGATTCAACTTCCAAATCAAACCAAACCAAAATAAACAGAAATACTGATTGACATTCCCATTCCGCCAAGATTGTGCTAAACTCAGGAAAGAAAAAGCAGTTTATACTTAGAATCGAAGAACAACCAGGTTGGATGAGACCCACCAGATCATCGAGTCCAACCTTTAACTTGATATGCTCATGTCCCCAGAAATTTCTTCCAACAAAAGCTACAACACGAGGCAAAATGCAGAAATTCCATTGGCAGCAGCATTTTAAGAAAGCATGCAGCTTTGGTTGAAGAGCTAACCTTTACTGGAATTTATGGGCTAGTTCACATCAACACACAGAAAATGACAGAGATGGAAGAAAATGTAAATGTTATAGACAGAATTTCTACATTTATTTTGACAAGGTAAAAAACCAACAAAAAAACCCCTTCGAAAAATCTATCCTATCAAACCCATGTGTTTCGCTACATTTTGCTTGGTTTTACAGCAACCTCATCAAGCAGACAGTATTTTTCTCGATAACTGAGCACGTTTTCCAAAGCACACGGCTCCCATCAGAGCTCTTTCAACAGTCAGTATGGATTTCAAAAGTATTCAGTAATGGGTAGGAATTTTCAAACTTCTCTGGGTAATTTCGACGTATTAGTCTCATTGAAAGTTAATGAGCCGTGTGCTGCTTGGGCTTTTTGCAGAAAAATCACGTTATTACCGGTATCCACGGTGAAAAGTTTGGGGCATTTTTAAAATCCGATTTTCTGCTCTTTTGGCAGAATTCGATTTTCAGTTACAGATGTGCAGCTTCTCCTTACGGCATGTTTATCCGTCCCATGAAGCAACAGCTCCCCTCGCTCTGCTCTTTTGAAAGTCTGTCAACACAAAAGCATCTGAATACAGCTGCGCAAAAAGCTGCGGAGCCTGGCCTCTAGCCCCTAGGACAGTCCCAATTCTCCATGCAGCTAAGCTACGCAAAGCTGACTGCTGACAAGTTCTGCCGCATCTTAGGCTGAAAGGAATAATACACATGTATAAGAGAGTGACTGAGTAACCAGTCACTGCACCAGGATGTTAACTCAAGCACCTAACTGTAAACACACAAGAAAAGAGACTGTTAAGTATTTCCCTACTTCCCTACATATTGCGTCATTCTAGATACTAGAAAAGTAAAAGTTGCACAGAAGAAACGAGATTGTTAAGTGTTTCCCTACTTCCCTACATATTCTGTCATTCTAGATACTAGAAAAGTGAAAGATGCACAGAATATTTTTCCCTTTGCCATAGCCTCTCTGAATTAATTTTTAAAGGATTAACAAGGAGATTCCACTTCAAGACTCAGAAGCAAAGGTTAAATAGGTAACCGGACAAGAAAGCGAGTAAAACTCATGATTTACAAGTCCTGCGTGACACTTCGTGTTCCCTTAGCACTGAAAAATACATTAGGGTGTCAGATGAGAATCATTCAGCTTTGCTGCCAACTACATCTTAGCTTAGTTATCAGAATTACCTTCCAAGGGCATTAAGGGTGGAGAAGAGAGAGACGTTTCTGTTTTATACGAAGAATCTGGGAAATAAAATCAAGGAACAAAACAAAGCTGCGCTTCAAACCCACAGCAGGTACAGCCTTTCTTAAGGCTGGAAAGAACGTGAGGTTCGCATTCACATGAATTGTCGACTCCGTGCAGGTTCAGCCCCACAAAGGGTTTACCAGGAGCCAGTGGCAATAAGCATTCATAGCCTAAAGGAAAGGAAAAGAGGTTCACCCCTCATGGCAAAGGTCAGATTTCTGCAGGCTTATGGCCTGTCCATATACGTGAGCGTTCATGGGACATCTTTGTCTAGAAAGGTCCCAAGAGGAAGACACAGGCTCCACAATGTCCCCTCTGCCTGGAGGATGGCCCTCTAACCACCCCCATCGGTTTAGGGGTCATTTTACTTGTGTTCATCTAGTTCCTGTTGCTTTGACTCTCAACCTGACGAACAATCATTGGAACCTTTGTAGGGATGTTGCTCAAGGCTGGAATTAAACCACTCTAGTATACAGAGAGATTAGATGTGTAAACAGGGTACTTAACAGTTGCTCTTTTCATGGATGCCCCTCATTAACCTGCAACATGCTGCACACTTCACTTATATTTGTTTATCACAATCGCTATGCAAATACCAAAACCCAGAAAAAGTTATGCTAACGATTGTATTAGTGTTTGTCCATTTCTTCTGTAGGTATCTTTTTCAGAGAGACATCACGTCCTTTGTTCAATTTTGGAAGTGATGCATTGCATGCCCAAATATTTGGAATAACATATAGAAAACATCTGGCTTTAATTATCTTATAGTCCTCTTATGCAGACAATGGGAATTGAATTAAGGAATATTTTGAAACCCCCGCAGAGATATAACAGTGTTAGCAGCTGCACGAGAACTTTACTGTTACAATGTTTGAAAATGTTTTGGTTTACAGATCAACAGTCTGGCACGTCATAAATATCAACCGTAACCTTTAATACACGTAAACGTGGAAGAAAAATTAAAACTTGCATTTCAGAAACGTCCAGATGAATTCACAGCATTTAGAAGACGCAGAGTGTAACCTTTCATTTAAGAAATGAAAATGTATATTCTGTTGGCGCAGAAAATATATGTTGCACAGTGGTATTAAGCAGAGAACCACAGAAGGGCTTATTGTGGCTGAACAGCCTGAATGTGATTTTATAGAATCTTGTTATATTGCCACCATCTCGTACAAAGAGTAATTCAGCTAGAATCAATTAGCATTCTACTTTTCATGCTTTTATTCCTTAGAAAAGAAAAGGATTTTTTTTTTATTGGGGATATAATATGAGCTTAGAGAGTCTGCCCCAAAATATCAGATGCAGGCTGGACATTCTTTCTGAATATATGCTGGTTCCAAACGCTGCTTCTTTTCAAGTCAGCACCAGTTTAGAAGTTAGTTTTCAACCTCCCCAATGGCTAAATCACACTCAAAGGCTGTTCGCACAGTAGGGGATCAGACTTTCTCTCTGAATGTAACTATATCACTCAACAGCAGACTCATGCAATAAGCAATCTGATGTTTTCTTTTCCTTTTTCTTCCCCCCTCCTCTCGGTGTCTCCCTGCATTCCTGGACACCGGTCACTGCACCAAGGACCTGAGGCAACAGCCATATGGACTTCTCCACTACCCTTCTAGCTTTCTTTTGGGGCAGAAAAAGTCAAGCCTACAGTTCACCTGCTGTCAAGACAAAGGGTTCAGCTCTCTGTAACGTTCTGAAATGTTCAAATGAACGTTTTCTTGTACAATGTTACACATTTCTATGTGTAGAAAAGAACAAATAAATGTGTGTGTTTATGCACACATGCATACAAACTGTGACAAGCTATGACACAAAATATAGTGTTAAACCAATTCCTCCTCTTTCTATGAATTCCCCTCAAAATGCACTGAAAAACATTGTTTAAAGGCAGCACACAGAATCATAGAATCATAGAATAACCAGGTTGGAAGAGACCCACCAGATCATCGAGTCCAACCATTCCTATCAAACACTAAACCATGTCCCTCAGCACCTCATTCACACGTCCCTTAAACCCCTCCAAGGAAGGGGACTCAACCCCCTCCCTGGGCAGCCTCTGCCACTGCCCAATGACCCTTTCTGTGAAAAATTTCCTCCTGATGTCGAGCCTAAAGAGAGATGCTAGATCTGCCATGCAAAAGAGAGAGAGCTATTAAATCCAGAACTAATACCGAGACAAAATAAATAGTGCCATGAAAGATTTGTGGAATGATGGTCTGTTTAGAAACTGAATTTATCAGGACTGAAGCTTCTCATAGCTGTTAGCATAGGGAAATACTGTCTCATGATACCATGTGGTCAGTCTGACCTTAGAATCATAAAATAACCAGGTTGGAAGAGACCCACTGGGTCATCGAGTACAATCGTTCTTATCAAACACTAACCCATGTCCCTCAGCACCTCATCCACCCTCACCTTAAACACCTCCAGGGAAGGTGAATCAACCTGTAAAGACGCAGTTGGGATCTTTGAACTTACCCACAGCATCACTCTGCACAGGCTTTGTGGGTTTTGTCTTTCCAAAGGACAGTCTGGTTAAAAGAAAGGGCGGGAGAACTGTTGGGTAAGAGGCTTCAATAAACTATGTTAACTCACCTGTTTTACGAAGTGGAAAGTCATCCTTGGCATCCTGCGTTCCTGGTAAGGTGTATTTGTAGGGTGGTGAGGCCCCACTCAGGGGGGGAGAGCTTTGATCCAGTGAGGTGTGGTGGGCAGCCCTGCAGCAGACACAGAGGTCACAAATTAGCAGTCAGCGAGTTGACCAAGCAGTAACCATCTACACATGCTGTACACACGGCTCAGCTGTGTTTACGTTCCTGTTTGTCTAAGTTGTGCACAAACCGCAGGCTCATGTAACCAATTTCACTTTTACAGTAAGTTACGGAACTCCTCGGGATTCCCAAGAATGCATTTTTTGCTCTCATTGTACAAGTCACACAGGATAAGAGTCACGTTGACCTACAGACAGGATCTGTCACCAGCTTGGGGAACTGACCATTTTAGATCGCTGCGTTTTAATAGAAACCATCTGAGGAACAGCAAAAGCCATTTAAACCTTGTTTATCACATACAAATGGATGTACCTTGATCCAGCCTATCAAAATGTGGGGGATTTTCAGAGCAGAGAGGCTTGTTTGAAACTAATCAGAAATACTGAGTAATTGCTATCTGTTGAAAAAAAACTACTCGGTGGACAAAGCAGATCAAACCTCGCATTTAAGTTCAGTTTGTAAATTTGGTGAGAACATCCCTCTGCAGCACGTAGCCCTCGCATCAGCAGAGAGGTTCGGAGCTGAAGAGGGCTCCCTGACAACTGCTGGATGAAAGAAGCAATGTGGGCAGCTCCTTCTGAAGACGGAAATGGCAGAAAAACCCCCAAAAAACCAAAAAACCTGCACCACTTGGCCTTGAGACAGTTTTGGTAGATTCTTCTGTTAGAAGGGGCGAGAGAGAATGGAGGGAAGCTTTCAAACTTCATGTTTATCTAAACATATTTTTCCTTAGCCTTTTACAGTGTCTCTCCCCCTATCTTTTCAATGTAGTGTGGTTAATCAATAATAAATCTCCATCAAGGAGAGGAACCACCTTGACAGGAAGTACTATACCCCTAGTGTAGCAAAAGTCATTCCTCTGCTCCTCATTATCACTCATCTGAAGACTCTGAGCCAAGCTCAGATTATTAGTCCAGAAATTCTACATACTCGAAGAGAATTTTACACATTATCTGGGAAAAAAAAAGTATTAAGTACTTCATCTCCACCAGCAACGATGTAAGTATATATTACATCATGTTACCACAATGCTGATTAGCTCAGAATGGAAACTTCAAGGGCAAGTCTTCAGGAATTCTTTTTAAAAAGAACAATTACGAGACGGAAACCCAGCACGTGATACGTGTTTCTGTTTGTACTACTGAAGGTCATCTGGGCATCATATTTAACTCTTCAAGAAACAGAGCCAGAGCTCATTCTGTTGAATTGATTTACGGGTCCGTCGTAATAAGGACGTGAAAAGGAACTAAAAAGGAATATTTTAAAAACTAAAACCCATAAACTCTTAAAATCTTAATAGGAGTGAACAAAATCACTTGTTTCAATGGTCTAAGTAGATTTTCATCAAGGCATGATAAGAATATACGTTTTGGATACTAAAATCCATGAGAGTAAGAGAAGTTAAAACCTTCTCAAAATCCTTGTGATTTACACCGTTCAAGTAACTTCACTGCAAAGATGTGTCTCTTGCAGAAGAAACAAGTTTTGCGATTGATTCGAAACCCAAGTACATCAAACTTATAACTTCTAACTGCGAAGAGTGAAGGTACTTGGAAAAATGACAGATGTTGTTGTAAAATCATCAAGAGATGAAGCAGTTGAAATAAAAGCTTCATCTAATTTTTTTTGTTCTTTCTATAGGTCTCATCACTGACCACTGAGTACTCTTCAGTTCAACCAGAGATATATTACACCTCTGGCTAATTTCTTGGTTGAACTTCTGCCTCATCCTGTAGGCAGATTCCCAATATCCCTTTTGGAGAGGATTTCTAGCAGGTTTTAGCAGATACCTTGACAAGGTTTAATACTGAACATACGTGTACCAGAGCTTGGGGTGGCGGCTCACGGAATGATTCTTCCCATTTGCTGGAGAGTCTTTCGTTGCCGATTTACTCAACAGGAACTCTTGAAGTTTCTGCTTCACTTCTGTACTGGCCACTGCCCCTAAGACATACAGTATTAAATAAATCTTATCTTTACCTAAAAAAATTAACATTTTCAAAGACAAAACCAAAACACAAAAAACGACTCTTGCTGCTGGAAGTGCTGTAAACTACAAGAAATATTGGTGGAAATCACTCAAAGTGAGACAACATCCAAAATTTGTTTGCAGAAGCCTGAAGTTGGCCATAATCCAGAAAGCCAGTGAAGTCATACGGAATATTTCAATAGCAGATGAGCTCATTTATCCAGAGCCAGATGTAGCTAAAGAATTTAGATTATTTCCTAATAACTCCCAAATACAAAACCGTGGATAGAACTAAAAAGGTAGTCTACAAAAGTTCACTTTGAGTTTGTGGTGAAGAACGCTTTTCACTTTCGGTAACGTAATAGTACCAGAAGAGCAAAACTGCTCTCTAAACACTCCCTGAGTTATGAGCAGAACATGGCAGAAAGAACCATCAATAAGCCTTTTTATTCAAGTCACTTAAGAGCCTGGATCTGTGACGTGTGTGAGAGAGTCCTCAGCCTGAAATCTGAGTCTTAGTTGAGAAATCTACTCTTACGTCACAAAAACTAGAGAAAGCCACAGTGCATTTTGACCTCTCTTGGTGGCTAATACAGTATGTAAGGTGTAGGTCACTTCAAGGTCAGGAAAAAACCTTCAGTTCTTACTTCCAGCATGGGATATGCTTCTCTACTCTTCCCTACTCCTCTACTCTTCTCTACTCACAGCCATAATACTCTTCAGTGAAAGAAGAAAAAGAAAATATTCCATAAAAAAAATATTCCATAAACTGATTAAAAAGGGAAGAAGAAAACATCACTTTGAAGTAGCAGCACTAAGGCAAACTAACAAAGCATTTGGTTACCCAACCCTGACACGGCACAGCTAGCTGGTGAGCATAACCCTTTGTGACCCAGTTCCATAAAATACTTTTACTACCCATCAGCTTCAACCCTAACTCCATACCTTGCACCTTCTCTCCTCTACTCATCAAGCAGATGATACGACTCTTAAGTAGATCTACTCTCAAGTAGATCATCATCAGCAAATACTGGGGCTGAGGCCTGGCGGAGGCCACAGGAGCTGCTTGGTTGTGTTCTAGAGCCTGAACAACCACTCAGCAAGTTAAACTGAGAAGGGAAGCGCTGAGTTCACATCACTGCTCCTCCTTCGCAAGGAGCACTAAGAAAGTCCAACTGTTTACACTGATATTTCATATAACTCACAGGAAAACTTTTTCTCCTCCAAGTTCAGCCACCCTCCCACTGCTGGGTCAATAGAGTGGTGATAATCTTCATTCATCAAAATAGTGGAAGCACCACTGACCTCTTAAGCACTTTTCTGAAGTGTATAACATGGTAGACCTACAACTGTTGAATTGAAACATTTCTCCACCCAAGAAACGAGACAGGAGTGTAATGTACAGTTCTTTTATGCTTCAGCCTTTGTCAGTTAATTCTTGCGCTCATTCAGAAGTTTGAGTAACATGATCTACTTGTGGCAGCTTCATTTTGAATACCTTCACAATGGTCTTCAACCTGATTTTTAAACTGTCTTCACTAATGAGAATTATTTGTATCTGTCTCCCTCTAGTGAACACCAAATTCCAACAGTATCCTTTGTAATTTGCCTCAGAACCTTTTAGGAATTAGAAATAACTCTTGGCTGGGGTCTCATGAAACAGCATCAAGAAAAAAACACAAGACAGTCTGAAGAAGTACCAGTAAAGGTATTCAGCAGCCTCAGCCAAAGACATTCCTATTTTTTTCGTTATATTTTCAATCTTGAAACAATTATCAAATTACTTAATTAGCAAGCAATTTGATTTTTTTTTTCCTGTTTTGCAGTGCTTTCTATATTGGGAAACGAGCTCTTCAGAAAGTTCTCAAGTGAAGTTTTAGGCTTTCAAATTCCTTCCTTTTTTTTTCTTTTAGAAAAAGAGTTAGATTCCTGGGAGGCGCATAGGCAAAACTGTCAAATTGTAGTTTCCTACAGTCCTCCAAGCCTGCACACAATGAAGAAACATGTTTCTGTGGGTGCACAAGGTGGTAGAGCCTTTCTGTAAGCACAGACTCAACTTCTCCAGTTGCCTATTTCACATAGCAATTGGTTTCCTTCAGGTTCCTGTTCACCATCCATTTCAGCCAGAAGAAGGCAAAGAGGAACAGATTAATTTCTTATTAGGATTCACGGTACATTGGCTCTTACTTTCTCGGCCTCTTTCTTTGCCTCGGAGGGGAGGAAGCTGTTGTTCCCTGCGATGCCTCTCCAGCTCCTGCTCTTGTCTCTGCTGCTCCAGTTTCTGCTCTTTTTCAAGGAGTTCTTGCTGTTGCTTAATAGCTAGGAGTTCCTGTTGTAACTTGCACAGAACAAAAAGACATGAGAAAGTGCAGTTCACTCTGTTTTCTAGGTCAGTTCTGGCTAAAACAACCCCTCTGAATGACTACCAGTGCTTTCTTTTGTGCTCACACTCCCTTTCACCTCTTAAGCAACTTTCCCCAGTATTTTAAGCAAGACAGTGCATCACCAGCTGTCACTGAAATGAACTCTAAATGTCAGGTAGCGGCTGCTGCTCTGGTTTCAGTTCTTCCTTTTCGGCTGAAATACCCAGAAACTGCACAAGTTTCCTTGCTAAATGCATCACTCAACCTTGGCGGCTGCGCTCCACTGCCTTTCTCCATCGAACAGAAGCTGAGCACAGCAGCACAATGGCAAGCAGATCACAAAGAAAAAACTGAAATGGAAGGCAAGAACATAAATTCCTGGTCAAAATTCATGATAGCAGCATCCTATCATCATCTCCTTTTCTGCATTATGTGAGGTAGCTCGGAGAAGAGTGAAAACACTTCACTTTCAGGGTATGTCTCCATTTCACAAATGCAAATACTATGCACTTGCCTATCAATTTGAATTGGGGGCACAAACTCAAAAGAGTGGCCCCAAAAAACAGTCTTTTGATATACTTAAAACCTCACAGATAAAGAAAAAAATAGCCATACTGAAGTATGTCTTAAAATCCAGCTTTGTAAAATGGGCAGTTTGATTCTCTGTGGATGTGGTGGTTTCATGAGCTCTATGATTCTCATGACACTGCAACTTGCTGGTTGATGCTAACAGTTTGGCTTCCGAAGGCTTTTATCACCTCAATACAAAGAAATAAGCACCCAAACACCATCTCTCAGTCCCAGGGAACCTTTCAGGCCTGTTCCCCTTTCACATCTGCCTAAGCATATTCAGTTTGCAGATAAAGTGAGGGATAAATGAAAAATGTTGCTACCTTTATGTGTTCCTGGAGCTGGGCCTGATGTTGCCGGGTCAGGTTTTCATGCTGCTTTTGAAACTCGGCAATCAGCAGTTGTTTTTGAATTTGCTGCTGCTGCTGGATCAGAAGTAGTTCCTGCTGAAGCTGCTTTTCGCGCATAATTGGGTCCACCATGGGGACCATCATCCTGAGATCGGTTCGTAAGTCTAACGGCGTGATAGGCTCTAATCCCACGGGAACCTCCGACTTTACATCCACTGTGGGAGGGAAAACAACAGAAAGTCTTTATATTGAATATAACTGGAGAAGGAGAATAGAAATAGATTTTCCAATGCTAGCGTGTCGATATTCTGAGCTGTTACATATCAACACCTACCCAATGCTAGAAATTCCTACATGTATATATACCTGGAAAAGACATAGGAATAACACACATAAAATTATAGGAAAATAATCTGACACACAAAATGAGAAGTTTTTATACGGCTTTTAAAACAGTGGTCATCGTGCTTGGAGCTGATTGGACATAAGACACTATATATGGCTTGTAAGAAAATGAAAACATACTTAATTATTCAATTTTTTTGCAGCAATGGTATATCTTTTGATAGGAACGGTTGGACTCGATGATCCGGTGGGTCTCTTCCAACCTGGTGATTCTATGATCTTGTTAATCCAGCATTAAAATATTAAATCACAGAATCGCAGATCAAACAGGTTGGAAGTGACCCACTGGATCATCGAGTTCAACCATAAATGAAGAATCCCATGGTCTTCTATCTCCTAATTTAAATCGAAGGAAATAAAGAGCAGCGCAACAGAGATTTTAACTGCAATATTTGTAGAGTTCATGTTTCCGCAACAAGTGAAGAGACAGAGCGTAATTTTATCTGTTTCAAAAGAACAAAAAGCCAGCAAGTAACACTTCCACAAGAGGAAAATAAACAGCAACAGAGGAATTCTGCTAAAACTCAGCAGTTCTGATTCCATCCACAAGAGGACAGTGGAACACAAACACATCTACTGCTGTTCCTGCTGCTCCCCTGTCTTCATAGGAAAATAAGATTACTAACTGAAAACTGAAAATTTGCTGTCGGAAAGAACTAGGAAATAACATTTTAAGCATATTTTCTCCTTCTGCTCTGCTACAGCTGTATTTGTTTTTAAGGAGAAAACCAACAGGCAACAGAAATACTCCAGCAAGCAGGAGCTGAAGAATTGAAATAGCAAAAGCTTCAACGAAACGGCAGCAAATGGAAAGAACTGCACTCTAACTGAACTAAATCCATTAGCGAAAAGTTTCATAAAAAGAAGAGAACAAGCACTGAATCTGTTCTACAGACCATATTCTTTTCCTCTCAAAAAAAATCCTGATGAACTTTTCTAAAAACCAGCAAGTTCCCTTCTTCTTGGTTAGTACCAAAACATGCTAAATGGATGCAGATGCATGGATCTGCCACCAAATAGAAGAAAGTTACTAGTCCCATTTAGCCACACTTGCCAAAAAAAAAAAAAAAAAAGAGAATCTGGAGTGCTCACTGCCTCGATCCATGCCCACAAATTAATCTCAAGGGAAATAACACCAATAGTTTCTTCAGTACCAGACATGCAACTGTAACCATAATTTACACAGCAAAAGAAAAGGGGTAAGAAGATTCAGAATGACCAACCAACCTCTTCCAGCCCAAACCCTTAATAGCAACAATCATTTCCTATGGTATTTCATATATATAAGAATATATATATATATCATATATATAAGAATGGTTGGACTCAATGATCCGGTGGGTCTCTTCCAACCTGGTTATTCTATGATTCTATGATTCAAAATTCTGGAAACAAAATTTTCTGGGCTCTCTTTTTTTTTTTTTAATTTTAAATCAGAGTAATTGTGATTGCAAACCTCAGAGCATAATTTGCCTTCTTAATCCACTATCCCAAAAGAACGACTGTGTCTAAACGCTTATTTTTTTTTGGACCACTAATCACTAAATGGTAAAAAAAACCACCTTTATCTTAAAAAAACCCAATTCTTGATTATAAATAATCGCCACAGAGTGAGAGAAACGGACAGGCAAACCCCCAGCCTTTCATCCCATTTATTCAGCAGCAACTCACATTCCATTTGTCTAGACTAAATATAGCTGCGTTTATACAAGAAATCAATACAGCTCGCAGCGAGCACAGCAAAGACATGAATATTTCATCACGCTCGGAGAGAAATGGCAATCAGCAAGCTGACAGCAAACCGTGTAGGCTGACTGGCCCTTCAGATAAGTCTCTGCTACTTGGACAATGGCTCATTGCCTGCAAGTCGCAATCTTATCACTGGTGCTCTTCTATTTTTAACATTAATTGCATTGTAGGTGACAAAGGCTTATCGTGTTTGAAGAGGAGAGATGGATTTTCTTACATCTTCGGTGACAGCAGAATAAGCCTCACCAGCAGCAATAATAGTAACTGGAGCTCGGCAAACCCTGCAGGCTCTGGTTCACAATAGTGTTTGCAAACCCAACCCTGCAGTTTATTTTGCACATGTTGGCAACGATATTAGCCTTGAGAAGAGGAGGCTGAGAGGAGACCTCATTGCTCTCTCCAACTCCCTGAGAGGAGGTTGTGGAGAGAAGGGACAGGACAACAGGGAATAGCTTCAAGCTCACCAGGGGAGGTTCAGGCTGGACATTAGGAAAATATTTTCCACAGAAAGGGTCACTGGGCGTTGGAACAGGCTGCCCAGGGAGGTGGTTGATTCACCTTCCCTGGAGGTGTTCAAGGCACAGGTAGACGAGATGCTGAGGGACATGGTTTAGTGTTTGATAGGAATGGTTGGACTCGATGATCCAATGGGTCTCTTCCAACCTGGTGATTCTATGATACCAAGCCCTACAGGTCTGCAAAGCGACTCAGGCTGATGATACTTCCTACCCATGACAAGATTCCCATCTCCTCATTTTCAGAGCACCTCTCTGTAACCATGAGGGGACCCTCCCAATTTTTCTAACAACAGAAATTTCCTTCCACTCTTAGTAAAATGAACAACTGAAATCATGCTCAGTTTGGCAAGATACACAATTTCAAGAATTTTCACACACTCAATACATCTTCTCCCAAGTGACAGGAGACGGGATGAGAGAGAATGGCCTCAAGCTCTGCCAGTGGAGATTTAGGCTAGAGATTAGGAAAAAGTTTTTCACAGAAAGGGTCACTGGGCACTGTCAGAGGCTGCCCAGGGAGGGAGTTGACTCACCTTCCCTGGAGGGGTTTAAGGGACGGGTGGACAAGGTGCTGAGGGACATGGGTTAGTGTTTGATAGGAATGCTTGGACTTGATGATCCAATAGGTCTCTTCCAACTTGGTGATTCTATGATTCTATAAAATTCTATTCCATAGTTGGTACCTCCCACAGTGCTTTTGACGTTCTGTGGAAAGAAAATAAGCCACTTGCAAAATGTTCATTGAATAGATGTTTGGAGCAGATGCAAAATGAGGTAAAAGAGCTTGGTTGAACCCTGGGGCTTCGCTTTCTTGAGACTGTTCCTTTAAATGGGAATCACTGAAAAACCGGAAATTGTTTCCCTAAGTGATGTCATTTGAAGCTTAGTTTCTTGTGACTAGTTTCAAAACATCAGAAAATAAAACATCTTACTCTTTTTTTTTTTTTTTTGGTAGGTACCTTTCTCAGCAGACGTTTATGGCATTTTTAAAAAGAAGAACTAAGGAGTAGACAGTTCTTTATTTGAGATGAAATAAAGAAAAATTCTAGTGGACTTCCTTACCAGAGTTTTACATTATGAGTTTTACATTAGAAGGAATTTTGATGGGAACTGTTGGACTCGATGATCCGGTGGGTCTCTTCCAACCTGGTTGTTCTGTGATTCTAAGGGTTGCGTGAATTGGTTGGGATTCAAGCTAAACCTTTCCCCAAGGAACTTCTCAGAGATGCTGTTGATCTGGGACAGTAAGGGAGGCTGAGGAAAGGAACAGGACACAAAGTTTTTTTATCCTGCTTGGTCAACCGAGGAAGCCTTTTCATGGAAAAGCTGTTAAGGTTTATGAAGCAAGTAAGGAGGTCTGCAAAAAGTTGTAATGCTAAAAAAAGTACATGTGGTAAAAGAAAAATCACAAGCTTCTCCAACCAGCAATTTCTGTATTATGCAATAAAAGCATATTCTTGAAAACAGACAGAAGTGAGTAAAATCCAGAAGATTAATTCAGTCAAGAAAAGGTCACACCTGACCCCAGACATCAACTCAGTGAAGAAATTCAAATAAAAGAGGCAACAGGAGAGTTGATTTTACTGTTTTCAACTCTGCTCTACAAAACAGAGTGTGCCTAACGTTATTATTAACTTGTACAGTACTTTTCAGAGTTATCACATGCTTTTCATAAAACAAACAAAAAAAAAACCACGAAAGTTTCATAGAACCATATGAATCATAGAATAACCAGGCTGGAAGAGACCCACCGGATCAGGTTGGCACATTTTAGTCTAAAACAAACTGCCTCTGTTTGGCCTCTTAATTCAATGAAAGGAAAAACCTTCCTTTTGGTAGGATTAGCCATCAATCATTTTGATGGGAATGGTTGGACTCGAGGATCCGGTGGGTCTTTTCCAACCTGGTTATTCTATGATTCTACGATTCCATAGCCAGAGCACTAAACAATTTACAGAAAAGAGCTCTAAATAGTGCAAAAAGCGGAAGATCCGCACACACTCCAATACAGATAAGATTTAAATTTGGTCTCCAGTTTAAACTCAGAATTTATGTGCCACCTGATTCAGGGTGTGAAAAGCACTGATATCTAAAAAAGCAATAACTGCGCCTTTGAACGCAGATTGAAAGACTCTTTGAAAAGACTGAAAAAAAAAAATGGAATACTGGAAAAATGGAAAGCTGCAGGGATAAGGAAGAGAGGGTAGTAGGGAAACTTTGGCATGCAGGTGAGACATAGAATCATAGAATCACCAGGTTGGAAGAGATCCATCGGATCATCGAGTCCAACCATTCCTATCAAACACTAAACCATGTCCCTCAGCACCTTGTCCACCCGTCCCTTAAACACCTCCAGGGAAGGTGAGTAAACCCCCTCCCTGGGCAGCTTGTTCCAGTGCCTAATGACCCTTTTCGTGAAGAATTTTTTCCTTATGTCAAGCCTGAACCTCCCCCTGGTGGAGCTTGAGGCCATTCCCTCTCATCCTCTCCCCTGTCCCTTGGGAGAAGAGCCCAGCTCCCTCCTCTCCACAACCTCCTTTCATGAAGTTGGAGAGAGCAATGAGGTCTCAGCCTCCTCTTCTCCAGGCTAAACACCCCCAGCTCCTAGACATTCAGTAACTGGACCTAGACATTCAAATAACAAGGGATAGAGCACTGGGAAAGGAGTTAAAACTTGTGTGCTCAGAAGGAGTGTAAGAGGAGCACTGCTCACTCCGTAATCTAAGAGCAGCCCTGGCACACTGATAAGGCAGCTCTGCTTGCCCTCAGTGCCAGAGTAAATAAAGAGCTAATAGAGGAGCAATGATCAGTAGTGAGGATGCTGGGAAATGGAGTGAGCAATGTGGTTTTGAATAAGCCATGATTAAAGAGAAGAGAGTCTGGCATGAAAACTACAGCAGCAATTGTTTTATGTTCAAACTTGCAGGCAAAAGTCCTGATCTGGAGTTTATTCCCTGAAGGAGAGGCTGCTGGCAGCTTTCATAGAATCATAGAATCACCAGGTTGGAAGAGACCCATCAGATCATTGAGTCCAGCTATTCCTATTGAACACTAAACCATGTCCCTCAGCACCTTGTCCACCCGTCCCTTAAACACCTCCAGGGAAGGTGAATCAACCACCTCCCTGGGCAGCCTCTGCCACTGCCCAGTGACCCTTTCTGTGAAAAACTTCCTCCTAAAGCTTTCTAGGGGAAGCTGTGCCATGGTGAGACCTGCCCGGAGGACTGCAGCAGCGAGAAGATGAAATTTTAAGGCTAACTAGTGACACTGGAAGCATGAGTCAGATGATCAATAAACTGCGAACGGTTAGGTTACCTCCCATGGGACGCTTCTATCATCCCAGCTCTGGTGGTTAAAACCAATCCACAGCTGATGTCATCTGTCATTCCTCCGTTAAATTCAATAGTGGCAAAAAGTTCTTTATGCCACTCGAGAAGCTTGAGGCAGAATCCCTCTCACAAGCACAGACGTGAGAGAATACAGCATGGAGAGCATCTCCTTTTAATACAGGGACAAAGGCATGAAGATTCAGGATGACACTTATAAAACTTTTTTTCTGATATTTAAACTCAAAAGAATTTTTTTTTTTTCCAGTCTCACAATTTGGCTAAAAGATGCGCCCAAGCTGAAAAAAAAGTGTTACTTAGATTTCACTGAATGTTTTTGATTAATTATATTTCCTCAATCATAGTCTGGATGTTGGTTGTCACAGGCAAGAGAAGCAGAAAGAAGCCAGTAAATGGAAACGGAAGATTTTTTTCAGAAGCAACACAACTTTTTATGGCAGTTAAATACTCGACTGTAATTTGTACTTTTAAAACTTCCTCGCTTGGAAAGGAAAACCAGAAGGAATTAAGACAAATTTCAAATCAGAGAAAATACTTTCCAATCAGTATTTTGGATTATCCTTATAGGGCCAGTAATTATTTTAAACAGTGTTACCACGGAATTAGAAGTATAAATGAACTGTCAAACCTGTTCAGGCTCTTTATTGAGTTTATGGTATTAAGGAGAAGTGTAATAAATTAGACTAGAAATATCTTTTGTTCCATAAAAGGGGACTTATCGTGATTAGAACTTTTCCCCGTTTCTTTTAAGTGTTTGCATACATGTCATGATGAGAAGGAAAATAAATGCAAACTGCCATCCGGGCTTTGATTTACCATTCTCTTATTTCCCCAGGGCCTGGAAAGGGGAAATAAGAGAATTCTAAAATATCAGTGAGAAGCCTTGAAATACCAACAGTGAAGTTACAGCTCACTGGTTTTTGTAAAAAAAAAAAAATCAAAATCAAAGGCTTTATTATACTGATCTACTAAAATCAGATTCCTCCTCTGCAAACAGGCTTTTGAGTCAGTCATAACAAACACAAACAGAAATGCCATGTAATTTGTTATAGTCAAGAAGTTTTTAAATGTTACAGCGTTCACTGTTTTTTTCCCCCCCACTGAATACATGAACAAAAGTTCCACTTAGGAGTCTGCGGCAGTTCACGCAAATATCAAGCCAACCATTCCTGTCATGGGAATAAAGGCGAATGCGCCCAGTAAATCATGTCAGAATGGGAAAGGCTTTTAAACTTAAACCTGGGATGATCTGTTATCAAGTAATTCAAGCTGAGCTATATTTGGGTTCCTGAGTTACTTTATTTATCTTGCAGCTAGAGAACTCTTACAAACATATTCTCTACCCCCATCAGCATAGAGGCACATTTTCACTCTGCAGAAAATCACAGAACCATAG
This sequence comes from Coccyzus lansbergi, assembly GCA_033558105.1. Classification (NCBI taxonomy): domain Eukaryota; kingdom Metazoa; phylum Chordata; class Aves; order Cuculiformes; family Coccyzidae; genus Coccyzus; species Coccyzus lansbergi. The sequence goes on from JAUMJK010000509.1 coordinate 261,678, forward strand.
AACAACCAGGTTGGAAGAGACCTACCAGATCACCGAGTCCAACCATAATGTCCTTACGATATACAGAATCCAAATATTCTAAACTCTATATTCCAATGCTGCAGGCAAGATAAAAACAGGCTAAAGAAAAATGTGCATGTAGTTAAAAAAGTAGAATTTCTATGCAACTTTCTTCTCAGTTCCGAACTCCTACTGGTGATACCATTAAATACTGATAATACATCAATGTTAATCACACTATTGATGCATGGTCACAGGTCAGCTTATTTGACCACGATGAGCCTGCCCCATGGCACAGAATCACGGAATCACCAGGTTGGAAGAGACCCACCGGATCGTCAAGTCCAACCATTCCTATCAAACACTAACCCATGTCCCTCAGCACCTCATCCACCCGCAAGATCATACTGAAGATGCCAAATATGGTTTGATCTGGCAGAAGGACCACTCAGGAGTAGGTACAGTGTCTCCAAATCAGCACACGCCAGCGTATCACTATCTGTTGGTCCATTCAGTAAAGTCTTAAATAAAATTAATTCTTTAAAATGAAAGCATATGTGATAGAAATCAGTGGGCACGCACTTGCATACACACGTAATTCTTGCATCACATCCTGAAACTGGACATGGTTTAGTGTTTGATAGGAATGGTTGGACTCGATGATCCGATGGGTCTCTTCCAACCTGGTGATTCTATGATTCTATGAAACGTTAAGGAAGCAAGAAAAGAGCAGACATGATACAGCAGATTCACCTCACATCCCTTTTCAAAACAGGCATAATTACAGAATCATAGAATCACCAGGCTGGAAGAGACCCACCGGATCATCAAGCCCAACCATTCCTATCAAATACTATGAAAAGGCACATGCCATGGCCATACAGCTGATGGGAATATTAAGGAGCAGTCAAGCCCCAAAATAGGATGGATAACGTCATCGGTAGGCAGAGAAGATGGACTACCCTAAAGAAAGTAAGAAGGAGTTTCTCAGGAAGACCCCTCACAGTGTGACGATGAAAGGTTTGTGAACGTTTGAAAAGACTTGATGTGATTTATTTGTGCTGCAGACAGAGTACGTCTTTCAGGGAACAACCTTGACTATCGTGCAGGTGGCCTCATTTCCATTTCTAAGACATTATTACATAAGGCAGGCACTCCAGTGAAACAGATTACATAAAATACACAAAAAAGCATTATAAACTGCAGTGAAACACTTGTAAGAAATGAATTCGTCAAAGCAAAAGAAACAACAGCCACAGAAAACTTCTATATAATTCTGATGTCACTTAGCAAGTGCACTCCACAAACCTGAAAATCCAAAAGTTATTACCCGATTTTGTTTTTCCACATTTCTGTAGGTCCATTTCTCATTAGTGGGTTTGGTTGTTTCTCTCTTCATCTCAACTTATCTGACAGTCAAACCAGAGGGCATTTCTTCAGCCTCCAAGGACAGATTGCTCCTCAAGAAAGCTTTTCCAGAACTTAAATCTCCTGTTAAGAAGTCTACAAAACCCAGTGGGAACCTCTTCTCAAATTTCAAACTCAAGTTTTAGAAAACTGCAGATCAGGTCTGGAACGTGCACTCTGGACTGACTGCTTCAGCAGAGCCCAGTACTCAAAACTGCTCTTCAAGAAACTCTTTGGGTCTTTTGAGACTCTCAGCCTTATCATTTAAATAAACCCTAATCATAGCGAAACCCCACCCTCTGCTTAACACATCAATCATTCAGAGGAGAAGTTCCCTTTCATCAGAACTAAGATGAGCAAATCTTAGCACATTGCAATAAGAAGCACATTTAGTGCTGTTGACTGAGCTCCTGAACCTAGAAATGTCGTTATAAACATTGTTATAAACATCGTAACTACATTGAGCAACACAAGACACAACATGTGCTTGGCCTCTGGACTTTAAGCAGAATTTTCTGTAATCAACAAAATAGCATTAACAATATTTTATGGAACTAGTGCATCCGGCATTGTATATAAAGCCTGGGAAAAGGCAACACAACTCATTTAAGGATTGCTATGGAAGCCTTGTAATACTTATTTTAAGGCAAAGCACTGAGAGAGCTTGGTACCATACAGAAAAACTGGAATCAAGCCTTAAGCATCCTCATCAACACACTGCAGAGGGCTGGATCCTGAGATTTTCAACAGAGTATCTTAGTGGCAGCAGCAGCATCCCTTACTAGCTTCTCCCGTTTAGCATAATTTCATAGAATCATAGAATCATAGAACAGCCAGGTTGGAAGAGACCCATCGGATCATTGAGTCCAACCACTCCTATCAAACACTAAACCATGTCCCTCAGCACCTCGTCCACCCGTGCCTTAAACACCTCCAGAGAAGGTGAATCAATCACCTCCCTGGGTAGCCTATTCCAATGCCCAATGACCCTCTGTGTGAAAAACTTCCTCCTAATCTCCAGCCTAAATCTCTCCTGGCGGAGCTTGAGGCCATTCCCTCTCATCCTGTCCCCTGTCCCTTGGGAGAAGAGTCCAGTTCCCTCCTCTCCACAACCTCCTTTCAGGTAGCTGTACAGAGTAATGAGGTCTCCTCTCAGCCTCCTCTTCTCTGGGATAAACACCCCCAGCTCTCTCAGACATTCCTCTTGTTCTCCAGCCCCTTCCCCAGATTTGTTGCTCTTCTCTGGACTCGCTCCAGAGCCTCAACATCCTTCTTGTGCTGAGGGGCCCAGAACTGAACACAGGATTCAAGGAGCAGCCTCACCAGTGCCGAGTCCAGAGGGAGAATAACCTCCCTGGACCTGCTGGTCACACCATTTCTGATAAAAGCCAGGATGCCATTTTCCTTTCTTTCTTAGAAATTTCAAATCCTTCCCGACTGCAGTCACCTACAGCAATTTTGCGTTTTCCTCTTTCTGACTGAAAGTACCTGATAAACGACCAGGAAGTGGTTTTCAGTGGTTTTGGTTCATTGAAAATAAAATGAAGCATATGAAAAAAATCACAAAGAAAACGCAAAGAATTTCTGATGCGTCCAGAAAGTACAGCTTCACTTTCTATGGCTTTTTATATTAATGCCACGAACAGTTACACTTCGAGTTACACCGGTAAGAAACAGGATTTTACTTTAGCTAATAATGATAGGAACGGTTGGACTCGATGATCTGGTGGGTCTCTTCCAACCTGGTGATTCTATGATTCTGTAATTTTTAGATATGCTTGTGATCAGTTTTCTTCCCTTAATTAGGATCTGGCAGTGAGTATGTCAACTGACTGTAAAGTTTAAGTAATTAAATGAATGTTGAGACCATGGTAGAATATCCACGAAGCATGTTTCATGAAACATCTCGGGGAACCGAATGTAATGAATCTACTGCATGAAGCTGACTTCCCCTACTCACCAGCTTAAAACACCATTTCCTAGAATTACCACAAAAACTACACAACCACCAGCTGTTCATTATTGTGGACAGAAGGGTCTGAATGTAGCATAAATACAAAGAGAAGGGCCAAGAGTCAGTCCACCTGAAGTAAAAGAGGTCTGGAAATACAAACAGAAGAGATGTCATTGATTTCACTCATTCCAAGTACCTGAGTGCTACTCTGCCAATGAATTGATGACAATTCATCAATGCATTTGATGAGACACCACAAAGCAAAGCTGATAACCTGCTACCTTTCACTTTCTCCACAATCCATTGTCCCAAAGTGATAAACTGACTAGTTCTTGGTGCAGAGTTTGCTTACACACCCATCAAATCCCATTTCGCTTCCAATCACACCCACAGCTGCCAGAACGGAAAAGAAAAATGAACTTGATAGTCAAATAAACATGCAAAAGGGCTTCATAGAATCATAGAACAACCAGGTTGGTAGAGACCAACCGGATCATCGAGTCCAACCATTCCTATCAAACACTAAACCATGTCCCTCAGCACCTCGTCCACCCATGCCTCAAACTCAGCCTCTGCTCTGTGGCTGCAGAAACGGCTGAAAGGAGTTTCAAAGAGATTTCACCCCGAAACAAAGCCCTCAAGTATTTATCTTAAATGCTTTTTGAATACAGGTGAAATGAATGGCAGCCTCTTACGATCACCTGAACACAAACAGAATATCTTGAAATCTAGCTAAAAGCCCCAAACTTCCAAAAAAAAAAAAAAAAAGAGTGAAAAACCTGTTGCTGAATGCACAGCTATCAGCTACTGTCCAAATGCCCTATCTACGTGCAAACTACGTAAAAGATCTTCGGAATTTAGTTGGTTCCTTAAAAATGGTTGTCCACATGGACCTAGTCCAGAGCACAGCATACAGAGTACCCAGCGCTCCCTTCCATTACTTCTGAGATCTGAGAGTGACATTAAGCCAGGGGAGGTTCAGGCTCGAGGGGAGACCTCATTGCTCTCTACAACTCCCTCAAAGGAGGTTGTGGAGAGGAGGGAGCTGGGCTCTTCTCCTAAGTGACAGGGGACAGGATGAGAGGGAATGGCCTCAAGCTCCACCAGGAGATATTCAGACTCAACATAAGGAAAAAATTCTTCACAGAAAGGGTCATTAGGCACTGGCAGAGGCTGCCCAGGGAGGTGGTTGACTCGTGTTCCCTGGAGGTGTTTAAGGTGTGGGTGGATGAGGTACTGAGGGACATGGTTTAGAGACTGATGGGAATGACTGGACTCAGTGATCTGGTGGGTCTCTTCCAACCTGGTGATTCTATGATTAACCCTCTCCAGAGCTGTCTTCTGCCTTTCCAGCATGGACCTGCTGATCAACTTTCAAATATAAGAGGAAGACTAGATGGAAAATTAACCACTAAGCGTCCCAGCCTTTAAATAAAGTCATCTGCTGAGACCTTAAATGAGACGTTTTCCTTCTGTGTGTGTTCAGTTCCATGTGTTCAAACCACTGCGACAGTGATGAGATTATCCCGATAATTCCCGGCAGGCTCACAAGCTCCAACGCAGTGCCCACCCAGGCTTAAACCTGCTCGCTTTTACGATTTTGATATCAAGCTGTTGGGCACACTCAAACAGCAACCAAACTGTCCTCTGCAACTTCACATCTGCAGAAACCACCATCACAAATTTCCTCATTGTCATTATTACAAAAAAAAAAAAGCAGCTTGCTTGCAAAACAAAAGCCATTCTGACCCGAGAAGTATGCCTTTCTCTGTAATAAACGTTGCTCAGTTCTAAGAATTTGCACAATTCTTCACTTCCTTTGCTCTTCCTTGACAATGTCTGTTTAGAAGAGATCTATTTATTCACCAGCACATTTCACAGTTCCTGTTTCTAAGTGAGAATCACATTAAAAAAAAAAACTAAAAAGACCCAAACGTGCCTCAGCAAAGCAAGACTTATTTCTACAAGATATGTGCAGTTTTATTTCCAAAGGGGGGAAAAAAAAGAACATTAAAACCTTCAAAGATGGACATCAATGCAGTCACAGCCTTTCAGCAACTACTGATGCTACCATGAACTTGCCAAAAACCAAAAAAGTAAAAAGGTGTTTAAGATAAAATTAATAATTGGAGATAATGATGTCACACTATAAAGACTTCCAAATTAACCATTCTTAACTCAGCCAGAACTGATCATCTTCCAAGAAAGAGATTTGCAACTATTTTCTGACAAATGATTGCCCCTTCACCTATTATTGTCACATCGGTTTTCCTTCCTGTAGTACAGTGGACTCCGTCTTGAAGTAAATTCAAGAAGACGTATTGTATTTTCAAAAAAAAAAAAAAAAGTCAGATTGAAGGGAATCCATTTCCTACAAATCCACTCTGTGTATAGTTATTACTCTTATGAAAGTTTAGTGTTTTCTGCTCAAACTAAGTCACCTGTGTCCTATTTCCTACTGCAATGTTTACAGCAAAATATAAGTTCAAGGACATATAAACCTGCTGAAATAAAACACCAAGGACCATAGCACAGACAGCAAAAGGAGCAAAGGGACTGCAGCAAAAGAAAACCAAACAAAACTATATTTAAGGAGATCATGCAGTGAAATGTGTGTTTTGAAAAGATGCTGTGTCTGTAGCACCCCTTCCATGACCCTTATACGCTCTTTACCATCACCTCCAGGTACTACTCTTAACCATCACCTCCAGGTACTACTCTTGACTACGTAGCATTTTGGAATCGATGATCTGGTGGGTCTCTTCCAACCTGGTTATTCTATGATTCTGTGATTTGCTGGTACCTACTCTCATTGTGAAACTGCCCTGACAGGTTCATTGAACCAGTGGTATATGTCGACATGAGCTGACAGAGCTGTTTTCATCCCTTCCCTGCGGTTTCCTTTTCATCCCTTCCCTGCAGTTTCCTTTTCCCCAGTAGGAACCCAGTATTCCAGGGCACAGTCTGAACCAGTATAAATTTCCTGCTGAATGACTGTGGTTCCAGCCCTCAGCTCGAACTTAGGCACCGGGGACTGACCACAGTCTCCTGAGTACAGGAGTATCAACATGCTACTGGAGTTGGGCAGTAAAATGATTAATGCATCAAAATGCCTGTATTTGCAAGCACAGAATGGCCTTAACCATTTTCTTAGGCTTTCTAGAATCTGTAACTTGTGCTGTCATAAAAGAATGAAATTTAGGCTGGACATTAGGGAAAAAAAATGTTCACAGAAAGGGTCACTGGGCACTGGCAGAGGTTGCCCAGGGGAGGGGGTTGAGTCACCTTCCCTGGAGGTGTTTAAGGGACGGGTGGACGAGGTGCTGAGGGACATGGGTTAGTGTTTGATAGGAATGGTTGGACTTTATGATCCGGTGGGTCTCTTCCAACCTGGTTGTTCTATGATTCTATGATATAAAAACAAAAACCCATGAAGGTTTCTCCTCAAAACAGTTTTTCTCGCCATTACATGAACTCTATCATGTCTCTGTGTGCCATTAAAACAAATAATCTATTTGAAAGTAATACAAAATGAAAAGTATCGTTAAAAGTGAAATTCTTGAAATATTGTTACATTTATAATTCATAAATATACATATAATTTTATATCCATGGTAATTTTAATACTTTCATTTTACTACTAAAACCTACCACAAACACACACACACTTAATAGAACCGTAGAATCACCAGGTTGGACGAGACCCACCGGATCATCGAATCCAACCATTTCTATCAAAAATTTTCAGTCAATAGCTGCAGAAGCATTGGGGGCTTCTATAATAAGACAATCAACCTAAAAACTAAAAACAACTAACAAAAAGATAACCAACTTTATTTGAAGTTTACATTTGAGTTTCCTCTATAAATATAAACATAAAGAGAATTAGATTAAGAAACAGATACTGCACGGTCATGCCAAGAACTGCAAAAAGAGAGAGACATTTAATCATACTAGAATAGAATAGCTCTTATATAATGTCCCACTTAATGGTTAGTACAGAAAGCAAAAGAAAAATGGCTCAAGTATAATCATTATTCCTCAACCTGAGAAGAGCTTAAAATTACACCTCAGGGAGCTAAGCTGCTTCACGCTGTGTGTAAGCTGCACGTCTCTTCTCCCAGCAGTTCTCACCAGCCCTTCCAAGCAGTGTGCAGACCGTAACAGATCAGCTGTCACAACCCTCTCCCCAGAGAAAAGGAGGAGCTCCCTGCTCTCATTTCATGAAAAGAGGTGAGACACTGGCTGAAGTCACTCTGAGTATGTGTGGCGTGAGTCCTAATGACAATCACATGAGTTATGCCCAATGATAGCCCTGATTGCCTTAATATACCCAGTTTTTCTTATCTGAGCCCGTAAGAATCATAGAATCACCAGGATGGAAGAGACCCACTGGATCATCGAGTCCAACCATTCCCACCAATCTCTAAACCATGTACCTTGTCCACCCATGCCTTAAATACCTCCAGGGAAGGTGACTCAACCCCCTCCCTGGGCAGCCTCTGCCACTGCCCAATGACCTTTTCTGTGAAAAACATTTCCTAATGTCCAGCCTGACCCTCCCCTGGTGGAGCTTGAGGCCACTGCCCCTTGTCCTGTCCCCTGTCACTAGGGAGAAGAGGCCAGTTCCCCACCTTAATTTTAAAAAAAAAAATCTTCCATGTATCCAGCCTGATTCTACCCTCCCTTAGTTTACAGCCACTACTCCCTAGTTTATCTATCCAGCATCCTTCTGATGTGATTGATAGTTAAGCATCTTAAAGAACAATGAGTTTTAAGACTCTCTTCAGCCTAGAGATGTAAATAAGGATCACAAATACCTATAGCTAATTCCTACAGATTTTGCTTACATCTTCCGGTCAACTTCATCTGGCTTTTAACCCTCACCAGAGTACTCACTGGTACAAGGCAGAGCAGAAGAAGGGCAGTTAACATATAGGATCATAGAATCACCAGGTTGGAAGAGACCCACTGGATCATCTAGTCCAACCATTCCCAACAATCTCTAAACCTCGTCCCTCAGTGAAGTATCTACTGGTAGATGTCATATTTGTTCATACTGAAAGTGCAACCTCCCTCATATGTACATCTTGCAAACTCTGTCTTATATGGGAATATATATTTGTGCATATACAAAGTAAGAACTGACTGAAAACACTAAAAATTTCCCTGTGACTAAATCTTAATTACAAAATCATAGAATAACCAGGTTGGAAGAGACCCATCGGATCATCGAGTCCAACCATTCCTATCAAACACTAAACCATGTCCCTCAGCACCTTGTCCACCTGTGCCTTAAACACCTCCAGGGAAGGTGAATCAACCACCTCCCTGGGCAGCCTCTGACAGTGACCAATGACTCTTTCTGTGAAAATATTTGGATTGATAAGAATTCACGGTCTCTGGAAACAATCTTATGAAATGTCTGTCTGGGTTTTAAACTGCACCTTTCAAGTACCAGTTTAGTCTACTAACATGAACCCTTGGCAATTTTTGTGACTATTGCATAATTTGTTAGCTAGAAACACCACAATGCAGTGTTATATACCTGCAAGTCTGCTTTAATGCCGCTTTCCCTTCTGAAAACCACTCTATGATTCACTTTTCAGATCGTACAATTAATCTCTTATTGTATTAAACAGTTATGGTTTGCTATTTGTTTTGCCGTTAGGAACTGGCTGGGTTTGACTAACTTCGGAGTAGTTTGTGTGTAACTTAATATGATCTCCGTTACAAAACCCCTTTAAAGCTTAAAAAAAAAAGGTCTGTAATCTGAACGTCCTGCTGCACGGCATGTTTCATTTATAAGCATGTTCGATTGTAGACAGAATTTTCCCACCGTGTTCTTGTTTGGAGTTTTGATAGCAAACTACAGGTAACAGAGCAGTCAGCTCTCCTGTGAAAGCAAAGATAAAGAGCAGGTGTCATTTGCTAAGACAGATACAGAAAAGACAGTAGAAACTCTGTATAATAAGGTCCAGGGAGGTTATTCTCCCTCTGTACTCAGCACTGGTGAGGTCGCTCCTTGAATGCTGTGTTCAGTTCCGGGCCCCTTAGCACAAGAATGATGTTGAGGCTCTGGAACGAGTCCAGAGAAGAGCAACGAAGCTGGTGAAGGGGTTGGAGAACAGGCCGTCTGAGAGAGCTGGGGGTGTTTAGCCTAGAGAAGAGGAGGCTGAGGGGAGACCTTATTGCTCTCTACAACTACCTGAAAGGAGGTTGTAGAGAGGAGGGAGCTGGGCTCTACTCCCAGGTGACAGGGGACAGGATGAGAGGGAATGGCCTCAAACTCTGCCAGGGGAGATTTAGGCTAGAGATTAGGAGGAAGTTTTTCACAGAAAGGGTCACTGGGCATTGGAATAGGCTGCCCAGGGAGGGGGTTGATTCACCTTCCCTGGAGGTGTTTAAGTTGCGGGTAGATGAGGTCCTGAGGGACATGGTTTAGTGTTTGATAGGAATGGTTGGACTCGATGATCTGCTGGGTCTCTTCCAACCTGGTTGTTCTATGATTCTATGATTCTATGATAATTCTGAGTACAACAGCCCTTCGTGGATAAATGAGGAAAGATACAATTTCCTCCAGTGAGAATTAAGCACACATGACAAATAGCTGCACCACTGTTTATTTTAAGAACATGCCGCAAAACCAGGAGAGCTACATGGCTGTTATCTATACTCCTCTTACTGACCATTTCAGTGCTGTTTCTATAAATATTCCACATAAGCAGCTATAACGGCAAAGATTTAAAAATAGGTCATAGGCATTAGGAGCAGATTATACTGTACAGGTGGGAAACAATGATTTCTGGCACAAGCACAGATTATGTCTGCGTTCAATACGTGGGAAGTCTCCATCGGTACAAATCGGCTGCCACCAGCACTGAAGGAATTCATGTCGTTGAGGAGCACAGCATGAAGCTTTGACACGGTTCTACTGCCTTATGTGAGATATTTTTGCATCTCAATGGAGTAAAAAGCCAGAAAACAGAAATATTTTTAATGTGGGTTGTGCGAGTAGTGATATGTGCCCAATATAAAATAAGATCATAGAATCATAGAATCGCCAGGTTGGAAGAGACCCACCAGATCATTGAGTCCAAACGTTCCTATCAAACACTAAACCATATCCCTCAGCACCTCGTCCACCCGCACCTTAAACGACTCCAAGGGAAGGTGAATCGACCATCTCTCTGGGCAGCCTCTGCCAGTACCTAATGACCCTTTCTGTGAAGAATTTTTTCCTTATGTCCAGCCTGAATCTCCCCTGGTGGAGCTTGAGGCCATTCCCTAATCGTTGGTGGTGGTGAGTGAGTGACTACACAGAATTACACAGAAAAGAGGGACTTGCTATTCCTAGAAAACACAGTCACAACTAAGACAATTCAGGTAGAGCAATGCCTCTAGGGTTAATTTGTCGAATGAAGGTTTGTTTATGAGTGGCAAAGTCCACAGTTTCATTCGTTGCTCTTGAAAGCCATAGTTGCAGAGCAGGATGGGTATCAGGTACTTGCCCTCACTATCCACCAAAGGATACCAACTACTTTCCTAACAGGCACAAAATAAGAACCATCCTGGCTATCTGCCTCCTCCGCATATACATCTTTTGGAAACACCATTCTGTCTTTATCTTGGCGCTTCTCTTTAAAGAAAACATAAGAAATAAGAGCTTGACCTCAAGTCAACAACAAGAAAGCAGTCATAGAATCACAGAACAACCAGGTTGGAGGAGACCCACTGGATAATCAAGTCTAACTTGCCATGCTTCTTACAGGTGATACTTCCTCTAATACTTCGATAAAATCTTACTGTCATATAAAGTTCAATAGATTTGTGGTTTCTCAGTCACTGGCCAGGATCCCACAAGCAAGTTGTTCAGCAGAAAACCATGCAGGGCAAGGCAGAAACCATAAATACTACCAGAGATCAATCATCAGTTGAAAACTATTACAGAGACAATCTATCCCTTCAGAAATGTTTGTTCATTCATAGAGAATCCAACTGATAACATGAAGGGAGGTAAACGCTCACTGCATTAACTGCGTTTTACTAGTGAAAAAGTACATGTAGGCCAGGCCCAAGATAAAAATTAAAAAGCTGTCAGGTACAGCCTGCTAATTCTCAACGAGTTACAACAAAATCCTGTGCACATGGCACAATACCTTGCTCTTAGTTATACTTTCTAGTGTATAGTTCCCCCCTTTAAACTCACATGCTTTATTTAACTTATAGGGCAGGATGATTTTTGACATCACTGCAATGAGATCTTGGTTGTAAGGGGCATTTTGGTGGTGCTAGTTCAACACAAGTTGTTAAGTCTACCCTGTGGCTCCAGCGGAGCCTGCTTCGAGTAGAGCCCCTGTCCCAGGATAACAACAGTTTTCAGCTTCCCAGGCAGTCAAGTACAGATCCTGGCAGGCTGCAAGAAACCTTCCTGCAACCCAGAGCAGCCCAGAGGTTTTGGTGGTAGCTTATCTTATGTTTTCTCTCTCTCTCATTTGCTTTTTTGTAGGTCTAGCAAAAAAAAAAAAAAATTACAAACAGGCTGTGCATGAGAAGCACATGGGGGAGTTTTCACTGGGAGACGTTAAGGTGGTTGATTCACCTTCCCTGGAGGGGTTTAAGGTGTGGGTGGATGAGGTACTGAGGGGCATGGTTTAGAGATTGGTGGGAATGGTTGGACTCGATGATCCAGTGGGTCTCTTCCAACCTGGTGCTTCTATGATTCTATGATGCGCCTCTTCTTCAACAGGATTCTCAGATATCTGTAGTAGTTCCATTTTATGCAATATATTGGTTTTTTTGGCTATTGTTACTAAGATCTCAACTCTGTGAATCATCTTAACATTTTACTTCACAAGAAGTGAACTGGTCTACAAAATTTAAGAGAAAATGTTAATCAGCTGCATAGATGTATATTTAAATATAATGCAGTCGTTAAATTAGATTTTAAATTGGCACCAACTTCAAGCAGACGCTCAAGAATAGGAACAAGTAGTTTTATGGCTTTTAGTCTACATTAAACGTTGAATCACAAATGCTTGTTTTTACCAGAGGGCTTTTTCCTCTCATCTGTTCTCTAACTCCCCACCACATTCCCTGCACTCAGCTTCTAATTTTCTGTTCCTAGCTAGCAATGCAAACTTAGCATTCCAGCTTATCCTGTTGGGTTTTAATCTTTCCTACCCAGGGAAAGCAGGAATGAGCACAGGAATGACAGATGTCCTTTCAATACTTGGATCTCGGTTCAGATTCAGCCTTTTAGTTTTTGGCAGCCAAGAACTAAAATAGCTGAGTCCTGAAATGGAGCATGATGAACTGCAGATGAAATCTTCAGGTTACCTACACAGTTCTACAACTCGCACCACACAGAAACTGTGGGTTTACCAAAGGCTTTATACTGGCCAGATGGTTGAAAAAATAAGTAAATAAAACGCATTTTTCTAGAGTTACAGTACTTCATTTTTCTGCCATGACAAACTGCAAAGCCTTTCACCTTGAATATGTATAAACCACACGGTCTTAAACATCAGTGGAAATTGTAAAATGAGCACTGTACACAGAATCATCAGGTTGGAAAAGATCCACCAGATTATCGAGTATAACCATTCCTATCAAAGACTAAACCAAGTCCTTCAGCAGCTCGTCCACTCGTGCCTTAAACATGAGGCACAAGAGTAAATTAGGTGAGGTGAATTGTGACAGGAACAAGGATTGTTGGGCATCCCTTGTCGCAAGTTTGCCATACCTGTAATTGAACAGCTGTAAAACAGTCATTCAGCCTCAGGAAACCAACACTCAGGAGATTACACGCAAAAACCTACTATCAATGAGCAGGTAGGCTTTGTGTGCTGCTTTTTGGTTTTGTTATATACGTCTGAAATTTTGATAGGAATGGTTGGACTCAGTGATCCGGTGGGTCTCTTCCAACCTGGTGATTCTATGAAATTTATGAGACACCCCCTCCCCGCCAACAAAACTCATTGTCTTTGAAAAGCTACTCACCCTCCAGGACTGCAGCTGGAAAGGAAAAATCTGGTAAGATCTCCCACTAGCAGTCTTGCCTGCTACAGGCAAAGCAGCACAGGTCACACATCCATGAGCACTGAATTTAGAAATGTGGGGGGAAAATCTGACTACACTCAAGTGAATATAGAATCATAGAACAACCAGGTTGGAAGAGACCCACCGGATCATCGAGTCCAACCATTCCTATCAAACACTAAACCAAGTCCCTCAAGATCTCATCTACCTGTGCCTTAAACACCTCCAGGGAAGGGGAATCAACCTCCTCCCTGGGCAGCCTATTCCAATGCCCAATGACACTTTGTGTGAAAAACTTCCTCCTAATCTCCAGCCTAAATCTCCCCTGGCAGAGCTTGAGGCCATTCCCTCTTGTCCTGTCCCCTGTCCCTTGGGAGAAGAGCCCAGCTCCCTCCTCTCCACAACCTCCTTTCAGGGAGTTGAAGAGAGCAATGAGGTCTCCTCTCAGCCTCCTTTTCTCCAGGATAAACACCCCCAGCTCTCTCAGCCACTCCTCATAGGGTCTGTTCTCCAGACCCTTCACCAGCTTCGTCGCTCTTCTCTGGACTTGCTCCAGAGCCTCAACATCCTTCTTGTGCTGAGGGGCCCAGAACTGAACACAGGATTAGAGAAGCAGTCTCACCAGTGCTGAGTCCAGAGGGAGAATAACCTCCCTGGCCCTGCTGGTCACACCATTTCTGATCCAAGCCAAGATGCCATTTGCCTTCTTGGCCACCTGAGCACACTGCTGGCTCATGGTCAGTGGCTGTTGACCAACACCCCCAGTTCCCTCTCCTTCAGGCAGCTTTCTAGACAGACTTCTCCCAGTCTGTAGCTCTGCATAGGGTTGTTGTGCCCCAAGTGCAGGACCCGGCATTTGGCCGTGTTAAACCTCATCCCATTGGACTCTGCCGAGTGGTCCAGCCTGTTCAGATGCCTTTGCAGAGCCTCCCGACCCTCCAGCAGATCGACACTTCCACCCAGCTTAGTGTCATCTGCAAACTTGCTAAGGGAGCGCTCAATGCCTTCATCCAGGTCATTGATGAAGACACGGAACAGGGCTGGACCCAGTTTTCCTCCAAGGTCACTGGAAGGTCATTTCACAGAGATCAATAACAAGGACAACGTATTTTGATTGGCATCAACAACCAGGTTAAACGCAAAGTAGTGCTCCAGAGATGGAGATCTCAAGTTTATTACCAATCCCTTGAGCTAACCACGCATTCCTCTAAAATGAACTTGCTAATTCTGCCTAGAACTCATTCGCATTGCTCACTTCTCCCCTGTTTCTAGCAGAGTGTTTTGTATTACAAGCAACCTCTTCTACAGAAACTCTTCCTGGATGTCTTATTGACTAGACAGCACATCTGTATAAATCCAATCTAAGTCTTTGCATTAGCTATGATATTAAACTGCTGACTGGCAGAGATCCCGTTGCTTTCCTCTGAGAGAGCTATATGCAGGGGACCTCTTTAAGTTCTATTTAGCCTCCTTTCTTTTAAGCTATGTAGGCCGTTCATATCCTTTGTACTACAAATAGAACAGATACAACTAATTGAAGGCATCCCCTGCTGCTGAATTTAGCCTGCTAGTCTGGTAGTCTGAAACTTCAGAGGAAGTTCCTATAACACAGAATGAAAAGCTACTTTAATTTCCTCTGACCCTGTTACAGACTGAAACTTTGATAGAAAGGATTTTTTTTTTTTTGATACAATAAGAGTAAGTACTTTACCCTTCCAGAAATATCATAGAATCATAGAACAACCAGGTTGGAAGAGACCCACAGGATCATTGAGTCCAACCATTCCCATCAAACAGTCCTCATATGCTTCTAGTCCTCATATCATGTTCTTATATTCATATATATTCTTATGTTCATATGCTTCTAGTCCTCCTATCAACCAGAAGCTGCACATCCTACCGGTATACATACATACATACCTGCGTACGGGAATGCTGACAGGATATAAAAAAATTAGTAGAATGAGATTGATTCTCCGAAGCGAGACTTCTACCCCATCCTCAGGAATACAGAGAAAATATAGTAGAAGCTGCGGAAGGTTTTAAAAACATTCAGTCACTGAGGAAAGACCCTAGATGCCCAGTGTCGAGAATCAGTGGGGCTGGAGAACAAGTGTTACGAGGAGTGACCGAGAGAGCTGGGGGTGTTTAGCCTGGAGAAGAGGAGGCTGAGGGGCATCTTCATTGCTCTCTCCAACTACCTGAAAGGAGGTTGTGGAGAGGAGGGAGCTGGGCTCTTCTCCCAAGGGACAGGGGACAGGATGAGAGGGAATGGCCTCAAGTTGCACCAGGGGCGGTTCAGGCTGGATATAAGGAAAACATTCTTCACAGAAAGGGTCATTGGCCATTGGTTGAGTCACCTTCCCTGGAGGTGCTTAAGGTGCAGGTGGACAAGGTGCTGAGGGACATGGTTTAGAGATTGGTGGGAATGGTTGGAATCGATCTGGTGGGTTTCTTCCAACCTGGTGAATCCATGATTCTATGATTTGGAGAATGCTAAGTTTCTTCATGCCTAAACAATTTTGAAAATGTGAATCTTAAGTAGTGGCAGTACCGCAGAGTTTAAGTGCTGTTTTACCTCAGTGAGATCAGTTGTGCACTCACCTGCGCACCTACAGGAGGCATTCCTATAATTTACCATTTTCATAAGAACTGCAAGGCTGTATGGGTACAGGCCTTCTGTGGGTGCTCAGGTTACAGCAGAAACATGCAAGCACAACCCTAGCTCTGAAACAGGAAACCTCTCAGCGGTTCCTTTGCTGCTACATCATTTACGTGAAGTCATTGTTTATCATACTTGGTTTACTCTTTCTTGAGGATACAGGAGTTTTTGCTAGTGAACGTGCTAGTACAGATAACCGATCAAATAATTTCAAAAGCTGAAGAAATTCACTTTACAGAGCTTGATACTCTTTTTCTTTAAAGTGTACCTCAATACTACTCTGAATTACTTCAATACGAGCGGCTGAGAGAGCTGGGGTTGTTTAGCTTGGAGAAGAGGAGGCTGAGAGGAGACCTCATTGCTCTCTACAAGTACCCGAAAGGTGGTTGTGGAGAGGAGGGAGCTGGCCTCTTCTCCCAAGTGACAGGGGACAGGACGAGAGGGAATGGCCTCAAGCTCCGCCAGGGTAGATTTAGGCTGGAGATTAGGAGGAGGTTTTTCACGCAGAGGGTCATTGGGCATTGGAATAGGCTGCCCAGGGAGGTGGTTGAGTCACCTTCCCTGGAGGTGTTTAAGACACAGGTGGATGAGGTCTTGAGGGACTTGGTTTAGTGTTAGACAGGAATTGTTGGACTAGAAGATCCAATGGGTCCCTTCCAATCTGGTTGTTCTGTGATTCTGTGATCTTTAAGTAGGGGGTATTCAGAAGACTCTGATTTTGATAACAGTTTCCCTTTCAAACTCTACCCTATTTAGAATTTCTACTGCTGTAATGTTTTGCTCTTAAATAAGACTGAGTTTGGAGGTCTTGACCTCATTTTCTCAACGGCTTTTCCTAATTTAACAGAAAAGGGGTTTGAGGTTGGGACTGGAAATACCTACCTGTTTTATGACTCTGGCTTATTTTCTTTTGCTTCTATTACATCATACATTCGTGTTTGTGGAAGTATTTTTTTTTTCCAGGTCACTGAACTGTAAAGTGCAGTGGTGGCTTTCGGTAATTGGGGGATACTAGGGGACAAATTATAAATTACCAAGTTATGCCATTTAGAAACACACTTTGAATGACCATTAACTACTTCCCACAGAAATTTCCTAAGAATTACATACACACAACATCTGTGTGGTAGAGTCTGAGCAAGGCTGATGAACCTGAGGTGATTTCATAGAATCAGAGAATCACCAGGTTGGAAGAGACCCACTGGATCATCGAGTCCAGCCATTCCTATTATATCACGGTTGCTTTGTCATCTTCCAGCACTGCTGCGGTAGTCAAGCTTTAACTTTTAGCTGTGACCCCCCCACTTTGGGTTTCTTACATGAGACACACGTGGCTCAGCGGGGACAGAATTACGAGACCCATTTATTGAAAAGCACCTCAAAAAGGTTTTATTCTCAACACTGCAGGACCTTTTCCAATGCAAGCGCCTGGAGGGGCGAGGGGGGAAATTTTTGAGACAGAAGGAGAAAACAAACCATCTACAGCACAGCACAAGCCAATGACAGCAGAGCAGTCCCCATACAACATACAAAGTTGGGTTGCAGTTGAAGGACTTGAGAAAAAAAAAAGTCTCTAGACTGCTGCCTCACTCCATCCAGTCATATGCAAATGAGGGACTCTATAATTAAGATCTCTAAAGCAAAGCCCGTAATTTCTGAAGAAATACATATATATTTCATTATTAATTCAATATATTACATATATTGGTCTAGAAAGCTGCCAGGAGGAGAGGGACCTGGGGGTGTTGGTTGACAGCCAACTGAACATGAGCCAGCAGTGTGCCCAGGTGGCCAAGAAGGTCAATGGCATCTTGGTTTGGATCAGAAATGGTGTGACCAGCAGGGTCAGGGAGGTTCTTCTCCCTCTGGACTCCACACTGGTGAGACCCCTCCTCGAATCTTGTGTTCAGTTGTGGGCCCCTCAGCACAAGAAGGATGTTGAGGCTCTGGAATGAGTCCAGAGAAGAGCAACAAGGCTGGTGAGGGGTCTGGAGAACAAGAGGAATGGCTGAGAGAGCTGAGGGTGTTCAGCCTGGAGAAGAGGAGGCTGAGAGGAGACCTCATTGCTCTCTCCAAGTCCCTGAAAGGAGGTTGTGGGGAGGAGGGAGCTGGGCTCTTCTCCCAAGGGACAGGGAATAGGACAAGAGGGAATGGCCTCAAGCTCCACCAGGGGAGATTTAGGCTAGAGATTAGGAGGAAGTTTTCACAGAAAGGATCATTGGGCATTGGAATAGGTTGCCCAGGGAGGTGGTTGATTCAACTTCCCTGGAGATGTTTAAGGAACGGGTAGACGAGGTCCTGAGGTACATGGTTTAGTGTTTGATAGGAATGGTTGGACTCGATGATCTGGTGGGTCTCTTCCAACCTGGTGATTCTATGATTCTATGATTTCCGTAATTTTTTCTTTCATTCTGGATAACCAGAAACGTGTAACTGCATAACGCCTTAAACACAAGCTGGGGGGAAGAGTTTTTATCTGTTGCCCTTCAGCATCAGCCTTGGATGTCTTGAGTTGAGGGTAGTTGGCCCCAGAAACTCACCAAAGCAAAGCCAACCAAGACACTCCAGAATATTTCCAACTGTGCTGTGACACAGGGATGAGGTGGGGGTGGCTATGTTTTGTTTTAACGAGGGCTGAATATTAGTCACATCTTTGCATGTTGTTCAACACTGCAAATAATGTTGATAAAACAGGATGATTACTGCACTAAAAGGACATTTACAGAAAAAACTAGCACAGATGGGGTGAAATTATAATTATCTTGTCTGGACATCTGTGTCATTTATACAGAAAAAAACCCCTAAAATGAGTGATAATTATCCACATTTAGTGAAGCAAATGAGGAAAGCTTAATCACTGTGTAAATAATACAGTGTGCCTTTGGCTCCCTGCCAGCAAAACCATAAAGATAAGAAACCTTTAGGCTCCCACTGGATATTCTCTGATTATTCTATAGGCACAAAATGGCACTGCCTTTCTCCCATGGTGAATCTCTAAGAATACTATCAACTGATCAGTTCACTGACTTGCTTACCCATCTTACATGCACTCATAGAATCATAGAATCACCAGGTTGGAAGAGACCCCCCCCAGATCATCGAGTCCAACCGTTCCCATCAATCTCTAAACCATCTCCCTCAGCACCTCGTCCACCCGCACCTTAAACACCTCCAGGGAAGGCGAGTCAACCACCTTCCTGGGAAGACCATTCCACTGCCTAACAACTCTTTCTGTGAAGAATTTTTTCCATATGTTGAGCCTGAACCTCCCCTGGTGGAGCCTCCTCTTCTCCAGGATAAACACCCCCAGCTCTCTCAGCTATTCCAGCTGTTCTCACTGGGAAGTCTCGTTTCAGAGACTCGTTTTATTCGCAGAGCACTTAGCAGTTCTTTTGTTGGCATCAGTTCCTCTTTGCGTACTTCTTGGTACACTGTGCAGAATGGATAGGGAGCATGAAAGATATTAAAGGTAAAAAGGTAAAACAAGAATTAGGGAAAAATGAAAAAGTGGGACCGGAATGAAAGGAACAGTGCAGAAAGTAATGTAGTAGAGTTGGAAGTAACTAGTTAATACTGTAAGCAACCTCAAGCTAGTTCAATAAGGATGACAAGGCATTAAAGAAAAGAATGATATTCTATTGAGTTACAAACAGCAAACTGGCAAAAAAGAGTTAATTAAGTTATATCCTGGCAATAGAAAATCGAATGTGAGATGACATTTTGGCTGTGAGGCGCACTTTAGGCTGTTGAAAAGTAGTGGAGTACTAACCACGTTCTATTTTTTCCACGGCCTCAAGAAAACCTCACGGCTGCAGTCACTGCTAATTTGCTTTTACATTTCATCACACGTTAGTTTTCTAAAGTTCATTTTATGTCTTCTCAAAGCTTTTGTTAGACGTTGTTTTACATGTTAAAGGGAGGTAGTTCTGAAGGATGATTGCACCTTCCTTATACTATTAGTATATTAGAATATATATTAGTATAATTAGATCATGATTAAGTGTCTTAGCAGAATTAGGTGTAAATAGTCTGCCTCTGTTGAATTAATTCTGTAACTTAGAATTAAGTAAGAAAAAAATCTGTAACTTAGAATTAGCTAAGAAAAAAAACTTGGAATTTTACTGAAAAAATACCAATAACAAAGCTGAAGAGATAAATGGAAACACGCTCTGAGCTTGCTAGTAGGTAGTTTGAGGATGTATCTCTGCTGTTAAGTTCTCTCTTCTCTTTCATTTGGGTACAGGATTTTTATTCATTTAAAAATGAATGTGAGAGAGAAGGAAGTGGCCCTAATGAGCCTATATTGTTTCTCCAAGGGTAGCTTATAAACAGATTATCAAAACAAACATTTGTGCCACTCTTCATTCCATGAATAAGAGCTATCGGATAGTAGTCAGCACGGTGCATCTCGTAGAGAACTCGAATTTAATACCAGTGTTAGGCTTTATGTAAGAAGATAGCCTGTAAAACTGAAGCCCTGCTCTGCTGTGTCGACATGTCTGGAGCTCAGAATAAAATTGAGTTTCCTGCTTTAGCTGCAGCTTAGTCTTAAAATAACCTGAAGAAATTATAGTTCTGATTACAGAGAAAGTGAAGGGCTTAGAACATTCTCCTAATAAAGACATGGGATGACACAAGGCTTAGTCATCTGTATTCTGTCTGTAATGGGCATTTCGGAGAGGGAAACAAGCCTTTGAAATTGGATAATTTGATTTGCAATCAGGCTTAATTATTTTAAGAACACAGAAAACCTTTGTTTTTAGCAAAAATAATCATCTGGAATCCAATTAGAGGAGAACAAGCCATTTAAATGATAATGGATGCCACACATCATCCATAGGAAAGTTTATGTCTTGGGGGAGAGAGCTATGTTTGAAATGGACTCCACCTCTCATTTTTCTTAGTCATTTCTGAAATAAACAATTGTGCTCAAAGGACACATCACCCTAAAGGATAAATAAAATGCTTGCGACTGAAAGTGCATTTAAAACCAACCCACGATAGACAGGAATTCAAAAGTCCTAGGGAAGTCTTTCTATCATCTTCTGACTATTATGTAACTTTACAACAGCAGCAGAAACCAGTCTATAATTTGGAATTGAGACAGGTTAGGTTAGCTAATGTTATTAAAAGTTCCTTCAGCTCTCCTCTGGGCATTTTGCATGCTATAATTTTGATAAATCTTTATAAACTACAAGTGATATTTAAAGGCTTTGTAGTTCAGTATGTTGAGCTTATAGATGAGCCTTCCCTGGAGGTGTTTAAGGTCCAGGTGGACGAGGTGCTGAGGGACATGGTTTAGAGATTGGTGGGAACGGTTGGACTAGATGATCCGGTGGGTCTCTTCCAACCTGGTTGTTCTATGATTCTATGAATCCACCCATGCTTTACTCCTATTTTTCTATGTATCTTTCATACCTGTGGCTTGTAACCACCGACAGAAGCAACACAGTGCAAATTTATTATTACTTCTATTACTATTGTGGTTATTATGATTGCTACTAATAAATACTTATATATTCCAAAAGCTTTGTAGAGTAATAAATAGATTATGGTCCTGGTGGGAGTTACCTGACTGTGAAAGGGAAGTAAAGAACAAAACGGACCCTCCTTCTTTCCATATCACTTAGAATCATAGAATCATAGGATCACTAGGTTGGAAAAGACCCACCGGATCATCAAGTCCACTGCAGTTCACATCATGAATTCAAATTAGTGCCAACATTTGAAATACTTCCTCTAAAACTACAAAAATCAGAAACTTGCAAGGATGAAGCATACTAAATCCAATGAGATGAGGTATAAAGGTACGAAGGCATTTCACAAGCCAGGAATGATTCCAACTCCATCTTCCACACGCGACCTACAGCAGTATGATAGCTTTACTTGAAAGGCATAGTGTGCTCCATAAATAAAGCTGACCTAGGTAAGACTACGAGATGTCCTGTCAGGAAAATCCTTCAATATATGGACTGCAAAAGTGCTTATTTGTCTGCTTAAATTAGATATAGACTTACATATTGCATTGATTCCAGTCTTGTTATCTGGAATAGTAATCCTTACATCACCCTCATTACGGGAATTCCTGTGTCACCACAAACACTTTAGGAATAAGCAAGTGCAAAGAGCAAGTCAAGTCAAGGCTCTTTCATTTATCATAGAACCACAGAATCACCAGGTTGGAAGAGACCCATCGGATCATCGAGTCCAACCATTCCTATCAAACACTAAACCATGTCCCTCAGGACCTCGTCTACCTGTGCCTTAAACACCTCCAGGGAAGGTGAATCAACCCCCTCCCCGGGCAGCCTCTGCCACTGCCCAATGACCCTTTCTGTGAAAAACTTCCTCCTAATGTCCAGCCTAAATTTCCCCAGGTGGAGCTTGAGGCCATTCAAGGGTCAATAACAGTTCCTCCCTTCTCATAGCCAAGGTATCTCTGAAAATATTTCCTATACTCACAGAGAGTATTATTATCAAATACTCTCGGTTAATCAGAGGACTTATTTTTACCATATTTGGTTGATGCCTTTAGTAGGTGAGCACAGAATTTAGAAGGATTAGCTTAATCTGGGAACTGCGCTGCAAGGTTTATTTTAATTCAGAAAGCAAACCAGTTCTGAACAGGGACCACAATAGAGAAACTGTGGCTATAAGGCAAGTGGATTTGTCATTCCTGACCTGAGCATTACCAATAACAAGTACTTCACTGAGTTTTCACTGACTCAAGCCCATTAAAATGGGTATATTCATAGGATCATAGAATCACCATTTTGGAAGAGACCCACCGGATCATCAAGTCCAACCATTCCCAACAATCTCTAAACCGTGTCCCTCAGTACCTGGCTCTAGGTAAGCCATGGATAAGCCCAAAGCTTCAATGAATGACATGAGAAGACAACTGTTGAAGGCAATGAGAAATTGGTCCGTTCTGCTTCCTAGACAGAAACTAAGGAGCCAGAGCAGAGCTATTTAAAAAAAGAAACAGCTCTGCAAAATCAGGATGCACCTTTGTCCTTCCTCCTCCCTAACAAATGAACATCTATATGTTTGAGACTCAACATACCCAGAGTGTTGGCTGTGAGAGAGCCCGATCTCGCCACAGAACTAACAGAGAATGGTGAAGCATCAGTTTGGTGCATCTGAGAGGAGCACTGAAGCACTGCCAAGTTCCTCTACTCTGCCTGACTGAAAAGGTGACTGCAGAGCATCAGGGGAAGATCTCAAGAGGGTTCAAGTTCCATTAACTGAGGATTCTAACTCAGATGTACAAACAGTATGTTCATCTCTAAAATGCAGGCAACTGCAAATTAATTTCCCCAAGAAGAAAAAAAATTCTCCTGCGCATACAGTGAACTATTGTTTCTCAGTTTTCCTGACTATGAGTGACACCAACCACGTATGGTTACGAACACAACGATGCTTACGTTGAAAACCAACCTGATTAATTGGACAGAAGGTGACAGTAAATAATTTGCTCATGACTGTTTGGAAGGTCTTGTCAGAGACTCCCCAGGAGAAATATTACTACTTTCTCCTACTCCTCCTTGTCTCTTCCCTTCATCATCCATGTTACTTCAGCACTACCTGGCTTGTATCAGAAACGGTGTGACCAGCAGGTCCAGGGAGGTTATTCTCCCTCTGTACTCAGCACTGGTGAGGCTGCTCCTTGAATCCTGTGTTGAGTTGTGAGCCCCTCACCAAGTTGTGGGCTCCTTGAATCCTGTGGGATGTTGAAGTTCTGGAGTGAGTCCAGAGAAGAGCAACGAGGCTGTTGAGGGGTCTGGAGAACAGGCCTTATGAGGAATGGCTGAGAGAGCTGGGGGTGTTTAGCCTAGAGAAGAGGAGGCTGAGAGGAGACCTCATCACTTTCTGTAATTCCCTGGAAGGAGGTTGTGGAGAGGAGGGAGTTTGGCTCTTCTCCCAAGTGACAGAGGACAGGACAAGAGGGAATGGCCTCAAGTTCCACCAGGGGAGATTTAGGCTTGAGATTAGGAGGAAGTTTTTCATGGAAAGGGTCATTGGGCATTGGAACATGCTGCCCAGGGAGGGGGTTGATTCCCCTTCCCTGGAGGGTTTTAAGGCACAGGTAGATGAGGTGCTCAGGGACTTGGTTTAGTGTTTGATAGGAATGGTTGGACTCAATGATCCGATGGGTCTCTTCCAACCTAGTTGTTCTATGATTCTATGATGCTCTAACAGGCTCCTGCCTTCACTTTATTTAGACCAGGGCTGCTTTCAGCTTCCCTGCCCTGAATAACACCACTGCCAAAAAAAGACAACATTGCAAGATGCTAATTGAAGACAGAATATCTGTCGTTTTATCAGCAGCACAATTGTAAAAATTGTTCTGCAATTTAAATTCTCTCAACAAATATAGATCTGCACAGAGATACTGAAGTCGTCTTTCAGCCACAAATATCACATGCCAAGTTCCTGACCTAAAGCACAGAAAGCACCAAAGTTTTGTGGTCTAGAATAAGGCAGAGCGATGGAACTATTCAAGGACAGAACAGTTTATTTTGGCCTCCCTCCTTTCTTAAAAATGCCTGAAATTTTTGGCTAAAAGTCACGGCAGCGGGGGAAGCCGCCACGTTTCACCAGACAAATGAATGACACCTCCCGAAGCCTCACAGGTATTTTATTTAGTGTCATTTCATTCTAAACTGTAAATGTTAGCAGCACATCACACTAGTCCGAACGTCTCAAAGATAAACTTGTTTATAAGTAAGCGTCAGCATTTCTGACCACTGCTACAACAATGGCTCTGTTCTAGTCTGGTACAAAAACGAGTCTTTAATAGACAGGAAGAAAACAATAAAATGAAAAGCTTGATGGTCAAATTGAAACTGTTCTTGGCAGTGAAAGAAAAGACCTACTAGTTCTGTCCTGTTAAGAGATGGTTAAAAAAAAAAGGGTAATGTACAACTTATGGGATTTGATGATCATTCCATCTTGCTTTCCTAAAACATATTTTCCCCTGCCTGTTGAAAAGGGAATAAAATTCCATGTAACTGACAGTCTATCCAACGTGAGGTCTCACATAGACGTATGAGCCTTCTTGTTTCCTAAAGACTCAAATAATTTCATCAAGTTCTTTGTAAGTGTGAAAACAGAAATTAATTTCCCCTCCTACCAAAGATATTTCCTCGGTCGGTTGGACATACATGAACACATGTGACATACCTTAAGATGAACACACATGAACAGCATGTGACATACCTTAAGATCATTAGTTTTGGAAGAGCAGGAAATTTTTACATGTTGGACAAACTAGAGCTCTTCTCTAGACTCGCTCCAGAGCCTAGGATGCCATTGGCCTTCTTGGCCACCTGGGCACATTGCTGGTTCATGTTCAGTCAGCTGACTTGATAGGACATTTGTTATCGTCTTAAATGTGATAGCAGTTTCTGAAGGTGCTTTTTTAAAAAATTGTGCTCCTAAAAGCTGAGATAAATGCTTTGAGGAAATACCTTTGGTAGGAGGGGAAATTAATTTTAAGTCCAGGCACTCCAAAGGGGTTAAGATTAAATCCACAGCTTTGCATGAATTGAGAAAGAAAAAGGGGAAAACGCCAACAGAAATAAAAAAAAAAAAAAAAAAAAGTTGATTTACTCTTCTTTAACTTTGGGAAAGTTTATTGTGAAACAAGGATACTGTCAGTCAAGAAGGTGAAATAAATGAAGTGATAAGACTTTTACAGTCTAAGACAGATGCCTCTTGGCAGAAAAGTATATGAAAATATTTATGGACAGCTCATCCAAAATATAACTAACATTAAATATTTAAATGTGCCACTCTGCATGCCAAATAACTAGAGTTTTCATCTTAGTGCTATTTTCACTCACTGGAAACCTGATGGGCTGCAGATTGATGTGTTTTTTTCTTTGATCTAAAAAGTCGTAGTAAACACACAAGTGCCACCTTAATAATCTTGGTAAATTAACAGCTATTTTTCTTAATTACATTCAGTCAATCCTAATTTTCAGCACTTACATAAGGTTCTTTTTTCTTTTAATGCACAGGGGCATTGGAACAGGCTGCCCAGGAAGGGGGTTGATTCACCTTCCCTGGAGGTGTTTAAGGTGCAGGTGGACGAGGTGCTGAGGGACATGGTTTAGTGTTTGATAGGAATGGTTGGACTCAATGGTCCAGTGGGTCTCTTCCAAGATGGTGATTCTGTGATTCTATGATTCTATAACTAACACAAACATCCGTAAGGCCAAAAGACTCCCAAGCCAGTCAGATTATAAACACTTTCACCTTATTTCCTTGGTGATGGGAGCAGTATCTTTGTCTGAACAGGACCACGGTATAGCTATAAGGGCATCCCAAAAACCTTGAGCATCCCCAAAAACCTTGAGCTTTTCTGTGGCTGTTATGCAGTGCAGTTCAAGGAAGTACAAAAAGAGACATTGGCAAGCTCTGTATGGATCATCCTGAAAAGAAATCCATACGAAACATCCTTTATGGCACATGAGATAGAACTTCCCCAGCTTAGAGGAAAATAGATGCAATGGTGACAGAGGAAAAAAGTCATTCCCAGCCCTGTGCAGAAAGAAAAATGAAGCACTATTCTTTATAGGAGCTGCAAACATACATCTCTATACTAAACTTTTCATAAATTAAACCAGATCCCCCATTTCCTAGCAGCCTAATCTCTTAAAGACTGAAGTTTTCTCAGGCACATTTTTTGTTGCATATGAATGAAAATACTCACATTGAGAAAACTGGCAACATTTCATAGAATCATAGAATCATCAGGTTGGAAGAGACCCACCACCGGATCATTGAGTCCAACCATTCCCACCAGTCTCTAAACCATGTCTCTCAGCACCTCGTCCACCCATCCCTTAAACCCCTCCAGGGAAGGTGAATCATCCCCCTCCTTGGGCAGCCTCTGCCACTGCCCAATGACCCTTTCTGTAAAGAATTTGGACACCAACATGTACGATCTAAAGACCATGGAATGGATTGAGGCAAATTTCTCCAGGAGGTAATCATGGTCTGCACTGCAGAGAAAGATGACAGGCAGTTACTGCTGACTTGCAAGGCTACAGCCAGCACTGTCTCAAAATCTTCTCTCAAATCCAGGGGGACCAGAGGTATCCAGCCTGCAGCTCCATTGCTCTTCTCTAGACTCGCTCCAGAGCCTCAACATCCTTCTTGTGCTGAGGGGCACAGAACTGAACACAGGATTCGAGGAGCGGTCTCACCAGTGCCGAGTCCAGAGGGAGAACCACCTCCCTGGACCTGCTGGTCACACCGTTTCTGATACAAGCCAAGATGCCATTGGCCTTCTTCGCCTTTTTATGCTTAATCTGGTTAAAGTTGCACAATAATCTTGGAAGGAATGTTGTATATACCTAGACCCCATGGGGAATTAATGCACAACATGAAATGCAGGCTTTATAAATAGAAGAAGTAAATAAATAAATAAAATAAGTTCGCATCACTAAGTGCAGCCCTGTGAATTTTGTAGCACAACTGCACCTATGAGTAATTTTAATATGTAGCCAAAGCTGTAGCCAGTGTTTGGGTTCTGCTTCAGCCTCCTACCTTAGTTATTTAAGTCTCTGTTCTCCACAGCTCCTACTGCTAGAAATAAAGATTTAATATCTAAATAACCTAAACTTAACTTTTCCTTTCCCTTCCCTTCCCTTTCTTTCCTTTCCTTTCCCTTCCCTTTCTTTCCTTTCCCTTCCCTTCAGGCTATTATTCCACACTTCACCATCTTCTGAGAACAAATAATTCCCTTCCGTCATTTAAATTATTACCTTGAAGTTATTTATAGCCAGTGCCCATGTCCCTCAAGCTGTCTCTATCACAGACTATAAATATAGCTCCCTTAATCCTTCTTCATATGTTTTATCCTCTAGCATTTATATCACATTTGTAATCTTTATATTTTCTTTTCATTTTAAACTCTTCGGGCCACAACCACAGATAGTGCTGCAAATGAGTGATGAAGCAAAACTACTTTATTCATTTTAAATATGATCACCTCATACTGCTATAATTGTGAACTTACTAGTCAAGGTTGAAATGCATAAACTACTACAATTGCTCTAATCTCCCGACATTTTGTAAACAAGTTGTTTTGAGTTTAAGATTGTTAATGTTTTGTCTTATCTTACAGGTTATTCTTGCAAAAGTTTTAGCAAAAAATTATTTTAGCCAAACGAGAGCCACGTGCGTAATTGTAATGAAGAAATGTATATTTCCCTGTATATTCTCTCAGAAATTTTATACCCTGTTAATAGCCACAACTAAGTCAATTTTTGTTTAAGTTTGATGTGTTTTAATCTCACAGACATTTAGGGAAACAATCAAGTTCGACAGAACTAACTTTGAAGGGTGTGGTTATCAGCTTTGAATCCTAACTGCTTATCTTATAAATAGCATATCTTGAGACACAAAAGCATAACAAATTCTTTCAAAGGGTTAATAAAATGGTGACTAAAAAAGTCTCTGTATTTCAGAAATACAATGGGGCTGTGACATTTGGTACCGGTTACGGACCTAGTCCACAGGCTTATCTGGACTCACAAAATGTTCTTCACAAGGTGTCTCACGGGAGCTTGTGTTCTTTGGCCTTTTGTGAAGCTACAAGAACTCTACTGCTGATCAGAAACAGTTTTGAGATAAAAAGCAGAAGGGGAATAAATATTCTTTTTGAATTGAAGAAAAGGTTGAGAGTGCATCGAAGGAACAGCAATTGCTGTTTTAAGAAAGGTCTGGAAAGAATATATAATATATAATATATAATATATAATATATAATATATAATATATAATATATAATATATAATATATAATATATAATATATAATATATAATATATAATATATAATATATAATATATAATATATAATATATATCTAAAACGCAAACAATATTTATAGGCTTAAAATTATAGATGAAACAAATCTCTTCAGGATATTTCATGGAAGGCTCTGAGGGATGCTAGAGGTCCTCATAAAGCTTTGTGATTAGGAAACAAAATAATCCATTCTTTTTTTTTTTTTTTGTACGTGCACATAATTTCTAATGGGAGGAACGAGTGGAATATACCTCACTATGCTTTATTAACCTTATTATAACCTTAAAACCAGATGGTTGTCACTGCAGAGAGCTCAGCCACAACAACATGTGGTCAATGTAGAGCAAGATTAGAAAATGAAAACAGGAAGGTACAGAAAGCAGGATAAAAGTAAGTTTTCATAATTGTCAACGAGGCTTTGACATCAGGAATATTCCAGTCCCGTTATCCCATCTCAAAGGGAGCTATGTCAGAAACAGGAAAAGGCTAATTGGATTTAAGATGATTAAGAGCTTAGAAAGACGACTTCCTTAAGTAGAAAGAGTCTGATTTTCTTCTGCACTACTACCTTTTTTTTTTTTTTTTTGCATGGAACACATACTATTTATATCCACCTAAGCATTCATCCATCTATGCTGGTAGAGGAAAAGCATATTATAAATGAGAATTATTTGCATAACTATGGGCCTTCTGGGGAAAGCTAGCACGGTTTATAGAAAAACAAAGTAAATTCAGTGCAGAAATGTAAGACTAATTTATACATCCCTTCTCTTTTGCAGAAAGCAACTACTGTTTTCCGGGCAGACTTTATAATTGCTTTTATAATCATAGAACAACCAGGTTGGAAGAGACCCATCGGATCATCGAGTCCAACCATTCCTATCAAATCACAGTTCAAAACATGCAAACATATTATCTAAGGAGACAGTTGAGTTTTCTTCCCTCTGCTGAGGGTTTGGACACTTAGATCTAACACCAACTGGGCACAACACGTTATTTCCTACATGAATATTGCTACCTGATGCTTATGGTTTTCCATTCTGTCCCTCTTGGAACAGAGTCTGCAGCCATCCTCAGTTCAGACGTGCAGATTTACTAGGCAATGAAAAGCTCTCTCCTTTCAAACCCTGCATTTTCTACTGGGAGCACTCTGGTGGAGAGCACAGTCATTTGGAAGGGGTTTGAGATTAAAAAAAAAAAAAAAAACCATCTTCACTTCATGTCACTGGGTTCGGCACAGGTCAGTGCCAGCCACGAGAGTCAAACTGTGCCTTCAACTTCAAACTGCACTTGGAAGGAAATTAACTGCAGCAACTGCAACAGCTACAAGGTGCTTCTTACCTAAATTTCTATGATTCCATACCACAGAATCACCAGGTTGGAAAAAACCCACTAGATCATCGAGTCCAATCATCCCCACCAACCTCTAACCCATGTCCCTCAGCACCTCATCCACCTGTCCCTTAAACACCTCCAAGGAAGGTGAATCAACCCCTTCCCTGGGCAGCCTCTGACAGGGCCCAGTGACCCTTTCTGTGAATTTTTTTCCTTATGTCTAGCCTGAACCTACCCTGGTGGAGCTTGAGGACATTCCCTCTTGTCCTGTCCCCTGTCCCTTGGGAGAAGAGTCCAGCTCCCTTCTCTCCACAACTTCCTTTCAGGTAGTTCTATATCAGCATCAGTTATAGTTATTTTATGGTTTTGGTTTGCACAGCGAAGAATTTAATATCAGTATCTAAGTAGCCAACAAGGAAGAAAATCACACAAAGAAAAATTTTCCTCCCATAACTTGAATTCTACTGATCTCCAAGTTGTCTGGAAAGGACAAGGGCATACCAAAGCACTCTTAGTTTACAAAAATAAACAGGGGTAGGCAGGATTATAACAGGCTACGTATGGCAAAATATTTTCACCGTAAAGAGAAGATTAAAAAAAAAAATAAAAGCAGAAATTGCATATGGGATGTACACAAAGGCTTTCCTGGAGACTCTTCACGTGGCACTGTACCAGAGCTGGTGAGGTTCAGGGGTGCAGATAGCTATTTCTCCAAGAATGGTCAATTTTGGAAGCCTACACAGATATAATTTTTTATTCAATGTGAAGAAATGTACATTGGTACATTGGTAGGGTACTTTTCTTCCACACTAACAGATAAAGTGTGCCCTGTGGATGGTGAAAGGTTATTACTGACAGCTTCATAGAATCACCAGGTTGGAAGAGGCCCACCAGATCATCGAGTCCAACCATTCCCACCAATCTGTAAACTGTGTCAGTATCGGAATAAATTTTACTTAACAGTAAAGTGCTACGTAGTTCACTGGAGTTTAACAAGGTGCTAATCAACTGTGAAATTTTAAGCTTCTGCCCTTTAAATCTTGGGAGCAGTGAGGGGTGTACTCTCTGGACACAGACGATTTCCCAGGCGGCAGTTTCACACACATTTGAAGTCATCATATGTGGTACCCAAACTGTGGAGAAACTGTTGTGTCTCCCTTAACAGTTCCCAGCCCCTCCAACCCCTCGGATGCTGCCCTCCTCTTGCACACTGCAGGGCACATCCGATGCAGCACAGGGAACCGGGGGATGCAGATTACCCAGGGGCAGCTGTTGATGCCAGCAGTCCCAGCAGATAAATGAATAGCTCTGTTACTACAAGGGATGTGACCATTTGGCAGAGGAATAAGAGCCTAGGACCACGGAAAGGATGGGACCACAGCTCTTTCTTCCCATCATAGAATTATAGAACAACCAGGTTGGAAGAGAGCCACCGGATCATTGAGTCCAACCATTCCTATCGAATTCCTATCGCTCCCATCAATGCTAGCTGTTACCCCTATAGCTAGGTAGTAGCACCTTACACCTATGTAACCAAATATATAATATTCACAGATACCAGGAACAACAACAACAAAATCTAAACATGGAGAAAGATGAAAATTAAGAAATTAACAGTCCAGATTTCTACAACTGCTCTTTTTTGACCTAATCTACAGGAGAACACTAAACCCTACTTGGCTGGTAGATGTTTTGTAATCTGCCCTGCACCGGGAGCTCCTTTTCACTACCAGAATAAATCACAGAATCATAGAATCACCAGGTTGGAAAGGACCCACTGGATCATCGAGTCCAACCATTCCTATCAAACACTAAACCTTAGCACCTCATCCACCTCCTGCATAACATGGGGAATTCAGTCACGTCATAGACCAGATCCAAATCAGAATTTAATTAACTCAATTTTTTCTAACTCCAAATCTCCAAAAGAAGATTTTTCTGGACTCCCATACATCCTAAGCAGCATCAAAACTCACCAAGAGCTTTCCTTTGGTTCTGAGGATGCTGCAGGTGCCCAAAAGTCAGTCTTTGTGTACACCACAAATTCTCTGGTCCAAGCTATGCAGAGTCCGACCCCTGACTAACCTAAAAACTAGGCAGAGCAGCATCCCACTTACTCTAATGGTAACTGTGCTCTGTAACATCACTAACATCTACCAACAAAATCAAGCTTCCTTCAGAATAGAGCCATAGCAGCTCTCTTTAAAGCTGAGCTGTCCCAGAAATCTATCAATAGTATTCCCAAGTCCTTAAGAATGAGTTCCTGAGGTCTTTGGGAGACCTCTGGATATCTGCAGATGAAGAATGGCACAGACAGGGAGGTCCATGGGATGCGCTTCCGCCTCCTGTGGGGCGTTAGACCTACAGGAGGAGGGAAAATCACTTTGCCTCAGGTATGCTTCTGGGCTCACCTGAAGTAACTTATGAAATCCAAATTTATGTCAAATTTTAACTCAGCCATACCAAAATGTGCCCAGTGAGGGAGGACAGACCAAGACTAGTGATGAGTCTATGTATGCACATTGTCTGTAATTGTATACGCATCCCAAGGACAAGTATATATGCATGACCAGAGAGGCAGTCACACTTAAATGAGGTTTGAGAATTTTAGCCTGAGGGTTATTTTATTCTGACTATTCCCATTTCTAACCATTTACTTGCTGAACGAAATACCTGTGTCAGTATTAGTATCTTTAATCATCCACAGCATCACCATTGCTTACTTCAGCTGCATCAGCCTTCCTTCCTATTTCTTTGTCCAAAGCCCTTTGATGTTGTCATCTGTAATATCCCTTCTTTCCTCTAAGTTCTCCAGCTGCCCCACTATCACTCTGTATGCATTGGCACAAAAGAAAATATAAAACAACAACAAAAAAAAAATAAAACAACCCAAGAAAACCCCAACAAAACAACCCAGAAAGCAAGCACAGAGCTCAGAAAAATGCCTATGAGGCCAAGTGGAAGAGGCAAAATAAGGACGGTGCAGGTGCCACAGTGATGGGAATTTATACCAATACCCTGATGAGACTGATCTGCAGTTTCTCTAGAAAAGCTGAGCTACAT
This sequence comes from Coccyzus lansbergi, assembly GCA_033558105.1. Taxonomy (NCBI): domain Eukaryota; kingdom Metazoa; phylum Chordata; class Aves; order Cuculiformes; family Coccyzidae; genus Coccyzus; species Coccyzus lansbergi. The sequence continues at coordinate 294,962 of JAUMJK010000509.1, forward strand.
TTGGGGTAGGGAAGGAGTTAGGGATGGTGAGATGCAGCAGAATCTTTAGCATGTCCATAAACAGATCTGGTGTCCTACACCTCTCTCTCCAAATTACATATTCTCAGGAAAAACGTCTGTACAATGGCATGAGAAATCCTTGAACGCTAACTTACTGTGCGACTATACAAGGAATACAGTCCCAAGCTGTCTTTTATTACTTGTTGATTCTAAAATACTCCTGCTTTCCCATGTATTCTTCATTATAGCTTTGGAGGCTTTTTGGATAGAAACTTCTCTCATCTCAGCCAAAGCTGCTTGTTTTCATAACTGCTTCACCCATATTTTTCCTCTGTTCATGGACAGGTTAGAAGTGTACTTCAAACTAACTTCATTTCTGACTCCTTCATAGTTCCCTTGCATTTTCAGCATCCACCCTCACATCATTTTCATAGAATCATAGAAACACAGAATCACCAGGCTGGAAGAGACCCTCCAGATCACTGAGTCCAACCATTCATTTTCATAGAATCATAGAATCACCAGGCTGGAAGAGACCCTCCAGATCACTGAGTCCAACCATTCATTTGCATAGAATCACAGAATCACCAGGTTGGAAGAACCCCTCCGGATCACTGAGTCCAACCATTCCTATCAAACACTAAAACATTTTAACACAGAAAGTGCTGGTATAGCTTATTTCTGCACTACTACTCTATTTACAAAATTCTTGCATATTTTCTTCAAATATTTCCCCCCTTTTGCCAGTCCTTCCGTCACACTCCTTGAAGAAACCTAGATAAGACATTATTTCCGATGTAATTCCTTCTAACTATTGTTAATTCTTAGAGAAACAATTGAGTGAAACTTTCTTCTGAAACAGATCCTGCAAGAAAAGCAGTGACAGCAAATAAAAGGATGACAACTTTCTGATGTATGAGGGGGAATAAGCAGATCTCTCTTTGGAGACTTGAACAGTTTTGAGAAGATGCACAACACAAGCTGGTGAGCATCAACTGGACTCCCAAGGTGAGTGCCTTCCTGAATTTAGGTCCCACAAGATTTCAGAAGCTGCTGTGCAGAGACTTTTATGACGAGTATTTTGAGGCATCTAAGTAGTTTGTATGCAGTCCCTTAACAATACGTATATATATGTAAAAAGTAGATATCTTAATCTACAGACTCATACTGATCATTTTCCTTTTGCTACTTCTTGCACCATCCTGTGCCTCAAACTGATTTAGTCACTATTCATGTCAGCATGAAATCTCAAAAAATTCAATCTAAGTATTTTATTTGCTCGGTGATATTGTAGTATGTGTATTATTTTTATTAATTTTAAAACTTCAAGGTCGTATTCAAATTAGAATAGTAAAAACCGGAACACTCCGGGAGTTTTACTTTTGTATCCATAGGAAAAAGTCTTTATAAGAATTATGAAAAATACATGGCTTTGAATAGGGATGTTAATCTAGAGATTAAACAAGTAGGTGAACCATAGAATCACCAGGTTGGAAGAGACCCACTGGATCATCGAGTCCAACCTTTCCTATCAAACACGTCTCCCTATATTTCTGTAAGAAAAGGAGTTGTGAAGAGGTAAATAAAAAGTCATCACTAATGTTTTATTAAACTTACACAGGAGTAGCAAACATCAAAAAGAGTCTCTCAGTAAGATTAGGTTCTAGACAGTCTGTTTTCCCTACTCCCTCTCATACTGTTACTGCACAACACCGACAAGGTGGTGGCCTTGGGGCAGCAAGAAAGAAAATGGAAACTCGGATTAAGAAGAGAACAATTGAGGAAAATTATTAAATTAACATTAAGCTTCCTCATTATTCCATCCAGACTTCACTGAAATGGAATAGCTGCGGATCCTCCCTGTGGCACACACACCTTCAGCCACAGGGATCATTAAAGAGAACAACAGTCTTTGATTGTGGAAACGTAATTTCTATCTTGGCATTTTCAAAGAATTCAGTCTGTTCTTTCCCTTGACTCCCTTTGATGATACTCAGTGTCATCACTAGAAGGGACGTGTTATCGTTAGAACAAAGCATCCCAAGTGACAGTGGACAGGACGAGAGGGAATGGCCTCAAGCTCCACCAGGGGAGGGTCAGGCTGGACATTAGGAAATGTTTTTCACAGAAAGGGTCATTGGGCACTGGCAGAGGCTGCCCAGGGAGGTGGCTAATTCACCTTCCCTGGGAGTGTTTAAGGGAAAGGTGGATTAGGTGCTGAGGGACATGGTTTAGTGTTTGATAGGAATGGTTGGACTTGATGATCCTGTGGGTCTCTTCCAACCTGGTGATTCTATGATTCTATGATTTCAAGTACATTCACACACAAAGGCCTTGAATTCTTGTAGCTCACGTTGTGTTTGTATTCTCCGCAAGCCAGGAGGAGTTTACAGCCAGGAGACACAAAACAAATCAAACAGATGTGTTGGCTGTGCTCCGATTATACTAAATGCCAAAGTACCTTGACAGTCATGCACAGAGCTGCCAGTCTGTCAGAAAGAAATGAGCTGCTTTTTATATAACAGGAGAGTGAAAGTGGCACCGTTTTATTTAATCCTGCAAAGGCTCCCACTGATTTTGCCAACCTTTTTTGCCTGGGAACATTTTAAAGTAGAACAAATCAGGTGCCCTCCTGATTACACACAGAACGTGTACCAAGACAGAAACCCACCACTTATTAAGAGGACAAAGGTAAAAAGGAGAAGATTGAGTTCATTAGATAATTACAATTCATTAATATTCTACTGTTTTATAAACTGCCAGCTTCCTGAGCAACAACTATTGCTAGAATCTGCACCAACACCCACCTCAAGACCTGCCACATCACTGTTTTTGCTGCTTTTTTACTAAGCTGTCACTAAAATCTTGCTCCTAGTTACAACGCAGGCAAGTACAAAGATCCCAGTGAAGTTCCTTAGGAGAGAACATAGACTCATAGAATAAGTAGGTTGGAAGAGACCCACTGGATCATCAACCAGGTTGGAAGAGACTCACCAGATCATCGAGTCCAACCATTGCCTCCCCGTGTTTCTGTAGGACAGCTCTGCTTTACAATTCAAGTTTTTTCCAGTGAGCAGAAATATTTGTGAAGCAGCCGTGACGAATGGTTTGCTAAAAACACGTCACACTGCTGAAGCTTCTTATTAAGGTCTGTGAAAAGCACCCACAAGGCTAATGGAACAGCAGACGTAACTTTTATATAAGAAAACTAGAGGGGTCCGTTTAGGAGGAGCTGTGTGTGTATGTGACATGTTCACACTGAACATAGAGCTTGATGGTGCCAGAACCTAAAAATAGCACCTGAGTATCCTAATTCTCATCAACAACCATAAGCCTGGATTCTCTCTGGTTCAGTGCATCTATCTGGCATCCCTCTCCCTCCTTCCCTGGAGGGGTTTAAGGGACGGGTAGATGAGGTCCTGAGGGACATGGTTTAGTGTTTGATAGGAATGGTTGGACTCGATGATCCGATGGGTCTCTTCCAACCTGGCTGTTCTATGATTCTATGATTCCTCCAGAAAGGACAGGAGCAGTGGTACCTTGAGTTACCCTGTTTCAGTGGAAGTGGGGTTGATAAAGAGGATGTTTGCATCGGCTGCAAAGCGTACATTTTAAACAATATCCATGCCCCTCAGCAGGCAGTTATCGTGTTGTTTTGGCAGCAGGAAGGAATCCGTGGTTTTTCTTGAATGTTGCTCTTCTTTATTTAAACTACCAGAAATAAAGCAAAAATGACAGAATGCTCTGGCTATAAATAACCATTCCGGTGTACGGTTATATTAGGAGGTAACTCAGATGGCATGATAACGCCTAACAGGCTAATTTTAGACCTGTAATGCCATAAGATGAAAATAACCAGGCTAAGAATAACTGACCCAGAGGAGTCAGCTTGTTAAAGACATCCACAGAACAAGGCATTTGAGATTTTTATGTGTTTAACAATAACATATGTCCTAATTAGTACAATATTTTGCATTGTAGCCACCACATAAACCCCCTACCCAAAAGCAGCAGTTGAGAGAGGTTAAAATGTGTGGAGGTCTGAAACCTTCCCAGTCATCTATACCAATATATATGGATATGTATACACACATTCATTTGCAGCCTAGTTATCTATTCTGCTTTCTCACAGCTTTTGCTTTCTTTGCAGAGACTGTGCAGAAGAAAGGAGCTGGGCAGGCAGGACAGAAAGGGAGGTCGGATTAAATCTCTGGTAGTAAGAAGAATCATAGAATCACCAGGTTGGAAGAGATCTATGTTCCTCATATCCAGCACAAACCTGAATCATAGAATCATAGAATCATAGAATCACCAGGTTGGAAGAGACCCACTGGATCATCGAGTCCAACCATTCCTATCAAAAAATGAACTAAATGGATTCTGTCCACAGTGTTACAGGAGGCTACACCGGCTGAATCTGCATGCATTTGAGTGTAGTGCAAGCCCATAGGTGCTACAAAGCTGAACAACTAAAATAATAAATAGCTGACTCAAAAAGCTCTTTTCCAATAAAGTGACTCAGCTCAACACAAAAAAAAGAGAGGAGTGAGCAACCTAGTGCCAGTACTCGTGAATCTCTGTACTAAATGTATCACAGCATCATAGAACAACCAGGTTGGAAGAGACCCTCTGGATCATCGAGTCCAACCATTCCTATCAAACACTAATGTAGTGTTTAACTGTGTCAGGAAAGACTCTAAATGACATTTCAAAATAATGTTCTGCTTCTTTAGTATTTACTTCCCAGTTTTTGTAGCTTGCTCTTCTTGTGAATCTTTGAAATTCTTATTCCAGACCTCTCCTACGACCTATAAATATATCTTCTAATACAAAGTAAGACTGGCAGGTAATCACATAGCTCCAGAATCTTGGGCCTAAAAATAATAAAAAGGATGTAAAAGCAATGTTATACCACTAGAGGACACATGAACTTGGCAACAATAATATATAGCCAATGTTTCATCAATAATCTAAAACTAGAAAAAGCAGCTCCACCCCATTTATCACATTTTTGTTCAACTGAATTCACAATCAATGTCTTGTCCATCATTAATTAATGCGCAGAGCCTCTACTCAAAAGTGAGATTTTTAACTACATATGACCTGCTGGTCTCTGGCTTTTGACTCTTCTCACTGTATTAATTGTTAAGGCTAAGACCTCACTCTTCCACAACAATTAATTCAAATACTTCTGCTGTTGCTGTGAAGCACTAGATTTCTTTCTATCTAGCCCTTAAGAACAGGCATTGAAAGCCTCTTCAGCTGTTATCCAGAACTTCCCTGAACACTCAAATTTTTTCATTCCTCTGAAGAAAATCACAAAGTAAAAGCTGAGTGTATCTGTTCTCGCACTCTCCATAGAGATATTGCCTGAGATGCCACATATGCAACATTTTCTATCTGTAAGACATTACTTGATTCAGGTATGCAAATCTGTCAAGGTCTTAATGACTATCAGAGTAAATCTTTAAACGAATTTGCTTTCTGCAATCACTCCAAAGGAACAGTTCAGATGTTCCAGTGTGGCCAGTAAAAAACAAAGAGCAAACACCAAATCATTTTCCCCGAAGCCAAAATAAATGCATTGTCCAAATATCTATATGTGGTCATGTGGCCGCACAACAGATACAATATATGAGATACGTTTGTACGTCGCAGTTTACTGAGGGAAAATAGCTCATGCAGACCTGTCAACCCATGTACAACATTATATTTGTAGCATTGATTCTGTCATCTGCATTCAAGTGACAGAGCATGAATTACCTGACTGGTACAGAGAATAAAATACTGTGACTGCATTTACTTACTACATTTCTGAAATTGCAGGTGTTGCAAGCCTGTAGGTAGATGAAGTCAATCAAATTAATCATTCTGAATCATTACAATCCACTTAGAATAGTTTTGCTTTACAGACTCCTGAACTCGACAGGTAAAATTTTCCTTATTTCACAGAAGGGTTAGCTGACGTAAGCAGGATTGCGTAACTTGCTCAGGTCACCTGCCAACTCAGTCACAAACAGGACTTTAAGCTCCTTCAACTCTTGATTTTTCAACACAGCAGCTTTGGCCAGCAAGCAGAGGATGCTTTATCCAATAAAAACCAAGTTGGAATTAAGACAAGATAGGTGATAGGACAAGAGGAAACGGCATCAGGCTGTGCTGGGGGAAGTTAAATTAGACATTAGTAAAAATTTCTTCATAGAAAGGGTTATCAAGCACTGGAACAGGCTGCCCAGGTTGGTGGTTGAGTCACCATCCTTATAAGTGTTTAAAAAAGCAGGTGGATGAGGTGCTTGTGGACATGATTTAGTAGTAGACAGGTACAGTTGGAATTGATGATCTCAAAGGTCTTTTCCAACCTAACGATTCTATGATTCTAAGACAGGCCAGTGGAAGGCTGTATGTCAAATCTGGCTAGCGAAGAAAACATAGCAACCTTACCCTTTGGAAAAGCAGCTCAGGGTTTAAATCAACACAAGTTAATCAACTCAACACTCGTAGTTTACATCCCACATCCATAGACACTGCAACCGGGTACGTTTTTATTTCTCCTTCAAAAACTCGCATCTATTTGAGTAATGCAGCCCTGCATTAGTTATTTGTTGACAACATTTTAATGGGCATTCTTGCCATGATTTGTGGTTTTGGTTTGGGTTTTTCTTTTTTTTTCCAAGGACTTACAGTTTAGTATTTGTACTGTGGTAAGATAAAAGACCAGCTGAATGCTCAGGTCCACTGTGGCACTGCCCACGTGCAGAAGTCGAGACTTTTTGGGTAAAATAAAGGATTAGTATATTTTAAAAGTGATTCCAGCTAAATAGGAGGCTTTAGACTCTATATCTGTGTTTGAAATAACTAACTAAAATAATTCTGCTATCAAATATGAATACATCACCATCATTTTCTTCAATAAAGACGCTGCATTTTAGAGCAGCAGTACCATATGGAAGAATCTAGTTCAGTCTTCTCAATATAGCTGAAACTCCTCTCTGCAGTAAGATGTAGGTGTCTGCAAATTATACAGCTTCTTGAGTCAGTGCCGGTCTAGAGTGCTCCATTCATAATTAGACTTTTGATTGGTACCTATCCAGATCGTTTCATTCATACTATGATTTACAAGCAGGGACAGAAACAGACAGGCAAAGCAGTAATTGAGGGAATACCAGAAGAACTGCTTCACACGACAGAAGTATTTCATCTGCTTGCTCCTGTCAGAAATTCCTTAGACAGTTTTCTTTGCAAATAACACCTCCACTGCCACTGAATCTGCCCTCTTTGGGGATGGCACCAGTTGCATAACGCATGCCTGTTGCACCAGGAAACCAGCAGACCTAAAAATCCACCGAGTTTTAAAGTTGTGTTTGCTTCAAAGGCTTCAGGAATATCACAGATGCAGAGTGTAAATGTTCTGTTGTCTGCTCTTTTCTGAAACAAGCACGTTTTTAAATCTGAGCAAAATTCACATATATATAAGTGAGGATAACTTTGAATCATAGAATCATAGAACAACCAGGTTGGAAGAGACCCATCGGATCATCAAGTCCAACCATAAGTAAGTAAGGACACTAAATAAAATGTGAGCGACTGATTGTAACTACACCAAACGCTCCAGTGCATTGCTCTACTCTAGCTATTTCTTTCTCTCTCTTATATAGCGCAGAGGAATCAATACCTCAAAGGGTACTAATCCTGATCTCGAAACCAGAGGGAATGGAAGGTTCAGGACAGCAGGACCAGACTTTGAGATATCTTTCATGAGACATAAATTCAAATGCAGACTACTTACAATGTCAACTACTTGCACTCTACTTACGTATTTTAAAGTCATAGAATCATAGAACAACCAGGCTGGAAGAAACCCACTGGATCATCCAACCATTCCTATCAAACACTAACCCATGTTCCTCAGCACCTTGTCCACCCATTCCTTAAACACCTCCAGGGAAGGTGAATCAACCACATACCTGGGCAGCCTCTGCCACTGCCCAGTCACCCTTTCTGTGAAAAATCTTTTCCTAATGTCTAGTCTAAATCTCCCCTGGTGGAGCTTGAGGCCATTCCCTCTCATCCTGTCCCCTGTTCCTTGGGAGAAGAGCCCAGCTCCCTCCTCCCCACAACCTCCTTTCAGGGAGTTGGAGAGGGCAATGAGGTCTCCTCTCAGCCTCCTCTTCTCCAGGCTAAACATCCCAGCTCTCTCAGACGCTCCTCATAAGGCCTGTTCTCCAGCCCCTTCACCAGCTTCATTTGCTCAATAGAAGCAGCAAAGAATATTTTGTGTTTTACAGGACACAGAGGTAAACATCTTTTACCCGGATAATGCTCTCAACTAAGGGTTGAAGATTTTTTCTGAAGTCTAAAACCCTCTCTATTCTGTTTGGTACTACAAGGGAAATTGTATATGTTATACGAGCCTAACGCAATATCAGATAAAAATCAACTGCTGCATGATATTCTTGTCTCCAGTGAAGAAAAGCAGAGCTATAAACTTCGAGAAAATTACCTCCCTTCCTCATGTTTTAAATGAGAAAATTGCTATTACTCAAGCAACGTTAGTTGGCAGTTACAAGGCATCATATTGAGCTACAAAAAAAAAAAAAAAAAGACTTCTACTTGCATGCAGCTAACTTCAACCTGACATAGTGTTAAAAAAAAAACAAGAGGAGGGAGGGGAAGCAGCCCCTTTTATCTCCTTGACCAACACAGAAGCACTGGACACCTGCTGAGCTGTTCAGGAGAAGCAAAGAAAAGCAGTAATTCTTGAATAAGTGGTTGACAGTGCAGACGGTTTTGCAGAAGTATAATACTTGAGAGAAACTTCTGCTTCTAGCCACTGTTTTTGCTACAGCATTAGCTTTCATATTTGTAAACAAGCTTTTCATGCTGTCCTTGATGAAGGAACCGCAATTGGTGATCAACATCTCTTCTAGGCAGTTGGAGAAACTGCAAATTCCCTGAGATATCAAGAAAGAAACAAGCCAACCCAGCAGCTTTATAAACCAACAGAAAAACTGCCAATCTTAATCATTACCAGTCAGAAGTCTCCACTCCCCTTAGGTATTCCCATTTTTTTAACCTGAATACAATAACATTGCAATCTACTTCACTCCTTCAGTCTCCATGATGACGCAGTCTTGACTTTCTATATCGAAAAACACTAATTATGAGGCTGAGACATATCTAAGTCAGATTTCTAACAGTAAAGATACTACCACTTGACACAATGTCTCACACTTCATTTTCATATCTGAAACTGGTCTCCTCTCAAATTGCATGCAAGGAACACAAAATTTTAAGTTCTTCTTATATACAATAGGAAAAGAAATAATTTTTTTTAAACAACAAACAAATATAGGCTCAACAGGTGTACCAGAACAGGTGTATGTGAAGAGAATAGTGATCTAAACACAAAATTAATATTTAAAAAAAACCAGAAGCACTGCCAAGTTTTGTGAAAGCATAAGAGCTAAATAAAAAGCACTCAACTAAGACTAAAGTACATGTAAACAATTCACTCTGCATACGGCACACAGGTCCTCTCTAAAGCTGATGGATGAAAAGCAAAGTCAGAAACCTAGGGTTGAAAATATACAAAACAGATATTATTGTGCATCAAAAGGGAGTTTCAGCCCCGTAAAAACAGAACTGGATTTGACAGAGTTTCAGAGAGAATGGGCAAGAGTAACCTGATTTTTTTTACTGTTTTAGCCTGTCTAAATTGACATTTTCTGTGAATGGCCACAATTCAACTTAATTCATCCTTTTAAGGTCTCAAGCACAGTTAGCAAAGAACAAGAAAATACAAGGGTCGCTTCAAACACAGGAGGAAGCATCCAGTGTTCTTTCAGAGCAGCTTGGAACTGCCTTCATTTAAAAACACATCCAGTTTACATCTCAGTGAGTCATACCTATGACTACCATTCCCAGAATCCCAAATATTTTTTCAAGCAACAGAATAAGCCATGAATATTCAAGACAGTTTAAAGTAATACTGCAATGAAAAGCGAACGAGATTTGTATCTAAACCCTGTTTGAATGCGAAGTGGAGAAAAGGAAACTCACAGAAAGACCAAATCCTGTTGACAATAGACAGATGATGAGAATTGCCTTGAAGAATGAGCAACGCAGCCTCCTGACGAGGTCTGTCTGAGGGAGCTTCTGTGAATAACGTGGTACCACAAGCCCCATTTCGCAACCACGCAACAAAACAAACAAGGAATCCCAAACTGGATTTCACTCGTGAGCATTTTAACTGGGCTGGAAAGCAGCAGCCTGAAGGAGACTGACCCCCCCACCCCCTCTAAAAGCAGCAGCTGCTGCCTAACCTAGTCCCAGAACCAGTTAAAACAACTTGCACAAAAGCCCCCAAACCCCAAGTCGCTTATTTTCTTGTCGTGCTAGGGCTGTATTTTCCCGGTCAGCCACTGAAGTCAGAGGTAGGGAGCTGTCTCTTACCTGAGCTGATCATACTGTGCATTCTTTGCTGAGCCAAGAGCTGTTCGCGTCCAGAAACCCCATCTGAGGAAAAACACGATTCACTCTCGTAAATTGTCTGCAGCATATTCCGACCAGTCTGCACTTCAGCTACACGAGAGATTCATCGCTGCGCTCGCACAGGGGCACCAGGTACGACCCTCTGCGGTCCTACCTCCTAACAGCGAGGGTCGCAAGATAATATGCTTCAGCAATTAGCAACGTTTAAGCGTGTGCACAACTGGGAGAAGGGGGGGGGGAAACCCCCAACTCCGCTGCGGGCAGTCCTTGCTTGTTGGGAAAGAGCTGTGAGCGTGGGGGGCTGCCGACTTCGAGCAGTTGCGTTCAGGCAGCCAGCGGCAGGTGGAAGGAGAAATGAAGAAGTATCTTTGCGCTCAGAGCTTTCTGGCGGGCTGGGGAGGAAACACAGCCTCTCGAAAACCATCAAATGGAATAAATCCCTTTCCCAGGGACCGGGAGGGCCCTGAGGTTTTGCTCCCAGTTACCCCAGCCCGGACCAGTGTGGCTGTCCCTGCGGCCCTCGCCTCTCCCTGCCTGGCTCTCCCTCGGCCGGCCGCCTGGACAAAGTTGGCCGGAGCAGCAGCAATAACTCATTTGCATCAGAATCGACACCCGCGTGGGCCCAGCGGAGGCAGAAATAGAACAATGGCCGGCCTGAGCCAAAAATAGGTCAAGCATGGCCGGGCGATTGGAGCCTGCATTAATGCGTTTAAAAATACCACAGCAAACACAGCTGTCCAGGCTCTGTCTTTCAAACCGCCAGCGTCCTCCCTCCGTCGCTTGGCCTTGAGCGCAAATTAACCCCTTCCCCCTGCCTCGTCCATCTTGGTGGGGCGAAGCCAGTGAGAGGGGATGGGAAGGCCAGAAGGGCAAAAACGCTCCCCGCGTGGGACTTGTGTTCCTCTCCCTCCCTGCCCCCCCTTCTTCCCCCACCCGGGGATTAATTTTGTGAACAGCGAGCGAAACGCCGCGGCCGCTGTATCGGTCCTAAAATAACAGCGGGAGGTTTTGCTGGCGATGTGGTTTCTGCCTCGCCCACGCGCAGCCATCCTGCTGTTCTATTTTTGCTGCCCGTTTCTCTGGCTACGCCGCAGTTGGCTTTGGCGGGGGTGCAGGAGGACCTGCAGCAGCCTTGGGAGAGGCAATTTCTGAAACGAAGAGGGACAAGGCAGTAGGAAAAAAAATTTCACAGAAAGGGTCATTGGGCAGTGGCAGAGGCTGCCCAGGGAGGGGGCTGATTCACCTTCCCTCGAGGGGTTTAAGGGACGGGTGGCCAAGGTGCTGAGGGACATGGGTTAGTGTTTGATAGGAATGGTTGGATTCAATGATCTGAATGGCTGGACTCGATGATCCAGTGGGTCTCTTCCAACCTGGTTGTTCTGTGATTCTGTGAGGGGAGCAGATGTTAACGAGGGACCCGGTTTTGTGCACACAGTTATAAGTAGCCTTTCTGTATTTAGCAGGCTTGATGTAACTCTTATAGTAAGTCACCAGTCATGGCACAGCATGTTAGAAACGGTTACTGACTACACACTCTGGTTGACTTGCTAGAATTTGAAGAAGGGGCTGATCAGCTCACACTTATTTTTAGGAGCATTAGGCAATTTGCATAGTGTCTTTCTCAGTTTTACAAGATGATGTGCTCCGAAGAGCACTGCTCAACGGTGTTTCACAAAATCATAGAATCACCAGGTTGGACAAGACCCACTGGATCATCCAGTCCAACCATTCCTATCAAACACTAACCCATGTCCCTCAGCACCTCATCTTCCCGCACCTTAAACACCTCCAGGGAAGGTGAATCAACCACCTCCCTGGGCAGCCTCTGCCACTGCCCAATGACCCTTTCTGTGAAGAAATTTTTCCTTATGTTGAGCCTGAACCTCCCCTGGTGGAGCTTGAGGCCATGCCCTCTCGTCCTGTCCTCTGTCCCTTGGGAGAAGAGCCCAGCTCCCTCCTCTCCACAATCTCCCTTCAGGTAGTTGGAGAGAGCAAGACAATTTCAGCTCCTCTCTCTCAGCTGGTTTCATGCATCCTATGTGAAGTTTATTTTTAATAATGATGTTTCAGAAGTTGCATATCCTGTTCGCTGATTAATATACCTACATGTAGATAAGTTTCATTTCACTTTTACTGATGATACTTTATTTCTTAGTGTCCTACTCTGACTTACAGCACTTGTTACACGGCTGACCCAAGCCTGACGACTCACCTATCAAAACTATGAGTCTCTTCCGATGTCCCTGCACTAGGGGAACAGCAATGGATGTGGGGATGTGATTCCTCAGTGTAATCAAGAAGCCAATAACAGAACTTACCTTCAAGATTTCTAGAAATAGACCAAATTTGCAACTATATTCAGCATCTTTTGCTCCCAAAGACACAAGAACTTGCCCAGCACCTGAGGCTTGGTTGTGCCTTTTGGCAAAGGATCATCCATCTGCTCTTCAACTAACTAATAAACACAACAGATTGTAGCCAAGGACAATATATATTTTTCTTTAACTTCTCACGGTTGTGTTACCAAAGAAAAAAAAACAAAAAACTTTGCTTTCTCCATGTGCCCAATTCTGTGGTGCTGATGAGAGTTAGGAACTTTCCCTCTGACAGATGGAGAGCACAGCAGCTGACAACAGGTTATTCCCTACAGAAACCTCAAGTTCATAGAATCACCGAATCATAGAATCACCAGGTTGGAAGAGACCCACCAGATCATCGAGTCCAACCGTTCCTATCAAACTCTAAACCACGTCCCTCAGTACCTCGTCTGCCTGTGCCTTAAACACCTCCAGTGAAGGTGAAAGTTAGCGCATATCACCATTAAACACCCTCCTCCTCTTGCCTTCTCTCCCCTACTCACAATTTTCCCCAGTAGGACTCCTCCCAGGGAAGGGACAGAGTCCTGCAGGTGAACGTTTTTCTCTTGAAATTAAAAATAACCAAATTAATTTTGGGAAATACCTGGTACTTTGACAGTGCAGGGCAGAAGAGACTTAACACAAGTGGAAGGGGTATCACTGGTAGGAACAGAAATCTTCTCCCGTGCAGAAAAAAGCTTTTGATAGACAGAAGTAAATGAAAAAGTGGAATTGCTTATGCCCTTGAGCCAACCAGAACATGACCTTGTTTAGTGATTCAGCGCCTCAAAATAATCGAGGCTCATATTACAGGGAAACACTGGAGGAATAAGTTAAAAACAGGCCAGAACACGGAAAATGCTGGAGTGTGGGATCCTGGTACTCGGTTTTTAACTTCTTAATATACACAGCTTCATTTTTAAAGATAGAATTCACACTCCGACTTCAGATACTTCAGTAACTAAATAAAAGCAAAGTATTTTCAAGAGTAGAAAATGTATGTTGCGTTATTTAGCTGCAAGCATGCTTAATCTTGGTGTTTGCATTTTAAACTCACCTACAGAAACAATCTTATAGAATCATAGAATCACCAGGTTGGAAGAGACCCATCGGATCATCGCATCCAACCATTCCTATCAAACACTAACCCATGTCCCTCAGCACCTCGTCCACCCGTCCCTTAAACACCTCCAGGGAAGGTGAATCAACCACCTCCCTGGGCAGCCTCTGCCAGTGCCCAGTGACCCTTTCTGGGAAATTTTTTTTCCTAATGTCCAGCCTGAAGCTCCCCACAAGGATAGATTTCAGTCCTTTGTAGCTAAAAGCCACTGCTCTCCACCCCAAGAGAGCCAACCCACTGCTCCATCCCCTTCGGCACTGCAATACCTACAGTTTTCTCTCCCTGGTGGAACTCTGCTTGGCATCTGATCCCTTCAGCATCACTGTTGCCAAATGACCACAACAAAAGCTCAGTTGCCCACTTTTCCTGCATTTCAGTTGCCTTCACACCTTAACTAAGGTGCCAAAAGCTGACAGGATTGATCACAGAAATGGTTATCTCTCCGCTGAGCTGTCTCAGATTCCCAACTCCCTTCCTCGGCTACCTTTTTGACCACTTAATAAGTTCATCATCTAACCTGCCAAGAGAAAAGTATCTCAGTCTCCATGAAAGGAGTCAAGAATAGGAAAGGATCAGCTATTTTTCTTTCCTGCCCTTAGATTTTTTTATGCTCAAGTGTATGTATAGTTTCTTTCTGATGATTTAGACCAACGAAGTTCACTCTGATAACTGTGGAGTTAGCAAGTTTGCAGATGAGACTAAGCTGGGTGGAAGTGTCAACCTACTGGAGGGTAGAGGCTCTGCAAAGGGACCTAAACAGGCTGGATCGCTGGGCTGAGTCTAATGGGATGAGTTTTAACACAGCCAAATGCCGCATCCTGCACTTGGAGCACAACAACCCTATGCAGAGCTACAGACTGGGAGAAGTCTGTCTTGAAAGCTGCCAGGAGGAGAGGAACCTGGGGATGTTGGTTGACAGTCGACTGAAGATGAGCCAGCAGTGTGCACCTTGGCTTGGATCAGAAACAGTGTGACCAGCAGGTCCAGGGAGGTTATTCCCCCTCTGTACTCGGCACTGGTGAGACTGCTCCTTGAATAGTGTGTTCAGTTGTGGGCCCCTCAGCACAAGAAGGATGTTGAGGCTCTGGAGCGAGTCCAGAGAAGAGCAACGAGGCTGGGGAAGGGGCTGGAGAACAGGCCTTATGAGGAACGGCTGAGAGAGCTGGGGGTGTTTATCCTGGAGAAGAGGAGGCTGAGGGGAGACCTCATTGCTCTCTACAACTACCTGAGAGGAGGTTGTGGGGAGGAGGGAGCTGGGTTCTTCTCCCAAGGGACAGGGGACAGGACAAGAGGGAATGGCCTCAAGCTCCACCAGGGGAGGTTTAGGCTAGGGATTAGGAGGAAGTTTTTCACAGAAAGGGTGATTGGGCATTGGAATAGGTTGCCCAGGGAGGGGGTTGATTATCCTTCCCTGGAGGGGTTTAAGGGATGGGTAGATGAGGTCCTGAGGGACATGGTTTATTGTTTGATAGGAATGGATGGACTCGATGATCCGATGGGTCTCTTCCAACCTGGTGATTCTATGATTCTATGATTTATCCATGAGAGTTATTACTCAAATATGTGCTGTATGTTGCTATGTTAATTATGTTAGCTAATTCATAGACCATAATAACTACAGCCTTACACTTTATACGTTTGATTATCTATAAAAATTCTATCAGAATATTTTACTTATGAAGTCAGCCACCCCAAAGGAAGGGCTTTTACAACCTGAATTCTTCCGACTTGCTTCGATATATTATAAGCCTACTCTGGTACATGCTTAGGTATAAAACACGTGTGTAAATCCAACCCTTTTCAACATAATATTTAAGCATATGTTCGAGTTCTAATGACCGCAATAGAATTTAAGCGTGAAGTTAAACACTGCTGAGTCAAGCCAGACTTTAACTGCACCATCGTGTGACTTTAAATAGCTCCTTTAGAGTCCCACAGGGGAAGGATAAAGGCTTCAGGCCTGAAGAAAATCTGGTTTTTATTTTTAAAGCTATGTACGTTATAAGGTGATATTTTCATACAGAAACATGAGGGGGTTCGTCCGTTTTTTTCAAGCACATTTCCTATACGAGAACAACTTAAATGATACTAAAAGTAAGAGTAAACTGTGCACTGGCAGAGGCTGCCCAGGGAGGGGGTTGAGTCCCCTGCCCTGTAGGGGTTTAAGGGACAGGTAGACGAGGTGCTGAGGGACATGGGTTAGTGATCGATGGGAACGGTTGGACTCGATGATCCGGTGGGTCTCTTCCAACCAGGTGATTCAAATGTCAAATGACATTTCAAATGTTAAAATTGAAACAACGTAGAGCTGCTGAGGTGACTCTAAATGCAATCAGCGACTTTATAGAAAATGTAAGGCATGTTTGTGGCACTAAGATCTCATTACAGGGGTTTCACAATGTGTTTCTCTTATTTGCTTTCCGAGTTGCTAAAAGCAAATAAATAAAAGGAAATTAAATCTGGAAACCGCATTACTGCAACATTAAGACTGAGAAATTAAGCACTCAAATTAGAAAAAAAAGCTAAGATTTCTGCTGCATTATTAACTCTGCAATGTTATAATTAAGTAGCACATTTTTCTTCTTGCTCTCCTTGTTAAGTAAAAACAGTATATAACTGTTTGTTTTTAGCATATCCCATTTCTCACTCATGTTATTCTGAGGCACGGTCTTCATTAATATTAATAGCTTAGTTTCAACTTTTGCAGTTTTCTTACTTGTAAATGAAGGCTTGCGTAGATCCTTCTGCCACATTCCTAATTTGTATCATATAAATATTATATGCAAAACTAAATAAAGAAACGTTCTCTAGCTTCTAGTCACATACGTAAGTTGGGATACACCAGTCTTATATGTGTCCTATTCAACCTTCCTTCAGTCCCTTCTACATTTGGAAGGTATTCTGTGAAAAAGCATCAAGTAATAACGTGCACCAATCATAGAATCATAGAACAAGCAAGTTGGAAGAGACCCACCGGATCATTGAATCCAACCATTCCTATCAAACACTAAACCATGTCCCGCAGCACCTCATCCACCCGTCCCTTGAACCCCTCCAGGGAAGGTGAATCAACCACCTCCCTCGGCAGCCTGTTCTGGTGACCAGCTGTGGAGAGGAGGGAGCTGGGTTCTTCTCCCTGGGGACAGGACGAGAGGAAATGGACATGTGGACGAGGTGCTGAGGTTTAGTGATTGATGGGAACGGTTGGACTCCATGATCCAGTGGGTCTCTTCCAACCTCGTGATTCTATGATTCTGATTTTTAAAGTTCCTTCCAGCGCAAACGATTCTATGAAATACCAAGACCAATGAGAAGACCACAAGGGGAAGGCAGTGCCACACAACAATCATAGAATCACTGGGTTGGAAAAAGACCTATGAGATAATTAAGACCAACTGTACGTATCCACTACTAAACCATATCCTGTAACACTTATCACAGAATCATAGAATCAACAGGTTGGAAGAGACCCACCAGATCATCGAGCCCAACCATTCCTATCAAGCACTAAACCATGTCCCTCAGCACCTTGTCCACCCGTTCCTTAAACCCCTCCAGGGAAGGTGAATCAACCCCATCCCTGGACAGACTCTGCCACTGCCCAATGACCCTTTCTGTGGAAAAACTCCCTCCTAATATCCAGCCTAAATCTCCCCTGGTGGAGCTTGAGGCCATTCCCTCTCATCCTGTCCCGTCACTTGGGAGAAGAGGCCAGATCTCTCCTCTCTACAATAGCCAACAATGCATCAAGCAGGAGCTAGATGATGGTTGCATGGGAAATATTAGATCTGGCCTACTTCAGCACTCAATTTTGAGTTTTGATACGCAGCCTAAAAGGTTCTGAACTATTTTTTGTATATCTAACAACCGGAATAAAAAAAAAAAAAAAAAGAAAGAAAAGAAAAAAATTAACTATTGCATAGAACAGATGTTTCTGTAGCAACAGTTCATTAGGTACCATTAGTACCATGTGAAAACCAAGCATCCAGCATAAATTACTCCGGCTTATGCTAGGGGATTAACTAGGTTAACGAACATCAGAAGACTATTACCACAGAGAAGCAGATGGTTTGGGAGCAGAAAGAAATCAGAGGAGATGCTCGAGCAGCCTGGTTCTGCTCCCTCATGGAACTAAGGGACTGTATTCCAAGCCCCTGGAGGAGTTCAAATGGATCACTTAATCTACATGCTCCGCTTGGAAAGACAACAGTGCAGGGATGTCTCTGATTAGTTCTCTGTGCAGGAAGCCTTTGGCATTGCCCGTGCAGGAGTTTCTTTGCAGTGCTTTAAACCCACGTGAGAGGCATTTTTTCAAGTGAGAAGAAAACTGCGATTCTATACGCGCTTAAGCTTAATTCGAGCTTCAAAGGAGTTTTCTGGGACAAAGAAAGGCATATCTGTAGCTTTAGGGAATTTTGTGACAAACAATGAGAGAATAAAACTTAAAGTTGATAAATGTATGAGTGTCTACCATCTCACACACAACAATACAGAGAGCCTCGCATCTTTCTCATGCAAATCAGCTCAGGGGTTTTGGAACTAGCTGGTGACTTATCACTTCCTTCTCCTCTTTAGAATATGCCTTTCCTTTCACATAAATAAGTCAACTAGAAATTAAGTCCTAGATTCAGGACAATACTTCAACAACACAAGGCTAAAGTTAAGCATGTGCTTAAGAGCTTCACAAATTAACGAGTAATTTCCTGAATCAAGACTAGGATAATTTAATAAAAGAAAAACACAGAGAGCTATCAAATAAATAATACGAAGGTTGGGAAATGCATACACAATTAATTTATTCTGCTGCACAGTTATTTATCAAGTTGGAACTAAAATATCAATCTTTTGTGCCAAGGCTGAGGTAAATCGCACACAAAAAAATATAAGCCATGAAGCAAAAACTAACATCAGGAATGGTTGGACTCGATGATCCGATGGGTCTCTTCCAACCTGGTGATTCTATGATTCTATTCTATATATAATATAAATATAGATAATATATACAATATAAATATAGAGAGATTCTGTAGAATCATAGAATCACCAGGTTGGAAGAGACCCACAGGATCATCGAGTCCAACCATTCCTATCAAACACTAACCCATGTCCCTCAGCACCTCGTCCACCCGTCCCTTAAACACCACCAGGGAAGGTGAATAAACCCCCTCCCTGGGCAGCCTCTGCCACTGCCCAATGACCCTTTCAGTGAAATCAGGTAGTGAGAAATAAATGCCTCAGAGCAGCAAAGCGTTTTGCACTTTTTATGTCCTTCGTGAGGTAAGTAGAAATATAAGAAATAGGAGATTTGCCTGGTCGTTCATGTCCAGCTTTTCTAGAGACGCACCAGTAGAGGTGAGCAGTGTGGCTGCCGTGTGTCGCTGCACCAGACACAGGGGGGTGGACACACAAAGCACCATGACAACTTCCAATACGTTCCACATAATTCAGGTATTTAAAGCTTGCTGCATATCTACTGAACAGATAATCCGCAAGGGCTTTCCTGATGCCAGGCAGTCTGGCAGGTCAGATCAACCAACGTGGACAATGACAGCTCCTGGACAACAGGCTACTAAGTCCCTATGGCTGGAGGACCAAGAGGATTGTCATCTGAAGCCCAAGCATCTCTTGCAATCTAAGTGCTTATTGGGATTTAAGCCAAAAAAATGCAGACCATGCTTGCTGCCTGGAGAAGGGCAAAGATTTAGGATAACAGGAGAAGACAGCAAACTAAATGTGAGCTCCTAGGATTACAATCATAGAATTGTATAACAACCAGGTTGGAAGAGACTCACCGGATCATTGAGTCCAACCATTCCCATCAAACACTAACCTATGTCCCTCAGCACCTCATCCACCCGTCCCTTAAACACCTCCAGGGAAGGTGAATCAACCCCCTTCCTGGGCAGCCTCTGACAGTGCCCAGTGACCCTTTCTGTGAAAAACTTTGTCCTAATGTCTAGCCTGAACCTCCCCTGGTGGAGCTTGAGGCCATTCCCTCTCATCTCATCCCCTGTCACTTGGGAGAAGGGTGACCTGCAAATATCAAAGAGAGTATTCTCAGGATACTGTAACTTGTTCCAGCATAGATTCTTTAAAAAAAAATTAAAAATTGAGGGTGGGTAGACATGCCACAAGAATAAAACAGGTTTGGAAAGCACTGGGAACTGGAAACTTGAAGACCTGAGATACCAACTTTACTGAAGAAGTTCAGGGGTGGCTTGGGGCTCTATGTATACACAGGGCAAGATGTCCAGTGGGGTGGTAAAATGCTCTTTATTTTACAAAGGATGGAGGCTTTAAGAACCTAGCAGTCATGGGGGTACCTCCAAAGCTACTACAAACTAGTAAGAATTATTGCTGAACTGACAGGAATAATAAGAAAAATAATAAGTAGGATAATTTTCTTTTAAATCATCCTCTCCTTAAAAGCAGGGGTGTGGGTTTTGTATGGCCTGTTAGTTTTTAGTGGGAACATGATTCAAAATATGTCTATTTTCCTATCAGACTGATAATTTTTTGACAAGAGTAGCACAATGGATGTACTGGAAACATCTTGGAGGAAGGTCTGGACTCATGGAGGGATGAGATGGTTTTACATAACATGCTACAACCACACTATAAAACTATGGTAGATTCATAGTAGAGATATTTCATAGAATCATAGAACAACCAGGTTGGAAGAGACCCATCGGATCGTCGAGTCCAACCATTCCTATCAAACACTAAACCACGTCCCTCAGGACCTCATCTACCCATCCCTTAAACATCTCCAGGGAAGGTGAATCAACCACCTCCCTGAGGTATTTATGTAGATTGATACAACAGATGCCCTGTAGGAATGGTTGGACTTGATGATCCGCTGGGTCTTGTCCAACCTGGTGATTCTATGATTTTTCTTAAATCTTGAACAATACATACATGTAAAGAACTGCCATTTCAAGCCATTAGGAGCCTGGGCAAAAGCAAGCACTAAAAAGGGCTGCTTTTTTTTTAATGTCTAGGCTAAGGAGTTAACCTGAGATGCCAGGCTGTAAGCTGCGTGCACACTCCAGCCTCTCCCACTGTGCTGCCTACTGGGATCTCCTTCCTCTCCCACTTTTTCCTCTTCTCTCACTGGGGAGCATTGAAGCACACGGAGAAGCAGTGCTCTGTGCACAAACACGCCTCGGAGAGCAGCAACAAATCGACTGCGATTGTGCTGTGAAAAGGTCACATCTCTTGTTGGTCAATAATGTTGTTATGAAACCACACAAAATCCTCGTGGTTAGTTGGACCAGGACAGCAGCGAAGTTCAATGCCAGCCCTTTCCTGTTTTGTTTGAAAAGCTGCAGTGAACTTCACTCCCATTTTCATCTAACGTCCTTCCTTATCTTGTATCTTGCTCATTGCTCTCTCCAACTACCTGAAAGGAGGTTGTGGAGAGGAGGGAGCTGGGCTCTTCTCCCAAGGGACAGGGAACAGGGCAAGAGGGAATGGCCTCAAGCTCCACCAGGGGAGGTTCAGGCTCAACATAAAGAAAAAATTCTTCACAGAAAGGGTCATTAGGCACTGGAACAGGCTGCCCAGGGAGGGGGTTGACTTACCTTCCCTGGAGGGGTTTAAGGTGCGGCAAGTACCCAGCACAGCCACTGCTTGGCAAGCAGATGTGGGCAGCGACAGATGCCGCTTCCCCATGTTTCTCATTTGTCCCATCTCTGGCTCTTGATAGCAAGAGCTCAAATTGTCTAGGACTAAGGGGCAAGGCAGGTCTCAAGCCCCACATTTATCTGAAAGGAGAACTGTTCACAGAAGAACTGACTGATTGTTCTAAGCCCCAAACCATCATATGCAGTGGCTACAAAAATGCACAGGACAGAACTGATAACTTGTACTGAAAACGTGGGGAACCAAGGAGAACAATGAATCCATGTTCAGACAACACTCCCATTCTAATCAACTCTAATCAGGTATATTTATATCTTGCAAGGAAGGGGAAAGACCTTTTATTCCCTTCAATCCAAAGAGTTGCTGGGGAAGGGCAGTCCAAAAATTAATTAATAACCCCCCCCACCCCACAACTTACAAATGCTGAAAGCACAATGCCACAAGCAGGGATGTCAGACTATTTTAGATGAGCTTAAGCTTCCTAGCGGTCAAAATGTGGGATCAAACTGGAGCTCAAAGCCTGTTCTAAAAATAGCAAAGCTCTATGGCAGTCATCTACGCGCTTCATGTTCTGTCGATTGGTAGATGAGAGGACCGGACAGCAGGGTAAGCGATAACGAGAGGGAAAACAAAACCTTTCAGTCAACAGATCAGAGAGTCTAAACTATCACCAGTCAGGTTTCGTGTAAGTCAGTACTTATGGATGGACTGTCCTGTATATGTTGCAATTGCACTTCATTTCCAGTCTCTTCACCAACTCATTAAAGCTGTACCAATTAAACAAACCGCTATAAACATTCACCTTACATTTGGAGGGGTTTGATTTTTTTTTTTTATTTTAGAACTGAAATTAATGCAATTAAAGTGTTATTGTTAGTCCATGAAAAATTGAACGTGTTTTCAGCAGCTCACGAAATAGTGTCATAGAATCACAGAACAACCAGGTTGGAAGAGACCCATCGGATCATCAAGTCCAACCATTCGTATGTAGCTTAAGGGGCTGTTTTACCTAAAAAGAACAAGTGACAGGAGCTGGACTGTTCAAGGTAGCAGGTACCACCTATATACTATATCCACAGGAATGAATAAATAAATTACATCCTAGATTATCTTACATCTTACTTGCATTCCCCCTCTCCTCTCCTTACCTCTGCCTGACTTCCAGCGACAACGAAAAGCCAAAAGAGGCAAGACAGAAACCTTGGACAACTAAAAAGTGGACATCCAATTCCCAAATGGCTTATTTGCCAGGCTTTCTGTGTCTCCCAAGACCAAGGAAGATAATGGAAGCTATGAGTCCGGTTTTGTGTCACCTGATAAAGGGGTGCAGCAAAACAGGGCACTGTCTTAACTAAAAATAGATGCAGTGTAAAGATAAGGCTGAAAAAAACCTCCACATAAGCAAATTAAGTAAATTACCAGCGTGATGAAGTAGGCTTAAGTTTAGTCAAGCTCTGTTTTCTTCCTTTTTAATTGCCAGTATGAAGCTTCTGAAAAATAACACCCTCGTGCTTTACAATATTAATTTGCTTACACTTCTAAACTAACACTTTTCTACTTTTCTGGACTCCTCACAAATGTGAGAAGCTTACATTTAAGAGCAATTGATCTGAAGTAACACAGCTGAAACGCTTTTATTCAGCCAGCACAGAGGAGGAGGAGCTTGCAGGGCTTTGCTCAGGAGCTTTGCCCAGGAGCTTGCAGAAAGAGCTTTAATCTAGATATGAAGGGGGGAGGGGGATAACATCAAGCTAACCTGCAACAAGAAGTGGAAAGACAGGTGTCAGGGAGGATACTTCTCAAAAACACCTTGCAGGTAATAAAAGACTTGCTGGGAAGGTGCTGCAACCAGCAACCCAGCTGAAATTCAAGCTCCACCAGAGGAGATTTAGGCTAGACATTAGGAGGAAGTTTTTCACACAGAGGGTCATTGGGCATTGGAATAGGCTGCCCAGGGAGGTGGTTGATTCACCTTCCCTGGAGATGTTTAAGGGATGGGTGGAAAAGGTGCTGAGGGACATGGTTTAGTGTTTGATAGGAATAGTTGGACTCAATGACCCAATGGGTCTCTTCCAACCTGGTTGTCCTGTGATTCTATGAATGCCTTTACGCTAATGCATGAAGCTTGGGTAACAAGCAGGAGGAGCTGGAAGCTACCGTGCTACTAGAAAGCTCTGATCTAGTTGCCATCATGGAAACGTGGTGGGACAAATCCCATGACTGGAGTGTGGCTCTCGATGGCTACAGGCTGCTCAGAAGGGACAGACTGGGAAGGAAGGGTGGACACGTTGCCCTCTGTCTCAGGAAAGGGATAGAATGTGAAGAGCTGTCACTGAAGAGCAGTCATGAGCAGGTTGAGAGCTTGTGGGTCAAAATTAAGGGCAGAAGAGCAAACAGGAGTGTTGTGGTTGATGTATACCACATGCCACCTGATCAAGGAGAATCAATTGATGAAGTCTTCTTCCTCCAGCTACAGGAGGCTTCACACTTGCAAGCTCTCATAACCCAATCCTGGAGATGTTCAAGGCCAGCTTGGATGGGGCTTGGAGTCCCTGATCCAGTGGGAGGTGTCCCTGCCCATGGCAGAGAGGCTGGAACTGGGTGATCTTTAAAGTCCCTTCTAACCCAAATTATTCTATGATAATCTTCCTTATGAGAGCTGTTCTGAGTGAAAAAAACACCTTCTGCCTGCACTCAAACATCATAAAAGCTCTCAGTTCCTGAAACCACTGTTAACATTTAATAATTACTCATCCTTTTCCATAGAAAAATGGTTGGACTTGAGGATCCAGTGGGTCTTTTCCAACCTGGTGAATCTATGATGCTATCATTCTATGATTCAACCACCCTGACATATGCTGGAAAAGTAGCACAGAGAGCTGTAGGCAATCCAGGAGACTCCAGGAGTGCATGGAGGGTGAATTCTTAGTTCAGGTGGGTGCTGGTCAATGAGAAGCTAGAAATGAGCCAGCAATGTGCGCCCACAGCCCAGAAACCAACGGTATCCTGGTCTGCATCAAAAGCAGCGTGGCCAGCAGGTTGAGGGAAGTGATTCTGCCCCTCTGCTCCTCTCTTGCAAGACCTCACCTGGAGTTTCCTGTCCAGTTCTGGAATCCTCAATGTAAGAAGGATATGGAGCTGTTGGAACAGGTCCAGAGGAGGCTACGAGGATGATCAGAGAGGCTGGAGCACCTTCCCTATGAGGACAGACTGAGAGAGTTGGGCTTGTTCAGCCTGGAGAAGAGAAGGCTCCAAAGACACCTTACAGTGACCTGCCAGTACCTGAAAGGATCCCGAGAGAAAGCTGGAGAGGGACTGTTCATAAAGGCTTGTGGTGACAGGATGAGGGGCAATGGATATAAACTGGAGAAGGGCAGACTTAGACTAGACATTAGGAAGAATTTCTTTACCATGAGAGCGGTGAGACACTAGAACAGGTTTGCCCAAGGAAGCTGTGGCTGCTCCATCCCTGGAGGTGTTCAAGGCCAGGTTGGACAGGGATTGGATAACCTGACCTAGTAGGATGTCCCTGCCCATAGTAGGGGGGGTGGAACTGGGCTATCTTTAAGGTCCCTTCCAACTCTAACTACTCCATGATTCTACGATTCTAACTTCACAGAAAATGCTTCTCTAAGCTATCTAATCATGACATTCTCTTTCCATGAGTATTTACAGCCATACAAATTGCATTTCTCTGAGACCTTATGTGTGTATATAAATATAAACAGATAAACAATATACTTTTCAGTCGCTGGTGTCACACACCACAGCTGAAATACTGAAGTGCACATATATTGACGTAAACAGCAAATTAAAGCTGAAAGGTACATAAGCAAGTGTCTAGCTTAAAACATGTGATGATCTAGTATTTTATTGATTTGGGGCATAAATCATTACATTCACTTCTGTACACTTAGTGCCCTCTCAGATGCAGCAGGAAGCCTCCAGCAATTCAAAGAGGCACTACGCTAATTTGGGACCCATCAGAAAACAAATAAGTTGAGCAACTAATTATATTTGCAAGAGGACGTCTCAAAGCATACCTACTAACAAGAATTTCAGGCTAGAAATACACCAAAAAAGGCCAAGAGAATTATTTCATCAGCCAGTCTCTTATAGTATTGTGGTTCCCATCTCAGCTTGGAGAAGAGAAGTCTTCAGGGAGACCCATTAGCAGCCTTCCAGTACCTGAAGGGGGGTACAAGAAAGCTCTGGAGGGAGCTCTGGGGGTGTTTAGCCTGGAGGAGAGGAGGCTGAGAGGAGACCTCATTGCTCTCTACAGCTACCTGAAAGGAGGTTGTGGAGAGAAGGGAGCTGGGCTCTTCTCCCAAGTGACAGAAGACAGGACAAGAGGGAATGGCCTCAAGCTCCACCAGGGGAGGTTCAGGCTCAACACATGAAAAAAATTCTTCACAGAAAGAGTTGTTAGGCACTGGAATGGGCTGCCCAGGGCAGTGGTTGAGTCACCTTCCCTGGAGGTGTTTAATGGACGGGTGGACGAGATGCTGAGGGACATGGGTTAGTTTTTGATAGGAATGGTTGGACTTGATGATCTGGTGGGTCTCTTCCAACCTGGTGGTTCTATGATTCTATGACTTTTTACAAAGCCATGTAGTGATAGGATGAGGGGGAATGGCTTTGAATTGCAAAGGGAAACAATTAGATTAGACATGAGGAGGAAATTCTTCACAGTGAGGGCAGTAAGGCACTGGCACAGGTTGTCCAGAGAAGCTGTGGCTGCTCCATCCCTGGAAGTGTTCAAGGCACCATTTCCACTGATCCTTTCTTGTTCTTCCAGGGGCCTGGAGACCCTCCACAGATTTGCCAACCTCCTGCTCCAGTGCAAAAAGCTCTTCACTGACCTGCTAATAGCCAAGAAAACACCCCACAGTCATTAGAAGCCAAATTTATCCCAAACCCATTAATTCAGACTTAATTTCCCAAGGTTTTAACTGCCATAATCTCTGCTGAACGTTGCACTGAAAAAGCAGACGCAAAGCACTCCTCGAAGAAGAGCTCACATCAAACACTTATCAGGACTCCTATTCTTTTTGTGCATAAACAAATGCCTCTCTTTTACTATTTTCTCTCTAGTATTTGCTTTCCATAATTTCTACAACGAGTGCTCCACAATCTCTCCTCCCAGAAGCTTCAGATCACTAATTCTCTGGTTTAATCTTCTCCTGTCTATATTTATCACTATATTTCACAACTTCATTTCTTACTCTTTGATCCTTTAACAGACAACTTACCATGCAAGTATTTTATTCTTATTTGTAGTCTGAACATTTTTCACCAAATACAATGCAGAATATGTTCCTTGCCATTTCTTTTCTTATTCTCCTTGCAAACTTTCATCTTTCCTCTGTCTGTAGCGATGCTGCAGAAATTGTTTCCTCAACTACTGAAATTCTTCCTTTGAGTCCTCATACTCAAAGACAACTTCAGACACAGTCAATTTTGTCACATCTCATTCCATTCTTTTCAAGAAAACATTGGTGGTTATAGCATTCAGAAATTATCCCAGATCACACTTAAACTTTCATTGTTGCTAACATTGTGTCTCTTTCCTCCTAGAAATGGTTGGACTCGATGATCCGGTGGGTCTCTTCCAACCTGGTGATCCTACGATTTATGAAACATCTAGTTCTTTAAAAGCCAATGAAAGGGGACAGACCTGCCCTGTTTTGCTTTTAAAATGACAGAGACAACTCTTGACTTCAGCATTTTCACGCTATGAATTGGTGCAACACCAACTGATAAACAAGTGAAAGAGAAAGCATCCAAAAAGCATCATTTCCTTTTGATTATAAAGACTTATGGTGTCAAAACCAATGTTAGGGACACTGACAACGTACTACAAGGCTTGCATGAAGAAAACCAGCTATGATTGCCTTAAAAAAAATAATTTCCTTCTGAGTCAATACACAATTGCAATGCTGCAAACTTTGAAAACAATTTCACAGATCATTTAGTGGAAGGATGTTAAGGATCTCCATCATTATTGCTTTCGCATCTTCTAAAGACAATAAATGAGTTCCTGTGAGCACTGACCTGATCTTTGGGATCTCCTCACAGTAAACCTCAGTCAGTACTTGAAGAGCTGTGAATTTCATAGACTCATAGAATCACTAGGTTGGAAGATACCCACCAGATCATCAAGTCCAGCCATTCCTATCAAATATATCGGGGGTTTTTAGGAGAAAAACAAAATCTGCATTCAGAAGAAATTTGATGCCAAACTCTGTTTGCTCTTGCACACCAACATTTTCTGACTGAGGGTAAGAAAACAGCTATATAGAAACACAAGTCCACTCACACTGAGTGAGCCTCGTCTCACCGTGACAGGTTAGAAGATGTTCTACAAACATCTCTTTGCCTCTCTCCTCCCAAGCTTGGTTCCCAAGCTACAAGGTTAGTCTCGAGGATTCTTGTATCAAGACTCATATGTTTAATATTCATCATTTATAATCATAGAACAACTAGGCTGGAAGAGACCCACCGGATCATCGAGTCAAACCATCCCTATCAAAATAATTATCTCCTCAGAGCCAGTTTTATCCTTTGCTATACAGAAAACAAAGGTTAAAAGCTCTATTTTGGGGAAACATGAAAGCAAGGTTGGGGTTTTATTCAGTGAGAGAAAACATCGTTTTCCCACAGTGCCCAGAAAGGGAGTTGCATCCTGAATAGAAAAGAAGGAGGAGTTGGAAGGTGGTTGCAGAAGAGGGATAGTTATGGCGCAACTTGGAGCCTACTAGAAAAACAAACAGAAAAATGGTGGTTTGGGAAAAACCACACTGTTTATCAGTCTGAGACTGACTAGGATACAGTGACTTAAAAGCACGTGTTCAGTGTCACCAAACTGGGCAAGCAGGCGAAGCACACAGCAAAGCTTTGCGAAGATGCCTAGGATTATTTAAAAAAAAATAAATAAAAAGTAGAGATGGCTGAATTTCTAGTATGTCTTCAGCTCTCTCTGGATGCTTTCCTATATCTGGCTTGAAATATGCTGAGGGCAAGAAAATGAACCTGGCATACAGCAACAGTGTTGATTTAGGAGGTTGTGGAGAGGAGGGAGCTGGGCTCTTCTCCCAAGGGACAGGGGACAGGACGAGAGGGAATGGCCTCAAGCTCCACCAGGTGAGGTTCAGGCTGGACGTTAGGAAAAAATTCTTCACAGAAAGGGTCATCGGGCAGTGGTTGATTCACCTTCCCTGGAGGGGTTTAAGGGACGGGTGGACGAGGTGCTGAGGGACATGGGTTAGTGTTTGACAGGAAGGGTTGGACTCGATGATCCGGTGGGTCTCTTCCAACCTGGTTATTCTGTGACTTTACGACTCTATAACTCTATATCTCATAAGCAAATACTAAACACTTACATTTTCCTTTCAAAAGTATGTTTTTGCAGGAGAAAGTGGGTGAGGGAGGGAGGGGGGCATTTCCTGATTTTTACTTTAAGAAAAACACACAGATGGTGCTACAGAAACAATGGGAAACTAATTTGAAGCACCTTACAGATTTGCGCTCGTGCTCATATAGGACTGAATTGAGCTCAGAAAACTCATCTGAGCATCTGCTAACCTGGCACCAGTCCTCCTTTCTTACTTCAATATTGATAAATATCAGCAAGCATTATGCCAAACACTAGAAAGCGAAGCAACTCAAAAAGCAGCAAGCAGATTTTAAAAAAAAGCTCATCTGAGTGACTCAGTCTGTTTTCAAGATAAAACAATTTTTCTAGACATAACAATAAAAAGAGGGAACGAGGTCTGTCGTTCTACCACGACGTTCAGCCCTGGTGTTTACAGGTGCCGTACACCAACGAAGCAAAAAAATAGCAAAGAAATTACTAGGTTATATTAAAAGAAGAACTTAAAATAACCACTGTGAGCTAATGTTAGAGGTATGCAATGAACTAGGTTAGGTCACGCAGCATATTATTGCCTTCGGCTCTGAGATCACCTTTATGAGCTCTACAAATACACCAGCAGAGCTGCTGAGAAGAGTATCAGCAATAAACTTTCCATCAAGACAGCTCTTCCCTTGTTTTCCATATTTGATCAATATTAATTCATTCACCTTCCCGGGAGGTGTTTCGGGCACAGGTGGACAAGGTTTAATGTTTGATAGGAACAACTGGACTCGATGATCCGGTGAGTCTCTTCCAACCTGGTTGTGCTATGATTCGAAATACTATGTGAAATGTCCACTCCATCCTTAAATTAAGAAAATCATAGAATCATAGAATCAGCAGGTTGAAAAAGACCCACCGGATCACAGAGTCCAACTATTCCCACCAACCCATGTCCCTCAGCAGGCACACAACAGGGACCCCCAGTTCACCAAGCAAGGAGCCCCAATCCAAAGGGATTCTGTCCCACCACCAACCATCACCCACACCAGAGCAAGACTCCTCACAGCCCAAGGGCACACAGAGGGGACAGCCCTACTAAGAGGTGAGATTGGAACAGCCACCAAACCTCCCAATCATCCCTACCTGCCTACCTGGCTGGGGGGCCACCAGGCCCCCCAGCCTTTCTCCCCCCCTGCCACGCTCCCGTGGGATGCAGGGTGTGCCATGGGGACTCACCGGTGATGCCAGGGCAGCAGTGATGCCAGGAGATACCTCCTTTGCCCAAAGCCCGGCTGGGCACAGCTAGAGGCTGTTGGGCTTTGCCGGGAGGATAAAGGGATCCCTTGGAGAGGGCAAAGCAGCAACACCTGGGGAGGGAGGAGTCTCCAAGAGAGCCCAGGGGCTCTGCATTTACAATTAGAGAATCACAGAATCACCAGGTTGGAATCACAGAATCGTAGAAGAACCAGGTTGGAAGAGACCCATCAGATCATCAAGTTCAACCATTCCTATCAAACACTAACCCATGTCCCTCAGGACCTCATCTACCCGTCCCTTAAACACCTTCAGGGAAGGTGAATCAACCACCTCCATGGGCAGCCTATTCCAATGCCCAATCACCCTTTCTGTGAAAAACTTCCTCCTAATCTCTAGCCTAAATCTCCCCTGGTGGAGTTTGAGGGCATTCCCTCTTGTCCTGTCCTCTGTTACTTGGGAGAAGAGCCCAGCTCCCTCCTCTCCACAACCTCCTTTCAGGGAGTTGGAGAGAGCGATGAGGTCTCCCCTCAGCCTCCTCTTCTCCAGGATAAACAACCCCAGCTCTCTCAGACGTTCCTCATAAGGCCTGTTCTCCAGCCCCTTCACCAGCTTCATTGCTCTTCTCTGGACTCGCTCCAGAGCCTCAACATCCTTCTTGTGGTGAGGGGCCAACAACTGAACACAGGATTCGAGGGGCAGCCTTACCAGTGCTGAGTACAGAGGGAGTAATACCTCCCTGGCCCTGCTGGTCACACCATTTCTGATCCAAGCCAAGATGCCATTGGCCTTCTTGGCCACATGGGCACACTGCTGGCTCATGGTCAGTCACTGTCAACCAACTCCCCCAGGTCCCTCTCCTCCTGGTAGTTTTCCAGCCAGGCTTCTCCCAGTCTGTAGCTCTGCATAGGGTTGTTGTGCCCCAAGTGCAGGACCTGCCATTTGGCCATGTTAAACCTCATCCCATTAGACTCAGCCCAGTGGTCCAGTCTGTTTAGGTCCCTTTGCAGAGCCTCCCTACCCTCCAGCAGATCGACACTTGCACACAGCTTTGTGTCATCTGCAAACTTGCTACGGGAGCACTTGATGCCTTCATCTAGATCATTGATGAAGACGTTGAACAGGGCTGGACCCAGCACTGAGCCCTGGGGAACCCCACTTGTCACTGGCCTCCAGCTGGACTTAACACCATCCTGACAGTTTAGTTGTGAAAGTTCTTGGATCGCTTGCTATTTTCTTCCTTATATGAGAGCAAGAAGACAGCAGTCCAGCAAAATTAACTCCTCATGATTTATTTCCTCATCTTTATCGCTTTTACATCCCATTCATGGCTAAAGATACGACTGTTGTCCCAACCCCTTCCTCACAAACGTGGTCACATCATGTCACAAAAGACGGTGTCACATCTAAAATTAGAAACAAATCTCAACTGTGATGATTTTAACACTGAGCGTAACCTTGAGAAATGCTGAGTGTCTTCAAGAGGTAGAGGAAAGCAGATTCTAGGGCTCTCAGCAAGATGCAGACTTTGATTGCAGGATGGCAAATCAGAAGAGGAAAATGTGGAAGGAAGAGAAATAGATAGAGTTGGAATAGGTGCTGCATGAAAATAGACTAGAAAGTGGCAGGATTAGTCCTATACATGTATATAAAACACCCGAGACAAGTTTTTCTAAAGACTAAATGTCCTTTTTAATTTTTAAGGTTCAATTCAAAATCTAACCTAGTGGCTGACAGGACTAAACCCGCTTCAAATTACATTAAGCCCTGTAGGTTTGTGGGCCATTTGACCCACAGGAAAATAACGATGTTGCATATTAAAGATAAGCTTTAAATGACCCGATTCACTCCACTGTGCCACCTGACAGGCTCGATGAGGTCACTACCTATTTCTAATTTACCCCAGAGCACAAACGTGTATGGAAAGGTGGGGGGAAAACATGAGAAGATGAAAAATAACAAAACCAAAGCTATGAAGCTAGCAAGACACTGTAATTCCCACTACTTTGAAATTTATGGAATTACACATTACATTCTTTCCTTTTGTCTATCCACTTCAAGGGAAAACCTACACAGCTTGGTAACTAACTCCACTTGTAGATTACTCTGCATGGTCAATAATCTAGATTAAAAATTATTATAATAATTTATAACAATGAATTCATCAATCAAAGAAGACAGGTACATCATTCTAAATTTTCACCATTAACTGCATCCATCTTTATGCAAGTTAGCTCTTCTAAAGCTATTTGAAACATAATTCCTGGAGGTTTTTTTCCATTTAAGGTGGGAAACATGGGGCAAAGATATATGGTTGCATGAAGTACGAAACTTCTTTTGAAAACCTGTCAGACTGATCGAGCAATTATGACAACCACGATTTCTGCAGTGTAAGATGTACAATGTATGTTTGACCATCTCTCTTTTTTACAAGCTTGTTTTCTTCGGATTCCATTCTACCAAAACCATTAAAATGTAATTATTGTAGACCTTCTGACAAGATGCTGCACATTAGATGTTGAAACCTCAGAATATCTGACTTCCAAGAGGGACTGTGAAACCTGCACAATGTATATCGCACTTCTCAAAAAACTTAAGTAGCTTTTAGAATCATAGAATCATAGAACAACCAGGTTGGAAGAGACCCAGCGGACCATCGAGTCCAACCATGCCTATCAAACACTAAGCCAAGTCCCTCAGGACCTCATCCACCCATCCCTTAAACCCCTCCAGGGAAGGTGAATCAACCCCTCTCCCTGGGCAGCCTATTCCAATGCCCAATGACCCTTTCTGTGAAAAACTTTTTCCTAATGTCCAGCCCAAACCTCCCCTGGTGGAGCTTGAGGCCATTCCCTCTCCCAGCCACGTGTCTCTTAACTTTTAAAAAAAGTTAAGTAAGGAAAGCTGAGTTGCTTTTTTTTTTTCCTGATGGAGCCAATGGGATTCTCTGTCACTGGGCCAAAGCAGCTTTGGAGTCCATCCTCGTATCCCATCCAAAGAAGCATATGGAAAATACAGTCAAGTGAAATATGTATAACTGCCTCATATCAAAAGGTAGAGGGGAAAGATCAGTACGCGCTTTCCTTATTTATTTTATTCAGTGAGCCATTTAGGATGACTGTTAGCATGCTGAATAGCGACATGTGCCTGAAAATCAGTGTAACGACCATACAGACGAACTATGAAAACTCGAAAAATCAACTAATTTATCAGAATATATATTTCATAAATTCTGACATTTGAAGTGCATTCTCCAAAGAATCTGTCATAGAATCATAACAGCCAGGTTCGAAGAGACCCACTGGATCATCGAGTCCAACCATTCCTATCAAATACTAACCCATGTCCCTCAGCACCGCGTCCACCCAACCCTTAAGTCCCTCCAGGGAAGGTGAATCAACCCCCTCCCTGCGCAGCCTCTGCCAGTGACCAATCACCCTTTCTGTGAAAAACTTTTTCCTAATGTCCAGCCCAAACCTCCCCTGGTGGAGCTTGAGGCCATTCCCTCTCCCAGCCACGTGTCTCCCAGCCACAAGTTTTCATTCAAACTACTAAGCTTCTGGTACGATGGTTACAATACTATGTGAACCCATGGAATTCATTGCTATGGAAGAAAACCTGCAGGAGAGAAGCTTTAGTGGAGACATCCCTGTTCCAGCTTAGAAGTGGCACAGACAATAGCGAGTGAAGAATCAGACATCACAGAATCATAGAATCATAGAATCACAGATTGGAAGAGACTCACCGGATCATCGAGTCCAACCATTCCTATCAAGTTAATAAATAGTCATATTCAGGAACTGCAGTTTTGGATTGTTTGGTTTTTTAAGGACTAACAGTACCTGCCTGTTTCCCTGTTCACTGTTAAATATTCTTCAGGAAAATGACCAATTAGGAAAAGAAAACCCCAAAATCATTAAAATCAACATTAAAAATGCCAATGCAAGAGAATGCCAATGCACCACTGCTAAAAAAGGTGAAAAGAGCTCTTCATGACGGGTAACACAGATAAGAAATACCAACAACAAAACCCTACAGCCAACGTTTCCCCTCGGGACCTTCTCCTACTCATGTAGGACCTTCTCCTTCTCATGTATTGGGCCTTCCCAAGGCAAAGGTGCAAATAATTCAAAGTATGTCCCTTCACCTGCACTCTGACTTGAACAATAAAGACTTCACATCACATCTGTCCAACCCGTAGGAAATTGCCTGCTGTCACCTACAACTGATAAGCTCCAAAATTAGAGTCAATTGATCTCAAAGGGAAAAAAGGATTGATTGGGAAGGAGGAAAAATCATTAAACAGAAAGGGTAAAAAAGTTATTTACTTCCTTTGAAAGGTTACAAATTTAAATTCTGATGTCACTTAGCAATGAAATATGTGTTCAATACAAATGATTTCGTTTTCCCACCTGGAGATAAAGAGTTAGCAGTGCAATTGTAAGTAGAATTACTACTTCAATAAAAACCTGCCACCATAAGCAGTTGAGATATAAATTAAAAATGGTGCATTGTCTACTACTGTTAAAAAGGCTTATCAAAACCATCAAAATCCACTAAATTAAGTGCTGTGGATCCCTGAGGCTGGTAAAAGGACAAAAAGACCTACAGAATCTGTCAAACTGCAGAATGGGACTGATGACATAATGCTTACAGTGTTGTTAAAAATGCAAACTCTTAAATATATTGTATACCAAGAAAAAAAACCAAAAACAAACCACCATTTTTCCTCTAAAATTCAACTATATTTGACATTGTTTATTCAACTTATTGTAACTATTTATAAACGTTCAAGAGATTCAAAACCTCATGAAGATGATGAACCTAATACTCCATTATCACAGAATCATAGAACAACCAGGTTGGAAGAGACCCATCGGATCATCGAGTCCAATTGTT
This sequence comes from Coccyzus lansbergi, assembly GCA_033558105.1. NCBI lineage: Eukaryota > Metazoa > Chordata > Aves > Cuculiformes > Coccyzidae > Coccyzus > Coccyzus lansbergi. The sequence goes on from JAUMJK010000509.1 coordinate 330,084, forward strand.
CCTATCAAACACTAAACCATGTCCCTCAGGACCTCATCTACCCGTCCCTTAAACACCTTCAGGGAAGGTGAATCAACCACCTCCATGGGCAGCCTATTCCAATGCCCAATGACCCTTTCCGTGAAAAACTTCCTCCTAATCTCTAGCCTAAATCTCCCCCAGCGGAGCTTGAGGTCATTCCCTCTTGTCCTGTCCCCTGTCCCTTGGGAGAAGAGGCCAGATCCCTCCTCTCTACAACCTCCTTTCAGGCAGTTGGAGAGAGCAATGAGGTCTCCCCTCAGCCTCCTCTTCTCCAGGATAAACACCCCCAGCTCTCTCAGCCGCTCCTCTTGTTCTCCAGCCCCTTCACCAGCTTCATTGCTCTTCTCTGGACTCACTCCAGAGCCTCAACAACCTTCTTGTGCTGAGGGGCCCACAACTGAACACAGGATTCGAGGAGCGGCCTCACCAGTGCCAAGTACAGAGGGAGAATAACCTCCCTGGTACTGTTGGTCACACCATTTCTGATCCAAGCCAGGATGCCATTGGCCTTCTTGGCCACCTGGGCCACTTTTTGTTCTGCTCAGATTTCTGCGGGGATGAATTCTGCCTCATAATCAAATATAAGAAACCTGGAATTAAATAAAAATATTCCTAAAGAGGGAAGCCCATTAAATTGTGCCTAGTGCACTACTGAATCCACAGCGGAAACAAAGATAATTCCCACAGAATGTCCCATAACAAAAAAGCTCCAAAGAAATTTCAGTCTTTTTGCTGGAATTGTATCCGTCATGCAGTACTTAATATGTCATACAAGCTGTTCATAGAATCATAAAATAACCAGGTTGGAAGAGACCCATCGGATCATCAAGTCCAACCATTCCCACCAATCTCTAAACCATGTCCCTCATTTTTGACGCAGATAGATCTCTTGCATACTCTAGTTTTCTCTAAGTAGCTGAATTCAACAGTTAGAACTCTAGTTAAGAATTCACCTTTTCGTGTGCACATATGTATGAAAACACACAAATGAAAAACGAAATGTTTATAAAACTTTGGGGTTTTATACATAAGTATTTTTATCCCACGAGGTTCAAATGAAAGCTTGAGAATGTGACATAAATCTTCAGACTAAAAAAAGAACCAACCAGAAGACAAACATAGGAATCTACTAAAGATACTTAAACAATATATAATTATTCAGTAAATAGCCTCTGAGCTTACTGTTTTTTAAGGACTGACTCATGACTTTTATTCTGGGTTGGTAATACAGCCTCAGTGTCTCTCATGCATTTCCTTAACAGGACTATGAAGTCAGAGCTGAGCAACGTGAGATACTCTCAAACTTTTCCAGGAATGAAGCGTGAAGGCCAGCAAAACAGACAGAATTTCTTGGCATGTAGTACAGATTTTTACCAACAGGTAAAGCTGTAAACGTCAAAAAAACCCACCAAAACAAAAAAAAAAAAAACCCTTAACAAAAATAATAGCACAATGACTCTGCTTTCTGCTCTTCGAAGAATGTGAATTATTTTTAACTAAATAAAATACTTTTAAATAGCAAGTCTTTGTCCCCTAATCATAGTTTAGGTAGAAACACATTGCCCTGCTTAATTACCCAGGAGCTGATTAAAAGGGACTGTCTGCTATCTGCAACTAGAGTTCAAGTCACATACTGAGGCATCTGTCTCAGGAGAGGCTGAGAGAAGTGGGAATGTTTAGCCTGGAGAAAAAGAAGGCTCAGTGGGATCTTATGAATTCATATGAACACCTGAAAGCAGAGAAGGGGACAGGAGTCTTCTCAATGGTGCCCAGAAAAAGGGTAAGAGGCAACGAACATAAATTGAAATACTGGCAGTACTGTCAAAACCAAGAAAAAATGCCATCACAGAACCATATAATCACCAGGTTGGAAGGGACCCACTGGATCATCGAGTCCAACCATTCCTATCAATCTCTAACCCATGTCCCTCATTTACTGTGAAGGTTGGCAATGGATTGGCAATAGAGCTTTGCAAAGTCTCCATCCATGGAGACAATTAAAACTGACTGGATCTACTCTTAGACAACCTGCTGTAGATGATGGTTTGAGTTTTGGTGGTTTATTTTTTTTCCCAGAAACAGAGAAAATAAAACTTCTTTGGAGAAGTCAGTACTTACTGAGACCAAGTCCAACAACCTGCCATGCATGAATGGCCCTTGGTTCTCCCAGAGAGATTCTCCATCTGAACATAGAATCATAGAACAACCAGGTTGGAAGAGACCCACCGGATCATCGAGTCCAACCATTCCCATCAAACACTAAACCATGTCCCTCAGCACCTCGTCCACTCGTCCCTTAAACACCTCCAGGGAAGGTGAATCAACCACCTCCCTGGGCAGCCTATTCCACTGCCCAATGACTCTTTCCATGAAAAACTTCCTCCTAATCTCTAGACTAAATCTCCCCTGGTGGAGCTTGAGGCCATTCCCTCTCGTCCTGTCCCCTGTCCCTTGGGAGAAGAGCCCACCTCCCTCCTCTCTACAACCTCCTTTCGGGTAGTTGTAGAGAGTAATGAGGTCTCCTCTCAGCCTCCTCTTCTCTAGGCTAAACAACCCCACTTGAACACCCTTCAGTGCAAGACATGCCTTAGCTCCACACTTACAAGTACATGAGTTTTATACTTTATTTATTTATTTATTATGAATTTTGCGATGGTGAGCCAAGCACAGACGGGTTTATTTAAGCAGCCTATTTTGGTTAAACACTTAGCTAATAAATTCAAGGCATGAATAGGCTTCCTGCTCCATATGCAGCTCTGCTGGTGTAAAGTACCAACGTTCCCACTGCAATAGAGCAGTTAGGAGTTCATTGCCTGCACAACTCCACTAGCAGAAGATATTTTCACTTGACGACACCAACAGTCAGATGACCTATTGGGATGTCTTGGATGCTTCTGCCTTCAGTGGAGAAGCTGCGCAAGCTTTTACTCTGGCAAGGTTTTTGAAATAATAAACCCCAAATGGAAAGTAAGAAGCCACTGACATGGAAAATAAAGCCTTCCACCAGCACAGCTATTCATAGAGCAGACATGGTCATCGGCGGAACGAAACAATCTCAATTCAAACTGAACAACTTCTCAGATGTTTAAATTCAGGCTAAGTTGAGTTTTGAAAACAGGCTTCGTTCTACCAACTTTAAAACAGAGACATAGCACTTCAGTGCAAAATTTTGCACACAGATAATCATTTTCCTTGAACTGGGTGGAAGCATGTTTTAGTAAACTAAATGGGGGCATCAGAGCTTGTTATCTTACCTGAACATTGTACAATTGCACAAAGAGTGGAGGAGAAAGTCTGAGGCTTTTCTGAACTGATTCCGGATTCTCCTCTCACAATTCAGAAGCAATACTAACTCTCATTTATCAAAGTGCTGGCATCATAGATTGAAAATGTAAAAATTGGTTTTCAGGGAAAAAAAAAAAAGACCAAAACAAAAGCCTAAAAATGTCATTTAAGTATTTGGCAAAATTCTTTTGGAACGTCTGTACGCAGTTCCACGTTGGGGAGATAAAATTTGATTTTCAAGCATTCACCTTTCTCTCTATATTTTATCATACCAAGTATTTAGTAGAGTCACTCTGTGATATGGAAAAATGTTTTGATTTATTTACTTTTTAATATTGCAAAATGAGGGATAAATTATTCACTTGCTGCCAAGACTATAAACCCACATGAAATTATTATAAAGTTACAAGAACGTTGGGAGAAGGCTGAAAACCTCAGTACTCTGGTGATGTCCTTAGGCCCCACCACCTCTCCTGTGTGCCAGAATTGGATTCTTTCCCTGTTTCCGAACGTGTCAGGAGCAGAATTATGCAAGGTCCTGGCTCTGTTACACATCAGGGATCTTGACTTTGCTCCAGAGCCACCGTGGCTGAAAGGCCCAGAGCTGCTCTCTGTCCCCAACATAGACCTGGCAGAGGATGCATCCATTTGGATTCCTCTCCTTGGGATTACAGGCTTTGGATGTCACTTTGAGTCCAACACACACACTGCAGCACCCAAGATAGCAAAGCTGCCCTCATCACTACAGCTGATGCTGGCAGGGACAGCGCAGCCCAAGCCCTTTCATGCTGGTTCATGAGCTCCATGCTGCAGCCTCTGCACTGCAGCCACCAGCAGTGTGCCCAGGATTGGCTTGGGCTTGGATCAGAAACGATGTGACCAGCAGGTCCAGGGAGGTTTTTCTCCCTCTGGACTTGGTACTGGTGAGGCTGCTCCTTGAATCCTGTGTTTAGTTCTGGGCCCCTCAGCACAAGAAGGATGTTGAGGCAAGTCCAGAGAAGAGCAACGAAGCTGGTGAAGGGTCTGGAGAACAAGAGGAACGGCTGAGAGAGCTGGGGTTGTTTATCCTGGAGGAGGCTGAGGGGAGACCTCATCGCTCTCTCCAACTCCCTGAAAGGAGGTTGTGGAGAGGAGGGAGCTGGGCTCTTCTCCCAAGTGAACAGGGGACAGGACAAGAGGGAATGGCCTCAAGCTCCACTAGGGGAGGTTCAGGCTGGACATTAGGAAAAAATTTTTCACAGAAAGAGTCACTGGGCAGTGGCAGAGGCTGCCCAGGTTAGGGGTTGATTCACCTTCCCTGGAGGTGTTTAAGGGACAGGTGGATGAGGTCCTGAGGGACATGGGTTAGTGTTTGATAGGAATGGTTGGACTCAATAATCCGATGGGTCTCTTCCAGTCTGGTTCTTCTATGATTCTGTGATTCCAACCTGGTGATTCTGTGATTCTCTAATTGTAAATGCAGAGCCCCTGGGCTCTCTTGGAGACTCCTCCCTCCCCAGGTGTTGCTGCTTTGCCCTCTCCAAGGGATCCCTTTATCCTCCCGGCAAAGCCCAACAGCCTCTAGCTGTGCCCAGCCGGGCTTTGGGCAAGGGAGGTATCTCCTGGCATCACTGCTGCCCTGGCATCACCGGTGAGTCCCCATGGCACACCCTGCATCCCATGGGAGCGTGGCAGGGGGGGAAGAAAGGCTGGGGGGCCTGGTGGCCCCCCAGGCAGGTAGGGATGATTGGGAGGTTTGGTGGCTGTTCCAATCTCACCTCTTAGTAGGGCTGACCCCTCTGTGTGCCCTTGGGCTGTGAGGAGTCTGGCTCTGGTGTGGGTGATGGTTGGTGGTGGGACAGAATCCCTTTGGGTTGGGGCTCCTTGCTTGGTGAACTGGGGGTCCCCATTGTGTGCCTGCTGAGGGACATGGGTTGGTGGTTGGTGGGAATGGTTGGACTCAATGATCTGACGGGTCTTTTCCAACCTGCTGATTCTGTGATTTTTTTTTTTTTTTTTATGATCTAATTCTGTTCACACTAATTTCAGTTCTACTATTGTTGAGACTCTACGGTCATGCTACTTTTAAGTTAATGGGAAGCTCGTAGAGTGACGTGCTCACTCATCCTGTGGCACCTTGAATTTTAAAAAAAATTAGCTGCGGTGTTAAAATTAAATTGGTTTATGTTTTTATAAAACCTACTTTGAGAATAAATTATTTTCTCTCCCATTTCACAGAATCATAGAATAACCAGGTTGGAAGAGACCCATCGGATCATTGAGTCCAGCCATTCCTACCAAACACTAAACCACGTCCCTCAGCACCTCTTTTAACCCTCTTCTCCTACAAATGCAGATATGAGTTTTATTGAATTTGGAAGGTCATGATGTCATGCTGCTTTACACAAATTTGAAACCAGATTCATAATACATCATATGATCATATGATCAATCCAGATATAAAACTTCCCTCTAATGAGACTCATTAACTATTCAACAGCAAAATTGTATCGGAATTAGTATCTGACACTTCCACATCAATTGTACAAGTATATTGAAGGAAAAGGCAGCACATGTTGAACTCGAGTATAAATAGCCTCCAGTTCATCAAAACCTTTGTGGACAACAATAAGTATTAAGCAGAAAGTAACTTATGGTAATTAGATTTAGGTTGCTACTTAAAGAAAGTTGTGACTCAACACTAATAACTAATTTTACCTTCCGTGATTAGTGAAAGCTGATTAGAATTAAGTATGTTATCTGCTTGCTCTGGCATGATTACAGTCTTGAGTTAGTTTTGCTGCAGCTACAAGTTCCTCTTTAACAGTTATGTCCATCAACACTGTGAGTATTCCACTAGTCATACTGTTAAGCTCTTCTATAACTTGCAGAAGTTTTGTGTGGAATTCAGGTGCTTTTGTCATTGTTCAGTATGGACTGAATTCAGTGAAGGACTGAGAAACCATGAGTTGAGGATCTATGTTCTCAAAATTAAGAGAGGTAATTATAATGTCACACAACAGCAAAAAAAATACGTGAAAGGTAAAACATTCATAGGCTTCAGTTAATATTAAGATTTTTGCAAAAGACACAGGTAAATCTGCTAATGATGAAATTATCCAGCCACAGAAGATGGCTGGATATTTTGTAGAATCAATCATAGAATAACCAGGTTGGAAGAGACCCACTGGATCATCGAGTCCAACGATGTTTTGTCACAAACTTAGGTCCAACAACCCTGAAGAGCATATGAGCCCCTAGAAACGCTCCACGCTGCTTCCACTTGAGTGAAACTGAGTGATGTGGAACTGGCAAGTTTGCCGAGGCTCAAATAAAAAAAATTTTCTTCTACTAATTTAGCACAGTACCTGAAAACTTCACTGATTCAAAGCCTGTCTCCTCTGCCATCTGCTGGAGCTGTACAATATAAACCCTGACAGACCATCCTGTAGCATTTAAAATCTGTCACAAGGAAAACATTACTATTATGTCGTATAAACTCCACGTATAATCAGATAATCATGACAAACACTGCACCCATATCAGGTTGATCTAGCACAGCAAACAAGCTTTGATCTTGGATGTAAAAGTTAGGTCAGCATCCTGCATCTTATAAGTAATTTTTCTTCCAGGCCCTTCAAATAAATAAGCACTGAAGTAAAAGTTATTGGTCCAAACTCTATTTTTTTTTCTCACAATAAATAGCCATTTTCTCCACTGTAGTTCATAAAGTTACTCAAATATCTGATTGTAATGGGGTCCAGACTGCTACATTATTCTCACCCCTGTGTTTCTGAAATGAGTGTCAAAAACAAGTTTCAGAGTACGAGAGCTGCATTCTATCCATATGCCTCACAGACTCCAGCAAAAGACACTGTTTGTACTGTACAAATACATTTTGAGCCAGAAATTTCAGGATCATTTTTACAGACACAATGAAGATTGTAGTCAAACAAAAGCAACTTCACAGAACGTGCCTGCGTGTCTCTTGTGGTGCCCAGTCAGGCCCAAGGCTGAATTGTCACTGGCAGGACTAGAAAAGGCACAAAAATGGATAAAATTTCTGCACTGGCAACTTGACCTTCTCAATATCGGCACACCAGACATCCCAGAGCGCAGTTCCAATGTGAGGGGAGGTGATTCTTCACCCACAGCTGAGACTATGACAACACAGGAGGTGTTTTCTGATGTGGTTGGTCTCCTCTGAGAACTGGAGTGCCAGGTTTCATTTTTTTCCTGAAACATTTCAAAAAATAATTTCATACCAGCAAAGAGAGGCTTCAGCCCCTTCAGCTCACAATGAGTTTACCAGAGACTGAATGCAACTCCAATTCAAACATGACTTTCCATGTTTCAGAATAGCGACAGAGCAAACGAGGAAGTTACCATTCAGGTAAGGAGGCCAATGGCATCTTGGCTTGGATCAGAAACGGTGTGACCAGCAGGTCCAGGCAGGTCATTCTCCTACTCGGTACTGGGGAGACTGTTCCTCAAATCCTGTGTTCAGTTCTGGGCCCCTCAGCACAAGAAGGATGTTGAGGTTCTGGAGCGAGTCCAGAGAAGAGCAACAAAGCTGGTGAAGGGGTTGGAGAACAGGCCTTATGAGGAATGTCTGAGAGAGCTGGGGGTGTTTATCCTGGAGAAGAGGAGGCTGAGGGGAGATCTCATTGCTCTCTCCAACTACCTGAAAGGAGGTTGTAGAGAGGAGGGAGCTGGGCTCTTCTCCCAAGGGACAGGACGGGAGGGAATGGCCTCAAGCTCCACCAGGGGATGGTCAGGTTTGACATTAGGAAAAAAATTCTTCACAGAAAGGGTCATTGGGCATTGGGAGAGGCTGCCCAGGGAGGTGGTTGATTCACCTTTCCTGGAGGGGTTTAAGGTGCAGGTGGACAAGGTGCTGAGGGACATGGTTTAGTGTTTGACAGGAATGGTTGGACTTGATGATCCAATGGGTCTCTTCCAACTTGGTGATTCTGTGATTCTATGATAATATTACTAAGTACTTTGAAAAACAGATTTTTTTTTAAAGTTGGGCAGCTATATTGCTGCCCAACTATTTCAGAAAAGCTCTGAAGATATGTCTAAACAGCAGAATGTTCTGCAAGTCAGAGATATCCTGCCTTAATATAGCACAACCACAGTGCTTCACTCAAGCTAATCTGGCAAGCACAATGCAGAACATTTTATTGTGCAGCTTCTGATAGACTACGAGCTCAACCATAACCAGAATGAGCTAAATTAACTCAGAACAGCAGCGCCTCGAGTTTGAGTTGTCTAGTTATAAAATAAAAATAACATCATCTCATCTTTTAAGGACACTACGAGAAAAAAAAAATTCATTAAATACAAATCAGACAATAACCACTAAGAAAAATCCCACAGGACACAAAAAACCACCCAGATAAAATAGACAATAACCACTATCAAAACTCCTACAGGACACAAAAAAATTCTGTCTCCAGTGAAGGGTTAGAGGGTAGGTGGTAAATGAAGTTAGAGGTTTGCAGAGAAGAAAAAGAATAAGACATCTTTGCAGAGTAACCTGTTCAGCTAGATCACCTATCAAGCCAGATTCTGTAAGGGGAAAAAAGAAAAGTCCCAATGATGAATATGAAATGGTTATGCATAATAAGGAAGGAGGAAAATAAATTGAATATGGACAATCTAATTGTCACCTGACTCTTAGCATTCCACTATTTTATTCCTCTTTCCCTTTTTTACTAGTTTCGCACAGGTATCTTACACACACAATTTAAACATAGAACTATACGTCATATATGGTTGGACTTGATGATCCAGTGGGTCTCTTCCAACCTGGTGATTCTATGATTCTATGTTTTCTAACTAATATTATCCCTTTCCACTGGACCAGAAAATAGAAGGTGGTTGTCTTTCCTCAGCTTTTATACTGCCTTCTTTTTTTATAGCTACGTTTATACCCCAGGTTTCTAAAATCAAGCTAAAGAAAAATAAAAACCCTTGTTTCATAGAATAGTAGAATTGTAGAATCATTGAATCATAGAATAACCAGGTTGGAAGAGACCAACCGGATCATCAAGTCCAACCATTCCTATCAAACACTAAACCATTTACCTCAGCACCTCAAAAATATTGATTTTATTGTAATTCTCACAAACATGGACACACGGAATTTACTAAGAAAACTTAGTGACTAGGCAGAACAGAGGTGTTTGGAGTTTTTAAGATACTGGAAGACACTTGGCGTGTGCCATAAAACCCACAGGTACTTTCTTCAGTCAGTTTGTGATTGGGGAGGGGAGCACAAATGAGCTGCTGGGCAATACTGCAGTTTGTATTTCTTTTCAGTGGGAATGGGTGATGATCTATTGAAAAGTGAACTTTTAGAAGACAGTACAGAGTAAAGCTGTGGACTTAAATTGTAACTTGTCCTGGCTCAAATCCTAGCAATTTTGAAAAAAAAGGAGTAATAGTGATTCTTTGAAATTCATAGAATCATAGAACAACTAGGCTGGAAAAGACCCACTGGATCATCGAGTCGAACCATTCCAATCAAACACTAAACCATGTCCCTCAGCACCTCATCCACCTGTCCCTTAAACACCTCCAGGGAAGGTGAGTAAACCACCTCCCTGGCCAGCTTGTTCCCGTGCCTAATGACCCTTTCCGTGAAGAATTTTTTCCTTATGTCGAGCCCGAACCTCCCCTGGTGGAGCTTGAGGCCATTCCCTCTTGTCCTGTCCCTTGGGAGAAGAGCCCAGCTCCCTCCTCTCTACAACCTCCTTTCAAGTAGTTGTGGAGAGCAATGAGGTCTCCCCTCAGTCTCCTCCAGGCTTTGTTGGGCTACTACAGTCCTATTTAGCCTTGCAAGCAGTGCTTTATTCTTCCACAACATGACATCTGGTTCTGCAACGGTTACACAAAGATGGTTATTTATAGACCAGGGAACATAAACGTCCCTCCTACCTCCCTCAGTGTTAGGGTCACAGAGCCCTCACCTGGTACTAGATTTAACATGACAGGTGATAGCACAGAAGCAAAAATAACTTGTCGGTATTTCCTTCAAAGTCAGACAATTACTAGTTTAAACACAGGGATGATCCATTCTTAATTACAGAGGATTTAAATACAGCAGAATACAAATCCATGCACAAGTCCATCGCAACACATCCATGCATAGCCACACACATGCATAAATACACACACACACACATTAAAAAAAAGATTATTTTGGTCAGAAACCCACATGACGATGAGGCTAACATCAGCTTTAATTAAAATCAGCTCACTAAACCCAATACAGGATTTCCAGCACTAAACAGAGGTTTACAGCGCTTTAATTAGGATATAAAGGCTCTGTTCCCAGTGGAACAGATCCTCAGTAAACCCTTCTGCTAGTCCATTATCCCCAGCCCAGCATGTGGCATTGGGTGGCTCTGTCTATTTTATCCTTATTGATGTGTTTAGGCACATTCATTAGTGAATTGGTGCAAACTGGTCTAAGGTTTCAGGACATCATATCACATCAAGCCTTCCAGAAAAATAAATACTGCAAACCAATCCTGCTAGTTTCCCAAGTAAACTGCTCCAGGCTGAGAGGAGACCTCATTGCTCTCTCCAACTACCTGAAAGGAGGTTGTGGAAAGGAGGGAGCTGGGCTCTTCTCCCAAGGGACAGGATGAGAGGGAATGGCCTCAAGCTCCACCAGGGGAAGTTTAGGCTGAACATTACGAAAAAGTTTTTCACAGGAAGGGTCGTTGGGCAGTGGCAGAGGCTGCCCAGGGAGGTGGTTGAGTCACCTTCCCTGGAGGGGTTTAAGTTGCAGGTGGACGAGGTGCTGAGGGACATGGGTTAGTGTTTGATAGGAATGGTTGGATTCGATGATCCGGTGGGTATTTTCCAACCTGGTGATTCCATGATTCTATATAGCAGGTGTCATAACAACATACTGCATTTCAGCAAGTTTATGCAGCAATCAGGAAGGGGTTTGTTAGACAAGATCTTAGGTTTAGAATTACAAGACAAGGCCTATTCTCAAAGAATCATAGAACAACCAGGTTGGAAGAGACCCACCGGATCATCGAGTCCAACCACAGGCCTGGGAATATCTCACCCTTGAAACATACATAAGTTTTAAAAAATGCATGAAAGGTGAGTCCCTAAATCTAAAATGATAGAAGAGTAAAGCTTAAAACGCTTATGCGTAGAGTCTTTTTTTTCAAGGCCTCTTCAAGAGGAGGAAATGCAAATGAAATTAGATCATCTTGAGTTCCATTCTACTGTTCGAATCACTGGATAATAGCATCTTCCCCAACTCCCTTTCAGAAATCTACCCATAGAATATATCTTACACATAATTAGCTGAAATTTTATAGGAATGGTTGGATGATAGGAGTGGTTGGACTCGATGATCCGGTAGGTCTCTTCCAACCTGGTTGTTCTATGATTCTAGGATTTTATGAAATATCAGCTAGACTCTTGAAGAGCCAGTAAGGAATAAGCAAGTAACAGCAGTTAATACCAAAAAAACCACAACCCACCCCCCACAAAAAAAAGCTATGTGACTTTATGTATTCCTCCATCAAATTTGCAACTTTTAAATTTCGTTTGTATTTGATAAGAAGTCCATTCTTGTCGTACAAGCCTAAACAGAGTAGAAATTTAAATATTCATCAGGAAACTGTGGAGCTTTCTACCACTCCAACTTTGCCATTCCATGAATTCAGTGAATAACTCAACAGAATATTCAGGCAAGAAAAAGGAATAATAACTAAAATGTTGCTCTACTTACAGTTAACAATCAGAAGCATTGTTGGAGCACTTGATAGATCAGATGAATGTAAATGCTCTATTTACTGCTGTGAAGTAGTCATGAAAAAAATGCTGTGAACATTTAATTATTACCAAGAATCCAGAGAATCTAAGACATTAATTTTAAATATTCAATTACCTATTGAACAAAAATCTATTAGGATGCTGTTGTGAGCGTAGCGGCTGCTTGTTAACTACCTGGCACAGCAATAAAACTTGGGCAATGAATGTAATTGTACTCAGGATCAAAGAGCTGAGCTCCTACTGAGAAGCAAGTGTATGCACTGCCAATATTTCATCATTCAGAGTCACTTTCCTTTCTTTACCTAATATGAAAGCTATAAAAACAAAACAAAACAAAAAAAAAACAAACCCTCAAACTGTTATTGTTAAAGCCAAAAACTAATTAGTCATTGCTTCCCAAAGTGTTATGTGAAAAAGTCTCTAGAAATAATGGGCTACATTCTCAAATTTTATAGGTTTACTGAGTCTAGTGTTCTCTGGTATTTCCTGTTTCCTTTGCTAGGGAAGACTGAGGCGAGTTTACAAGTCATCTTGAATAACACACAAACTTTTCAATAGAGGCAATCATTTGGCAATTCAAAAAGTATATGCTTTAAATAAAGACAAAGGCGGTAAACAGAGTGAACAGCAAGATTTTTTTCTATCGCTTTTAGAACTAAAATTCCGAGCACCTTAAAATCTTCGAGCAGCATATGATTTGCCATTTTCATAGGGTTTGGGGAGGCACTTTTATTTTTCCAGCTGCAATATCTAAATTTGGAAGAAGTAATACATGAGGTTTCAGGGTGGGGTAGACACACACACAAACCAATTCCCAGCTTTCTGTCTCTTCTCCTGTGAGACATCTCAGCAAAATTTCATGGTTGGACTCAATGATCCAATGGGTCTCTTCCAACCTGGTTGTTCTATGATTTTATGAAAAGAACTCAAAACACGAGGACACATACAGAGACTTCAACATGATCCTTGAAACACCTACATATGTTACTTTTCCGAGCTATAAACATCTGAACACTTCCCCGAAAAATTAATGACAAGGAATCACCTTCTTTCTTGGTAACTCTGCCTCCTATGAAAACAGGGTTAAATGTCACAAGTCTTGATCAAAGTCCCAAAATGATGATACAGATCTTTGGCCCCATTAGGGTTAACGGAAGTTCTGCTATTGACTTTATTATGTCAGGAGATCAACTCCTGAGATCATTTAATGATCCTAAACATTTATCACCTCGTTTCCATTTCAGCGCAGCTAAAACCCCATCTGGAAGAACTGCAGTCATAGTGTTGGGGCCAAACACTGCTTAAGCAAGGACTCAAAAGAAAAAAATGTCATCTTCCAGGAAAATAATTCCTAAATCAATCCCTGAATTTGTACACAATCCCAAGCCACATCCACCTATGACATCAAACAGCATCACAGCCCAGGTACGTACTGCTGTGTTTTAATTTACATTTTACACAGTCATGAGTATACACTGGTCAAGAAAATGATCTCACAACACACAAGATATAGAATCATAGAACAACCAGGTTGGAAGAGACCCACCGGATCATCGAGTCCAACCATTCCCATCAAACACTAAACCATGTCCCTCAGTACCTCGTCCACCCGTCCCTTAAACACCTCCAGGGAAGGTGACTCAACGCCCTCCCTGGGCAGCCTCTGCCACTGCCCAATCACGCTTTCTGTGATTTTTTTTTTTTCCTAATGTTCAGCCTAAATCTCCCCTGGTATATGTTAAAGCTCTGTCCATATCCATGTGCAGGTGTATCTGCCACCTTTCTGGTATTGTTCTTTTTCATTACATTAGCAAAACACCACAGATTCTCCAAGGATTTTGTTCAAGGAGAAAATGTCTTCAATGTACTTTAAATAGGTGCATCTGTATGCTGAACTACCATCCATACAGTAAAGCTGACAAAAATAGAATCATAGAATCACAAGGTTGGAAGAGACCCACTGGATCATTGAGTCCAACCATCCCCATAATATCAATTCACACACACAATATTTTGTTCCACTTAAGTCTAGGAGACTCTACTGCCTCTTACAGCAACGTGACAGAAACAGCAGGATGGGTAGTGAAGAAAACAAGCAAGTTAAAAAGAAAAGACAGAAACCAGGGCAGCTGGGCTGATTCAAACGATGTCTGTTAGCAAGCCAGAATTTTCAGCTGCATGTTTTGTACCTCTAGGACATGTTTTTCTATTTGCTGATTATAAAACTGCACAAAAACTATCTGGAGATGTAGCAAAAGGCTAGTTTAAGACACGGGGGGACGAGGTGCTGAGGGATGTGATTTAGTGATTGGTGGGAATGGTTGGACTCGATGATCCGGTGGGTCTCTTCCAACCTGGTTATTCTATGATTCTATGAAAGTGTAACACTTTGGCTAAAAAAACAGGTTTTCTTCAGTAAACCTCTCGCTTGCAAAGATGTCTTTAACCTCAGACATAAGATAGTGATACTTTTAACAAACTAAAATTGACTTTAAGATATCAGCAGAATATGTCTAATCTCACCATAGAGTAGAATCATAGAATCACCAGGTTGGAAGAGACCCACTGGATCATCGAGTCCAACCATTCCCACCAGTCTCTAACCCATGTCCCTCAGCACCTCATCTACCTGCACCTTAAACTCCTGTATTATATACAATGTGCTTTACACACATGACAATCTTCAGTAAGTTCATAAAAGCCAGAGCTCTAAATTTGTGTCTGACTCCTGTTCATTTCTTAAGAAAATTACACCTCTGCATGCAAATCAGGAGCATCACTCCAGCTCCTCACATCCCACACATAGTCCTTCACAGACCAGTTCCTACGGACAAAGAAGCACTACAACCCTCAGCTCCCAGTCAGAGCTGCCTCCATTCAGTATCTAGCACAGCCTGATTATAAGTGACAAAAAGCAAGAAAGTCATAAATTGTCTACATTTTGGTTTTAGCACACAGAGCCTCTCGGTTTTTGTCGTTCAGAAAAATACAGAAGCATTTTTAGAAATTAAACCCGAGATACCCGTTTTGAATAAACTGCTGTGTTCTGAGGTAACTGGATTGTAAAACCAAACCTGACTATTAATAAAAATGTTCAAGTCGCTTAAAGCTGTTGTAATTTAGTAAATTACTGTACACCGACCCAGTAGTCCTGTATTACAAACTTATTCAGACTTTATACCAGTGTATTTCTAGCAGCAAATCTCCACTCTAGACCACTTATTTCACCTCTTTCTAACACAGATCATGTTATAATACTGAAATTCTCTATGCTCCTAAAAATAGCAATGCAGAGATTCTGAAATGATTAATGGCAGTTAGGACTGTTGAATTTGATGTAGAAAAAATAAAACAGAGTGTACTCCCATCCATCTCCTGAAACCTCTAAGATTATTTTTCCTGTTCTGGGGTGAGGCTATTAAATTTCCTAAGGGCTCTCCTCTTCCACGATTGCCAGAATGTCAGTGGCTTTATCCAACATTTATTCTAGCACTTAATGTACATAATTGCCTGGAGGTATCAAAATACAGGCAGCAATTGAAGAGTGGTTTACTAAAGATATAAACATGAATGCCAGACAGAAGTTTATTATTATTTATTTATAATTTATGAAATCCCAAGACTCAAGACATACTCCCTGGCAAAAATACCTACGATGCAGAGATTTTTCACCTTTCCTCAGCAGAGCACAGTCCAATCTGCTTGAAAAACTTATTAAGGACCTAGCACTGCTACAGTGTGCGGAATATAATCATAGAACAACCAGGTTTGAAGAGACCCATTGGATCATCGAGTCCAACCATTCCTATCAAACACTAAACCATGTCCCTCAGCGCCTCATCTACCCGTCCCTTAAACACCTCCAGGGAAGGTGAATCAACCACATCCCTGGGCAGCCTATTCCAATGCCCAATGACCCTTTCCGTGAAAAACCTCCTCCTAATCTCTAGCCTAAATCTCCCCTGGTGGAGCTTGAGACCATTCCCTCTTGTCCTGTCCCCTGTCACTTGGGAGAAGAGGCCAGATCCCTCCTCTCCACAACCTCCTTTCAGGGAGTTGTAGAGAGCAATGAGGTCTCTTCTCAGCCTCCTCTTCTCCAGGATAAACACCCCCAGCTCTCTCAGTCGTTCCTCATAAGGCCTGTTCTCCAGTCCCTTCACCAGCTTCGTTGCTCTTCTCTGGACTCACTCCAGAGCTTCAACATCCTTCTTGTGGTGAGGGGCCCAGAACTAAACACAGTATTCAAGGAGCGGCCTCACCAGTGCTGAGTACAGTGCTGAATACTCTTACTTTCTCCATAAAAGTGCCAATGCTTATTAATGAATTACACAGAAATAAAATGCTGATCTCTGGAGTCAGTTATCTGAGTATCTCTTGTGCTGGTAACAAAGAACCATGCACTGTTAGCAAATTTACATGGGAGACTATCCTGGAGCAGGGGTCCAGTTTTTAGATGGATAAAGTGACATGAGATTAATTGTGCTCTATGCATCTTAACACTCGATGATCCGGTGGGTCTCTTCCAACCTGGTTGTTCTACGATTCTAAGTTAAACTCTTGCAACTTCTCAAATACAGAGATACCAGACACAAGTCTTCTTGGAAACACTGCTGCCCATAGCCACCTTTATGCATGTAAGAAGTGCCGTTGAGTTCTATTCATGGAAGTGTTTTCTGGAATGAGGCCCTACAGAATAAATGTGAACGTGGTACTCTCTCTCCAGTATTAAATATAGCTGAGGAGTTTTTGAATAGCCATTTTATTCCTTCCGTGTCTGAATGCCAGCACTTCGTTGGTGGCAAGCTTTGAAATTCCTGGACTCCATTCATGTAATATTGAGAGTAGTTCTTATTCCCATGCCATGAAAAGTATAAAATTTCTTCCTGAAGAAAAACCAATATGCTTAAATTTCTATTTGCCTGTATGTGCCTTTGGGGGACAACCTCGCAACTAATCTTTTTGTTTCACAGTGATAATCAATATATTTTTGTTCACAAGCATATTTTTTATTGATATGTTGGGGTTCGACCTTAAGGCTTTGCATTTCTTTTAATTGTATTCCTTGCACATGCTTTCCTGAAGTTCGATGCAGACGACAGAGCAAGAAATCATAGAATCACCAGGTTGGAAGGGACCCGTCGGATTTTACACAGTCATGAGTATACACTGGTCAAGAAAATGATCTCACAACACACAAGATATAGAATCATAGAACAACCATGTTGGAAGAGACCCACCGGATCATTGAGTCCAACCATTCCTATCAAACACTAACTCATGTCCCTCAGCACCTCATCCACCTGTCCCTTAAACACCTCCAGGGAAGGTGAATCAACCACCTCCCAGGGCAGCCTCTGCCAGTGCCCAATGACCCTTTCCGTGAAAAACTTCCTCCTAATCTTTATTAGCATTTCAGTGCAGATAAGAAGGAGCAGACTGTATTTCACAGCTGCCCAGGGATCTGAGAAGTCTTCCCAGTAAGAAACTTCCAACGACGCTTTCTGAGTGATCAGAGAAGTGAATTTATTCATAGAAATGATGACAGGTAGAGGGAGGTGCACAGACAACACTCAGGATTTCAAGTTTTCATCTTAGGATTTCAGGCACCTATTTCAATGTCATTAGGGAGGGAAGAAATACAGATATAAATCTGACTTTTGTTTTTTCCTCGGCATAAGAGAGACATGGACAAACTGGAGAAAGTCCAGGCAAGGTCCACAGAAGATAATGAGTGGACAGGAGCCTCTCCTATGAAAGGCTGAAAGAACTGGAATTGTTCAGCCTGGAGATGAGATGGCTCAGAGGAATCATAGAATAAACAGGTTGGAAGAGACCCACCGGATCATCAAGTCCAACCATTCCCATCAAACACTAACCCATGTCCCTCAGCACCTCATCCAGGGAAGGTGACTCAATCCCCTCCCTGGGCAGCCTCTGGCACTGCCCAATGACTCTTTCTGAGAACTTTTTTTTCCTAATGTCCAGCCTGAATCTTATCAAAGTGTAAAAATACCTGACTGGGGATGGTTTTGCATAGATTACGGAGACAGATTTTACTCAGCAGCATCCAGTGAACAAACAAGAGGCAATGGACACAAACCAAAGTAGAGGAAGTTCCACTTAAACATAAGCAAAGACTTTTTTTCATTTTGAGGGTGGTCAAACATGGTGCCCCCATGAGGCTGTGGAGTCCCTGGACATATTCAAAACCTAACTGGACTTGGTCCAAAGTGCAGTAGTTGATCCTGCTTTGAGCAGGGAGGTAACAGCACACGATCCCCAGTAGGTCCTTTCCAGTCTCAACAATTCCACAATTTTGTGACTCTGTGAAACACATTGTAGTGTTTTATTGCAGCTGGAACATGCACCAATCCTGCCCTTTCACTTCCTGCACTCAGTGGTGCCAGAACTGAGGAAAACGACCAAATCATCGACAGAATTCTGGGCAAAAGGACAAACTTCAGCTCAGAACAAACAGGCACATTTGCCACCACGCAAAGGAGGCACCAGAGAGGCTAATTATTTTTGCTGTTCTTATCCATAAGCATTACATTTTTTCAATGCGCACAGTGAAAAACTTTACTTAATGAGATCCATAAAGATTCTTTAATCAGCTTATATTGTGAAAAAGTATTGAAGTCTCCGCTTTCACAACAGGCACATGAAATATAGAGTTTTATGATATACGACTAGCACGGGAACTCACCTCCCCCTCTCCCTTGAACCACCTGCAATTTTTAATAGTGATGTATCGCCAGGGTACCAGAAACCCATAAAAGTTTAACCTGCCAATTAACAACTAGGTAAAGTTCCAGCCTTGTGCAATATTTTGATTGCTTCCAAGAGCTTTTAAAAAAATGCAGAAAAATATTTCTACAAAATTGCTGCTAGCCAGAGGTTTGATTTAATCTCTTACAACTTGAACAGTAAGAGAAAAATATAAATGTATGAAAAGCACCTTTGGTTAAAGAAAAATATCAATGTACGAAGAAAAAAAATAGTCCATTTTTATACATGACAGTAGACCTGCCAAAATCAATTTTGGTTAAAAAGCAATTTATTTGTAAAGGGAAGATGGGAAAAAAATAAAGGTTGAGGTGGGAGGGAGAAAGGCTTTTTTTCTAATATTTCTTCCAGTATCTTAAAAACTCCAAACAACTTGCTTCTGCCTAATCACTAAGTTTTCTTAGTAAATTCCTTGTGTCCATGTTTGTGAGAATTACAATAAAATCATTATTTGTTGGAGCGAAGGGAGAAACGAAGTTATTACCATACTGAAAAAAATCAGCTCAAACAAAATAAAAACCCTTTTGAAAGCCCAGAGGCCAAATGTTTTCTGACTTAGGCTCTAAACGTAAATATTTTTGATAGGAATGGTTGGACTCGATGATCCAGTGGGTCTCTTCCAACCTGGTGATTCTGTGCTTCTATGATTCCATGAAACTCTAATTGGAAACATTCTAACTTCACGTTATTTTTATCTACTGTAATTTTCATTTCATTATTATAGAGGAAAGGGGATCGAAATCATTCACAAGTGCAAACCAAAACAATACTTTACAATAAAAATGCAAAGATGTGACATCCTGGTAATATCTCATTTATCACTCGCTTGTGATCCGGTGGGCCTCTTCCAACCTGGTGATTCTATGATTCTGTACTATAATATCAAGCTCATACCACATTACTAGTCATCAATCCCATTCACATTCCAACAAAAACAATAAAAATCAGTTTGCATTCACATTTTGTACCACCAATGGCATTTTAAGAAGGTCTTGGAGAGTTTCCTGGCTTCTCAGGAAAGGGCCCTCAGAAGAATTGTTGTAAAGGAACAAGCAATTCTAGCTCTCTGGATGCTCAATAGAAGCTTTGATTCAGAACTACCGTGTTTATTCAAGCCATTTTACTTAGCTTTTCCCAAGTTTTAAGGCTTGGACGGTATTAAGTTTCACCTATTTTTTTATACAGAAATTATTTTTTATTGTTATTATTATCAGTATAAAGTCTCAGTGTACAAGATATTCTAGACTGAAATGTCCTCCCAAGTTTAATCAAAACAATCTTAATGGTTACCATTAAAACAAATGACACTTTTTTCTCCTCTAAATTATTACAAGTTAGGCAAGACCAACATAATAACAGTGAAATACAACAATGCACAGTAAAATAAAAACTTCTAGTTCTCAGTTTCTTGGAAAAAAAAACAGAGGATGGGATGATAAACACAAGCTGAAAATTCAATATCCTTATTTATTAGGAAGGTATCACAAATGTTAGGCTGGTTACTGGACGAGGAATTAATTCTGCTTTGATTTGCAGCAGTCCCTGATGCCACTTCAGGTGAAACAGAGTGTGATCAAAAAACACAGCTCTTTCCACACCACTGCAGAGTAAGAAAGCAAGACTCATCCATCCCTGCTGTGATCACCCTCCTGGCGAACAATTTTCCCAATAGGTCAACACTTTCCCAACAAGATGCGCATTTATCTCTTTCTCCAGTTTTGCAGAAGATGGGGAATTCTCCTCATTTTTGATATATGTATCCTAAATAATTTAGAATCATGGAATCATAGAACAACCAGGTTGGAAGAGACCCATCGGATCATCAAGTCCAAACATTCCTATCAAACACTAACCCATGTCCCTCAGCACCTCATCTACCCGTGTCTTAAACACCTCCAGGGAAGGTGAATCAACCACCTCCCTGGGCAGCCTATTCCAATGCCCAATGACCCTTTCGGTGAAAAACTTCCTCCTAATTTCTTGCATTTCATCTCCATGAAGGAAAATACTCAGCTTAACCATAATGTTTTACTTCTTGCCAGTTGGAAGAACTGTAGAAGTTAGCTCTGCTGCACACCAGTGACCTGCCTAGTCATTTTTCAGCTTCATAAACAAGTCAAAGGGAAAGGAAATCTACTTTTTATTAAGCAGCTTCTAAAACGAAGTCATTTATGCTTGACTCTGACGAGACTCCTCGTCGAAGGGAAAGAACACCAACTGCAATAAGTCTACCAGTAGGCTGCTTTATTAAAATCTGTAAGGTGAAATTTTTCAACACAATCAAATCATCATAAAATATGTTACGTATTTACGATAAATTAAACTGTTATTACACTCCTTCTCACTCTAACGCCACCCTGGGGAGCAAGGGATTTTGTAGGTTCCAAATAAGTGTTATTGTAAGATGCTGTTCTACTTAAGCTTAAGTTGCATTTTCCATTATAAAATCCCATTTCCAGTGGGTTATTACCCGGCTGTAAATGTCTGCTTGGGGCTGAAATACAGCATATAAAGTCTCGGCTCAGCTGCGATTTTTTTCAATGAACGTTTAAGAAAAAGAAGCCCAAACCATCAGGTTCAGTTATTTTTGAACTAGTGAAGTGCCAAACATTTGAAGAAGTTCCACACTATTGATTCTGAATCTGAAGTCCTGACCCCAAAAGCCAAAAAAATCCCTTCAGTGACCATCTCCCTAACCGAGTCCATTATTCCCCCATAGCCAAGCAGAGCCAATAACACCAGTAGGAGAATCTAAGCAGCGCAGCACTGTCTTCCCAGTCTGCTCCTTCCACACCACTACATGAATATTCTCTCAAGTCCTCCTCCTTTCCGGTATATAATTTTCAAAACCACAATTCAATTTAAACGCTATTTTCCCATGTGATTCATGAAAAAAACAAAATGCAAGATACTCCACTTAACTGTGCAGGGTTGAGTCGCCTTCCCTGGAGGGGTTTAAGGGACAGGTGGACAAGGTGCTGAGGGACATGGGTTAGTGTTTGATAGGAATGGTTGGACTCGATGATTTAGTGGATCTCTTCCAACCTGGTGATTCTGTGATTCTATGAACAATCTACAACTCTGTTTCTCCAGGTTTACTTTGTACTCTTAAATCACAGTGATGTAGGAGTGGATGCCCTGGGTCACAGAAGAGGTTCATTTAGCCCCATACGGAGCTCCAGGCAGTGACTCATACCCAGGTACTCAGGAAAGAGTGAAAAAAGAACAAACCTTTTTTTTTTTCCAGCCTCAAACTATTTACAGCTCAACAATATCTTCAACCAGACACATCTTATGATATATTTAAACCACTGCAAGAGGAAAAATGTAAAAAATGTTATGGGGTCAGTGTACACAAAAATTTTGTCATTTTCTCTGGAGATTTTGAGTCTCTGAATATTCTTTGGGTTTAGCACATGGAAAGCTAATGACTTACTGTGATTCAATAGAGATATAGTGATAAAATGATATAGGCCTGTGCACTGGCCAGCAGTATGTGACCATACATACAAAGCAACTCCAGAAAAACTCTGAAAGGTCTGATAAAAAAGGCCGAAAATATCAGATCAATCCTGACAGAGCAGCTTTAATTTTAACACCCTTATGCATGGCTGCTCAAAATGAATCATAGAACAACCAGGTTGGAAGA
Organism: Coccyzus lansbergi; assembly: GCA_033558105.1. Taxonomy (NCBI): domain Eukaryota; kingdom Metazoa; phylum Chordata; class Aves; order Cuculiformes; family Coccyzidae; genus Coccyzus; species Coccyzus lansbergi. The sequence goes on from JAUMJK010000509.1 coordinate 352,618, forward strand.
GACCCACTGGATCATCAAGTCCAACAGTTCCTATCAAACACTAACCCATGTCCCTCAGCACCTCATCTACCCGTCCCTTAAACACCTCCAGGGAAGGTGAATCAACCACCTCCCTGGGCAGCCTATTCCAATGCCCAATCACCCTTTCTGTGAAAAACTTCCTCCTAATGTCTAGCCTAAATCTCCCCTGGTAGAGTTTGAGGCCATTCCCTCTTCTCCTGTCCCCTGTGCCTTGGGAGAAAAGCCCAGCTCCCTCCTCTCCACAACCTCCTTTCAGGGAGTTGCTGAGAGCAATGAGGTCTCCCCTCAGCCTCCTCTTCTCCCGGATAAACACCCCCAGCTCTCTCAGCCATTCCTCTTGTTCTCCAGCCCCTTCACCAGCTTCATTGCTCTTCTCTGGACTCACTCCAGAGCCTCAACATCCTTCTTGTGCTGAGGGGCCCAGAACTAAACACAGGATTCAAGGAGTGGCCTCACCAGTGCTTAGTCCAGAGGGAGAAGAACCTCCCTGGACCTGCTGGTCACACCGTTTCTGATCCAAGTCAAGATGCCATTGGCCTTCTTGGCCTCATGGGCCACTGCTGCTTCGTGGTCAGTCCTGCCTGTCTCCAGCATTCAGGGAACAGAGCAGTGCAAAGCTGTGATGCACAGGGCTCACACACATCTTCTACACACCAGTTTTTTCAATGCCTTTACTAAAGGAAACTTTGTAATACAGACAAATTGTGGATGGAGAGCTCATCCCACTAAAAACCTGCATTTTACCACTCAGCACACAGGTACTGAGTGTCATGGGGTTTATATTATCTGAGGTGTCAGTGCAGGAAAAAGTTTTCCCTTCGCATTTTTATTTGTAGGTATCGCACACAGTGCTGGTGCCGATAGTGTACAATTTACCTGCAGCTGTATTTTAAGGAGCAAATCCTTCCCACTTGGCAACACCAAAGCACATTCCCAGCACTCTCAGACAAAAGGTGACACGATCCAAGTCCTTAAAGTTTACACGGCCCCTTGTGAACAGTTAAGTGGTGAGTATTTAGAAGAATTAAATACAGAGAAACCCGACACACTCCTTTTTAATGGGCAAGCAGCCTGTTGTTTATTTAGTTTTTGAGATCTAGTCTAAATCTCATCCTGAGAAAGAGAAAAAGTGGCCTAGGTTTCAATTAACAGATTGTCTTCCAATAGTCAAGGGACAACCTGAGCTTTAGAGAAACACATGTAAGAAGTAAAAATAAAGTGTAAAGCACTTCCTCATACTGTATATTGATTTGCATCAGCTCAGTTATCCTGTGGTTTGTCGTTCGTATAAATAAAATTTACATGTATGTGTTCAAATTGAAAGTATATCAACACAAAGTACTATTGTATCTTTATGTATGTGTCATTAAATCTTTCAGTACTGTCCAGTTTATCAGCAACAGCCTAGAAAAACACAAGGGAATTGTGGAGCAGAAGGAGATTGTCAGTTGGTAGCAACAAAATATTTTTATAAATGAGAGTGATACTGCTGAGTAATATCAGTATCAAACTTAGAAACGTTTTGACTGTCACTGTGCATAGAATCATAGAATCACCAGGGTGGAAGAGACCCACTGGATCATCAGGAATGCTTCACTCCCTCAGTACTCCAGGAAGAAGCTGGATTCCCATCCATTTGAATCCCCCATCGTTCTGGCAAAACAAAATTATTCTAGCTAAGAAGGAAAGCAAAGATTTTATGGACCATAAGGTGTCTTCACTAAATTACTAGAAGTTTCAGTGATGCCAGGGAAAACCAAAATTCATCAACCCTACACACTGCATCCGCACGTCTTTGTTTGGGGTTAAACAATAAATGAAAAGGTGGTTGGGTTTGATTGGTTAGTTAAGCCTCAGGAGGGAAAAAGAGATCATTAACTGAAACTTTGGCTGTTCTCTCATTTGTCAGTGCTAGTAACAAACAAGCTTTGATGATGCCTTCATACTAATTTTCATCAAACACCTTTCAGAAGTCTGCACTATTAAATATAATTCTAAGATTCTAACGTTTGTACTGCTAAAAATGCAACCTGCTATCACTCATGTGCTATCGAATGAATAAGTTCACAGCAAGTAATACCAGGGAAGAGAAATTTTAAAACAAAGCATACAGAATTGTTTCAGCAGAACTGTTCACCCCACAAGTACCAATGCAGGGAGCAGGTGGAACACTAATCCCTGGTTCAACCTCAGGAAGACCCAAATTGCCCTTGATGGCAGGACAAGAGGAGTCTTTAGGACACCTTCAGAGTCCTGATAACTTGGCTCTTCTGAAGTAGCAAAGAATCCTGAATCTACACAAGGTCTCCAGCTTGGGTTCCTGAGGTTGACCAAGAGTCACCTGGATGACAAACAGCTTAGGGGAAGCACTTGCTCCAGAGCCTCAACATCCTTCTTGTGGTGAGGGGCCCAGAACTGAATACTGTGTTCAGTTCTGTGCCCCTCACCACAAGAAGGATGTTGAGGCTCTGGAGCGAGTCCAGAGAAGAGCAACAAAGCTGGTGAAGGGGTTGGAGAACAAGCCTTATGAGGAACGACTGAGAGAGCTGGGGGTGTTTATCCCGGAGAAGAGGAGGTTGAGAGGAGACCTCATTACTATCTACAACTACCTGAAAGGAGGTTGTAGAGAGGAGGGAGCTAGGCTCTTCTCCCAAATGACTGGGGACAGCACAAGAGGGAATGGCCTCAAGCTCCACCAGAGTTGATTTAGACTAGAGATCAGGAGGAAGTTTTTCACGGAAAGGGTCATTGGGCATTGGAATAGGCTGCCCAGGGAGGTGGTTGATTCCCCTTTCCTGGAGGTGTTTAAGGCACGGGTAGATGAGGTCCTGAGGGACATGGTTTAGTGTTTGATAGGAGTGGTTGGACTCGATGATCCGATGGGTCTCTTCCAACCTGGTTGTTCTATGATTCTATGTCCTCCTTCTCCATTGGAGGACAAAGCTAATCTATCTGCTATGCTTGAGATCAATGCCTTTGTTTCTGCAGTTTGTTAACCTCCTCTGGGGAAAGTCCTACTGGTGGGCAGGATTCTTTATCTGACACATCAGTCCATACAGAGCTCAGTGAAAAATGTGTTAACTTGCTTTACCTATTCTGAGCTTGCTGGGAATTCCCCAGTGTGCTCACGAGCATGTGAGCTGCCCCAGGCAGCTGCTGTCATTCCAATCCTGCCAGTGTAAGCCTTCAGGATCCACTGGGGCAGACCCAGTTCCCCACTCCACAAGATGCCAGCATCGATGAATCTGCCCTCTCCGCCACGTTATCATGCTGAGGTCTCAGTAACCGAACCAGATGAGATGCTGGTCCAACACTCAAGGCTTTGGCAACAGCATCACAGAATCATAGAACAACCAGGATGGAAGAGACCCACTGGATCATCAAGTCCAACCGTTCCTATCAATCACAAGTTGGAGAGAGCAATGAGGTCTCCCCTCAGCCTCCTCTTCTCCAGGATAAACACCCCCAGCTCTCTCAGCCGTTCCTCATAAGGCCTGTTCTAGACATTAGGAGGAAGTTTTTCACAGAAAGGGTCATTGGGCATTGGAACAGGCTGCCCAGGGAGGTGGTTGAATCACCTTCCCTGGATGGGTTTAAGGGACGGGTGGACGAGGTGCTGAGGAACATGGTTTAGTGTTTGATAGGAATGGTTGGACTCGATGATCTGATGGGTCTCTTCTAACCTGGTGATTCTATGATTCTATGAAAACTGACCTGCAACCAATATCTGTTCCCTTGGCAGGGCTGAGGGGATGCACCACAGCTGCGAATTGCTGAATTACAAGGGATGCTCATCAGAAAGCCTACTATCGCTCTCTGTTCCCATCCCATTTCTAATTTCCCTAGAAATGAGAGGACTTCAAGTGCTCCTCTCTGAGAAGAGGTAAACCTCTGATACACTGAGTTATTGAGCTTAGTCAGAGATGTGGGCTCTCCAGCTCTCTTTCCCCTTCCTCGAGCATTTCTGCTGTTCTAGGCTCCCAGAAGTTTCCAGTGTTGCCTTCCTATTGCTCTTTCTGTTGCTGCTTGAGTTTGGGCTTCAGCTTCTGGAATGCTCACACGTAATTATCTTTGTCCCTGACACAGTTTAAAGCATGTTACAAGCAAGGGAATTACGCATCTAAAATCATGTGTGTCTATTCAGTTATGCAGAGAAATGTGTTATGAAGGTTAGAATTTTATTTATATTTATATTTATATTTATATTTATATTTATATTTATATTTATATTTATATATTAGTGTTTGATAGGAATGGTTGGACTCGATGATCCAATGGGTCTCTTCCAACCTGGTTGTTCTATGATTCTATGATCTACCTGTTATCGAATTGAAAATAAACAGTCCCTGGCAAATAAACCATCACTTATTAGCTGAGTCTCACCAGCAAAGTGCCTGTCAAATCCTTTTAAGTGACTGAAATTAATTTCAGATTGTTAGCTGGGCTTCTTTAAACAGTGCAGGAAAAGAAATCACTTAGCAAACAGCACCTGGATCCCATGAGCTTTTCAATAATCCTCGGTCTGTATTAAAAATGCTTTTGGAAATCTCTGAGTACATTTCCAGTAGATCAGAAATAAAGACGACTGTCAGCTACTCTTATTAGTCAGCTGGAAAAGCCAAAACAGCCCAGTGGGAGGGAGAAATGTTATACTGATACGATTATGAGTCACTGCAGTTTTTGTTGAATCAGGGCCATCTACTTGACAATCCGCTGCCCCAAAAATGTTTCCTGATTTGCAAAACCCTTCTTTTTTTTTTCCTTTTTTTTCTAAACTGGATATCTTATATATAAATATGTTTCCATCACTTTATGCTCAGGAATTTTCTGTTGGCTCTTGTCTAGCATGATGCCTATAACATCCCAAACAGACGGCTCCAGGATGTCTGCTATAAGAAAATATACTGGCTTGCGTTATTTTTAAACGTTAATACAGTTGGCAACCACGAGGACATGAGCGACATGATTTACAAGTTTGTGGGCCAGACAAAGAAGGATCAAAAGATTATCTGCGAGCAAAGAGTCAACATTTCAAACTGAGGAAATCGGAACAGAAGAGGCTCATCTGTACGCAGACCAAGACTTCCCAGTAGCGCAAGTTGGCCAGGGAGAGAGTGCGAGAACTGCTCTCCCCCAGCTCCCTCTGCAGGTGTCAGGCTGCAATCCTGGGGAGAAGATTTCACCCTTTGATCTTATTGCATGTAATTTCTGTGTCTGCGTAGGAAACAAACGCACAAGTGGGCAGATCACCTCAATGTATGGAAAAGAAACCTAAGAGAAATGTCTTCTTTTTTGTCTTTTTTTTTTCTTTTAATCTACATATACTATCTGAACTCAAGCACCGATACTTTGACTGCCTAGGGAGGTGGTTGACTCACCTCTCCTGGAGGTGTTTAAGGGATGAGTGGACAAGGCACTGAGGGACATGGTTTAGTGTTTGATAGGAATGGTTGGACTCAATAATCCAGTGGGTCTTTTCCAACCTGGTGATTCTATGATTCTATGACTAAGAAGTATCTGCACTCTGAAAAAAAAGTCAAAGGTTTTACTATGGCATGAGCAGTTTGCAACTGAATAAGCTAAGCAATCTCCAACAGCAGCCCTGAAAATCAGTTGTTCCTGCTTTACACTTCACATCACAAGCCGGGTGAGAGGTATCATAGAATCATAGAATCGCCAGGTTGGAAGAGACCCACTGGATCATCAAGTCCAACCATTCCCATCAAACACTAAAACATGTCCCTCAGCATCTCATCCACCCGTCCCCCAAACACTTCAAGGGAAGGCGACTCAAATCCCTCCCTGGGCAGCCTCTGCCAGTTTCCAACAACCCTTTCTGTGAAATATTTTTTCCTAATGTTCAGCCTAACCCCCCCCTGCATATCACACATGTCTAGATGCCTTCCTCAGGTACTGCTTCTGGGCTCCTTCCAGACCTGCCTTTGAGTTACAAGATGCAAATGGCATCAAAACAGGAGCTGAATTAGAGTTTTCTATTACAGGTTCTGAATATTGACATTACTTGGCCCTCTTCTCCTGGTTTCCAGGTCTTCACAAAAGACATCAGCCTCTTCTTGGCAGCGAAGATCCTATGAACTCCTAGGAACTGCCAGGAACAAGCAGATGGGAACAAAACCACATAACATGTCTACTGGTAAGCAACAGATCACAGTCTGGAGAATTCAAAAAGCATCAGTTACTCCCAACTTTGAAAGACTCTTCGAAAGACATTCCTGACTCCTTCCCACACCAGCCCCCGGGGAAGAGACAACCCTGTCATTCCGCTCTTATCCCAGCATGGAGAGTGAAGGACTGCCTCAGATACACCATCCAGCATGGAGAAGGAAAAGAGGAAAAAAAAGCACAATCTGAAACAGGGTGGGAGCTGGGAGGTACATTGCAGCCAAATCAAACACTTTGCAAGTACTGGAACGGAGCACAATCCTAAATACAAACGAACCCTGCTGCTTTTATGATCTGCGCAATGAAATTTATCAAAGTATCACTTCAAGGCTACAACCCATTCACAAATACAGCACTCAAGCCGTTCAAAATCAGTGACAACATTAGCTAAATACATGCTACTAATTACTCCTTCCCAAGGAATAAATTGTTGCAGTTTGGAGATCAGAATCAGAGATTCTTGATCGTGCTTCCTCGTTTCTCCTTTTCTGTACCCAAATAAATCCTTTCTGAACGCAGTAACTGGAAAAAAAAATGGTCTTTTTGCTCAAGCATTTAAACAGTCATTTCTCTAGTGAATAATAATAAAAAAGGAAAATGATATTAACCGGATGGACTGAAGTCCAACCAACAGCTCCCCCTACCAGCCAATTCAAAGAGGATCAAGAGAAGCAAGAAGTTAAGCTGTTTAGGATTCAAAGGCATTGTGAACTAGATAAAGATTTCCAGCGATAGCAGGAAAATTTTAATACAAATGCTGACGCTCATGCTCAGAATTTTGTGATGATGAAGAACTTTATCCCACAGACAGCACCTCAGCAGAGCGCATCTTACAAATAATTGAAAAAAATATTGTACTTAACTGTCATGTCATGCTTAGACCTACAAGAGAAAGGATTTCGGTTTTATTTTATAAGATGAGAGGTAAATTTTACTACAGCTGTGTTGGAAGGACAATGACCAACTTCTGCAGCAGGAAGCGGCACATGTTTTGCGGCAGAACTTGTTTGAGTTCACTGCAAGCATCGCAGCCTCACAGAAGCACTCAGGTTTCAAAGGGACCTTGGGACATCTCCAGTCCAGCCTCCCGCTCTGCCAGATCAACACTGAAACTGGATCACGTTGTTTAGGGCTTTATCCCATCAGGCACTGAAAACCTTGAAGGGGTGGGGGGTGAGGGGGATGGGGCTGCTCCACAACCTCCACAAGTAATCTGTTTGCTTAATTATTCTTACATGGATTTTTTTTTTCCTTCTATTTCCAATTTGTGATAACTGTTTCTTGTTATTTTCTTTTGGGAACCTCCATAAGAAGCCCAGCTCCACATTCTTGGCAAAATCCACTTGGATCTATCAGAAAGCTGCTGTTCCCACTTCTATTCATACCTTTGTGAAAACCAACTTAAACTTTCAGTAAGTCTCAAGGGCAACTCAGAATGTTTTTTTGGACACACAACACACACATTGTTTGCATTCAGCTACATGCAGAGAATGAACTCATTTATCACCAGGCTGTGTGATCCATCACATCGACATCTCCAAACGTCGGAGTTGGCTCACGCGTGTTACACAGTACGGAGATAAATCTACCTGTCTTGTGCACACATATCTCGCCAGCTTTACGCAGAAGGCATCTCAGACTTTGAAAGCATTTAATCTGTGGGTTGCGTGCACTGATTTTCAGTTCTGAAACGGTTTTCAACATTCTGAGCAGCTTCCAACAGCCATTTGCTTTCCTTTCTCAAAAAAATAATAAAAAATAAAACCACAGATCAACAACAAAAAAAAAACCCAAGCACTCAAAGGTTTAATCAAAATGTTTTCCTTTGCTTTCCACCAACTATTCCTCTTATCCACCCACATATAGTTACATTCCCTGACTCTAAAGGATCTTTTAATACTGTAATGTAACAGGAGCAGGCCTAGAAAATGAATATTACAACTGAAAATGTGAGACTCCCAACATTCTCAGGGCAGCACGTAAATCCATATTTTGAATTCTTAATGAGAACGACGATGTTGAGCCTAGAAGTTGTGATATGGTTTAGTGCTTGATGGGAACGGTTGGACTCGATGATCCGGTGGGTCTCTTCCAACCTGCTTGTTCTATGATTCTATATACTTGTGAGTCAGAAATCTATTTTAGTTCGTTTAGAATCATGTTTATGACACTCCCTAAGCCCCCACCTTTGAACTAAGGTACTTCTACCTTATATAAGCACAAAAGATAATGCCTCTAATACCACTTGAAGCCTTGTAAAATGTTTTGTTGGTTCCCCTAATACTTGGCGAGTATATAAAATACTCAATTGTGAAATGGAGCAATTTAAAGCTTTGATTAGCTCTATAGAAGGGGGGAAAAAAAGAAAAATAAGTATCCCTGTATCTGAAACCTGCACACCAATTGGATTCACATTTACTGCCACATGGCTCTAGAGCCATTTCTATGCAACATAGACTGATCATAGAATCATAGAATCACCAGGTTGGAAGAGACCCACCGGATCATTGAGTCCAACCATTCCCGTCAAACACTAAACCATGTCCCTCAGCACCTCGTCCACTCGTCCCTTAAACACCTCCAGGGAAGTGGAATCAACCACCTCCCTGGGCAGCCTGTTCCATTGCCTAATGACCCTTTCTATGAAAAATTTTTTCCAAATGTCCAGCCTGAACCTCCCCTGGTGGAGCTTGAGGCCATTCCCTCTTCTTCTGTCCCCTGTCACTTGGGAGAAAAGGCCATTACCCTCCTCTCCACAACCTCCTTATATTTGTGCATGTTAGAAACTTCCTGTAAGCATTAACTTAGATTTCTCATTCAACTCATGTGACATTTTTGATTGACACTATGTGGCTATAACGACACCATCTGCAAATCTCCCACTTCAAGTGCAGTTAAGAAACAACCTTTTCCTCATTGATGTAAGTGAATCACTCATAGATGTTAAAGTTCACCTCTTCCAGGCACAAAAGACACTGAATACCTACTGCACGTGGGCTTATGATCCTATATTGGCAAATGCAGTGCCTCAAAAACATTTCTAATTACTCTGAGAACCTTTATAAACTCACCAGCTGTTAAGAATATAAGGGAAATATTAGACATATTTACCAAAAATTATTTGATCATGGACATGGTTTAGAGATTGGTGGGAATGGTTGGACTCGATGATCCGGTGGGTCTCTTCCAACCTGGTGATTCTATGATACATTTGTAGACAGATAAAATTTACTTTATCCTACAGCAAATTCCATTATGATGACAAAGGGTCGACATTATTTTTCCTATTGTGATTTATCTTTTATCTATCACGCTCGTAAAACCTTTCACCAAAAAGCAAAGTTCTCCACCTGCTGTTTGCATTATGTTGCATTTCTCCTTCACAAAATGCACACAGAATTAAACAAAAAAAAAATTAATATTCTTACACATCTACTACTGAACGTGCACTATTATTTATATAAGAGAGTCCACACGCTTATTCAGGCATTTCAGGAATGCTGTACAGACCAAGCACTCAGTCTACAAGGGAGGAAATCTGTGTTTGCTTTTATAACAGTAAATCAACCTAACATGAGGGACATAAGAAAAGTCTTTCTTACTAGTCACCTGCTAGTTACTTTTATATATTAAACACGTAGAAAATAAAACAGCTTTACCCATACGGTTTTATTTCTAATCCCTGACTTCCAAAAACTTCCAAAAGCCACTAGACAAATGTTCAACGTCCTGCAAAGACACAGTTTTAGACGTTTATTTTCAATTCCTATTGTGCTAAAATAGGAATAACGTATTTCCTAACATTCGCACTCAGAGGTAACTGGAATTTCAGGGAACAGCTGAGGAATGTTAACGATCAATAAAGAGGTTTACTTCAACAGTTCAAAGTTTAGGAGCACAGAATCATAGAATCAGCAAGTTGGAAGAGACCCACCGGATCATCGAGTCCAACCATTCCTGTACATCCTTTTCAGAGCTAACTTTGTGTCAGTGCCCAAGATTACTGAAATGTCATACATGGCAACCTAGTTCTCTTTTCACATATGAGAAGTCTAGTGCAACACAAAACTGGGATTCAAATACTATAACAGCAGTTTTCTTTCCTAAGAGATTATACAATGCACTGATTTCCTCAAAGAAGCAGCAAACAAATAAAAATAATCACATAGCACATTAACGAAGATCTACAAATTCGGTGAGAAATTCAATCTTATTGGTCTCTCAACAAGTACTGGCGCCTTTACCTCATATCATAGAATCATAGAACCACAGAATCACCAGGTTGGAAAAGATCATTGAGTCCAACCTTTCCCATCAATCTCTAAACCATGTCCCTTAGCACCTTGTCCACCCGCACCTTAAACACCTCCAGGGAAGGTGACTCAACACCCTCCCTGGGCAGACTCTGCCAGTGCCCAATGACCCTTACAGTGAAGAATTTTTTCCTTAATATAGAATCATAGAACAACCAGGTTCTCCAGCCCCTTCACCAGCTTTGTTGCTCAATATACATCATCTGTTCCTCCCCTTCTATATTCCTAAAGCAGAAGTCACCAATTAGCATCTGTATACACCTGAAATTCCCAAACTGGTTCATCATTACCGTTCCTAAGCAGATCCTGCTACTGGCAATGCTGCTGGTGGGTATTAGATTAACTAATCCCTGTTACAAACAACCATTTTAGTTCTCTCGTCCTTAATCCTATTCCCTTGACAAGAAGGAGTCTTTTGTTGCTGTTTACGCATTGTAGTTATATATAAAGAGGAAACTGATAGAAAATAGCTGGTTCCACTCCACCTTTTTAATAAATACAAGCTACAATAAATATAATACATTTCAAGATGAAAATAACAAGGATAAAGCTCAGCGATCTCTTACTTGAATCTTCCGGTTTATACTTACTTTTAATGAGGATTACTAAGGCTTTAATATTACTTTTAGAGGAGGTGCTGTATCCATACACTCTGCTCAATTCAATATTGAACCTTAAAAATGCCAATCCTGACTGCAAATACAAGCTGACAATTCCAGTGAGCTTAACTGCGAGTATTTTATTTGAAACCACAAATCCCCAACTATATTTTAACTGAATTTAAACCAGAAGTATTGTTCTAATAATGGAAATTAATTTCACCATGTCTAACTGCATCACTGAGTAAAACCTACATTTCTAAATTCACCTCAGCATTGAAATAAGCCACTCAGAAATCCACAGGAAAAACATCGATGTGCTGCTTCTGAAATACAAAAAGAAGTGGGGGAAAAGATGTAGAGGTCTGCTAATTGGATTACAGACACATTTTAGGCTTCAGTAAGAATGGCAAATAGACATACTTTCAGCTTTGAGCACGGGAAGTTCAACTGGTTCATGTTTTATATCTATCAACTTTATATTCTTAAGATTTAGTATATAACTCCAGAAATTTCTGGGAACTGAACAGCAAAGATCTTAAGTGAAGTGGAGAAGCAGCCTCTTCACTGCCAAGAAAACAAAGTAATCAGTGATAGGGGACAGGACAAGAGGGAATGGCCTCAAGCTCTGCCAGGGGAGATTTAGGTTAGAGATTAGGAGGAAGTTTTTCATGGAAAGGGTCATTGGGCATTGGAACAGGCTGCCCAGGGAGGTGGCTGATTCACCTTCCCCAGAGGGGTTTAAGGCACAGGTAGATGAGGTGCTGAGGGACATGGTTTAGTGTTTGATAGGAATGGTTGGACTCGATGATCCGGTGGGTCTCTTCCAACCTGGTTGTTCTATGATTCTAGGTGTATTTCATAAACCTGTTCTCTTTTATTCGTTCCTACATGTGAACTTAGGGAAAACAAAACTTGAGAGCCCCAGTTGTTTGTTTACTTTCCATGCATCCTAACAAAAAAAAATATATAAAAAAGATACAGAACGATAGCTAATATTGATTTTAAAAAATTACATTCAGATAAACAAGCTTCACATAAGAATAGGTACAACTGGCTACATGAATAGAATTGGAATAGCACGTGCAACTTGAGGAAATCCATCAGAGACCGTCTCTCACTAAAGGGTAAGAAAAAGATTACGGTATAAATTCAAGATAGCCACTGGAAAAAAAGAGAGGCAGAGAGGTCGACGTGAAATCACTTCATTCCACAGCAGTGAGCGGCTTGTGACTCAGAGACTCTCTGCAGTTCCTAGCATGATCCTTTCTGTGCCTCGAGCTCCGCTGGGTCCCTGAGCCTTCACATTGCCCTCTTTACTTCCCCACGTACCTCCCTCTCTCAAGTGTTTGTACAGCAACACAATCCCAGCATTAGCCCAATACAAAAACATCCAAGTAGAAAAGTTGTTTAAATCTTGGGCTGTATTAAGTTCAAGTGTAATACAACTAAATGGTTCAGTTGATATAAAGGCTGAAATAACTGTTAATCGTCGTGCATTAAGATTACATTTATCATAATAACATTCATTACTGTGAATAAGCTGATTTCTTAATAATGCAGATGTCACATGTACTTTAACGGGATCCCTTTATTCACCGACACCACAGCCGTCATTTCAAAGTGCTTCCAAAAACATGACTGCACAATGTTAATCTGAAATCCATACCTCAGTTATTTTCACAAAGTAACCAGCAAGGTTTGTTTAGGAAATTTCATGCCAAGCTTCAGAAGTGTGCACTCTAACCTTCTTCAACACATAATTCAAGATAAACACTTTCTTCATGACAGACATTTCGAGAGATGAAGGAGTGGAACAAAGGCAGAGAATGACATGAAGCACAAGTTCTGCACCGTTAAGATGAATGGATAGATTAGCTGGAAAATCCATACCGACACGTCGGGCTGGCTGAGGCAGTTCTGTTTATGTAATTACAGCTCTGGTGCTTAAATGACAGGAAGCTCTGAAAAAGACCTTTACTTTAGTACACCTGCAGCAGCCCATTGGCGGCCCTTCCGTATCCCCACACACCACTGCCAACCACTGCAATTAACCTGACAGCTCATTAAGGGTTTTAAAGCATCACCTACTAGAGGATGAATAGTTTATTAGGAATAATGTTACGTGCCAAATACAAGTTTCATGTAAAATGTGCCAAGCAACATGCAGGTATAGTACCAGCAAGGGGAAAATGAAAATCATAGAATCATAGAACAATCAGGCTGGAAGAGACCCACCGGATCATCGAGTCCAACCATTCCTATCAAACACTAAACCATGACCATCAGCACCTCGTCCACCAAGCAATGCACTCCCATAGAATCATAGAATAACCAGGTTGGAAGAGACTCACCGGATCATCGAGTCCAACCATGACTTGATGCGCACGATCCAGCGCAGGCAGCCGCTTGCCCCCCAGCTCTTGATTATCAATAGACTGCAAAACATCTTCTGCTTGGTTTGGGAAAGAGCTCTATCCAGCCTACATTACCAAACAGTGAGATTGCAAACCTGTGTGTGCTTTGCTCTAGAAAGAAAGATCAAAGCAACTTTGCGTGCAAGAAGTCAAGCCTGCCTTCACCATTCATGGTTATAGAATCATAGAATCGCCAGGTTGGAAGAGACCCATCGGATCATCGAGTCCAACAGTTCCTATCAAACACTAACCCATGTCCCTCAGCACCTCGTCCACCCGTCGCTTAAACACCTCCAGGGAAGGTGAATCAACCACCTCCCTGGGCAGCCTATTCCAATGCCCAGTGACCCTTTCCGTGAAAAACCTCCTCCTGATGTCCAGCCTAAATCTCCCCTGGTGGAGCTTGAGGCCATTCCCTCTTGTCCTGTCCCCTGTCCCTTGGGAGTAGAGCCCAGCTTCCTCCTCTCTACAACCTCCTTTCAGGGAGTTGCAGAGAGCAATGAGGTCTCCCCTCAGCCTCCTCTTCTCCAGGATAAACACCCTTAGCTCTCTCAGCCGTTCCTCAGAAGGCCTGTTCTCCAGACCCTTCACCAGCTTTGTTGCTCTTCTCTGGACTTGCTCCAGAGCCTCAACATCCTTCTTGTGCTGAGGGGCCCAGAACTGAACACAGGATTCAAGGAGCGGCCTCACCAGTGCAGAGTACAGAGGGAGAATAACCTCCCTGGTCCTGCTGGTCACACCATTTCTGATCCAAGCCAAGATGCCATTGGTCTTCTTGGCCACCTGGGTACACTGCTGGCTCATGTTTCAGTCGGCTGTCGACCAACACCCCCTGCTCCCTCTCCTCCTGGCAGCTTTCTAGACAGACTTCCCCCAGTCTGTAGCTGCTCAGGGTTGTTGTGCCCCAAGTGCAGGACCCGGCATTTGGCTGTGTTAAACCTCATCTCATTGGACTCAGCCCATGGATCCAGACTGTTTAGATCCCTTTGCAGAGCCTCCTGACCCTCCAGCAGATCCACACTTCCACCCCGAAGTTATAGGAACATAAAAGACCACAATGCAGAGGTGTGCCCTGAATTAAAACCTGATTTTTCTTCCAGTAGGTGACTTATCATGTCCAAACTGGCACGATGCATGCTGACTTACTGAGCGATTACAGGAGGAAAATTATCCATTCAGAGGGTTTGCCAAAACTGGCTCTCCTGGATTACCAGGACGAAGGAAAATTAAAATCACTTGAATTTGTGCACAACTGTTTTGCATTGCTCACTAGGAAATCCAGTGAAGGTTGCTCAGAAAAAATGAAATATCTTTTTAAAGTTAAGAATACCCTAGTTCAAGGTTTGCTGAGCACAGATTGCTGCAGGACTGCTGCATGTAGAGTAAGACGGAATAACTCACTGATTTTCCATGTTCTTCTCCTTCTAAAAAGGTCACGAGTATACTGACAGAGATCATCCTATGAAACAGAACACCTGTCCTCAACCTAATGACTACTTCTGTTTCTATTTCACAGTCACATAATTTCTTTACAGCAAAACAGGCATCAGTTCATGATAAAAGGTAATGTGTGCACAATATGTGCCAAAAAAATTATTGGAATGCTGGAAAAAAAATGCTTTAGAGCTACATTTATTGCCTTGTATTCCTGTACCTGAACGTGACGATCAGTTTGCCCTTCTGGTCTTAAGCTCCATGAAACCATAGAAAATGAGGAATGGAACAAAAATACCCCAAATATTGGCATTAATTTAAGTTACAGTAACTATATAACAGATTCTCAAGTCTGTTTCAAAAGCCACTACAGTGTCGCAGCACAACTTGTGACCTCAGTAGTCACAGCTCCTGTAGGTGATATTGTAGTGAGGGACATCAGGTCATGAAGAGACAGCAATCACAGCCCTTCACGCCCAGGTCAGTCTAACAGCTACTTAAGGGCTTCAGGAGATGCTCACATAAGTAATTATCATAAAATCATAGAATAATCACGTTGGAAAGGACCCACTGGATCAGAGTCCAACCGTTCCTATCAAAAACTAAACCATGTCCCTCAGCACCTCGTCCACCTCCTGCACAATATGGGGAATCCAATATTCAGTCATGTTCAATATTCAGCATTTAATTAACTCAAGTTTTTCAAACTCCAGATCTCCAAAGAAGATTTTTCTGGACTCCCATACGTCCTAAGCAGCATTAAAACTCACCAAGGGCTTTCCTTTCGTTCTGAGGATGCCACAGGTGCCCCAAAGTCAGTCTCTGCGTAAACCACAAATTCTTTGGTCCAAGCTACGCAGAGCCCAACCTCTGACTAACCTAGAAACTAGGCAGAGCAGCACCCCAATCACTCTAATGGTCACTGTGCTCTGTAACATCACTAACATCTACCAACAAAATTAAGCTTCTCTCAGAACAGAATCGTAGAATCACCTGGTTGGAAGAGACCTGTCAGATCATCAAGTCCAACCATTCCTATCGAACACTAACCCATGTCCCTCAGCACCTCGTCCATCCGTCCCTTAAACACCTCCAGGGAAGGCGAGTCAACCACCTCCCTGGGCAGCCTCTGACACTGCCCAATGACCATGAAATATTTTTTCCTGATGTCCAGCCTAAATCTCCCCTGGTGGAGCCTGAGGCCATTCCCTCTCATCCTGTCCCCTGTCCCTTGGGAGAAGAGCCCAGCTCCCTCCTCTCCACAACCTCCCTTCAGGTAGTTGCAGAGAGCAATGAGGTCTCCTCTCATCCTATAAACAGCATAGAGTCACAGCAGCTCTCTTTAAAGCTGAGCTGTCCCAGAAAAGAAGTATTGCTTAAAGATCCTAGACAACATTCCCCAGTTTAGCAGGAAGCGGAATCCTAGACTCAGCTCACCTCCATCTGGAGGAAGTCCCAAGTGTAACTTCTGCTTCCCAAAAGGTACCTGAATCCAGGTCATTGGACAGTCAGGATAGCACAAGATAAAAAGAAAGCAAAAAACACATCTTGCTTTGTCTGACTGATACAAGAAGATCTAGATCCTGCTGCCTACCCTCAGGATTATTTTTATTTTTAGCATTTCCTAGGAAGTTCAAGACCAGAGCTGCAGCCATACTGCAGGTTGGGATTTATATATAAATAACCACACAAATTTAAACTCTTCAGTTTTATCATACATCTTCTGAGCACATGTTAGGATTCCAGGCAGGGAAACTTTGGTAGCTGCAAAATCGCAAAAGAAGACGATAAATATAACTTGCAATGTGATTATACTGAAACAGTTTGTTCCAGTCCTACAGGACTCTTGACTCCATATTCCAATTAAAAAAAGAAGTGACAGAAAAAACATTTCAGGCTCAGACTTTGCTATTAAGTCAAGGACATGAAGAATTTTCTCTTTCTAAGATGAAGTGATTGGAACAACTTACAATTTAGCTATGACAGTTCCTTATATTTCCTATGACCTCCTTTCATTTCTAAATTAAATTAGATGGAACAAAAACTGAATTCAGGAAAGGAACCTCTGTCATTTCAACGACTATACAATTCTTTACCTTCAGGATTAAGTTGATGGTATTTCCTGTTGGAGTTCTAAATAGGAAAAAAACATGCAATCTCAAAATTGTAAAGAATCACCACTCCTCACCAGGAACACCAGTAACTCCTGAAGAGAGACTGGTAAAATTCAGATTTATGCATATCAATACCAAGTAACTTCTCATAGCAAACTTTTTTCATAACATTGAGCATTTTTTTTTAATAGGAAAAATCCTTCTGGTCTGTCATTCGGGGTTTTGAAAAACAGGTATTTGGCCTGGTGAACAGTGGATTGTGCAGTCCAGACTACAACCTGATCACCTGGAGAGCTTGACAAAGCAAACTACTTTCTCACCATCAAAGTGCATCCTACTGGAAGAGCTATGGATCCTCTGGGACTAGTCTGGAGCACCAGTTGCTCTCCCAGTTGCTCTCCCGCCCTATGAGGAGCGGCTGAGAGAGCTGGGGTTGTTTAGCCTAGAGAAGAGGAGGCTGAGAGGAGACCCCATTACTATCTACAACTACCTGAAAGGAGGTTGTGGAGAGGAGGGAGCTGGGCTCTTCTCCCAAGGGACAGGGGACAGGACGAGAGGGAATGGCCTCAAGATCCACCAGGGCTGATTTCGGCTAGAGATTAGGAGGAGGTTTTTCACGGAAAGGGTCATTGGGCGTTGAAATAGGCTGCCCAGGGAGGTGGCTGATTCATCTTTCCTGGAGGTGTTTAAGGGACAGGTCGACGAGGTGCTGAGGGACATGATTTAGTGTTTGATGGGAATGGTTGGACTCGACAATCCGACGGGTCTGTTCCAACCTGGTTGTTCTATGATTCTATGATTCTATGAATCCTGCGAAGGAAGAAATGTGTTCTTGCTAAGAGGAGCCTGTCAGCGCTGAGTTAGCATTTGCGCTTGGACCAAAGCAGCTGCGGAAGGGAATCAGCCTTTCCCGAATAAAGCCAAATTGGCTAGGAGCTCTCCTAGTAAAGGACTGGCACGGCTGAAAAAATCCTCGCGCTCCACACAGCAAAGGAAATGGTACATTAAAAAGCCTATAGGGAGTACAGACAACTAAAAATCTTTGGGGTTGTACTGCTTTTAGTAGCTGCTTCTGCTCTATTAACAAATAAAACTTTGCTCTCTATAACTGCCTAGGGGGAGGTTGTGGAGAGGAGGGAGCTGGGCCCTTCTCCCAAGTGACAGGGGACAGGACAAGAGGGAATGGCCTCAAGATCCACCAGAGGAGCTGGACATCAGGAAAAAATTCTTCACAGAAAGGGTCATTGTGCACTGGCAGAGGCTGCCCAAGGGAGTGGGTTCAAGTCACCTTCCCTGGAGGGGCTTAAGGGGTGGGTGGACGAGGTGCTGAAGGACATGGTTTAGTGTTTGATACGAACAGTTGGACTCGATCCGGTAGGTCTCTTCCAACCTGGTTGTTCTATGATTCTAAAACAGCTAAAAACTAACAACTAGGTATCAACTACTTAAAATCCACATATTATTCTAAAACATTCTCAGTTCAGATGAATCCAAGTCTGCAGGAAGAATCTCATTCTTGAACATAAAGATGCAGTTTAAATTTGTTCTCTTACAAAAATATAGAAACCAACAAGCAAAAAAACCACCAAACTGTAGCTGTAAGGCCTAAATTCAATATTCGAAGATTCTGGCCAAGCATTCAGCTGTGCCAGGCTCTGTCGTTGCAGCCTGCCAGTTCCCAGGCTGCTTGTGCAGCAGAGCGAAGAAGAGGCCAGCTTGTTAAACTTTCCATTAGGTTACAAACAATCTGTTCTCCGCATCGCAAGGTACTCTAAACGATGCCAGCAATTCAGTTGCATGTGTATTTATTTGCTTCTAATTAGGGGGAGTCTGCATTATATACCATTGCTGTGAGAAATCAGTGAAAAGAAAGCCATGATAAGGCTTATTCTCCTTAGTTTATCATTTACACTATTTTAGCGTGAACAGCCATCCACTTTTATATGATCTTGTACTGATATAAATGAATGGAAATGTTTCAGGTTAAAGATAAGGTTTTGATAGGAATGGTTGGACTTGATGATCTGGTGGGTCTCTTCCAACTTGGTGATTCTATGATTCTATGATTCAGAATCTCTTAGTATCTGAGGTTCTTTAAGATCTCTTGGATGCTGTGAAAGGACTCTACAACTATCTAGATCACTACATCACGTCCCTATAGTAGAGTACAGATAACAGAAAGATAACAGAAGTTATTTTGAGTGCATGCACCAAATCTTTGTGTGGTTTCTTGAAAAAGTAAACCCTCTCGCCCCTCGATGAACCCTGTCCCCGACCCCTTCCAACCCTTTTGAGATGTGTGATTCCCAAGACAATGACCTGCAGCACCTGTTGTAAAATCAGAGTTCAAAGGAAACAGATTATTTTAATATGATGAATACAAATATTTTCTCTGAACACATGTAATGCTGAGCATTTCCTTCCATTCCTCCACTAACCTATTATCCCCACACAAGGAGACAGGAATTCATACAATTTTTTTTTATTTTTCACCTTTAGTCTCAGTGTGCAGCTGTGCCCACAGCAACATCAACATTCAGTTCTGCTCCTCAGAGGCAATGCCCGTCAGCTGAATTTAGTTACGAAAGAATTTCTTATCTACATCCCCTATTTGCACCACGGAGGGTTTGGCTGGAGTCTTTTTGTCCTTTCACAGTCTCTCCCTTAAAGGATCAACTCGTGAAAATGCTACTAAGGACAAGACACGTGGTTTAACCATCTGCTGTAGCAACCCCTGACCTCTTTACCTCAGCTCTTCGTTATTACGAGAAGCGTGGTACCACCAAATGGCTGGAAAAATCAATCAGAAGAATGTCAGCAGGTAGGCAGTGCCATCAAACACCTGTTTATGTCATACTATGGAACACGGCTTAGTGTAAATCAACCTTCAAACACGTTTAAAACTTACGTTTTTACAGAAACTATCCTCTACGTGTCTGGATGAGGCCCTCCAATATGCCTTAAAAATCTAATAAGGAGCCAGGAATTCTTGTGGTTTAATTTCAGTTCTGCTACCGACTTGTTGTGTGGTCTTGGAAAAGGCGTTTATCCCTTCTCTGGGTTTTATTTCTCGCATATGGTGATATTAATATGCAGTACAAAATAAGGCCATATCATATGTGAAGCTGAGAAAAAAAAGCAAGAAGAACCCCCACCTTATATATATTCATCATCATAAATGCTATTTTAAGGCATTGAAATAATAGCTTCTTGGCAGATGAAGAATTTATTGTGAGAAATAAAGAGAATGAGAGTGAAACCCAACAGCATCCTTACCTGGTAGTACCTTGACACACACCTTCCTGCCTTTCATAGAATCATAGAATCATAGAATCACCAGGTTGGAAGAGACCCACTGGATCATCGAGTCCAACCATTCCTATCAATCACTAACCCATGTCCCTCAGCACCTCGTCCACCCGTCCCTTAAACCCCTCCAGGGAAGGTGAACCAACCACCTCCCTGGGCAGCCTCCACCAGTGCCCAATGACCCTTTCTGTGAAAATTTTTTTCCTAATGTCTAGCCTGACCCTCCCCTGGTGGAGCTTGAGGCCATTCCCTCTTGTCCTGTCCCACCCAGAAAAAATATACATCACTAGAAGATTGTCTTACAGAAATAATGCACTGCAAGACAACGCTTCTTTCAGCCCATGGTGTCTATTTCATAATCTTAAATCCCTCTGCCCAGCACCTTCCTTTAAGAGATAGTGTTCTGAATAAGGAATAGCAGGTTGTGTTTCATTATCGTTACGTTCAGCAAACTGAGAGAGTCACCTCAACGACCAGCAATGATTTTCCGACCCTTTAGGCTGCAGAATTCGCATGAGAACTACACAGCTCTTGATTCCCAATCTCTAATTTACTGTAGATTGTACTAATTTTAAGTATTAGCCACAAGTCATATGCCAATTTTTCAAGTCACTGCAGCAAACTGACATCACGTCTACATTTCCCACTCTGGACTTGGAGAAAATCATAGAATCATAGAATCGCCAGGTTGGAAGAGACCCACTGGATCATCGAGTCCAACCATTCCTATCAAACGCTAAACCATGTCCCTCAGGACCTTGTCCACCCGTGTGAAGTATGATATGTTCAGGTAAGCAACTTAAGATTTAGCGACAAGAAATATCACATTCACGTATGTATTTCTGAGAGTGCCTCAGGGAGCATGAGTGACACTCATCGCAGGACAAAGGCTTCTGAACCTTTCTAAATCCTACCAAAAGGCTTCTGGGGTACTATTTTCCCTTTCCAAAGAGGGAAAGCCTTGCAGATCTCCTCCTTGGGGAAAAACATTTTTTGCCATACTTCAAAAAATTTCCCACTTTGTCAAAGGATGAAATGCATTTAAGAGGGAAAAAAACAAAAAGAAATACAGCCACGAACTGTCAAGTCGAGCATCTGCACAGCTGGACACAGTGGTTTAAGATCCAGATGTACCCAGGGCCAAAGGTGAGTCGGGGAAAGATGAGCTCCTGAATGCTCCACCAGTCAGTTCTCTCTTAAGCTACAGAAAACTCTCCATATGAAGTTTTGATTTGGATTAGTTAAGATTTTTTTTTTTACAGTAAAAAGTTTCTTTATTGGATCCACTGAAAGCATCTTCCAGAGCCCTGGAGGAAAGTCTCCTACAGGATCTTTCAAATGGAAGAGCAGACAGAACATCACAAAAACCACACTGGGAACATTTACAACATGTAGATGCATAGTAGATAATAAACAATTTATTTTCTAATCCTTCACTACAGCAAACTGACACACAGGGCTTGTTTTAAAGCATGTCCATGAGGAGTCTCTTTAACCTGCAAAGATCAGGGATGGTCTCTCAGGTCACTAGAATACACTGCAACACAACCCTCAGGGGAAAAAGCATCTCTTTTTTTCCCTACTGGCATGTTTTTATGCACAGATAACTAACTACTTTTATAGAAATTGTGAAAAAGAATCATGCCTGAGATGTCATACTTCACCTTAAGGTCCACAAAGCCCAGAACAGCAGCGTAGAAAAAATTTTAAGGCAGCCAGAAGGACAACCCATATTTCACACTAGCATATCTAAAAAGAACATTTTTTATTGGGCCAAAAAAACCCCAAACCCTGTAGTTCTCAGGGGAAAAAAAAAAATATCACATCTAATTTTGGAGAAAATGTAAAATGATAGGATTTCACATTACAGGATTTTTCAGCCACTAGAACTCTCTCCATTAAATACAAATATGAAAGTAAATGTTTTCTGATGCTTTTAAGAAAGCTTCAAAACGAAGATGTATATTATGATGAGGAGGGTTCATATCATCTATAACAATTAGTTCTCAAGGGAAAATATGCCCTGTTTTCATATTATATTAATACTCATTATCTCTATGTTGCAAAAAAGCCACCAAAGAACATTTTACCATTAGCTAATAAATTAATGATGATGATGTAGTTACAATATAAAGGAAATATGTCCACGGATTTAAACATATAAATGTTTCCAAAATCAGGGTATTTGCATTTGGTCTGTTTTCTCTGTAACTAAAAGCTTAAGGTTACATCCCTTTTTATCTTTAAAAATTTTACGGTTGGACTCAGTGATCCCGTGGTTCTCTTCCAACCTGGTTATTGTATAATTCTATGATTCTATACTCAACAAATACCAGCATCTTCCCTAAACACATCTGAGAGATATGTTGATATAAATATCGCCATGTACCTGATGCAGAACACAGGGTATAAAATTTAGCAGGAAAATTGAAAAATTACTTGGGTACTTCTCTCATGAACAAGCAGGTGGTTGTGGCCAACTCAAAGAGTAAAATAGGATCCAAGAGATGCTTCGTTTATTTCCAATTTTAGTGACCTGTGTGTGTCCCATTGTGCCTGTACTGACAGATTCCATGTAGCTAGAAAGCACGAATAATAATAAAAAAGTAAAACTGTAATCCATACGTATGTCTAGGTGAATATATGTATTTGATAGGAATGGTTGGATTCGATGACCCAGTGGGTCTCTTCCAACTTGGTGATTATGTGATTCTATTCTATGATTCTATGAATTTGTTTCCAAAATGTCATTATACACTGGAATTTATACTTTATTACATCACTCACTGGAACAGAAGAACAGCTCAAAACATCTGGTGGGGGGGAGGTTGTTTTATTTTTGTCTTTTTTATCAGACAGATAAGCTTTTTGTTTACAGAAGGATGAGCAATTGAGACATCGATTTAAATTATAGAAGATACCAATGATTACTGACCTAATTACATTCGAAATACGTTTCCCACATTTAATTTCTGTCTTCGGAAGAAGAGCTATAATATACAGCAAAAGCAGTATAGTCACCTTACTGCCTCACGAATGCATCCTTCTTCCCTGGAAAGATAAAGCTCGATGACACCTTGTGAGGGTGTAACACGTGATAGAAATTAATAAAAAGAAGTCTTTGACAAGGCTGCTTTATTTTGAGTGAGTGCTTTAGATCATAGAATCATAGGACAACCAGGTTGGAAGAGACCCACCGGATCATCGAGTCCAACCGTACATGACAAAGGATCATTTCTCTCTCCATGGAAGTTTATATTGCTAGTGAGCTTTTTCAGCATCAAATCTCTGGCTGGAGAGAATTTTTCAGCATTTAATCTCTGACTGGGCAAACTTGTTCTATTCAGAAACGGAACAAAGAAAGAGCTGGGAATTTCTCCTGCAGAACTGACCTAACACGATGCATCTCCCACCCTGCTACACTCACCTCCCACCCTGTTCTGAGATTTCTTCTCACTACCTACCCGCTCTCCTTCCTCCCTGTTTCCCAACAGCACAAAGTCAACCTTCATAAACAGTGAAGTGTGTTAATTCAAACGAAACACAGGACAGAAGTTTGTTCCAGGCAGTAAAGTCCTGTCTGCATAGTTTAGGTGTTGCATAATCGTTACCTTTCGCTCATAAACCCCAAGGTCGATTCAAGGTCAAGAGTAGGTGTTTAGTGCTGAAATCCAGAAATGCTGCTATGAGAAACATACTTTATAAATCACAATATTTTGTTCTCGTTTGGTTTTGTGTCATTTGGTTTGGTTTTCTTTTCTTTTCCTTATCTGGTAGTTTCTAACCTGCCTTCACAAGACATACATTTATAGAGTATTTTCGAGTATAATTTATATATTTGGAATGCAAATTAACATATTTCTGTCCTCCAAATTAGACTATTTCCCCTCTGATATCCACATCACACATCCTAATGTTGCTTGCTGAAGAGAAGCACCCGGCCACTAAAGCAAGACAGTATTTATTCACAGCTATTATCAAATATTTTAAAGAGATTGATGCAGAACTTCAGTTACACGAGTTACTGCAAATAGTCCTCTCGCTGAAAAACATGATAAAGTTTTCAGCTAATTCCAATAAAATACAATTGAATTTCGTAGAATCACAGAATCACCAGGTTGGAAGAGACCCACCAGATCATCGAGTCCAACCAACTTGTATTGCCGCAGCTCATTTATAAACATTAACTGTATCACAGCACAAGTACTCAGTGGAATATAATTTTTTCTTTTATATAATAGATATTTTACTTTGCATAGGGCAGAAAAAATGTATATTAAAAGCATACAAAGGTAATTAGAAGAAAACTAAAAAATGTGCAAGGGAGTTCATAAACTAAATGCTTAAATCTTCTCCAACCATAATAATAGTTCAGAGAACTATTCCCATAATATAGTTCAGAGAACTGACTGGTTTTGTGCTCCCTCCTGCTCGTGTGCTCTCAATACCCACGATACAGAAAATAATGTCATCAATTTCCTTCAATTGCATTACAAAGGGTTGATTTGCACCCGGGGAATAAAAGGGTTGCGATGGTAGCTTTTGCATCACTCAACAACAGAAATTCAGTATTTACAACATGACTCGGGAGCACACGAGAGGAGGGGAAAAACTCATTTAATTAGCTTTAATTCTTCGCGGTGCAATGAGAGTATGCCGTGATTTATGGCTAAATAGCACATATATTTTTCTCCAGAGAAAAAATCTTCCATAACCGGCTCAGTTCTGTGGCTCTCAGGAGTTACAAGATCCAAGTCCATTTGTAAATGTGGTGTTCGGCTGAAAGCAGTGATAGCTTTTCGATTAAAAATCGTTCTACGCACTGCTTAGCTTTCAAATCAAGCCTCAAAATGCTAAACCACCACAGTTTTTAAAAGGTAAACTTGAATGATGGTGCTCAAAATTAGTTACTTGCTTTTTTAAAAAAAAAAAATGGGTTCATTTATTGTTAATTAAGCGTGCTTTTCCTGATTTGGTCGCATAAACAGTTGGTTTGCAACACAATAGCATTACAAGGTCAGTAGGGCTACGGGAGAAACCCTATATGCTGTGACCAATGCAATAACCATCAGGGTATTCGGTCCCTAGAAATAAAGCATTTCTGAAAATTTTTTGCTGATTTGCTAAGGTATCGGGAGACATTTTGCTGAGTGCGTAGAACGACATTCCCAGGAGGAGATATATTATATAGTGAAGCTGTCAACACGTTTGCTTGTGGGATAAAAGGTTGGCACTTATGAAGCGAAGGGTGTACGAACAGGTTAAAGGGATCAGGGTGCTAACAACAGAAGGGGAAGAGTGGAGAGGAGTAGAAGGATGAAACTCCTTTCTCACCCTCTGCTTATACTATCAAATGAGGAAAAAAAGTAGGATTTTTTCCTCATTTGACAGTCAAAATCGTAAATATGACAGTAAACAATAAATATAAATTGGTCACTCCCACTCCTCAAAACGTTATGGTAGCTGTGAATTTCAACACATCAGTTGTGAAATAGATTTTGGAACAGTACAGATGACAATACAGTTAAACCTCAAAGTAAAAAAAAAAGTAGGAATAACGGTAACAGAAGGAAAAATCTAATATGGGCTAAGGAACAGTTCCCACACCAAGTAAAACGTTGCAGTTGAGTTGTAAGGAAGACTTCTGGCTCCCTCTAGGGGATTCTACCTGTCCCTTTACCACACGTATTTTTTTAACCTACCCAATAAAAATATTTCTCTCACTTGTATCCTGGTAAAGCTGAAGAACTATACGATTCTGTTACTGGTTTGGGGAAGAGATTCTTCTTTATTTTCCTCCTGTGTGGAAAAGGAAACAGGAATAAGTCGTCCTCCTTTTCTCTACCCTAAGAGAAAAATGTCCACGTGAATTTATTCGTAATATGCCACAGCCTCCTGTTTGTAAGAAAATTCTTGACAGTGCTTGATAGGAACGGTTGGACTCGATGATCCGGTGTGGTCTCTTCCAACCTGGTTGTTCTATGATTCTATGAAAATATTTCAAAGCAAAGCAACTATGTCAACGTTAATAATCTCACAGCCAAATGCTGATATAGAATCATAGAATCACCAGGTTGGAAGAGACCCGTCGGATCATCGAGTCCAACCATTCCTATCACACATTAAACCATGTCCCTCAGCACCTCGTCTACCCGTCCCTTAAACACCTCCAGGGAATGAATCATCACAAATTATTTTTTTTCTTAAAGTATAGTTAAAGTAAAGTCATATTTATGCCCTTCATCATTTCCAGGGTTTGTTCTTACTATTATTCTGAATACTGTTAAAACACATTGGTTTCTTTGTTTTGTATTTATTTGTTTGTTTAAAATTACAGCCTGGATTTTTATTTGGAACTACATAAGTAATGTGATAAAGGCCTTTGCTGTAAATTGTGCTCTAAAGATTGTTGTCTAGTTACATCTCAGTGTGAGCTTACGCGCTGATACCTCACAAGGAATAACCTTACCACGTGGAATTAAGCGACACAGCAAAGTATGAAAAAAGAATAAGAAAGAGAAGCAATAAGCTTGCTGCTTATAATCTGTTACAAAACACTTCTGCCCTGTACATGTATGTGATCAGCGTGACTTTCTCCGTTGCCTTTACTGGGCAGGTCAGTCGCATTTTGCCTCTGACAGAATGCAGGTAAGACTGGGAAATCCTAGAATTACAGAATCACCAGGTTGGAAGAGATCTACTGGATCATTGAGTCCAAACATTCCCACCAATCTCTAAATGGTGCATCATGAAAATGCATTATTAAGGCCTTTTTACTAATTACTGTCAGATCTCAGAAATGTCAGTACCAGCTCACTCTCCTGAAATGTGTGTGTGGATCGAGCCTGGACCATTTGTGAGGATCCCTTGTACAGTCAATTGCTTCAGTTCTGGGTGCTCAGGACGTTTTGCAGATGGGAGAGATGCTAGGAATCATAGAATCATAGAATCATCAGGTTGGAAGAGACCCACCGGATCATTGAGTCCAACCATTCCTATCAAACACTAAACCATGTCCCTCCGCACCTCGTCCACCTGTCCCTTAAACACCTCCAGGGAAGGTGAATCAACCCCCTCCCTGGGCAGCCTCTGCCAGTGACCAATGACCCTTTCTGTGAAAAATTTTTTCCTGATGTAGAGCCTAAATCTCCCCTGGCAAAGCCTGGCAGAGCTTTCCTCTCCACAACCTCCCCTCAGGGAGTTGGAGAGAGCAATGAGGTCTCCCCTCAGCCTCCTCTTCTCCAGGATAAACACCCCCAGCTCTCTCAGCCCCTTCACCACCTTCGTTGCTCTTCTCTGGACTCGCTCCAGAGCCTCGACATCCTTCTTGTGCTGAGGGGCCCAGAGCTGAACACAGGATTCAAGGAGCGGTCTCACCAGTGCACTTCCAGCAAAACTTTAATACAAAACTACGCGAAACCAGCATCAACCCCATGCAATAAGAACAGCAGCAGCTCTGAGTATGGCTAATTCTGCCCAAACGCACTGCTCAAATAGCTGTAACTTGCTTAATTTGTGTCTAATCAAAATTGTGGAAGGGAAACACAGTCTCACCTCTCAACCCTGTGCAGAAAGCAAGGCAAGAAGCCACACGGCAACAACAAAGCTGTGGCATGCGTGCCCGCTCAACTCAGGGGGATTAGCCGGGGGTCAGGCTCCCATGGCCACACCTGCAAGGCTCCACACTATGACATTAGCTAATATCCTGCATAAATCATATTCCTTCTGTTTCAAAAGCAAATAAATAGCTGTGCATGTGTCCTTTGACCTTCATTGCTGGGAAACCTCCGCAGTTTGTCGTTGGGGCAAGAGACCACGCTCAGCTGAAAACTGCTGGCAAGGGCGTCTCTCTACTGTTTTCAGTAGAAATGAAATTCTAAGCAGCTATAACCATAAAGATTTTTTTTATATATGTAGTTAAGAAGTGGAAGGGACTTTAAGTTATGTGAAAAATAGGGAATTTTTAAAAGCACAGCAGATTGTATTTGTAGACTACAGTGAGAACAACAGCTAGAAGCCTCTCGTAAGACATTTATGTTTTTTATTATCAAAGAAGAAAAAGTCCGGACCCTAAGTCCAATTCGGGAAGCATATGAACTTTTGATCTTACTTCATAATATGAGGTCAGAGAGGAGTGAAGTTTCGCCTGCCACAGCTTCTAAATATCATTTAACACTTTATTTAAATTGACACTCGGATCCCAACTGCAGGTTCAGTCTAGATGCAGAACACTATAAAAAGTTATTTATTCTTTGCAAATTCCAAATATATAGACAAATATTGCAAAACAGTAATATTTTTAACATATGGAATAATATTAACCAGATATTGCTGTTACTTGAACTATTATTTACCAGACCTTAGAAAAGGCAATAGTTTAATAACTTCTCTCCTTAAATGATAATGTTAAAAAGTTAATAAATACTTAGTCTCAGTGGTGGGAGTACAGAGCAAACACATCATATTGAAATAAACTGTTTCCTTTGAACTCTGGTTTTACAACAGGTGCTTTTGGTCATTATCTTGTGAATCACACATCTCAAACGGGTTGGGAGGGGTCGGGGACAGGGTTCATCGAGGAGCGGGAGGGTTTACTTTTTCAAGAAACCACACAAAGTTATTTTGCACCCAAAATAACTCTTCTGTTATCTTTCTGTTATCTGTACTCTACTATAGGGACGTGGTGTAGTGATCTAGATATTTGTAGAGCCCTTTTACAACATTCAAGAGATCTTAAACAACCTCAGATACTAAGAGATTCTGAATCATAGAATCACAGAATTACCAGGTTGGAAGAGACCCACCGGATCATCGATTCCAACCATTCCTATCAAAAACTTAGAAAATCTAGGAAGGGACATAAATATCCATTACCTGTAATAATAAACTCTACTGATGTGTAAAAACCCACATAATATGTTTTTATTAAAGTGTGTTTCTCACATGGTCAGATTATTTATGGCAATATAATAAAAGAAATATTTAATATATTATGTTAAGGAGCAGAACAAAATTATTGACAAATTTGAAATAAAACTAAAGGGCTGCTTTAAAGTTTAATTCTAGCTTCTTTTCCAACTCCACTGAGAAAGAAATATCACTTCTTATTTCTACATATTGACACTGTAAAAATTATGTGTTATATATATATATGTAAACACACACATATATATATGTGTTACATATATATATATGTAAAAATTATATGTGCTATATCGACATGGGTTAGTGTTTGATAGGAATGGTTGGACTCGATGATCCTATGGGTCTCTTCCAACCTGGTGATTCTATGATTCTATGATTCAGAATCTCTCTCTATGATTCTATATAATTATTTAAATGAAAGTGCATAAACTGCACAAAGTACCACCGAGGTGAGCGTAACATTATTATAATTAATTTCAAAATGAATGTGCTTGAATGCTCATAGTAACAAATGAGAATTCAGCTTTCTTTGAAAAGTTATGAAACATGACTGAAATAAAATATATACAGGTTTCTTTTGTGCACGGAATTTAATTCCACTTGGAAGTTTAATAATCCACACTATATTCCAGGTCTACCAGTGCTCCCTTGCACAATACAAAAATATTTTGATAGAAATGGTTGGACTCGATGATCCGGTGGGTTTCTTCCAATCTGGTGATTCTATGATTCTAAACCCTTGGCTTAGAGGAGCAGCAGACAGTGTAGAGCTTATAGGAAAGGACCAGATCCTCCCTGCAAGCAGAACAAAGGAGACAAGCACAAACCTGAGCATGAGGCAGCATCCTGAGAGATTTGGTATGAAGTGGTGAAATGACTTGCCTGAGAACCTATTGGACTGCAGAATTTTGGGAACACAAATGCAACTGTGGGATTTAAATACAAAGCTGTGTTTTTTCTATTTTACTTTGCTCAGTCAAAATCAATTTAATGTCACAAGCTTTTTTTTTCTTCTTCTTTCCCTATACAAAATTTCCTTTTAATTAGATTGAAATGGTTGGACTCGATGATCCGGTGGGTCTCTTCCATCCTGGTGATTCTATGATTCTATGAAAGCAAAGACTTGATACAAAAATCTGGTTGAAAATCACGATGAAAAAGCACAAGGATATGGAATAAGCTGAAAATCTCAGGCTAGCTTCAAGCCATGAGTGTGTTTGAATCAGAATTTGGCAACTGAAATGTATTTGCAGTAGTCTATAGGAATCAGTTCAGATTGTGGTTTTACTGATAAAAATGAAACGAGCAACAGACATGCAAAAGGTTTTCTAAGACAAAAGTAGTGAGGCTGAGCACCGACTTTTTCCAAATACTCTTATTTAAAGATAAATCTGACAGAGATCTCTCAACCCGGTTTTACAAGGAGATTTGAGAGGAAAAAAAAAAAAAAAAAACCTAAAAAAACTCCAGAAAACAACCCCAAAAATGCATAAACAAACCCAAGAACACAAACCCACTATTTCTCGTTTAGAACCTAGTTTGTCAAGTCCTTCCTCACATAAGCAAAATTTAAGTAACTATTGAACTAACGCGGAAAATAAGCAGAAAATCTGAGATGATTTCATGTCCCATTTTAATTCAGTGCTCTTTAGAGACAGAGTTTACACAAATACTCTTGGTTCAAGACTATGTTTTTGATGGATATGGCCTTCTGCTTCTTCAGCTACAGAAGAGAGGAATGTAATCCAGGCTGACAGTGAGAAAGAGTAAACAACACTTCATGAAGTGAAGCTTATGGAATTTATGATACCTGCTTTGGAGGTAAACTTGCAAGGAAAAAAAAATAATTAAGAGGCATTACAAGTCCTGAATTGAGACGCAAAGCCAATAAATGGTTGGAGCTCGATGATCCGATGGGTCTCTTGCAACCTGGTGATTCTATGATTCTAATGATAAATGTTCATCAGTATTAAAAAAACAAAATAAAAGCCCAAAGCCCACCAGAAGAACTATAGATTGTATACCACATTTTTTTCTTTAACTTCAGAATGCAATTAGCCTGAAAATAATATTCTCATCCCTCTCTGCCCTACACACTCTGTGTGCATGCACATAGATATGCATTTGGCAGACATTATAAGCTTAAACTATAATACACAGTAATGCCAATGTATTTCAATTTTTTTTTTAAATAAATAGCAGAAAAACTCATTTGGTCTGTATTGAGAAAACTGTATCTTCTTCCTAGCCGAGCACACAGAAGTATTTATAGAAAGCCTCAAGTGTTTCTATTAATTACCTTCATTCCTTAAACACTCTGATCAGGTAGGACCTGATGTTTCCTCCCTGAAAGGCTCTCAGCACTACCAGGGACTCAAACCTGAAGGTAGGACTGGGAGGATCATTGATAATGCACAGAAGGACAAACTGGAACTTCAGTTCAAAGTACTCAACAGAGCAATAAGGCCAGCAGAGGGACCCATAAGGCAGAAACAGACTCATGCAGCTGTGTAATTTGAAGAAATTTCTATCCAGAGGCTGATTAGGGGATGATTACAGAGATATTTGCACTGCATGTCCCCTTGCCAAGGGATTCCCACCAGTGGCACGCTGATCTTTAAGTGCACTGCCCAGTGCAGAGCTCTCCCTGTGCTGTGATTATTTTATTACCATAAAAACACCAGGTTGGAAGAGACCCACCTGATCATCGAGTCCAACCATTCCCATCAAACACTAAACCATGTCCCTCAGCATCTCGTCCACCCATCCTTTAAACACCTCCAGGGAAGGTGAATCAACCCCCACCCTGGGCAGCCTCTGACACTGCCCAATCACCCTTTCTGTGAAGAATTTCTTCCTTATGTCCAGCCTGACCCTCCCCTGGTGGAGCTTGAGGCCATTCCCTCTCGTCCTGTCCCTTGGGAGAAGAGCCCAGATCCCTCCTCTCTACAACCTCCTCTCAGGTACTTGGAGAGAGCAATGAGGTCTCCCCTCAGCCTCCTCCAGGATAAACACCCCCAGCTCTCTCAGCCGTTCTTCATAAGGCCTGTTCTCCAGACCCCTCACCAGCTTTGTTGGTCTTCTCTGGACCCACTCCAGAGCCTCAACATCCTTCTCGAATAATAAATAATATATATATATATTTTTTTTTTTAAGCAACACTAAGAGTTTTGAAATGAATTTTTAAATCTTTTCTGTTAGATCTATCTGGCTGCCCTAAATCACCACAGTGCTCCCATAACTAACATCTATCATGAATTTCCAAGAGCAGTGCCTCCGCGAGTTCTAACAACTCACCACTTCTGACCAGATCCCTGTAAATTGGATCGAGCAAATTTAGATGAGGTACGCGGCGTGTGTCTTTGACATAAAACTAAAGAAAGTTCCAGACATCTGCCTCAACAGGATTTTGTTCAAAAAAACTACTCCTACATGCCAGTTATAAATACACAGAAGGTTATATATATTTATTCTCGAAACATATATTTGATAGAGTTGACCCTCTCTGCAGAATGAATTGGAGAAGTTTATTGTTGAGAATGTGAATCGTGGAAATGAAAAAGGGGGTAGAGAGCATTTTGCTAGATCAGGGCTTATAGAATCATAGAATCACCAAGTTGGAAGAGACTCACCGGATCATCGAGTCCAACCATTCCTATCAAACACTAAACCATGTCCCTCAGGACCTTGTCCGCCCGTCCCTTAAACCCCTCCAGGGAAGGTGAATCAACCCCCTCCCTAGGCAGCCTCTTATGTTGAAAGAAAGGACAAACAAACAAATTGAGAAGATCTGGCTTTTTTTTTTTTCATTTGGGATCTTGGGGTGATGGAGAAGAGTGTGGGGAGCAGGCAAGGGGTGTTCTCCTCCCACTCTGCCCTGCCCTAGGGAGGCCCCATCCAAGTCCTGTGCCCAGTCCTGGGCTCCCCAGCTCAGGAAAGACCAGGAATGACTGGAGAGAGCCCAGCAGAGGGCACGGAGATGATGGGGACTGGAGCATCTCTTAGGAGGAGAGGCTGAAGGATCTGGGTTTGTTCAGCCTGGAGAGAGAGGGAGGTGGTTGAGTCACCTTCCCTGGATGGGTGTAAGGTGCAGGTGGATGAGGTGCTGAGGGACATGGGTTAGTGTTTGATGGGAATGGTTGGACGCGATGATCCAGTGGGTCTCTTCCAACCTGGTGATTCTGTGATTCTGTGATTCTATGAAAATACAGAATTGTGCCGTCTGGATGTAAAGCAACACAACCTAACTCTCTGTGGCTGTATTTACAGCATGCTCATCAAACTGCCCACATGCATATGGTACTGAAATACTGAAATATTGTACTGCCTTTAGTTCCTCAAACACATGGGGCTGTACAGTCTGAGCTTTCACCACAGAAGGAGAAAAGTAGCCTGGCCATATGCATGGTCAGTTCCAGCCAGGAGATGGCAGCAGGAGGCAGGATGATGGCAGTGATTCCCTCATTTATTTTGTGTATATCCTCTCATCATGGTCCTAAGGTCAACATTAACAAAAATGTAAGAAGACCTTCCCTGGAGGTGTTTAAGGGACGGGTAGATGAGGTCCTGAGGGACATGGTTTAATGTTTGATAGGAATGGTTGGACTCGATGATCCGATGCGTCTCTTCCAACCTGGTTGTTCTATGATTCTATGATTCTAAGAAGAGAAAACAAATCAAAAATCTCTTTTTGGAATTTTGCAGATGTTTTGTGGCAATTATGAGCTCAAACATAACCTCCAGAGTAAAAAAAAAACCAAACTACAGTACTCCAGAGTTTTTTTTTTTTTCCCAATGTCCTATCAATACTAATTTAAAGCACCATCTGTAGGTATCTCTCTGTTCATGGGTCACATCAGCTTTACAAAAAAAAAAAGCTAAGAATTATCATCAGAGGCACAAGTTTCTGGGTGTTTTATAGGCAAGGCACAACTATCAACTATTTCACATTTCTGACAGATAGTTTGCTTCATTTAAAGCAGTTAATTTCTTTAATGAACCTTTCCAAAGACCTGTTTGGAGCGAGCAAAACACACTTAGAAACTTGTAGGTGGATTCTTCATGACCAAGAATAATTCACCCACAAGTCTAAGCTGCGCAAGGTAGGTGTCTTCCATAGACACTGCACATATACAAAATACTTTAATGCTAAATTTCTAACTTTTCAAAACAAGTCCCACAACATTTCTCATACTTCAGCATCAGTTTTATTCTTGAAGAGAATCTGTGCATTGCCTGTTGTAGCCTGCACTCGGCAGGTTTCATTGTTAGAAAATAGCTCACAGGAAAGATGGAGCCGCATTTATTTTGAGCTGTGGAAATTTAAACTTTAATTGCCTAATTAGGTTTCTAAGCCCACTGACAAGCACACTCAAACTCCATTTGAGTGTCTCCTGATACAGGAGTGGAAGTGACTCCTATAAGATTGGGAAACCTCATTAGTGATGAACAATTAGGAAATACAAACCTCAGAAAGTTTTAATAAACACTAAGTGAATATTATGGTCTACTGCAACAGCTGTCATGATTTTAGGATTCGTGACAGATTTACGACTCTGTGTATGTTACAGTACATTTTCTACATACCCATGAGCATTTTTAACTGCAGGGAAGGCAGAAAAAACAGCCTGCAGCCCAGCAAGAGGGGCAAAAGGAGATAAAAAAAAATCCTTCCAGTTGCACTGACCTGGAATCATAGAATCAAAAGGTTGGAAGAGACCCACCAAATCATTGAGTACAACCATTCCTATCAAACACTAAACCATGTCCCTCAGCACCTTGTCCACCCATCCCTTAAACCCCTCCAGGGAAGGTGACTCAACCCCCCCCCTGGGCAGCCTCTGCGAGTGACCAATGACCCTTTCTGTGATTTTTTTTTCCCTAATATCCAGCCTAAATCTCCCCTGGTGGAACTTGAGGCCACTCCCTCTCATCCTGTCCCTTGGGAGAAGAGCCCAGCTCCCTCCTCTCCACAACCTCCTTTCAGGGAGTTGGAGAGAGCAATGAGGTCTGTCCCTCAGCCTCCTCATCTATGACTTTTTAATCTCACTCCTACCAGGAGCCTTTACAGACTATTGATAGTAATAATGAAGCGTGTTTGGTGTGTCAATGTGCTCCACAATACTTTACTAACAATTTAATTACTGAAAATGCTTTTTTTGCGATTAGGATGTTAATATCTGAGATTTATAACAAAAGCACAGGGTATTTATATGGGTTTAAATATTTACATATTTAAACCAAAATGAATTCATGCGTTTATTACACACTTGCTTGCCCATCTAAAATTAGGTAACTAATCTGAATGTGAATGATGAAAAACAACGTTAAAAAACAATTACAATTAATACACAGATAAGAGCAATGAGTTTTCTCTTTCTAGCCCTAAGTGTCGCTTCTACTCCTGCTTATAAAAGCAACTTAATGTGATTTCTTATTTGGTTTATGACTGCAGGCTGGCAGCAAAGAACATTGTTAACTGATCAGCAGAAAAAACATCCTTTCTTTTAGTTTATGCTCAGGCTTTGATCTTAATTTCTCCTGTGAGTTCTAACAGGATTGTTTGTCAGATGTTTACAAAATCCCTGAGCCACACAGGAGATGCTAAACTTGTATCAGGCACTTTCTTAAGAATAATCTTCCTATAGCCTAATTTACATAATTTTATTGTCGAGTGGATTCTTCACATGCAGATATATTATTTTCAGTGCAACTATACTTTAAGTGCTGTCAACAGAGTGTGTTTCTGAGAGTTATAGTTTGCAAATAAAAATCTACTCTGGGCTAAAATAGGGCATATCCACTCAAACTAAAATGAGGAGTCCTCATTGCTCTCTATACCTACCTGAAAGGAGGTTGTAGAGAGGAGGGAGCTGGCCTCTTCTCCCCAGTGACAGGGGACAGGATGAGAGGGAATGGCCTCAAGCTCCACCAGGGGAGGGTCAGGTTCTACAGCAGGAACAAATTCTTCATAGAAAGAGTCATTAGGCACTGGCAGAGGCTGCCCAGGGAGGGGGTTGAGTCACCTTCCCTGGAGGGGTTTAAGGCACGTGTGGACGAGGTGTTGAGGGACATGGTTTAGTGTTTGATAGGAATGGTTGGACTCGATGATCCAGTGGGTCTCTTCCAACCTGGTGATTCTATGATTCTATGAAAGGTCTTCTGCACTCTGGAAAGCTGGTCCCTGCTGGTCTTAGGCCACTGCTGCCACTGAAAGGAGTGGACACTAATGAAGAGGAAAGATGCCCACAAAGACTCCTTGAGAACCAACCATCCACCCAACCTCACTTGCCTTCCACATCTCAGCGAGGCTTCCATATTCACTAACACTCCTCAGAAACAGAGAACTGCAATATCAGAAGTGGCATTTTCTGTCACTGAGAAGGACTAAATAAAACACTGACTCTCCCTTAACCTTGAGGGTGCAAGGTTCAATTCATACGCCTTGATCAAGCTTTGTATCTAAAGCAAAGCAGAAAATAAGTCTGCTTTAATTACCAATTTTGTTGCAGACACAGGGAGAAAGTGGGAAAGCTGAAAGAAATACGATTTTACTAAGTCAGACGTGACTGCAATTTGCACATTAATAATTTATAATTAAAATATTGCAAGGATATAACTGTTTCCATCACAATCCTAGGCTACATTCACATGGTACAATATGGACAAGCCTCCTTCTTGCCCTCACTTCTGAACTCTGTCGGTGTGATGTCTGAGTTAATAACTCTGACTTTTGAGGCAATGTGCTACTTCAAATTTGGCAAAGAGGTTAGCCAGCTCTGAGATTTTAAAAAACAAATCCCACTTCATTTGCAATTAGCTTTGTCTCTAGCAACACCTTTGTAAAGGTGTCTTAAATGTAACCTAATGCTAAAGGTATGAAAAATGTTGTATAAAGTTATCTAACAGCGACAGTTTAGCATCTCAAACATAAGAAAGGAAGTGTCATAAACAATGAGAGTCACAACCTCAACCTACTGAGAGCAGTTAATATAATATTAATAATTCCTTGAGAAGTTGGTAATGTTATGAAATTTGGCAGCACAATATGTTAAGAAAAAGCTAAATACATTTTCAGGTTGTTCACAGAACCATAGAACAACCAGGTTGGAAGAGACCCACCGGATCATCGAGTCCAACCATTCATGGTTGACACCAAACTTTTAAATTGATATTATGCAACTCTTTTCATAGAACGATAGAATCATAGAATAACCAGGTTGGAAGAGACCCACGGGATCATTGAGTCCAACCATTCATGGTTGACACCAAACTTTTAAATTGATACTGTGAAACTCTTTTCATAGAACCACAGAATCATAGAATAACCAGGTTGGAAGAGTCCCACTGGATCATAATTCTGTAACGATTGTTTCCATGCTTTGGTGTTTTGGTGTTTCCCTTTTCCATCAACACGATTTTCCTCACAGAGAATTTATTCTTCCTTTCTTGTACAAGGGAACCTCATGGCAGTATTTCTACATCGATGGAGGTTCTCTGTTTTTAGGACAGGAAAATAACAATTGACTTCGTTCGAACTATTTTGATTCTTCACAGCAAACAAAAGCTTTGTTGGAAACTGACAAAATAATGTAAAGAAAATTATGTTTTGTAACAACTCACTGGTTCTCAAGAAATAGCTCTCTATGTAATGAAAACAAGATTGCACAATAGCTTCATATAAAACAAATGCATGACTCCTCAATTAATCTAATATTGCGACAGAGATCCAGGCTACTGAAGACTAAATTTTGCACCATCGCTTTCTGAGACACACTTTATTTAAACTCTTAAATTAACTCATGGCAGCGAAGAAACAAAGAACCCAACCCCAAAAAGAAGCAAGCAAGCATTCACAGATAAGCTGCGTAATAGTTTGGCATTAGAGCAAAATATTCCTAGATCACACCACCAAATATCCTCTGAATAAACGTTTGCAAGTCAACTGACCTATATACCTATTGGTAATTCTGCAGTTGTGCTTAGGCAAGAATCACAGAATCACCAGGTTGGAAGAGACCGACCGAATCATCGAGTCCAACCATTCCTATCAAACACTAAACCATGTCCCTGAGCACCTCATCCACCCATCCCTTAAACACCTGCAGCGAAGGTGACTCAACCACATCCCTGGGCAGCCTCTGACACTGCCCAATGACCCTTTCTGTGAAAAATTTAGTTTCCTAATATCCAGCCTGACCCTTCCCTGCTGGAGCTTGAGGCCATGCCCTCTCGTCCTGTCCTGTGTCCCCTGGGAGAAGAGCCCAGCTCCCTCCTCTCCACAACCTACTTTCAGGTAGTTGGGGAGAGCAATGAGGTCTCCCCTCAGCCTCCTCTTCTCCAGGCTGAACACCTCCAGCTCTCTCAGCCGCTTCTCTTCTTCTCCAGCCCCCTCACCAGAAGATAAGTGAAAAATTCATACAGATTTCAGTCGTGTATTTTCTGGAAAGCTAACAGATCATGGGAAAGCCCCAGGCCAGCAAGATTAAACTCAAATACCCAGGGAGAAATTCTCAAGTATGTAATGGCACAAAGGAACTGCCAGTTTCTAGGCAATCAGATACTGCCGCATGCCAAGTAGGGTGAGCTAGATTGGAGATTTATAGATCTGTGAACGTACTGCTGAGCCACTGGTACCGTAATAATTAGGACAGAGAAGTTTCCCTGAGTTTTAAAAAATGCAGGACTGGGGTTTTTGCATAGACACATGAATGTCTTTTCCTACTCATGTAAAAACTGCCTGTGTAAAACAAAGTCCTGATGACAGACTTGGGCTTACAAAGTCTAAGAGAGCTGGGGTTGTTTAGTCTAGAGAAGAGGAGGCTGAGAGGAGACCTCATTACTCTCTACAACTGCCTGAAAGGAGGTTGTGGAGAGGAGGGAGCTGGGCTCTTCTCCCAAGGGACAGGGGACAGGACAAGAGGGAATGGCCTCAAGCTCCACCAGGGGAGATTTAGGCTGGAGATTAGGAGGAAGTTTTTCACAGAAAGGGTCATTGGGCATTGGAATAGGCTGCCCAGGTTGGTGGTTGATTCACCTTCCCTGCAGGTGTTTAAGGGACGTGTAGACGAGGTGCTGGGGGACATGGTTTAGTGTTTGATAGGAATGGTTGGACTTGATGATCCAATGGGTCTGTTCCAACCTGGTTGTTCTATGATTCTATGATTCTAGAAGTTTTAGAATATTAAAATAAATTTCAAGCCTGAAGATGATTCGATTTGCCGAGTTATTTTAAACTGGATGAAGTTTACAGCAGTTAAAATCCTGGTTTCCAGGAAAAGAAACCTAAATACTTTCTGAGAAAGCTGAAAGTAGAAGTTGACAGCTGTCAGTCCATTTTGGGTTGGGTTTTTTTTCAGTTTTCCGAGGTTAGTGAATGATTCTAAGCTATGACACATAATGCAGAAATGAATATAGAAACTTGATGCAGCTTTATCACACATACATAGAAGTATGCACAGAGTGAATTTATGTTAAATTGTAGACATTGATAAAACACTAAAAAATAGTGGAAAATACTGATTAAAGATACTCCATTCCAAAACTAAATACCTTAGTAAATGATACAGTAAATACAACAGAAAAAAAAGCAAATCAAGATGATTTCCAAGTCTTAACTTCCTAAACTGAGTTTGGTTTTCTGTTCTCATTGGCAACTCTTTCAACCTTAGTGTTTGATGGGAACAGTTGGACTCGATGATCCGGTAGGTCTCTTCCAACCTGGTTGTTATATGATTCTATGATTCTAATTAACAGAGTCTATCACCTTCCCAAAACTCATAATTTACTTTTTTTTCTCCTTTTATGAAGTAGCTTCCCACAACTACAGCCTATTGCTGCAGCAACCTTGGAGACAGAGACACATTCAGTAGCTTTCACTCCTCCTAGAACGCGCACCTCTCTTGACAGCACTGAAAGCCTATGAATTATGATTTCTAAATCCAGTAAATCAATCTAAGAAAATTCTAGCTTGCTTTCTGCTAAAAAAGCCTTCAAACAGATCTGGAACAAAAACGTCGTTTTTATTTTTTTTTTAAAAAAATACCCCAACGCTTCTTTAATATAGTACAACACAAATGGAGTCTGTCACATTGCAAGTCTCAAGGCACTTCACAATTTTCAGCAAAAGCTGACAAAACTCTGTCTAGTTGGATATGACATAAAAAACAGATTTTTCAACTATTACCTTATGTCTTAACATAATAGCTGAACCTCAAAACAACAGAGCAAGTTTAAGAACACAGTAGCTATTAGAACTGAGATTCAAAGAGCTCTTGAATTCAGGGTTAGAAAATGGCAAAAATCTCTTTTCAGTGTAAAAATAACTTAGTCAAAGACAATATTCCAATCTGTCTTTTGTTACATGAGACAAGTGCTTACGGAACAGTGTTAAATCCATGTGCTACATAAAAAGACAGATTCAATAATAGAAGCAGGAACTAAGAGGAGGCTGAGGGGAGACTTCATTGCTTTCTCCAACTGCCTGAAAGGAGGTTGTGGAGAGGAGGGAGCTGGGCTCTTCTCCCAAGGTACAAGGGACAGGACATGGCCTCAAGAGGGAATGGCCTCAAGCTCCACCAGGAGAGGGTCAGTCTGGACATTAGAAACAAATTTTTCATGAAAATAATTACTGGGCACTGACAGAGGCTACCCAGGGAGGTGGTTTTTCCTAGTATCCAGCCTAAATCTCCCCTGGAGGAGCTTGAAGCCATTCCCTCTTGTCCTGGGCATCCTGCTTGCCCAGAGGTTTTTCGCAAACTAGAAGCACCCATGTTAACCAGTTACTTTTCCCTTTTGGAGACACAGTTGTTTATGCTCTGCGAACTAGCAAGTGCTTTACAGAACTCAGAAAAATTATTATTAATAACTAAAAGCTTCATTTTGTAACAAACAACTTTTTAGGCTCTGTTTGTGTTGCCTGACTTCAAAGAGAGGGATTCTTTTTAATCAGCCAAGGAAGAAAAGAATTTGTATGCAAAGAGAATTAAGCTGCCGGTAAAGCTTGCCAGTTCAATGTGGATTCATTAAATGGGGATGTATCCCAGGACTAAATTAGAAGGAGGGGAAAAAAATCTATATCTTAAAATGTTGATAGGGTCCATTTACTCTCCTAGATGAGATTACTTTTCTCTCCAATACATTACCCAAAGGCACTTCCAAAACTGAGGAAGGATATTACATGGTACTAATCGGAACTTTTTTTTCTAAGTAGGTCAAATGTTGGAACAAAATCTTGAAATCTTATACTGTTAAAGAGAAAATCTCCTGAAAGGTGCTAACTACTTTCTAAAATATAAAAACCTTTTGCATAAACATTAAATGTAGCACTTTAAAATGCAGAGTCATACACCTGAGGCTGTTCTTTCGCTGTCATTTTAATTCGGATTTTAATAACCAACTGAATTTTAATTAGAGGAATTACTTTATTTGCATATATAGTTGTTTAACTTCACAAAGACTGATTTGTTGAACATCTAGTTTCTTCTGACATCTCCAGTTCCACATGTTCGGGTGTATTTAGACTTAAGGAATAGATTCCTTGCTTATAAGGCAAGATAGGAGGTTTTTCTGGTTTTATTTCCAGCAGGCATATCGTATGTTTGAGTCGCTGTGACTACCAATGAGGCTTTAAGG
Organism: Coccyzus lansbergi; assembly: GCA_033558105.1. NCBI lineage: Eukaryota > Metazoa > Chordata > Aves > Cuculiformes > Coccyzidae > Coccyzus > Coccyzus lansbergi. The sequence goes on from JAUMJK010000509.1 coordinate 394,566, forward strand.
GGAAAGACAGTGACAGGACTAATAAAATCTGAAGGTAAAACAGCTTTGCCGACAAACTTGCAAAGTGACAACTCTGACTTCAGTTTCCAGGCAAACATCCCTGGAATTTCTTGCAAATAAAACAGCAGAAAATCAAGATACTCATATAATCACCTAAAACAAACGACAAGGGTCTAGGATGCTATATTATAGAAGGAATATATTATCACTGTGAAGACTGGAAAGAAGAGGGTTCTTCAGCAATGAATTGGGTCCTACCTACAACACAACATGAATGTCCAAGTGCAGTTTTGCTTGATTTTCTTCACATCCATAACCTGTCGGCTGTACGTGACTACTAGCTACGTGACTCTTACACACATGGATAATATTGCAAAAGGTAATTTTTAAGCCCATGTCAAATTCTGGAACAATTCCACATTTCTCCCCGCAAGTTAACTTAACATGAGTTAATTCAAGGCACCAAACATCTTTTTGTAAAATAGTACGTAGGCTTCCACATGTTTGTTCTGGTCTACAAGTATTTATTCAAGCATGAAAAATAATCTAAGTTAATTAGCAAAAAACTAACTTAGGGAAGAATAGTCCTCAGCAGACATACTTGAAATTTTCTCATGCTTTCATGGAAAATAAAGCAGCTCTCCTAATTCATTCTCCACATGAACTATTCTTTGTAGGCATGCATGACACTAAAGAGTGAAGGTTTTGGTTATAAACCACAAGAATTCCTTAAGGAATTCCTGCAGACAAACAGGTAATGAGAAAATATCATACACTTTAGTATTTTTGCTAATATATTATTAAAGAGCATTCAACTACATATAACTCTGAACAGTCAAGGTTAGAAATCATAGAACAACCAGGTTGGAAGAGACCCATCGGATCATCGAGTCCAACCATTCCTATCAAACACTAAACAATGTCCCTCAGGACCTCATCTACCCGTCCCTTAAACACCTCCAGGGAAGGTGAATCAACCCTCTCCCTGGGCAGCCTCTGCCAGTGTCCAATCACCCTTTCCATGAAATATTTTTTCCATATGTCCAGCCTTAACCTCCCGTAGCAGAGTTTGAGGCCTTTCCCTCTTGTCCTGTCCCCTGTCTCTTGGGAGGAGAGCCCAGCTCCCTCCTCTCCACAACCTCCTTTCAGGCAGTTTCAGAGAGCAATGAGGTCCCCCCTCAGCCTCCTCTTCTCCAGGATAAACACCCCCAGCTCTCTCAGCTGTTCCTCAAATGTGAATATATAAAAGGATAAATCTGCTTCACACAGTCTAAAATCTCCTGGGAAAACACTACAGGGGAAAAAAAAATCATAAGAAAAATCTTCATCCGTCAGTCAAAAGATTCTCCTGGCATAACTTCAGAACTTTCCTCCCACTTTGCGATGCGTTTGGGTATCAAAGTTCACCCTTTCAAATCATCACGTTAGACTAAACTAGCTATCTTGCTAGAATATCTACAAACAGAAATCTGTGAGAGTAAAAAAAAGGCTGTCATCCCCAAAACATGCTTATGACCTCACATCTTAAAATTCAGGATTTCGTTTATTCTTAAATACCGCGTTCATCTGCCTACAAGAGCTTGGTTATCATAGAATCATAGAACCGCCAGGTTGGAAGAGACCCATCGGGTCACTGAGTCCAACCATTCCTATCAAAATCTTCCTTCATTCCTCTCCCTGTGAAAACAGATATGAAGGGAACTGGAATCATAATACCAGACATGTAACGAATAGTGCTCATGGCAGTTAGTCAATAAACTGTACTGTTCACTTCCAAATTATTTATTCAGTGAAGATTTTCTGCCATATGAAAACATGTCCTGCAATTTTATGTCTTATCTGTACAAAACGCATCGAATCCACAAACAGATCCATGTGAAAGAAAGGGGAAAAAAAACCCTAGTTGTGAGACAATTTCTTAAATAAATGGCAGCAATAACGTTCTGCGCACAACAAAGGCTTGACGAATAATAAGTAGTTAACAAAAATCTGCAATTACCAGAACTATAAATTACAAAATCAACATCAGGATTGTTTTCATTTATGAAGCCAAAAGTAATTATAAGTAATGAAATAAGAGACATCTAGTAACAGCCTTGGAAATTAGCAAGCTGAGCATAATTTTAACAAAAAAAAATGTAACGGCACGAAAGAGCAGTCAGAGTGATAATAATTGTCAGCATCTGCTATTTCATAGAATCATAGAATAATCAGGTTGGAAGAGACCCACCAGATCATCGAGTCCAACCATTCCTATCAAACATTCCTATTCACTGCACAGTACATCAAATCCAACTGTAAATATTAAGAGATATAAGTCTTATCACAGGATTGTACTCTCTCCTGCTTCCTCTGCTTGTAAATTCACATGTGCAATGATCCTGTTCCTACAAGAACACTTGATGAGATAATTATAATTGAGAATAAAATTAATTACCAATATTTAAACACAAGAGGTGCTATTCCAGACAGAAACTTGAGTAGGAGAAATTTTTTCTCATTATCTGACAATGTGAACTCTGTTCCTACAGAATTCCTGCATAGTATTCGAACTATTTCTGTTCTGCTTCATCTTCCATCAACACTGGATGTAAAATTGGACACACAAAATCTTTCATAGAATCACAGAACAACCAGGTATCAAGGGACACATCAGATCTTCTAGTCCAACCATTCCTATCAAACACTAAACCAAGTCCCTCAAGACCTCATCCACCCATGCCTTAAACACCTCCAAGGAAGGTGAATCAACCACCTCCCTGGGCAGCCTATTCCAATGCCCAATGACTCTTTCTGTGAAAAACTTCCTCCTAATCTCTAGCCTAAATCTCCCCTGGTGGAGCTTGAGGCCAATAAGGACTTCAGGGAATAAGTACTACTCCCTCCCTAGTCCTACCTCTGACCTCATCCCCTCTACAGAAGTATTATTCAAGCAGATTTTAGAGACATTATTTAAGATGTTGCAGGAGGCCTCTCATTCAGAGGACTGATCATACAGAGTTTGCTGAGTTGAATTACATTTAATATATAAAAAACAGTAACTGAAGACTATTGCCAGTGCTGTATACTTGTTTGATAGGAAAGGCTGGACTCGATGATCCAGTGGGTCTCTTCCAAACTGGTTATTCTATGATTCTATGATATTTATTTTGCCTGTATCAGTGATACAAGAAGGTTACTGTGTTAAACTGGAAGAAAAAATATTTTTGAGTGTGTGTGTGTTGGGCAAAGTTCTGCAGTCAACAAGCAGAATATCATTCAGCAACCTTTTCCATAACATGAACACTGCACAGTACACAACAAGGAAACAGCACAGAAAAAGTCACCCTGGGATTGTTCCACATTTGTCTGCACACGCTTTCATAGAATCATAGAATCATAGAAGAACCAGGTTGGAAAAGACTAAACGGATCATCGAATCCGACCATTCACTTACACTAAATAACCATTCAACCTATTGCAAGAGAGGAAAAAAAATGAATTAGTGGAGGAAAGCTGTCTACCAGCAAGCTTTACTTGAAGATTGATCTCAAAAAGATTCCTGGCTTGAAAGAATTTCCCCCCCTCCCAATATTCAGAATACAATGTATTTCATTAATTTCAGTAATAGTCAATTCAATAGTTAAAGTTATTAACTGTTTAATTAGAAAACATTAGAGGTTTTCTCCAAGCCACGTGGGATTGTGTTTTATTTTTATTGAAGCATGATCTGCATTTGCACGTCCAATCCTGTGTACAGTTCTGATCCCTCAGCACAAAAAGGATGTTGAGGCTCTGAAGTGACTCCAGGGAAGAGCAACCAAGCTGGAGAAGGGGCTGGAGAACAAGAGGAACGGCTGAGAGAGCTGGGGGTGCTTATCCTGGAGAAGAGGAGGCCGAGGGGAGACCTCATTGCCCTCCACCACTCCCTGAAAGGAGGTTGTGGAGAGGAGGGAGCTGGGCTCTTCTCCCAAGTGACAGGGGACAGGACGAGAGGGAATGGCCTCAAGCTCCACCAGGGGAGATTTAGGCTGGACATTAGGAAAAAATTTTTTACAGAAAGGGTGATTGGGCAGTGTCAGAGGCTGCCCAGGGAGGAGGTTAAGTCACCATCTATGGAGGGGTTTAAGCGACAGGTGGATGAGGTGCTCAGGGACATGGTTTAGTGTTTGATAGGAATGGTTGGACTCGATGATCCAGTGGGTCTTTTCAACCTGGTGATTCTAGTTGACAGTAAGGCTACACCGCTTATGACCATTAAAACCATGACTATTGGTCGTGAATAATATAACAATCAGATATATGGATAATGTAACAATTGCTTCAAGATGAAATACTGATATGGGAACAGCAGCCTGAAACACTGGACAGCTTTGGGGTCCCAGAGGTTAAGCTCTGGTCCCACAGATAATTAGATTCTAAGACTTCTAAGACATGACAGATATTCTAAATATAAAAAGAAACAGCCTTGGGAACAGCACTGAGTGCTAGAGAGGAGAGGAAAAATAATTGATGGCCCAGTACCTTAAAAAACTGAACAACAGGTCCCCCACAGTATTTGGCTTAAATGTTCTATTTTTAAAACAATCCAATTTTGCCTCCTATTTGGCAACAAATTCAGAACTAACATTTTAAAATTTTTTCCTCTGCACACAGAAGAGCGAAATACTTATTTTTAGCTTCATTTCCTAAGGAAATGAAACTTATCCGTTAGGCCCTCATCACAATAACCTTTAAATTCGCAGAATGATTTCTGCCAGGTCTGACAGGGTGTAAAACATGTTAGGTTCCCAAAAACGGCAGCTGGGAGAGGGAAGAGGATTTAACCAGTGCCTTCATGAGGCATCAAGGAGAACACCCAGAAGCTTCCCCCTGCCATCTCCCACACCGGGCTGATGGAGATGTGCTGCTCAACGGTCTGTATGAAGCGGGGGAAGAAAAGGATAAGCCTGCTTTTGTTTCATTGGTGTGTTTGCTTTAATGAAAGCTAGGATGATTGTCTATTTGCATTATTCCAGTTCAGCTGCAAATGAAAGAACATGGGCCAAATCCCCACGTTAAGACGTCTGCAAAACAAGCTTGTTTTGTCCCTTCAGTAAGAACAAACTACTTGCCAATTTCTTTCATGTTGCTCAGACGGAGGTTATCGATGACCTCAAAAAGAAATACATTCTGTAGTTATCATAGAATCAGAGGATAACCAGGTTGGAAGAGACCCACCGGATCACTGAGTCCAACCATTCCTATCAAACACTAAACCATGTCCCTCAGCACCTCATTCACCCGTTACTTAAACCCCTCCAAGGAAGGTGATTCAAGTCTCTCCCTGGGCAGCCTCTGCCAGTGCCCAGTAATCTTTTCTGTGAAGAATTTTTTCCTAATGTGCAGCCCGAACCTCCCCTGCTGGAGCTTGAGGCCATGCCCTCTCATCCTGTCCCCTGCCCCTTGGGAGAAGAGACCAGCTCCCTCTTCTAGACAACCTCCTTTCAGGGAGTGCTGGAGAGCAATGAGGTCTCCCCTCAGCCTCCTCTTCTCCAGGATAAACACCTCCAGCTCTCTCAGACGTTCCTCTTGTTCTCCAGCCTCTTCACCAGCTTTGTGGCTCTTCTCCGCACTCGCTTCAGAGCCTCAACATCCTTATAACACTCACTTATTCAGTACTGTTAATTATTTTTTTCTACAGGATTTACTAGATGTTTCCCTTGGTGGCTCTTCAAAAACTATCGGCATTAATGAAAAGCTGTACACAAGCCTTTTCATCACAGTACACACATATTTTAGGGCAAGAGTGGCTGGCAAGCACAAAGTGTATCCTACCTAAATCCATCATCCACCACATTTTCTTGCACAAGACTCAAGTGGAGTTGCTTCTACTGTTTTTCAGAATGAGAATATTAGTGTAGCAATTTCAAACCCTTATTTTTATCAGCCTCATGCAACTCTCCAAACATTCGGCTTAATATTTTTGCCTTTCAAAAGTGAACATCCAAACGTGAGCGGAAAACATGGAAGTCACAGAATCATAGAACAACCAGCTTGGAAGAGACCCACTGGATCATCGAGTCCAACCATTCAAGTCATTCTGCAAATACATGTTGTAGAAACTATAAAGTATCAACATGAATGGACAACACGTAATAACATGATATGCCCTGAATATAGATATTAAAATGTATTGTTGACTTTTTAATTACACTCTCCCTGAGAAAAACACCCATTACTGGGATTCTTTTTGTTTCTTATGTGCTGGAATTACGTATTTTCCTAGGAAAATAATCATTAAAAAGCTACCAACATACTTCAAGTCAGGCTATTAAGTAAAGAAATACACTGACAACCCAGGCTAGTGCATCCCACTAAATGAACAATTTTATAAAATATGTACTTAACCAATATACCCAAAAAACGAGGGTAGGGCACATTTAGCCATTTGGAATCACAGAATCATAGAACAACCAGGTTGGAAGAGACCCACCGGATCATTGAGTCCAACCATTCCTATCAAACACTAAACCATGTCCCTCAGCACCTCGTCCACCCGTCCCTTAAACGCCTCCAGGGAAGGTGACTCAACCACCATTCACACACACATTCATTGACACAGACATTCTAAATTTCACACGCACATTCTAAATAAGACAAAAAGAAAAGCTGTTACAGTTCAAAGCCTTATTGCAACTTTTGGCTCTATACTGGGAATCCAATCTAACTCCCATTCAGACCAGTTAAAACAAGGTGGAGCTTTTAATTGTACTGCTACCAAAACACCAGGCTCGAACTTCATGCAGACTTTATGGTCGACTGCCAGTTTTGTGAGCTCAGCAAGTATAAAACCAGCTTATTTTAGCCTTAAATATACATCTTCACTGTAAGGTTACTTCACGTCCAGTAATCAAGTGTATTTAGAAGAGAAAGCACTGAAAAATATTTGCTTATTTATTGAGCCTATTACTTAGCGTTTTAAAATATAATTACTACCAATAGGTCCTGCGAGTGAAACCACAAAACAAGAATTTTCCAGGCACCAAGTAGTAACAGCAACCAACATAGACTGCTTCAATCAGCTTGTGAAGGTATAAAAATACGAACATAAAGCAGTGCATCCTAATCAAATTTTAAACACGGATGTTCGTTTCACGGATGTTCATTTCCAATTTAGACCTTAAAACAAAGGAACTTACCATTCCGAGCGTACATGTTGTAACTCACAGTGGTTTTAGAAAGCCAGCGAGGCTGTTCTGATATTAAAAGCAACAATGAAGGGAAGTGGTTAGTCAACTAGCTGGTTCTGTTATTCCCTCCCATTTCTTTCAGCAGTACCTAACTCTGTGGGTTCACAAGGCAGCTCTCATCCCAGTTCTCCCTTTCATTTTTAATTATTTTTTTTTTAAAATGTGCCACACCAATCCTGCAGGACTATTACAGTGTTTCAAGCCAGAAGTTCAACACATGTAGCTATAATAAGATATTAGAAACAACACCCAAGCATCAATAACCTTGGTTTGCTTGGAGAGAAAAATAAAATTTACCAAAGAGTAGCTTTTTCTCATTGCTGCTTTGAACTGAAGCTGATAAAAATGAAAAGTCCTCTGCATTATTGGAAATTGAAGCAGCACTTTCCCAGATTGGTCGTGAAATACTCCTGGTCATGAACTTTAACCACCGCACAGGTATTCACACATCTGCACGTGAATATGAGACAGAATCATAGAATAACCAGGTTGGAAGAGACCCAAGGGATCATCGAGTCCAACCATTCCTATCAAACAATTTGTTATCTAACAAACCTGCTCCTTGAATACTGTGTTTAGTTGTGGGCCCTTCACCACAAGAAGGATGTTGAGGCTCTGGAGTGAGTCCAGAGAAGAGCAACGAAGCTGGTGAAGGGGCTGGAGAACAGGCCTTATGAGGAGCGTCTGAGCGAGCTGGGGGGGTTTAGCCCAGAGAAGAGGAGGCTGAGAGCAGACCTCATTGCTCTCTACAGCTACCTGAAAGGAGGATGTAGAGAGGAGGGAGCTGGGCTCTTCTCCCAAGTGACAGGGGACAGGACAAGAGGGAATGGCCTCAAGCTCCACCAGGGTTGATTTAGGCTAGAGATCAGGAGGAAGTTTTTCACGGAAAGGGTCATTGGGCATTGGAATAGGCTGCCCAGGGAGGTGGTTGATTCACCTTCCCTGGAGGGGGTTTAAGGCACAGGTAGATGAGGTGCTGAGGGACATGGTTTAGTGTTTGATAGGAATGGTTGGACTCGATGATCCGGTGGGTCTCTTCCAACCTGGTTGTTCTATGATTCTATGATTCAAAGTATTAGTATTATTTAACTACTTCATACAAGTGAAAGCGACCAAGGGTAATGAGAAAATGACAGTTACTTTTAAATTAATATGCTTAATTTTTGTGTCAAAGCCATGTTTGTAAGCACATTTGCATAGGTGCATTGCATACTCCCTCATTTCAGGTAACGATCTGGTTCTCAGAAATTTACTTCAAAGAACAGTTTCCTTGCTAAGCCATGATTTTTACCTAAAACACAAAATTTAACACCAGATGTAAAAGGAACTCTGAAAGAGCACAATCTCAGTGTCCCGATTTAGTAAGCTCCTTTAAACACAAATAATTCCAACTTTTAGCAATAGTATTTGAAAAAAAAAACCCAATGCATCTTCCTTTGGTTTTGTGCATTAAAATAACATACAACAGATTAAGACTTTTGCAGGTTAAAGCAAACCCACAAAAACAAGACTTTATCTTTACATTTGTGGTCTCACAGTTTACTCAACGCCTTCCTTCGGCATTTTATAAATATATTAAAGATGTAGTGCCGAAACAATCCGTGGTTTGGGATGCTTTGAGTACTTCACAGAACTCATAAGCCAAATCAATGCTCACTTTTCTCCCTACCAAAAAAAAAAATCTTACACCAAAAAACCCCAACATGTATCCATCCTCCTCCTCTTCCAGGACAATTCTAACAGCATTCTTGTTGCACCCTCCTAGTAACAGCGTCCAGCTGGATTTCCAAGCCCCGTTTGCTGTACCTCGACCGTGCAAAAGGCTTTGTAATAGTGCACGTAACAGCCTGACTCACGGCTGCAGTACTGCCAAGACATCTGAGCCTGATCAATCTGAAGCAGTTTTGATGACTTTCTACTACATATACTCAGGAAAATTGGGGGTGAGCAGGTATCATAGAATCATAGAATCACGAGGTTGGAAGAGACCCACCAGATCATCAAGTCCAACCATTCCTATCAAACACTAAACCATGTCCCTCAGCACCTCGTCCACCCATCCCTTAAACACCTCCAGGGAAGGTGAATCAACCACCTCCCTGGGCAACCTATTCCAATGCACAATGACTCTTTCCGTGAAAAACTTCCTCCTAATCTCTAGACTAAATCTCCCGTGGCGGAGCTTGAGGCCATTCCCTCTTGTCCTGTCCCCTCTCCCTTGGGAGAAGAGGCCAACTCCCTCCTCTCTACAGCCTCCTTTCAGGTAGTTGTAGAGAGTAATGAGGTCTCCTCTCAGCCTCCTCTTCTCCAGGATAAACACCCCCAGCTCTCTCAGCTGCTCCTCATAGGGCATGTTCTCCAGCCCCTTCCCCAGCTTTGTTGCGCTTCTCTGGACTCGCTCCAGAGCCTCAACATCCTTCTTGTGCTGAGGGGCCCACAACTGAACACAGGATTCAAGGAGCGGCCTCACCAATGCTGAGTACAGAGGGAGAATCACCTTCCTGGACCTGCTGGTCACATCATTTCTGATGCAAGCCAAGATGCCATTGGCCTTCTTGGCCACTTGGGCACACTGCTGGCTCATGTTCAGTCGGCTGTCGATCAACACCCCCAGGTCCTTCTCCTTCAGGCAGCTTTCTAGACAGACTTCTCCCAGTCTGTAGGTCTGTCTTTAGCAATGTTGCATGGGCCAAATCAATGTGTTCTCTTAAGGCTTTTTAATTCTACCTTTTCACTTCCAAAGGAATTACTACACTATCTCATCCAAAGCCAAAATTAGTCTCATATTTTGATCATGTACTGCAATATATATTTGCCATACACGCTTTGCGACATGATCATTATTCACACAATTTTCTCCTTTATGGGCTAAGGCCTTCATCATTTTTGTTTGTTCACTGAACTGTTGAACTTCCCTCTCTTTCTCCACACATTGCAGCATTTCCATCACCCTAGTTCTTTAAAATATATAAATGTATGTTTGAATTACTACAGTTACCGAATGCAAATGTTAATAACTCCTAATGTAGGAGATTTTCATCATCATTTAAATATTATCATCTAAAAGCATTCTCAGCTTTTAATTCCTTGATATGCACAACATCATATTCTGCTTATTCTTTGTGAAATGAAAGGCACATTATTTATGTTATTCCAACAGAAAATTTTATTTTTTCTCTTTTCTATCTCCTCTATCCAGGATGACTGCAGAGACACTTGTCTTCAAGTCAAGTATTTCAACAACAGTACTTCATTTACCTCAAAGACTTCAACAGCAAGAAAACCATTATGCAAAATGACAGCTGGACAGGCAGGTGCTTGAAATATAGTTAGAAAAAGCAAAGGTAGCCAAGTGCTGGATGTGATCTTAGAATCACAGAACAACTAGGTTGGAAGAGACCCAGTGGATGATCGAGTCCAACCACGATAGTACAGCCCAAGGACTCTACATTTGGATTTTTTGATTAGTGGTCAAGTTGTGGGATGATGCTACTATTTCTACTTTGAAAGATCATCTGGACATCTTTATAGTCTTCCCTAGGTTTCCTGCTGTGTATGATCCAAAATTTCAGCTGTAATGTTCATGGAAAGTTGTCTACAGTAAAACCAGGAACAGAATGCAGTTTAATCAAACCGTAAGATGCTTAGCTGGAGCAGACGTATATTCCTCTACCGACTTCAGTAGGAAAATGATAATTCAGCCTCATTGATAAAGGACATGAAAGGTTACCTCTCACAATAGTCTGATCATACAATCATAGAATAACCAGGTTGGAAGAGACCCACCAGATCATCGAGTCAAACCATCTACTCACTAGTCAGTACAATATCCTGTACCTTCTGGAACCAGACAATAATCCATTCGATTTAAGTCAAAATAGGTGTTAGATGGAGAAAACCGAGGAGACATTACAGGAGTCCATATAAGTGCTTACCCACATTAACATCAATACTACCTTTACACTTTGAAGATATATTTATCAAAATAAAACAGAGTCAACTAACACCTTCCTATAAATAACAAAGGGAAGCAGTGCTAGCTATATCCTGAAAGGAAAAAAAAACTACAGTAGAACTGAACACCAAAAGGTAACATTCAGATTATCTTTAGTTATTAAATAAGGAAAAAATTCGTCACAGAAAGGGTCATTAGATAATGGAACGGGCTGCCCGGGGAGGTGGTTGTCTTGCCTTCCCTGGAGGGGTTTAAGGGACAGGCAGATGAGGTACTGAGGGAATGGTGGGAATGGTTGAACTCGATGACTCAGTGTGTCTCTTCCAACCTGGTGATTCTATGCTAATAAAAAATATTATCCAAACACTCCTTAAAAACTCACCATATTCTTCTTTAAGTTCCACAAACCTGGGGTCTCTGAAACTCATCAGAGAAATAAAGCTGGAAATCCTAGCAGTATGCCCTGCATGTGCTTGTGCCTTTATACAGGTAAGACAGCACGAGACAGGAGAAATTACTTACATAACAACAACTGAGCTAAACTGTCAACGTTAGGCTGTTCATATAAAGAAAACACTATCTTTTACTCTACAAGAAGCAATTAAAAATCTTTTCAATACCTGCTGCAATCTCAGCATTCATTTGTCAAGCATCAGAGCACCCCACACATTTCAGTATAGTCTCCTACTCTAACCCATTCTACTTCGAGAGTAGAAATGCTGCTCTGCTTGCCCAGTTGTTTTCAGTAGGTTAACATCACCACAGCAGGAAAAAAAAAAAAAAAAAAAAGCAGTTACATATTTCATTTTGAAAAACAGAACAGGATAAAACAGGCAAAGTTTTGTTTTATATATTAAATATGCTTTTCATCCAGCGTGACCATGAACTATGCAAGTATCAAGCCAATTTCTAAAAATCATCCTTGCTCTCTTAAGAAATCCTTACAGCTTTCTAATTGTAAAATAAAAACAAATAAAAAATTACCTAAATAGCTCCAATCCCCATTTAGACCAGTTGTTATGCATTACTGAAATTCCTTGAGGAAGTGCAACTCTTACGAATTTGGACAGCTTGTTTCGTTTCCCCAAGCTGTTTCTTTTATAACATCATTGCCTAAAGGGTGGGGCAAAAAAACCAAGTAAACTCTAAAATAATTTGTTTGCATGGCCCAGGCAGAAATGGTGCCTTTTTATAACTGACCTTCTATTAGTAAAAGTTTTGATCCATTAAATGGGCTGAAAAAAATCTCCTAATTAATTTTATGCCAGGGCTGCACATAGAATCACAGAACAACCAGGTTGGAAAAGACCCACCAGATTATTGAGTCCAACCATTCCTATCAAACATTAAGCCATGTCCCTCAGCACCTCGTGAGCGGTCTTCCCAGGGCCAAGTACAGAGGGAGAAGAACCTCCCTGGACCTGCTGGTCACATTGTTTCTGATCCAAGCCAAGATGCCACTGGCCTTCTTGGCCACTCTGTGTAGCATGTGCTACTAGTCTGAGGACCTTATTTAGCTGGAAAGATTTTTTGGAAGTCTAACTCTTCTAGTGCTCATGTTCCCAGAGTCCTGCCTGCAGTCGCCCTTTCCTAAAGCAGAGACCTCAGTCAGAGGAAAGCTTGAGGTTTACTCACGTTTCAACAGAATCAACCCCAGGTGCCCTTTGAGGACCACTTTGAGTCTTCTCTAACACACAAGCCTAAGCCTCAGCAAGTACTAAATGAAATGAGAACTATTTTTACCCCATTTCAGGTTATGCAAGAGCAAATTTGCTTTAGAAGGTGTTTTCAAGAATCTAGAAGACAAATGTGACTTGTGTCTGGATGACTGGTGGTACAGGTCCCTCAAGCTGTTCCTGGATGGCGTCACTCCAAGCAGGTTCAGCACTGCCTCCTCCAAGAGTGACAGTCAGAAACTGCTGTCTCTCACTGTTCTTATGTCACTCGCTTCTGCAGCCAGAAGAAACCATATTTTGTAGATATTTGGGTTTATACTGTAGATCCTCACTACGAGAAAAGACCACGAGTATGCCAGAACATACACTGCTATTTGAGGACATTTCCCCAGATGAAGTTTTCTCCAATGATCCAATTATCCTTCCACATCACCAGGGGGGATGATGTGATCCTGAAGAGAAGGACTTAGGGGTGCTGGTCAATGAGAAGCTCAACATAAGTCAGCAGTATGGGCTTGAAGCCCAGGTAGCCAGCTACATCCTGGGCTACATCAAAAGCAGCGTGGACCAGGGAGGGGATTGTGACCCTCTGTTCCTCTTATGAGACTTCACCTGGAGTTTTGTGTCCAGTTCTGGAATCCTCAGCACAAGAAGGATATGGAGCTCTTGGAACACATCAAGAGGCTATAAGGATGATCCAAGGGCTAAAGCACATTTCCATATGAGGACAGGCTGAGAGAGATGGGATTGTTCAGCCTGGAGAAGAGAAGGCTCCAAGGAGATCTTATAGCAACCTTCCAGCACCTCAAGGAGCCTACCAGAAAACTGGAGACTATTCATAAGGGCTTATGGTGACAGGACAAGTGGGAACAGGTACAAACTGGATAAGGACCAGCAGGGCCAGGGAGGTTCTTCTCCCTCTGGACTCGGCACTGGTGAGACTGCTCCTTGAATACTGTGTTCAGTTCTGGGCCCCTCACCACAAGAAGGATGTTGAGGCTCTGGAGCGAGTCCAGAGAAGAGCAACAAAGCTGGTGAAGGGGCTGGAGGACAGGCCTTATGAGGAGCAGCTGAGAGAGCTGGGGGTGTTTATCCTGGAGAAGAGGAGGCTGAGAGGAGACCTCATTACTCTCTCCAACTACCTGAAAGGAGGTTGTAGAGAGGAGGGAGTTGGCCTCTTCTCCCAAGGGAGAGGGGACAGGACAAGAGGAAATGGCCTCAAGCTCGGTCAGGGGAGAGCTGGGGGTGTTTATCCTGGAGAAAAGGAGGCTGAGGGGAGACCTCATTGCTTTCTACAACTCCCTGAAAGGAGGCTGTGGAGAGCAGGGAGCTGGGCTCTTCTCCCAAGGGACAGGACAAGAGGGAATGGCCTCAAGCTCCACCAGGGGAGGTTCAGGCTCGACATAAGGAAAAAATTCTTCACAGAAAGGGTTGTTAGGCACTGGCAGAGGCTGCCCAGGGAGGGGGTTGACTCGCCTTCCCTGGAGGGGTTTAAGGGACGGGTGGATGAGGTACTGAAAGACATGGTTTAGAGACTGGTGGGAATGGTTGGACTCGATGATCCAGTGAGTCTCTTCCAACCTGGTGATTCTATGATTCAATGAATTTCTTCACCATGACAGTGGTGAGACACTGGAACAGGTTGTGAAGGGAAGTGCCAAGGCCATGTTGGATGGATAACCTGATCTAGTGGGATGTCCTTGCCCATGAGGTGGAACCAGATGATCTTGGAAGGCCTTTCCAACCCTAACTATTCTATGATTCTATTATTTTCTAGTTAACATGCAGCAGTATTTCATCAGCAAAATGCTTATGCAATGAAAATCCTAAGTTTCACGTCTGTCCACAAGAATTTGTGTAAGAAATGACATTATTACCTTTTATAACAATTCTTGTTACAGTTCTGCGTTCTCTGCCGATATTGGACTTGACAATACGTTCTGGACACTTCCTTTACTCTCAGTGAGACAGAAGACAAACCAGGCATGAAAGGCTGTTTATGATCCCACTGCTAAAAATGACTGTCGCAGGATGCTAAGAGTGAAAAAACCTTAAACAAGATTAGATCAGACAGGATGAGATCGTTTGCCCTTTCACTCTGCACGTTCCAGACTCTGCAGAAACCAGGGAAAACAGCTAAAACACCAACATGTGTAAGTCAAATTGGACACAAACTTTTCATTGAAGACTACACATCTCAAAAGAGGTCAAAAATACTAATGTTAGCTTCCAAGACCTTCATAAAATCTCCTTTAACTTCTAAGCAGCAAACTGAAAATAGGTAAAATGGCAAAAATCACGTTGCAGATTTGGTACATGAAGTACTTGCAGCAGTACTTTAAAAAAAACTACCATTTTTTTTTAATTTGCCTTTATTTGCTTTTAACGCTTCAATTTTTAGCTTATGCATTCCAGATGTGGCTGCCCAGTGTTTTATAGAACCTAAAAATAGACCCTTGAATTGTAAGTCAGAATAATAATAATAAAAAAAAACTAATTAAAACAATCCCTGGTCAATTTGAAGAATGTTGACCTGACATAGCCAGAAAATCTACATTTGCAGAAGGCAAAAAACGTTGCAGAGGTTAACAGCCTCCAAATCTGTTATTTCAGTTTGGGTGGGAAGGGGGATAAAGGACAAGTGTTGCTGTATAGATTCCATGACTACTCTTCATCATGTTTTTAACATAAAATATTGATGCACAAAGCTCCAAATAAGGAACATTTTTTTGGATGGAACTTTTTTAAAATCACAAGAATAAATACATAAAATATGGTACCAACAACTTCTCTGCAATGGAAACAACATATAAAACACTTTGCTCTCCCTTATCGAATACTGTTATCTCCTACATTCTCTCCTTAACCAATATCAAACCAGTCAGAGAGTGTATTTCAGCTGCTGATTATTTCCAGAAGACCTCAACAAGTTTCTCAATCACTAAATACATGCTTGTGCATTAAAGTTTTAATAGCAGAAAGACCTCTTAACTTCCCTTTTTGGCACTACTTTAAATACTGAGACGACTGCTGCCTAAGAGGAAAGCAACCTCCCTTTTTCAGGGAATCATAAATGCAAGAGCTCAATTTACTATTTTTACTTTGTCTAATATTTTCAGCATTACAGAGAAAATATCTGCAAAAGCATAGGTGGTAATCCCCTCTCTCCTAATTTCTCAATTTCTATCTTACTTTTGGAACCTTCCTTCAGTTCTTGTTTCTCACCAGCAACAGGCACAGGTAGACTATACAGACACCAATTAGATCATGTTGATTACTCAGTGATTAAGAGAGCGGGAAATAGCAAGATATAGACGGATAGATCAGTGGTTATGTGCCAACTGAATTTTTGAACCTTCCTTTGGTTCTCTCTCCTAAATTCTGTATGTCCCTCCTCCGCCAATACGTCCTCCACATCAGAAAGAGAAGTCCTGCACGATCCCATCTCCTCTTAGGGAACAATAAGTGTGACATGTAGATTTTTGAAGTGCAAGCGGTTCAGAAAAGAAGGAATTAAAAAAAAAAATCACTCACAAATCAAGTATGAACTGATTTTTGCTTTGCCCACACTGTTCAAAGGTCCGATATTTCCAAGCTGGTACCTGAGAAGTAAAATTTTAACAATAATGATTTTATTTTAAATAGTTACTCTTGTTCTATGATTCTATGGAGGGGGTTGAGTCACCTTCCCTAGAGGGGTTTAAGGGACAGGCGGATGAGGTGCTGAGGGACATGGGTTAGTGTTTGATAGGAATGGTTGGACTCCATGATCCGGTGGGTCTCTTCCAATCTGGTTGTTCTATGATTCTATGAAGCTTTCAAAGCTCAGGCTACTAAGTCAGCTTTGTTCCATGGAGAGTTTATGAACAGCACCCACTGTGTGGATATTATTGTATAATGCCTTAGTTTCCAGCTTAAAAAAAAGAAAATTAAAAACAGAAGGACAATCATATAATAGAAACATAGAACGTTAAGGTTGGAAAAGACCTTTAAGATCATCAAGTCCAACCATTAAGCTAACACTGCCAAGTCCACCACTAAACCACATCCCTAAGCACCATGTCTTTTAAATGTCTCTGGCTATGGTCATTCAACCATTTCCCAGCCCGTCTGAATGATTGACAACCCCTTCCAGGAAGAAATTTAAAGGTAGAGCTTGTGAGGGGCTTCGTGCCAACTTGCATTCTTCACTTTTTTGTAGAGAAATCATCTCCTCTACATAGTAGAGGAAAGTTTTAATCCACAAAGCAGCACTTTAACACCATCTCTTTTATTTTTTCCCCGCAAAGAAAACAAACTTTGCTCTTATCTGCTGAAGGTTAGAGAGTTTTGAACGATATTTCACCAGCAACTGCACTAGAATTGTTCCAGAGTCTATGCACATATACTTGTTATCTCAACTAACCTGAGAATCTGTTCCTAATATTACCTTCAGTTTGAATTCTAACAGGAGAAAGCTGCATTTCGTCGTCAGAGCCTTCAAAGAGTAAGGAAATTGTTTGGTTCTGCAACATACCCTTCATGTAAGACAAAAAAAAAAAAATCCTGCAATTATCATGTGTGGCACTCGTGTATCCGTGTGCTCTCCAATAAAAAAGTGCCTATTACCTGCACAGCTACAGACTATAAAATCATAGAATCATAGAACAACCAGGTTGGAAGAGACCTACCGGATCATGGAGTCCAATCGTTCCTATCAAAAAAAAAAAAAAAGTGCCCCTTAAGCCCCTTAAGTGATTTATCAATGATGCTACTTCTTTAAATAACTATGTTCGAAGAATAAACATTAGGCAACTTTTAATGGCTGCATCTCCAGAACACTTCGTGGCACAAAGCCACAGATCTTTCTCATCTGAAATTTATATTTAGATCCATAATTTTCTTTTATCTGTACACCAATTTCTCATTGTTACAGAACACATGCTCTTCCTCAAAATAACTTGCTATTTTTGTACTATTACTCAGCCACATACTTCCACAAAGCTGCAAGTGTTACTTCAGATAAACTTAGCAGCTTTTTGGCTTCTTTCCATGTTACTTTATTGACAGAGAAAAGACTGCCTAATGAAATATGTTCCTGCACCTACACCTCAAATTTAATTGTGCTTTCGGTGAGAGCAATAAAACCAGCTGCTTATCAGTCCTCAGGCAACTAGTTAGGATGGAGGGGAGAAAAAAGCACAAATTGTTGCACATTTCAACACTGGTAAAAGTCTTTTGGACAGGAAAAATATCATATCCTATGTCTTAGTAACTCTGATGACTTCTGCTGTTATAAGTGTCTTTGAGTGGAAGATAGCAGCTGTCAAAATTGTAGGATTATCTCATTACAGGATGGATGTAATAGAATGTTAAACAGCCGCAAGATTTAAGAAAACTGTTCACAAACCTGATAAGCATCATTCTAAATCTTTGATTTTATACATTCAGCTACAGCGATGGGAACAGTTGGACTCGATGATCCAGTGGGTCTCTTCCAACCTGCTTGTTCTATGATTCTATGATTCTATAACTTAGATTCCAAATGTTTTAGATAAATTACCATTGCGTCGCTAATTGCTATTCAGATATTTAATCAGAATGAAATCTTTAATAGCCACACTACACCTGCCTCTCTTAGGACAGTTTCCCATTATCTGTCATCCCCCACCCACCCACAAATATGATTGTGTAAGACACACTTCAGAAAAACAAAGTTTAATCTTGAGAAGCAATTTATTGCAGTCAGAGGTTTTTTTTTTTTTTGCTCTGTGGCTCGTTGCTTGGGTTTTGTTCTTTTTTTTTTTTAAATATAGATACCCCACACGCTTCATAAAGGATTTCAGTGTGCAAAAGGAAGCAGCAGCTCGTTTCCTACAGGATTTGAAAAGCAAACTGACAGTCTCCCTCTCCATTTGGATAATCGCAATAAGTTCAATTTTGTAGATATTGAAAAAATAGGAATTTAGCATGACACCCTCCTAGGAGCCAAAACACATTTGTTTTCTATTCTAAGTATGCATATATTTCCTACTAATTAAGTTTTCTTTCCTGTCTTAGAGACCACATTATGTGGAGTTTAATCATATGAAATAATACATCCTCATGCAAAAAAAATTTGTTCAATCATGTCACTTGCATATATTCCACCCAACACTACTGAGGTCTTCAGAAACAGAAGCTTATTATACAGACATGTAAATATTTTCTTATCTTAAAAAAAATAAATATGCCGTATAACTAAAACTCATTTTGACCCAAGTTGAACCTTCTGACAATTCTGATTTTAAAATATTAAGCTTTAAAAGTCCATGTTAAACTTAGTGACTCTGAGCCACTGATTTTCCTCTGTAGCTCCTCCTTGAGGAAGCTACCATACCTCTGTCCTCATGGATCTTCAATGTGCTTTGAAGAATTAGCATTTAAATAAGCAGAAAATTTCCATTTGATAGGGGATGCTCTGAGAGGAAGCACATTGCTTTGAAGAACTGGAAGTTGACATCTGGTTGCAGATGAAGCTGTTTCACCACACAGCACTGCCTCAAAAGCTGTTTGCACAGCTCCAGTCCAGCACAGTCCTAGTTTTTTGGTAGTTCCTGGACATCCAACATGAATAAATAATCTACAAAACTTGTGAATTTACCATTCCTTCCATGGGTCTTGCTACTTTTTAATTGCAGTGTTTTCTAATCTGTTTTCCTGACATTCATAGAATCATAGTATAATGTCAGAGCTGACATTATTACCCCAAGAAAAGATGTTTGTGAACGTAAGTAAAACTGTCAGGACACAAATGAGTTGAGAAAAGTAACCTTCATCGGGGGAGCACTCAAAGCACACCAGGTTGGAAGAGACCCACCAGATCATGGAGTCCAACCATTCCCATCAAACACTAAACCATATCCCTCAGCACCGCGTCCACCAATCCCTTAAATCCCTCCAGGGAAAGTGACTCAACCACCTCAACATGTTCAACTGCTCCAGTCAGAATCAAATGAGAAGGTCTGGTTTTGTGTTTGATAGGAATAGTTGGACTCAATGATCCAGTGGGTCTCTTCCAATCTGGTGATTCTATAATTCTATGATTCTGTGACCTGCTTAGGGTGTTAGCCTCACATTTAGCTAACAGAAATTAACTATTCCTCTATAAATAGATTTCAATTAGCATTGGCCTATCAACATTAACTGTCCTGTAAACTACTCCAGCAGCATTTTCCACATTTGTAACACAACTCCTGCTAAGGACTCTCCATGTTACACAACTCCGCAAGACATAAAAAGCTCCAAGAAGGAAGTTGAGGCCGTTCACTGAGAGGCAAGGAGAGGACAGCAGTAACATACTGGCCTTTTGTTTTCACTTTTTCATTTTCTACCGCATTCCATGCGCTACTGGTAAGTAAATTACTTGGCTTATTTAAAAGCAGCAGAACAAAAGCAAAGAACTGTAATTGCTATGCTGGTTTAGCCATCAAAAATCTTCTCTTACTAAGCTATCCCCAAAGTTTAACTGCTTAGGAGTCAGATAACAGCCTAAATCTAATTTTTTCCACAGAAAGGGTCACTGGGCAGTGGTAAAGGCTGCCCAGGGAGGGGGTTGATTCACCTTCCCTGGAGGTGTTTAAGGCACAGGTAGATGAGGTGCTGAGGGACATGGGTTAGTGTTTGATAGGAATGGTTGGACTCGATGATCCGGTGGGTCTCTTCCAACCTGGTTGTTCTATGATTCTACGAAATTCTTCCTATTTTTACTGTAGTAATTCTGAGATGTCAGAATTCTTTCTGAAACAGCCACACTCTGTCTCAAGCTGTAGGAAAACCTTAGATTTATATCATCACGTAATAACATACTCAGGCTAGCTTTTTATTTCTTTCTTAATAATTCCAAACACTTAACTCATTTCCTCAGTGCTACTCATCAGACATTAGCACTGGGTATTAAGACCTCAAGGCTTCACTGTGGAATGACTGCAGTATTTTTGGAGCCCAGCGCATCCTATATAGAATCATAGAATCACCAGGTTGGAAGAGACCCACCGGATCATCGAGTCCAACCATTCCTATACAAAGCATCAGTTGCTGTTTCTCATGGACATCACTTCACACCTACCTGTGCTGAATTTTATTTGCCACTTTATGGCTCAAAGTCAACTTTGAAAGCGACAAACCTGATTTAGTTTTCCAGCTACACACAAACTAACTTCTTGCAAATTCATATTCAGCCTGCAGTTACATAATCCTGATTCATGTCGTTAACTCCTGCAAGTTTTGCTTTTTTTTTTTGGTACAGAAATAAAAATAAAGTATGGTAGTGAGCCAAAATCCAGAATTAGTAATGTCTTTGAATTTAATAAGCAGTTTTATCTCTTCAAGCATCCAGGAGACAAGCTGAACACACATTTAAGAAATATTTAGAATCATAGACTCATAGAATAACCAGGCTGGAAGAGACCCATCGGATCATCGAGTCCAACCATTCCTATCAAACACTAAACCATGTCCCTCAGCACCTCATCCACCTGTCCCTTAAACACCTGCAGGGAAGGTGACTCAACCCCCTCCCTGGGTAGCCTTTGCCAGTGCCCACTGTGAAAAATTTAGATTTTCTGTGAAAAATTTAGATTTCTTTTACCTTGAAATTGTTAGCTTTTCCAGTAGATCAGAATATAAGTATGCAGTAGTTGAAAGATACGGAAACTCAAGCTCTGTGAAGCCACTTGCAACAAAAAGATTTTAATTTATTCAGGACAGAAATGCAAATAAATCTTTTTGACGCACACTGAGCAGAGAAGATTGCAGTGAGACTTCAACATCATTATAATACAGCAGGGAATGGAGGCTTGTAAAATCATAGAATCATAGAATCACCAGGTTGGAAGAGACCCACCGGATCATCGAGTCCAACCATTCCTATCAAAAAGGAGACCTTTGAAGGACACAGCCATCAGATAAGTACTCATAGGGCTGACCCTGGTTTAGATCAACCAGTTACATCAGCACATCCAGCAAAATAATAAAGCTCTTACATTGAAAAAGCAAAACATATAATAACACAGGTTAGTTATACATATATTTAAAGTCTTTTATATAAGAAACATTAGCTCTGCTAGCATGTCTTACGGTTATCTGAGGCTCCGAAGACCTTATGTTGGGTACAATTATCCGATTTCTCTCTTTTCTTCACTCTCCTTTTGCCTCTCTTTCCCCTCAAAGATATTTTATGTAAATATAGGAAAGAGGTCTATCAGATTCATTAAGCATTTTACTTCTGTCTGTGAGGAAGACTGATAACAAATGTTTATGCAAACATGTTAAACTTTATATAAACATAAAAGAACACGCACTTATAATCAGATCTAGCTCTAAAAACTACTGCAGAGCACACCCACAATGAATATGTCCACACAGACCATCACAGTTAATGAAATTCGCTAGATAACCACCAAAATAAAACTACTGACGAGGTGTTGAGGGACATGGGTTAGTGATTGATGGGGATGGTTGGACTGGATGATACGGTTGGTCTCTTCCAACCTGGATATCCTATAATTCTATGACTTTGCAGCTCTTAATTGTACTACAGACTGCTCTACAATGTATTCAGATTATGAATTACAAATAGTTCAAGTGGCTTAGGATGATTTTCTAGTGATGCTACAACAAATTATGTTTACTGGTTTCAGTTAGTGTAGATTTCCTGTCACGTAAGTAAGATAGAGATTTGGAGGAGCAAATGGTTTGGCTTAAGGTAACATAGTGAATTTAAAACAGTCAAAAAACCCCAAAGAACTCAAAACCAAAAAAAAACACCCAAAACTTATGTATTATAACATTTTAGAAATTTTATCTTAAATGAAGAAGAAATTCAGAGGAAAACCATCATATTTGAAAACAACCCAGATGTACTTTCCAAGAAGACTGGTGAAACTACTTCAACTCCATTATGGCTCCTAATTCAGGAGTAAATTAATTCCATGCAGCTCAGTTCGTTTCCAATATAAATTAATACAAATTCTATTAAAAAAACTAATTTTGAACAAGGATTTAATGCAATTTAACTAATTCACTTCAAGTCTAGTTAGTGCAGATGAATTTTTGCAGTGTCCTTGTGTAAACAAGCCAAATGATCTTGGAAATGTTATCATACAGAAAAACCTGAATAGTTTTAAAAGCAGAGACATATTCATGACTCTCTATAAACAGTATTACCCTTTATTACATATTTTTTTTCCTGCTTAGTTTTATCTTGAAAGGGGGTATTTCCATTTAAATTAACGTTTTTTGGTGGGGACGGGATTCCTTCAATAAAAATCTGTTATTACTTTCTGGTGGTTATGCTACCACATGGATGTAGTTTTAGACTAATACTGGAAGTCATCACAGAGGGAGATTTCCAGCTCAGTCAAGTCATAATAAATACACATTGCCACATGTGAATATTTACATGGGAAAGAAATTTAGCATTTTCCAGAAAACACAGGGTTTGATTCTTAAAGCCTAAAAAGAATTAGTGCACTCATAAAATCTGTGGTCATAGAATCACAGAACAACCAGGCTGGAAGAGACCCATCGGATCATCGAGTCCAACCATTCCTATCAAACATTAAACCATGTCCCTCAGGACCTTGTCTACTCGTCCCTTAAACACCTCCAGGAAAAGTTATCTTTACTTCTTTGCTTGTACCCATTCAGTACTGCTGAGCAGCACAATCAATGTAAAGCTAATTCTACGTCTCATCTTAATCTACTCAAGGAAGTGGGAAAGGAAGAAAGGGAGTAGATAGGCAATGGATTATTTCTCTCCTCTGTCAGATCCTTAACAAAGGAAACGCTGAAATCTCAACTGAAAAGCAGAGCAGCTCTCATTTCCCCTTCCTTTCCTGCTCTCCTCTTTAGGAGCAGGTCATAACGATCCTATGGTAAATAGACTAGGAACCATTTTTAGGTCACAGACAAAATATTAAAGCAAGAAAGCCTGAACAATCAAATCATCACAGAGCTTTTCCTCCAGCTGGGATGAGCTAAATGCAGTTTAAGTCTGCATGTCATGTATACAGCTACTTAAAAATTCATCTGCGCAGCTTTATCACTTCTGCTGTCAAAAGCTAGTAAATTCCTATAATTTCATTTCAACCTAAAAGGTCTTCGAACCTGACTCTAAGTGTAACTATTTTAAGATTCACTTAAAAATTGAACCTGCAATTATGTTCAGGCGAGGACAGATTTGCAAGTTCTTAAATCACTAGTTGTTTCAGCGAATGATCAAACAGACCAAACAAGTGCAATTTAAAAAAAAAAAAAGAAAAAAGAAAAACCATAAATGTAAATTAACACATTTTCAAACCAGTTTTGAAAGTTATTTTGATACTGAAATGCTTCCAAAGAAGCTTGTAACCTAAAACTCTGCTTGGCATCAATTAGTATAAAAAATTATAAGCCAGAAAAGGACTGATTAATCTGCTTCCTGCAGTTCAAAAAAAATCTCATGACTCATGAGCATGACAGGTGCAAAAGAATTAAAAGTCGAGGAGAGAATGCCACACTACCAATTTCAGGCAGCTTTGCATTGTAGATACATTTAAATACAAGCATTTAGGGAAAAAAAGAAAATAAAACCCAAAAAAAATTAATCTTACCCACCCACCACTGAGCTAGCTCGGGTAGAAAGTGCTACCTTCAGAGACTGGCTGGAATTTTAGAGCAGTTTCTCATAGAAAGCTTGAAATTATTGATAGGAATGGTTGGACTCGATGATCCAGTGGGTCTCTTCCAACCTGGTGATTCTATGATTCTATACGACAATGACAAGCTGCATGGTAGACACCGAAGCTGAGGAATTCTCAGAGACTGGATGAAGCAGAGAAAATAAAATCCTTACTGAATGTGAAAAAAAAGATTATTGAGAAAAAGGCATTTAATTCAGAAAATGTAACTATTTATTTAATTAAAATAAATAGTGCTAAGACTAAAAAAAGCTACGACACCAATTAGAACATTAAGATATTAAGTAAATCCAGTTTTCACAGAAAGTTGAAAACATTGATGGGAGAAGGGGACAGAGACACTGAATCATCCAATATTACAGCTTCATGCCAGATGTATTTAATGCACGTCATCACTTGTGAAGCTGGCTGGTTAAATAATCTTGATTTTCAAAAGCCCTTACTTAAACAAAGACTCATTTCTATATTTTCATAGCATCAGAGTAAAACCAGGTTGGAAGTGACCCACAAGATCATCGAGTCCAACCATTCCTATCAAACACTAACCCATGTCCCTCAGCACCTCAACCACCTGTGCCTTAAACACCTCCAGGGAAGTTTTTAAGTACAATTGTGAAGTATGATTAGTTTAGTGTTTGATAGGAGTGGTTGGACTCAATGATCCGATGGGTCTCTTCCAATCTGGTTGTTCTATGATTCTATATGCTCTACCCCTAAAACTTAATCCACATACTGATCACTATGCCATTAATTTCATTTAAATACTTCTTCCCTTGTGTTCAGTGGGGAGCAATGAAGCTGGTGAAGGGGCTGGAGAACAGGCCTTATGAGGAACGGTTGAGAGCACTGGGGGTGTTTATCCTGCAGAAGAGGAGGCTGAGGGGAGGGAGACCTCATTGCTCTCTACAACTCCCTGAAAGGAGGTTGTGGAGAGGAGGGAGCTGGGCTCTTCTCCCAAGTGACAGGGGACAGGACGAGAGGGAATGGCCTCACGCTGTGCCAGGGGAGGTTCAGGCTTGACATAAGGAAAAAAAAATTTCACAGAAATGGTCACTGGGCAGTGTCAGAGGCTGCCCAGGGAGGGGGCTGAGTCACCTTCCCTGGAGGGGTTTAAGGTGGACAAGGTGCATGTGGATGAGGTGCTGAGGGACATGGGTTAGTGTTTGATAGGAATGGTTGGACTCGATGATCCAGTAGGTCCCTTCCAACCTGGTGATTCTATGATTCTATGATTCCTCACGATACATGGTCATAATCTCTCTCCTGCCAAATGCAGCTGCCAGCAGTTCCTGCACATGCCTTTGAGTTTCGTATTAGGCAACCTTCCTTTGGTTTACCCACGTGGAGAAATATTAAAATAAATTAACATTTTACTGGTTCTCTAATTGGACGCGTCTGTTCGAAACAAATATGTTTATCAAACAGTTTGACTGGGAAAATATATTACTGTAGCTGTAGTTACCCAAATTACATGCTGTCTAAAGCAAAAAGGGCAAAAGCCATCTGGCTCCATATAACTTACATTTTCTAGACAGCTTGCAGCTGGTTCTGATTAAGCAGCATTTCAGTACTCCCAGAGATCTATTTTTAACTCCTGCAAGTTTATTTTTAGGGCTCACACATCCAAGGCACATGGTGTTTACATTAATAAATGAACAACCCCCTGCAGCGAAGAAAAGCTTTGTGCGATTCTTGAGGCACGGTCACTGCGCAACATAGATGGATGGTTAAATAAAACATCGTGTGCACTAATTAAAAAGACTTTGCCCACCTCCTGTTTCTTTAGAGGGCTGCAGAAAGCATTTCTGGAGAGCTTGAATAGCAAGAAGAAGGGGCTAGACAACAGGATGCCTAGAGAAGAGGAGGCTGAGAGGAGACCTCATTACTCTCTACAGCTACCTGCAAGGAGGTTGTAGAGAGGAGGGAGCTGGGCTCTTCTCCCAAGTGACAGGGGACAGGACAAGAGGGAATGGCCTCAAGCTCCGCCAGGGGAGATTTAGGCTAGAGATTAGGAGGAAGTTTTTCACGAAAAGGGTCACTGGGCATTGGAACA
Source organism: Coccyzus lansbergi (assembly GCA_033558105.1). Lineage (NCBI taxonomy): Eukaryota > Metazoa > Chordata > Aves > Cuculiformes > Coccyzidae > Coccyzus > Coccyzus lansbergi. The sequence goes on from JAUMJK010000509.1 coordinate 421,160, forward strand.
GACTGCCCAGGGAGGGGGTTGATTCACCTTCCCTGGAGGGGTTTAAGGCACGGGTAGATGAGGTCCTGAGGGACATGGTTTAGTGTTTGATGGGAATGGTTGGACTTGATGATCCAGTGGGTCTCTTCCAACCTGGTGGTTCCATGATTCTATGACTGCTTAACTCTGCATGATACGCAGCCACACGTATAAGGTAGTGGAAATACTGTGCTTGCTATCTAAGAACCTTCACACTTAAGAGGTAAATAATGTACAATTTAGAAGGACTGAGACCTGCTACTAAATCCCTGAAATTGTCAAAACAGTAGATGTTGTAGGTCCAGGATGCATTAGCAGACCTATTTCTAGATTTATTTATTTACTTTTTTAATAGACAGACACACACAGAGCTTACACATTTTTTTTTTTTTGATTGTAAAATACCAGCTCATTCCTATGCCATCAAAATATCCCTTTAACGAGGATACTGAACACATGCACCAGAAAGGTGACAGGGAGGAGATATTTCAAGCGGTTGTTTTGGTGTTTAAAAAAGGTTTGTATTTTTTAATTCAGTAGCAGAACTGAACTGCAACGCTGTAATTTTGAGATTAAAAAAAAGACTAGCAAGCAGCTATAATGACGTTAAACATAGTTAAGCCGAAGCTAATCCATGCTGCAATTTATAAAATTAATTCTATTTTAAATGGATCTGCAAGCTATTCTGCTGCATAGAGTGCTGTGTGCAGCACATGCAACCTCCTCCATCTCTTAACAACTTACTGTTCCAAATCAAAGCAGGTAGCTGGACCATCCAGCGTGTGTTGGCAAAGGCAGATGCTCACACTCTTTAAGAACGTAAGTGCCCCAGAGTTTGGTTCTGGATAAAGTTAGACGGAAAGGACTATTAATCCTGAAAGTTTTTACTGCTGCTAGAAACACTTCTCAAAGATAAGAAAATCAAGAAACTACAAAACATAACAGTAGTAAACTAGGTATCACTTTAACAAGCAATTAAAGGAATTTGTTCTTCGAGTCTACATCCGTTGCACCACCTCAGTAATATAACTTCGAAACTACTGGAAACTAAATACCTTAGAATCCCATCAGTGGCAATGTTTTCAGCATCATAAAGTACTGACTAGCTGTAAAGCATCAGCCAACTATGAAACAAATTTCCATTTGATTCACCTTCCCTGGAGGTGTCTAAGGGACATGTGGACAAGGTGCTAACGGGAATGGTTTCATGTTTGATAGGAATGGTTGGACTCGATGATCCAGTAGGTCCCTTCCAACCTGGTGATTCTATGATTCTATGATTTCAGCAGCTAGGCGTGCAGAGCACCAGAGAAACTGGTCCCAGTTCCCTCGTGACACCGAGGAACAGTGCCAAGAGGAAGGGAGGTTATTTCCCTAGGAAGTTCTTTTAAAAAATTTCTTTTCCTTACCCATACTTTAGACACACTTATTCTCATGTATTAGTACTCTTCTGCATGTGAGGTACTGAGGGGAATGGTTTAGAGACTGGTGGGAATGGTTGGACTCGATGATCCGGTGGGTCTCTTCCAACCTGGTGATTCTATGATTCTATGTCATTTCATATAATCTTTTTTCTTATGCCCTTGTTCCTTACTCTTTCAAGCAAAGTCCAGTGTTTGCCTCTCCCTCCACCACCTCCACAGCTTTTAAGGTCTCCGTTGTATCTCATCGTCCCCTCCTTCTGTTGCTTTCAAGTTGCTGTGTCAGTGACTTTCTTCCTACTCCTCCTCTACACGCAAATGCTGATTTTGATTCATTGTTGTTGATCGGCTGGGAAGTCTCTCACTATTACTGAAATACTGTGCTACTAAATTCCCCCATATAGATAGATTTGCACTCCAAAGACAGCTACTGCAATTATTTATTAGTGTCTCCCTGTCAGAGAAATGAATGGTACCTCCACAAGTACCTCTTCCCTGGAGGTGTTTAAGGGACAGGTAGATGAGGTCCTGAGGGACATGGTTTAATGTTTGATAGGAATGGTTGGACTCGATGATCCGGTGGTTCTCCTCCAACCTGGTGATTCTATGATAAGTCTACAGATATTCCTTATCAGCTGACTGAAATCAAAACATTGTCAGCAATCACAAATTCCTTGGGTGGCTATGGATCAAAGAGCACTCACAAAAGTAACCTTTCTTGCATGTTTTGTGAGGAAAGGCAGACCCTTCAAGTGCATCCAAAGACACAGTGTGAAAGGTGTGGTCTAAGCTACTAGTTCGTTAAGGTAAAACATTCTCGAAGTCACAGAAATAACATAAGAGAAAAGGTGATGTGGTATTTCATATAGCAGCACAATGTTTGGAGTTCCTCTCTTCTATTTCTCTTAGAAAATTAGCTGAACAGAAAAGACAAAGCACTCAGTGGCTATTTCAGGATTTTCCTGGTTTAGCTTACACTTACTTGTGAATTTGTCCACCGGAAAAAAAAAAAAAAACATGTACAGCAACTGCTGAATGTTTCAATATAGAAAAAGGATATTCATCAGGATCTGAGACATGTCAGAGTGCACTCTGCACCGACATCAGCTACTGAAAGCTGAGTTAGGGGATATCTAAATGAGCTGTATTCACTTTAAGTCAGTAAAGACATACTTTAAGGCTAAAGGAACAGCTGCAAGCACCTTAGGGGAAGCTAGGAAAGATACATGATGTCCATTTAATTCATACAGCTTAAACTGTGTGTGCTGTGCACTGGCTTTTCATAGAATCATAGAATCACCCGGTTGAAAGAGACCCACTGGATCATCGAATCCAATCATTCCATTTTCTTTCAGGGTACTGTCTCAAAATAGTGCTGTGCCAAAAGGAAAAGTCTTTTCAAGAAGGAAAAAAAAAAATTAAAAATTTCTTTCTGTGGAAACTTAAACCACAAAATATCCCATATTTCATGAACAGGAATTTTATCAAACCACTTCAGGTCACCTTCCTTTGTGCCAAAGTTCCCAGCCAAAGGTGAGCACCTGCAGGAGTCTCAATTCCATTGAGTTTGACAGCAGTTAACACCACACATCACAGCCCCAAAACTTACCTCCAGGACCCCAGATAGCTGCTCACCTGTTAGACTGTTTCAGATCACACTGAACTTTGAAAATAATTCTCAGAGCTTACAAATCTTGCTTTTCTGAGCTGTAACATTAAATACAAATGGATATAACTAGTAGAAAGATGAATAGAAAGAACAGGACTCAATGAGCCAGTGGGTCTCTTCCAACCTGGTTGTTCTATGATTCTATAATGGGAACGAGTCATCTATGGGGACTGTGGAAGTAATTGTGTTTTTAGCTTAAAAAACAGACATCTGTCTAATCTTCTTACAGGGAATCAATTTGTTTTTTTTAAAAATATGCCCTGAGGCAAATTCACATTGGCCAAGCAGAACTTGGCTCAACCCCACAATGTACACAGAATTTCTACCTTGATATCCCTTTAAACCTCCACTTGCTAAATGCTACAAAGCAGAATTTAATTTCTAGATAAAGCTGTTTCACACACTATAATATTTCGGACTTTATCATGAAGGTCTGAAATCGTCACCAGCTTCAAATTTAAGGTGCTACAAAACAATCGTAGTTTTTTTTGTGATTGACCTAATCTGCAAATTACCTGTTATAAGTGTTATAATTAACACTGCAGAAACACTTACTTTGCAGAAAGACATCTGGGCTGCTAGAAAGAAAACTAGGAGGCACCGTGTGGGTGGGAAAAAAATTAAAAGTTGGCAAAGACACCTTTTTTTAGGGTATTCAGGATAATCAACATTCATGCATCCAGTCTAAAGAATGAAGAAACTATAAGAAAGTTTTTATTCATTCAACTTTCTCTATAGTGTAATATTTTAGAAACAGATTCCTGATAAACGTAGATGTTATAAATTCGCATAGGAAAATATTAATTGCATGACCTTTCAAGAGAGCAGATTTCATTTCTAACTGCAACACTTTTAACTTCTTGGTGTTTCACGTATCTTAATGAATATGAAGGAATGCCTAGCGGTCATATACTGAAATGCCACTTGCAAAGTGGTAGCTGTACGACAGATGATGTGACCTCCTTTCCTGGGAGACTGGAATCCAAACTTAGAAGTCTGGAGGCCTTCCAGACTCACTTAGAGTGACAGCAGAGTTCTATTCAATGAAAACACATGAATATTTTGGCATACATTCAGTGACAAGAGAAGCAATTTTTAGGTGGCTGTTGGGATTTATAGCTCGGAAGGATGAGCCACATGAGGAATTAGCCGTCCCCCTTCATTATCTAGTGTATTCCAATGCTTAATTAGCAACATTGTTGAAGAGCCTCATTTCTAGTCTGAATTTGTCTAGCTTCAGCTCCCAGCCACAAGATATCATTAAATCTTCCTGCTAGGAGTAAGCATCACATCCAGAGAAGAGCAACAAATCTGGGGAAGGGGCTGGAGAACAGGCCTTATGAGAAATGGCTGAGAGAGCTGGGGGTGTTTATCTTGGAGAAGGGGAGGCTGAGGGGAGACGGCATTGCTCTCTACAACTCCCTGAAAGGAGGTTGTGGAGAGGAGGGAGCTGGGCTCTTCTCCCAAGGGACAGGGGACAAGACGAGAGGGAATGGCCTCAAGCTCCACCAGGGGAGACTTAGGCTAGAGATTAGGAGGAAGTTTTTCACTGAAAGGGTCACTGGGCATTGGAACAGGCTGCCCAGGGAGGGGGTTGATTCACCTTCCCTGGAAGTTTTTAAGGGATGGGTGGACGAGGTGCTGAGGGACATGGTTTAGTGTTTGATAGGAATGGTTGGACTTGATGATCCGGTGGGTCTCTTCCAACCTGGTGATTCTATGATTCTATGATTCTGCTGTGGTTGGGGATTGTCTGTTGTGTGTGTACCAGCTCAGTTTCCAAGGGTTTCAATCCTTGCAGAAGATGTTACTTTTCTGAGCAGGAAATTGCTTCATTTACAGCATGTGTTGATTTAATATAGTATTGCCTACCCAGATTTTTTTCAAATAAAAACAGAACCTATGAGGAAGGGCAGACTATAAATATTTCTGTAAAGATCAAGATCACAGAGGCATGAAAAACCCAGGTTTTCTTTCTGTAACCTAAGAAGGGGAGTAAGTCCAGGAAGGTCTCATCTCTTCACCCTTTTGCTTCTTTCTGATATTTCGGTTTCACTTTTCACCTTGAAATTGATTGTGACATCAGAATAGTTAAATGAAATAAATTCTGTTAAAAGCAAACAACTAAACGAACAACCCCAAAACAAGACGGTTGGACTCGATGATCTGGTGGGTCTCTTCCAACCTTGTTGTTCTATGATTCTATGATCCTATGATATCAAGAGCCCTGAAGGTGTTCATGGAATCACTTGGGGTAGAATAATTTCTATTAGGGATGAAGGGTGAATAATATTAGTAGATGGTACTGACAGACAATGAAGAAAGGAGGATGTCTGGAACTCTGAGCTCTCCAGCAGGTTTCTGGGTGCTGCACACTATTGCTAAATTAGCAGTCCTTGATGTCACAGTCTCCCAGCAGTAAAGCACAAATCCAGCTTATCCGGTTTCTTCATATTCCTCTTCAAACAGGTGAAATGCTGCTGTGGAAAGCTGGTCATTGATGATTCTGAGAGAGTTTTTTGCTGTCCCTGATTTTTAAAGCATATCGACATATTTTTATCTACCTTTAATTACGGAATTAAAGTCCCAGTTTAATGTATGGGGTTTTTTTGAAATCCCTGTTCAAACTTCTTTTGACTCTTCAACAACATTGTCTTTTTTCCTAGGTCTTCAGTGTCTTATAAATTCTGCTTATTGCTGTGTTCAATCAGACAGTCTTAAAAACAGAGTGGGAAGAGAGAGGAGACGTGCTGAATTCTGGCAGTTCTTAATTTTGGATCAGCTTTCTGTCATTTTGATTCTGAATTTCTTTAATAGGCGTTTGTTTATTCCTCCGGAGGAAGAGCTTGTTCTTCCTCTCTGCAAAGCTGACTCCCCCTCTTTTCTCGTTTTGCTTTGCTCTGCTTTTTCATAAATCATTTTTCTCATATTAGCAAAGACTAAGTATAGAAAATGCCCCAAAATAGTATTTCCACTACTGTCTTAAATGTAGTGAAAGGTTATGTTGCAGTCAAGTAACCATCTCTGCACCAGCAGCAGATGCAGTGAACAAGTTAATATTTTGATGAATTGTGATGTATGTAGTTACTTTAAAATGTATTTTGCCAGGTTTTTTAGAAAAAGATTGTAAGAGAACTTTGAGTCCAAACTGAATTAGTAAATGTAATACCAGAAGGGTAAAACCTCTTCATATAGGTCTATTGTAGTCAAAGTTCAGGTCTTACTTTTTGAGCAGTAGCACTCTGAGCAGCAGCACTTTTAACAGCCAAATTAGCTTTCTGGGACTGTATCCTGAAAGTTTCTTTTCATTTTGGTGTGGTTAATAAAGTTATAAAGATCCCTCAGAATGGCTTTTTTTTCTTTTAATTAGAGACGCAAAAAAAAGGTGCAGGAAGACAATTCCAGATTGAAAGAATCATCCTCAAGGAAACATAATTTCTTCCCATTTTATATGTTTCAGTGCCATTTGCCAGTGGTGATGCTTAGCATGCATAAAAATTTCAGACTGTGGAAGGGGCAATAGATGTGTGTCTGAGAGTTTTGGGGTTAGATTTTTTTGCTTTGCATCTCAGAGCAACAAAAAAAATGTTGCACTTAAGCAACACTCAAATATTAAATATGAAGTGTTAATGAGCGTTTTATTAAACCAGAGTGAAAATATGGTGTTAGAACTCACGTTGACTAATGTTCTAAGCAAAAGGTTTTCAGGCGGTTGGTGAATGTTTTTGATGTTAGAAGCTTGCTTGATAAAGGTAATTGTTGACAACTATAATTAGATTTCTGTGATATGTTACATTTGCTAAAAATAACACTATCCAAAATCATTACAGCCTTAAATGAAATAAAGTGGGTAGCAGGTTTCAGGGAGCGTTGTACATGGGGAAAACTGTTATCCCCTGAAGGTTTTCCTAGCAGTTATCTGTAGGAATTTCTTATTAGTTTAACATTACTCAGTATTTTCACTAGTTACCTAGAGGAAAGGAAAAACTAATTCTGGCAAAGCTGTGATCAATGATAGTGGGAGAAATCTGGTTAAATGAGGTAATATATTCCCACTTGATAAAGTAAATTCTTTTAAAAAAAGGAGCATTTTGATGGCATAAAGTAATAAAGTAGCACTTCAGAGGAGGACAATCAGAGAATACAGATTAGAAGAGACCTCTAGAAGTTCCGCAGGGCTATTGCCAACAGCAGATGAGGTTATACACAGGTTACGCTGGATAAGTCTTTAAATCCTTGAAGGTTGGAGATCTGCAGAGCTTCCCTGAACATCTTGCTGGAGTACAATGCTCCCCTCCTAGGGAGAAGCCAGAGCCTCTACTTTAGAATCTGTGGCCGTTAAGACTTTTGCTGTTGTCTAACACTGCTGAGAAAAATATAGAATCATAGAATCATCAGGTTGGAAGAGACCCGTTGGATCATCGAGTCCAACCATTCCTATCAAACACTAAACCATGTCCCTCAGCACCTCGTCCACCCGTCCCATAAAAACCTCCAGGGAAGGTGAATCAACCCCCTCCCTGGGCAGCCTATTCCAATGCCCAATCACCCTTTCTGTGAAAAACTTCGTCCTAATGTCCAGCCTAAATCTCCCCTGGTGGAGCTTGAGGCCATTCCCTCCCATCCTGTCCCCTGTCCCTTGGGAGAAGAGGCCACCTCCCTCCTCTCCACAACCTCCTTTCAGGTAGTTGTAGAGACCAATGAGGTCTCCCCTCAAGCCCCCTCTTCTTCAGGCTAAACACCCTCAGCATGTTAACAGAAGATATATTTTTAAGTATTAGATAGTTAGAGACAAATAACTCCTAAACACATCTGCCACTATTATTTCATCACTAAATATTATCTAGGATTAAAAAAAAGTCCAGCTCAAAGCAGTAAGTTAACTGTTCCCTGCAAGAACAAATAAATATTTTCTTTTTCTGTCCAATGCTTTTTACGCACACAGAACAGCTCAGAGCACGCAACTGCAACAGGATGTAAACATTTCCTTAATGATCTTACACTTTATACCAAGCAAAGCAAACAACCAAACATCAGCACATTCCCCTGTTGGGATTCAGCATTTAATTTATAGCTCTACAGATTAGCAACAGCCTGGTCCCTTAAGACTCAAACAGTTGAGAACAATTTAAAAGGTTTCAGTGTTGTTGCAAGTAGAGGTTGCTATGCTGGAGATGTGTTCATTGCATCATACAATGTAAGGAAATGCTTATATGCATTGATGCTGTAAATAAACCCTAACAAAGGGGTTTCTCAGATAATACTTGAGTAAAACATGCATAATTTTCCTTTCTTACATGTCAGCTCTTTCAATGGACTTTCAGATAATTTAAGGTATGAAGGGAATACTGTATAAAGGGAGTCTGGTTGGAATCGATGATCCGGTGGGTCTCTTCCAACCTGGTTGTTCTATGATTCTATGGAAGCAATTTGAAAGTATTTTCTCCTCTCAGGCTATTACAGTAAAAACACTAAGCTTTTTACAGCATTTCAGGACTTTTTTCTTGACAGAAGAAGCCATCCACAAAGTGGGCTGGCCTACACCACTCATCTACAGATGCTTTGTGAATTCTCTTTAAAAAAAAAAAAAAAAAAGAGTATACTTCTCTTATATGTAAACAGCATGTATGAATGCACATACACAAGCTATATATACATATTTTATATATATACACACACACACACATGTGGGTATAATAAATAAAAAATAAAATAAAATAAAAAAATACAACTACCATTCTGTTGTAACCTATAACTGTGACAGAAAATATTAACATTTACAATATATAATGGAAACTTTCAAAGGTCTCACATAGGACCCATAGGGATTGGTATTCAAATGAGGAAGAATCTTGGCATTACACAATAGAAAAAAAGAGTGGTTTTAAATACTGTCTGTAGTCAATCTGCTGGAGGTTAGGGAGGCTCTGCAAAGGGACCTAAACAGGCTGGACCGCTGGGCTGAGTCAAATGGCATGAGGTTTAACACAGCCAAATGCCGGGTCCTGCACTTGGGGCACAACAACCCTATGTAGAGCTACAGACTGGGAGAAGTCTGTCTAGAAAGCTGCCAGGAGGAGAGGGAACTGGGGGTGTTGGTCAACAGCAACTGACCATGAGCCAGCAGTGTGCCTAGGTGGCCAAGAAGGCAAACGGCATCTTGGCTTGGATCAGAAATGGTGTGACCAGCAGGGCCAGGGAGGTTCTTCTCCCTCTGTACTCGGCACTGGTGAGACCGCTCCTCGAATCCTGTGTTCAGTTGTGGGCCCCTCACCACAAGAAGGATGTTGAGGCTCTGGAGCAAGTCTAGAGAAGAGCAACGAGGCTGGTGAGGGGTCTGGAGAACAGCCCTTATGAGGAACAGCTGAGAGAGCTGGAGGTGTTTATCCTGGAGAAGAGGAGGCTGAGGGGAGACCTCATTGCTCTCTACAACTCCCTGAAAGGAGGTTGTGGAGAGGAGGGAGCTGGGCTCTTCTCCCAAGGGACAGGGGACAGGACAAGAGGGAATGGCCTCAAGCTCCACCAGGGGAGATTTAGGTTAGAGATTAGGAGGAAGTTTTTCACGGAAAGGGTCATTGGGCGTTGGAATAGGCTGCCCAGAAAGGTGGTTGATTCACCTTCCCTGGAGATGTTTAAGGGACGGGTGGACGAGGTGCTGAGGAACATGGGTTAGTGTTTGATAGGAATGGTTGGACTCGATGATCCGACGGGTCTCTTCCAACCTGGTGATTCTATGATTCTACTAAATTGGAATGCTTGAAGTTTCTTGCTTTGACATCATTTTCAACTGCCCCAGCCACTGTCTGTCACTGAATATAGCAACGTATTCCCTGAAGAAGCACGAGATTCTCAGCAGTTAAAAAGCAAGAGCATAAAACCCTGCATCTCCATCAGGCTTTTGCCATTTAAACTCTGTGCCATAAATGCAAGAGCTGCTTCCACAGACTCAGCATCAAAGGAACAAGCTGCTTGTCTCAGTGCCAATCCAATTAATTTTTCCTTTGGAATACTAGGGATAATTCCTCTGGTTTCTTACAAGTGAAACAAGTACATCATGATATATATTTCTAACCTCATGCAGGAAGTTGAAACATAGAATCATAGAACAGTGAGAGTTGGAAGCGGCCTTTAAAGTTGGATAGAATTGCCCTTCCACCTCCTCCTTCCATAAGGATCATTTTCATAAAAACAAACTCCATGAGAAAGAAAAAGGAGGAATAAAAGTTGGAATGGAACTAATATACATTGGACATATACGAATAAAAATGCACACTTGAAAAGGACTGGGAAGGGGGAACTTGGTTACTATGGATCCAATAGGAGAATTCAGCAATTTTTATCTCCTAAAAAATTCTAATAACCAAGTGTTAATTGCTCATAGAATCGGGAGGCCTCTTCTACAACTCTACCAGCCTATTATAGTGACACCACTGAAAGCAGAAATTTGAGTGACTACCAAAAGGTGACAAAACACCACACAAATCAGACCTTGGACTCCCTCAATCTAGGGACAGAAAAGATAACACAAGGAGACACTCGTCCTCCTTCAGTACACGGCATCTACTTTGAGCAGAATGTGAGACTGAAGTCCAAATAAATCCTGCCTCATTTACCTTTCACTGAAGGAAAGAAAAACGAGGATCCCATAGGTAGTGTCACCCTTGAATACCACAACTCTGGAAGTGCCATGGAGCTGGTGAAGCAGCTCTGATGATGGAGAACAGTGAGGACCAGCTTTGAAACTATTTAGCCACCTGGATCCTGCTGAAAGCTATGTTTCTAGAGAGTCAAAATATCTTTACTAGTCATCAGATTACACCGAATGTTTCTCCTTCAATGGATTTGGACAGACAGCAAACACGAATTTATATTTATGATCTGTTTCTTCATAACAATAAAAGCACTGGAAAATTTTTGGCTATTTCTGCAGATTATATCTATGGCAAGATAAGAAATGTTAGGAAGATACAAAATCAGCTGGTGTATCTTGGAAATTTGAATTGCATGAGTAGGAAAGTACAATATTATTTCATATTATTTCTATTGAATGCCCTATCGTGCCTTGTATGGATAATTCCCTACACGCACCAAATTGCACTGTAAGAAAAAGAGGCTGAAACTCAGCTCTGCTTGACTCCACTTAACGTAAAAGCAGTTATTGCCAGTTTCCAACACTACAATCAACAATTCCCCAAAATTCCTCGCTGAATTACATTTCTATGAGCTAGGGCACCTAGCAGATAAACACAGCTCGCTAACTCTTACAGTGTTTTCCCTGATGCTTTTATAGGCTGTGTGCACAAAACCAAAGCAGTCATAAAATAAGCCACTTATAAAAGGAGATTTTACCAACAGTACTAGAAATAGATGCTCCGAGTGTGGGTGAACAAAGTGCGAACCATATGGGACACTGCACAGATCTGAATTGGGGACTCACTCCTTAAAGGAACTGAAGTCAAGAAACGTTCCATCTGCAGCATTCTGTTTTCTTATAAGTTTGAACAGTGGGTACAGCTACTAATTTTCTGTCAGATGTGCCTGCAGCAACTCATTTTGCAGGCATCAGATAAAACCAGGTCACAGACCATTGTTAATTATGCCTCCTTAACGGAAGAAGCTCTGCAGAGAACGCTCAATGTGGGCAAACACGACTTTAAAGCTAAAAAAACCCCAATAACAGAACACCACTTGCAGTCCTTTTTAAACAAAGCAATCGTGTAAAGGCAGAAAATCAATTAACGACTAATGACTATGAACAAATATTAAGAATCAAAATGTTTTATGATGCCCAATCATAGTATCTGATTCTATGAATATGATTCTATGAATATATATTATATATATATATTCTGTATATTCTATGAATATGATTCTATGCCCATTCATGTCCAATCATGATTATTCGGTTTCTTAATAAACTCTACAATAACGTTTTGAGCACTGTGGGATAATTCTGGCTCCGTAATTCAGCTGAGATAAGGTTAAAATAGCCTTTTCTGCCCATGCAGCCGTTATCCTGTTTTATAACACAGTTCTATCTTATGCAGCTGGCGTATCAGCGACTTTCCAAGTCCATTTCATCGACACAAAGAACTGCGTACAGTCAAATACAGGACAGTGACTGCAGGAGTGAGTTAGAAACACAAATAAACTGACCTGGTGTTGTGGAGCTCATTGCTCTTGATGGAATGACAGATTGTTGAAAGGGCAAAGCCGACCTGGGGGAGAAGTTACTCAGACTTTGAGGTTCTTCCAGGAGTGAGCTGAACCTACATAAAATAAAAAAGAAAAAACACCTTTGTCTACACATTAACAACATACTATTTTGTAAAAGATTATAATTATTTCAATCACAAACAGAAGGACATTTGAAATCTCTCAAGATAAAGGTTTTCTTTCATAGAATCATAGAATCATAGAATCACCAGGTCGGAAGAGACCCATGGGATCATCGAGTCCAACCATTCCTATCAAACACTAAACCATGTCCCTCAGGACCTCATCTACCTGTGCCTTAAACACCTCCAGGGAAGGTGAATGAACCACCTCCCTGGGCAACCTATTCCAATGCCCAATGACCCTTTCTGTGAAAAACCTCCTCCTATTCTCTAGCCTAAATCTCCCCTGGTGGAGCTTGAGTCCATTCCCTCTTGTCCTGTCCCCTGTCACTTGGGAGAAGAGGCCAGCTCCCTCCTCCTCACAACCTCCTCTCAGGTAGTTGGAGAGAGCAATGAGGTCTCCCCTCAGCCTCCTCTTCTCCAGGATAAATACCCCCAGCTCTCTCAGCCATTCCTCAGAAGGCCTGTTCTCCAGCCCCTTCACCAGCCTCGTGGCTCTTCTCTGGACTCCCTCCAGAGCCTCAACATCCTTCTTGTGCTGAGGGGCCCACAACTGAACACGGGATTCAAGGAGCGGCCTCACCAGTGCCGAGTACAGAGGGAGAATAACCTCCCTGGACCTACTGCTCACACTGTTTCTGATCCAAGCCAAGATGCCATTGGCCTTCTTGGCCACCTGGGCCACTGCTGGCTCATGGCCAGTTGCTGTCAACCAACACCCCCCGTTCCCTCTCCTTCAGGCAGATTTCTAGACAGACTTCTCTCAGTCTGTAGCTCTGCTCAGGGTTGTTGTGCCCCAAGTGCAGGACCCGGCATTTGGCCATGTTAAACCTCATGCCATTAGACTCAGCCCATGGATCCAGCCTGTTTAGGTCCCTTTGCAGAGCCTCCCTACACTCCAGCAGATCAACACTTCCACCCAGCTTAGTGTCATCTGCAAACTTGCTAAGGGAATGTACATGTACATTTTTGCTGTAAATTCAAGAACTGATGGCGACTGAAAACAAGAGTAAAATTAAAAAATCCTATGGCATCAGGGCAGCTCAGTTTCAGATAAAAATCTCCATTACAGCCCAACTATAGCCACATAGCAATACCAGAGCGTAGAGGATGAACTGTTCCTTTCTCCTGATAAGATCAAGGAATTACTTAAACTAGAGTTGGACAGACTTGAGCACGAAAAAGTTGCATTATATCTTTATGACTAAGCAGTGGCCTATTCATAGTTTTACTGACACTGTAGACGTCTGCAGTCAGCACTGTAAGACGAACGTTGTGCAGAAACAGATCTGCATTAAAAAGCCTTTCGGGAATAGCTACTACTTTCTTCATCTCCAGCGTTCGCCCGATTCATGAATAGAACTTGTTTAAACAATTAGCAAAGCTGAATGGGTCTCCCACGAGTAGCTAATGACATCTCTGCCACCACAAAGACTCGTAGCGTGGGCTGCTCAAGAACAGGGCAAGCAAGGTTCTGCCATTTCTCAGTCCTGTAGCATTCTCAGTTCAATGCAGAAACAGAGGCAAAAATGTTCCTCTAATACTCTCACCTGCTATAAGTTTAAAGCTGCAGAGAAGACGCATTCAGAGAAATAAAATATATTTTCATTCAGCCATGATATAAACAACATCACAGGAGAGAGAAGGTTGCAGTGCATTATGATTACTGTGACTATCCTACTCAGCCTCTGCTCCCGAAGCATCTAAGTAGTCAAAAGATATTCTTAGTGCTGAATATTTTAGCAGCTTTTGTCACTTTTTTAAATCACCAACTGCACATTTAGTTTCACGCTGAGCTCAGCCAAAATTCAGATAGTAAATTACATTTTAACCAAGTACAATAAACTTAAGTTTAGCATCCTTATCATTCAAGAAAGGGAAATCACACATAGAGATAAGTAACTTCTGAGTTTATGCCCATTAAAGTAGCCTGCTCAAACAGGCATGATATTTGACACATCCAGTACTCCAGCAAACAGCATCTGTAAAATCAGAATTCATGTTACTTCATGAAAATCCTGATTATTTTCCTTTGTTTACCTCGTGGCACCCAATTTCATCAAATATCAGAGTGAATGGCCATTAAACCAAACATGTTCTACTGTTAAACTAATCCAAACCCTCTATTTGGGCAACTTTACCTTGACTGAAGGAGGCAAGTTACTTCCCCACACAACTCTATGATTCATCAGTGTATAAATAAATATAACCAATGCACAATTCTGGCTAGACAAGCTCTAAAATTTTACTTAATTTCAGACAGCTCATTATTATCTCATTATTATCTTAGGAGAGATGCAGATCACGAAGAACATTTTCTAGCGTGTCCAGCACCTATTCATTCAGTTTCCAGCCTTTGCTCTGACCATGCAGTATGTCCAAGTAATTAAAGAAATGGATATTAATGTTTAACTACAGACTTCACTAGAGAGAATTTTCAGTAGAGAATTAAACTATATCACAGAATCATAGAACAACCAGGTTGGAAGAGACCCATTGGATCATCGAGTCCAACCATTCCTATCAAACACTAATATGTAATAATATGTAATATATCACATATATTACAATAATATATATATTATTACATATACTTAAATGTATGTATATAGGAAATTTTGGCACCAGTGTCTGACAACATTCTAAGGAAAATACTTAAAATCCACATAGCTAAAACTACAATTTTGTCTTATTTTACTTTACGTAGGCTGGATATTTGAAGCTATGATGACCAGAGCACTCAGTCAGTGCAGACTGCATGCTCGAATGGCTAAGTGTTCACCTCACCAACAAATCTTTACTTTCCCCCCAATAAAGATAACTGCAAGAAATTGAGTCGGTTGAGTATCAGGAAGAGAGAGATTGATAAGTAGATATAATTTGCTCCTGTCAGTGCAAATACTGACATTATAGGATCATAGAATCACCAGGTTGGAAGAGACCCATCGGATCATCAAGTCCAAACATCCCTATCAAACACTAAACCATGTCCCTCAGCACGTCTTCCACCTGTGCCTGACACATTCCAAAACAGTGGTCCCACAAATCATGGTGCTGAGGGACATGGCTTAGTGTTTGATATGAATGGTTGAACGCGATTATCCAGTGGGTCTCTTCCAACCTGGTTGTTCTATGGTTCGAAATCTTGAAGATACCAAGGTACAGCAAATGGTTTGATCTGCGCTTCCTAAACATTCCAGTTCAGTTTGGATAGTTCATCCTTTACTCATTGTAGCGTAACGTCCAGCAAATTACCTTCTACCTTCAGATACATAGCTGGAGGTGATGCTACACATCACTGACTTGCATTTGCTCATCCAGGAACAATGAACCTTCTGGGTTTTTTTTTTTTCCAAAAGGTATTCAATAGTTCCATCAGCGCTCCAAGCACCGATGCATCTTTGAAACTGCTACAG
Source organism: Coccyzus lansbergi (assembly GCA_033558105.1). Classification (NCBI taxonomy): domain Eukaryota; kingdom Metazoa; phylum Chordata; class Aves; order Cuculiformes; family Coccyzidae; genus Coccyzus; species Coccyzus lansbergi. The sequence goes on from JAUMJK010000509.1 coordinate 437,022, forward strand.
AAGAACACTGCAAGATGGAATGTAGGTCTTCGTGCTCACTAGCCACCATAAAGCTTGTTTCTTTCTCAAGCTCCGCCAGGGGAGATTTAGGCTAGAGATTAGGAGGAAGTTTTTCACGGAAAGGGTCACTGGGCATTGGAACAGGCTGCCCAGGGAGGTGGTTGATTCACCTTCCCTGGAGGTGTTTAAGGCACGGGTGAATGAGGTCCTGAGGAACATGGTTTAATGTTCGATAGGAATGGTTGGACTCGATGATCCAATGTGTCTGTTCCAACCTGGTTGTTCTATGGTTCTATGATTATGACTATAAATAGGTACAACATTTTCAAACATAAGTAAGCATTTCAAGTTAATACAGTTCCTTTAAGACATTATCTCTCCCTGTGCCATCCCAAAACTACATTCACTGACTAGATTTCTCTATCTTGTGCCTGTACTTCAAAATTCTTTTGGGAATTGACTTTCTGAAATAGGATGCGATGAATACAAATTAACAGTATTCAGATGAAACAGATATTTCTACTTCTATTTCCCCCCTTCCCCGAGATGAATTTTTCATGAGAACTTCTGAAGTGAATCCATAGGCACACGTTTTTCAAAACTATATCCTGGAGGTATCTTCCAGATCTTTCTCTTCCAGGAGAATTTTTTTACACGACTCCAAAATATCTGTCTTTGTAAAGGAGTTTAGGAAATGATTATGCAAAGATTTTGCAGCTAAAAACATAGAGTTGTACACTTCAATACATTCCGACCACAACAGGCTGGCACTCCTAGTCAATCCTCTGCTGTATATCCCGTTTTAAAACAGTTTTCAGTTACTTATCAACAAAATTGTTTGGAATGGAGATCAAAATGCTAGAGGCCATTCACCCCAAGTTTCATGAGAAAGGAACAGTAATTGCTTCTCCCCGCAACAGCTTGTGTGTTAACAAAACACGCATCTAAACCAGCTGTCAGAACAGGTACAAGTGCTGTTGAAAAACGAGCAGCTTTGCAAAAAGCACAATTAAAAGAAATCTGCAAGGTTAAAAATAAAAAAAATAAACAAATGAACAACTACAATTGCTCTCTACGGGACATGAAAAATATAGAATCATAGAATCACCAGGTTGGAAGAGACCCACTGGATTATCAAGTCCAACCATTCCTATCGAACACTAAACCATGTCCCTCAGCACATCAACCACCTGCACCTCAAATATCTCCAGCAAAGGTGAATCAACCACCTCCCTGGGCAACCTCTGACACTGCCCAATGACCCTTTCTGTGAAGAATTTTTTCCTAATGTCCAGCCTGACCCTCCCCTGGTGGAGCTTGAGGTCATTCCTTCTCGTCCTGTCCCCTGTCCCTTTGGGAGGAGAGCCCAGCTCCCTCCTCTCCACAACCTCCTTTCAGGTAGTTGGAGAGAGCAATGATGGTTAAAAAAATACATCTTTCAAGTGAAAGATTTTACAAAAACAAAAACCTTCAGTAGGTATTCATACTGTATATAATGAAAGTAGAGTGCAAAAGAAATACTCATAAGCTAAACCAAGAGCACACATCCAACCGTTCTAACCTTATACAATCCTTCAAAATTTGATTAGAATCATAGAATCATAGAACAGCCAGGTTGGAAGAGTCCAACGGATCATCGAGTCCAACCTAAGATTACACTTATTAAGAACTGTTGGTGTGAATTCTAAACATGAGGGACTTAAAGATATCAGCTCAAAGAGCAAAGGGCTATGTGCTCTTCTACTCCACTTCTACGATACGTGGTTCACAAACATAAAATAAGAGTAAAATAGACTAAAAGCAGGACATTAAGCAGCACAATGCTATTATGCAGTGACCTTTATATGCAAATGCAGTACAGATTAACCAGCAGCATTACCAAAATCTAACCCAAAAGATTCTGGGTTATATAACTGCTTTCAGCAAAAAATTTAGCAGCTCCATGGCAAATCCACGGCAAAGCCTTTGGTATCCAGTGCTTAGTGCAGGATTAAGTATTTTACAATACAGTATGCAGGTATCTTATCCTTAATTAGGGATCTACTTGAAAGCTTTCTGAAATTTATAACAAGCTTGCAGTACGTATCTTCAAAGTTTATTAAACTACTACTCTAGCAGCAAGTTCTGAACTTGCTTGGGTTCATTTTTCTTAGACATATTGCAATAAAGTGGGGGGTTTTTTTAAGGAAAAAGGACATTATCTTCCTCACCGAAATCCTCCTCGATATTTAACAATCTAACACTTTGATCAGAATCACAGAATCACAGAACCACAGATCATCAAGATAGATATAAACATTTGGGATCATCACCATTGCCTTAAAAAGCCTGAATATGACTGAAAAGTAGAAATTCATGTTAGATATGTTTATGTATAGATATTAGAACAGATAATCACAGAATAGCTTGGATTGGAATGGACATTTAAAAGGTCGTCTAGTCTAACCTCTCAGCAGTAAACAGAGACACCTTCAACTTAATTAGATTGTTTAGAGCCCAGTCCAACCTGACCTTGAATGCTTCCAGGAATGGGACATCCATGACCTATCCGGACAACCTGTTCCAGTGATTCATCACCCTCTTAGAGAAAAAAAATCAACAGAATTTTACTTGCAATCAGTTCATATTTAGAGAATACAATACAACTCCATAAGCTCCATGGTTTTCCCAGAACCACTGTTGCTACTTGTATTAAATTAGGACCTCGATGCCCTACGTAGGATTTAAACCACTTAGCAAGACACTCTCACACCATGTCTCAGTGGTCTTGAATTAGTACATACTTACAATAAAAGATACTGTTTTCAGAAAAAAAAATTAAAATGGTTCCTGTACTGCTTATGAGACTTAAATATTAACCTGAGAAATGAGTATTTGAAAAAAAACATGTAAAGCAAAGAACTTCAAATCCACATTTATATTTGGATATTGGTAATTCCAGCTTCTACTAGACAGAAATATTTTCCTTTACTTCAGGAAAGATTTTAATAAAGCGATGAAGTCAAACTAACTAGAGAACCGACCTAGGAGAGGGGCTATAGGTACAAAGAAGTTGTTTGCAAGCCTAGCAGAAAGCAGAGCTATGCAATACTTGAGATGTTGTCCAATGTTATTTCATGCATAAAAAGCAGTCAAGATCAGTCAAAAATTTCCAATTAAATATATGATTAAAAAGTGGGTTTATCTGCTTAGCAGCAAAAGTTATTTTTCTTGGTTTTACTACCAAGCTTTTTTTCTTAATTAAGAGCCAAGTGTTTTTCTGTTCAATGAAAACAAGTTTTAGTCAATTTTTCTTCAGAAAAGCATATGGATGAACAGAGAATATAAAAGCTGCATTTTTGTACATAAACTTGGCATTAGAAAAATATTATATTTGCTTTCACTGAATTTTATCAAAGCTTGGACATTTTACACATTTGCTTCTACCTATATTTGGCTTCAATTATTCCTTTTCAATGTCTAAAGAATTATTATCACAGAGTCTTTAATTGTTTAAGTAGCTATTGGTGTTATTTGACAAGTGAGAAATTTTGTAAAGCTTATTTTAGAAAAATATAAACCTTTCAGTAAAGCTGATGTTTAGAAGAATGTTTGTATTGAATGTCTTTTGACAGTGGATTTTTACCGTAGAACTTTATTTGTCTTGACAAGACAAGCTGAGGATGAAAACTGACATTTGATAAGAGTACATCTCAGCAGGGACTACACAGAAGTTTGATTAATACTTTGGCATTTTCAGCAGTGGAAAACAAACAAGAAAACAGACTTTCTGCATCAGGCAGTTAAACCAGATGGCAGGTAGAAGTTTGAAAATTCTTTTCATGCACAATTAGTTATATATGATTTCACCACATTAAATTCAGCCTGCACGCCTCTGCTAAGGACATGAACTTAGGAGTTGTCAGACGTGACAAGAGTGGGTTTGGGTTTTTTTTTTCTTATTACCCTATAGGTGTGAACAGGTATGAAGATGTCAACCAGTCAAAGAATCATAAAATCACAGAATCACCAGGTTGGAAGAGACCCGTCGGATCATCGAGTCCACCATTCCTATCAAACACTAACCCATGTCCCTCAGCATCTCGTCCACCCGTCCCTTAAACACCTCCAGGGAAGGTGAATCAACCCCCTCCCTGGGCAGCCTATTCCAATGCCCAATCACCCTTTCTGTGAAAAAATTTTTCCTGATGTCCAGCCTGAACCTCCCCTGGTGGAGCTTGAGGCCATGCCCTCTTGTCCTGTCCCCTGTCACTTGGGAGAAGAGCCCAGCTCCCTTCTCTCTACAACCTCCTTTCAGGGAGTTGTAGAGAGCAATGAGGTCTCCCCTCAGCCTCCTCTTCTCCAGGATAAACACCCCCAGCTCTCTCAACTGTTCCTCATAAGGCCTGTTCTCCAGCCCCTTCACCAGCTTCATTGCTCTTCTCTGGACTCGCTCCAGAGTCTCAACATCTGGAGAATGAGAATCACAGAATTCACATTATGCTTCAGTGAGACTGTATTACTCTTGCTGTCGCCTCTTAAATAGGTAAAAGAATAGCAAAAGCTATTTTCTTACATAAAAAAAAATTTCAGCCCTGTCTTAGCTGGTAGGTAACATAGCACTTAATCTGTGATTTATCCAAATCTGTCATACGTTAAAGACAAACATCAGATGATGCAACGACTTTAATTACCACTGCATCACTTCAAAGAGGCCAGTAGGATGAGAAAATGAACGGGAAACACTTTCAAAAACCTTTCAAAAAAAAAAAGATTATCAGGTTGCAGAAGCAATTCTAAATCAAACCATCACCTGTGAAACTCATGTAAACAAAACTGATGTCAAGCAAAAGAGGACATTTCTTAAGCCTTTGGGACTCAAACAGAAGAGCACAGACAGATTACCAAAGGCACAGAGGCAGGAAGGGACATAATAAATATGGGAGTTGTAACTGAAGAGAGTTTTGAGCAAACTTCTAAGGGGAGGAACGTGACAAGCAACTTTTCCGGGCAGCTTTCAGCAAGATGGATCTTCCAGTATTAAGAAAAAAGAAAAAAATATAAAACTAGAGGTACAAATTGTAATTCCTAAATATTGGAACATTGGTACATATATATATATATATATATATATATATATATACACACTTATATTATGGTTGGACTCAATGATCCAGTGGGTCTCTTCCAAGTTGCTGATTCTATGATTCTATGACATTAGTACATTCTGAACAAAGTAGAATTAAGGTAGAAGCAAATATACAGGGTTTAAGAATACATGAGAAAGGTAAGAAGGTTCAGGAGCTTACAAGATATTAACAGTCCATTTTTAGGACAGTAAACTGACAGAAATATAATTTTTGGTGCTTTTTTTTCTGTATAACATTTACATGCGTAAATGAACCATCACTCACCATTTAAGCATAAGCCACTTAATAAATTTATATCTATAGAGAGATGTTAATGAGAGCAGTCCTAGATGTTTTTCCCACAACAGGCAACAAGCGCGAGAGAAAATAATTAAAATTATACTGCAACATTTGGATTCAATTCCAAACTCTCGCAGCAAGTAAATCCAGATGCACAAACAGGAATAGATTTTATGTTATTTTGACTGGCAGGATCCCAACAACCTGTCGGCATTCCCTGACAGCTCATCCAGCTGCAGATTTCCTGCTTGCAGACTTCTCACAGCAGACACCTACCTCCCGTTTGTTTTGTTACGACACCAACCAGACTGCAAATTCAACTAAACACAAGTTTCAACAGAAGCTGCAACGTTAAGTTCGAGGACATTATGCATGCCACCCCACAGCCTGGTAAAAAAAAATCACATTAAAATATTTTCCAGTATATGCTGGAGGGGGTTTTTTCGGCTTAGTATAAAGATACTATTGTATTTTTTATTTTATTTTTAAACTTTAATAGCATGGTAATCAAATTCCTCTTGACTTTAGGCTACACAGACAACTTTATGGTTAGGTTTGTCTAAAGAGAGTTACAGCAAAGTAAAATCTAACCCAAAATATGAAAGCAAATAGAAGAGGGGAAAAAAATCCACTCTATCTAGTGCCCAACTTACTCAATAATTAGACTTATTTAATAAAGACAGAAACTTTAAATAAAGGCACAGACTTTTGCAATGAGGAAGTTCTTTGTTCAACGTCAACTCTGCTTTATTGGCAGCATAAAATCTGAGCTTAAAACTAGTAATTATAGAACAACTACGTTGTCCCACAGCTGGAAGAAGCTGATTTCCTCGTGAACATAAACATCCCTAACCATAAACCTCTGGCTAAAATAGCCTGCATGAAAGCGGATGAGGTCTCCCGAGAAATGAGTGTAGTGACATCATCTCCTTCCAAAACCCACTCAAATTCCGAGGGAACCAAATCTCAGGTCCTTTCAGACTCAAGAAACAAGGATAAGGCAAATGTAGCATAAGCCTTTTTTTTTTCAGGGATCTCTAGTCTTGCTAAAGATCAACCTTAAGCCTAAAGGCAATAGCCAGGATTTGCGGCTAATGATTTTTTTCTGAATCAAATTTAGGGGTGTAAGTGATATTGGTAAGTGACTGAAAATAAAAGAGTAAGAAAAGAGGGTCCTGGGGGTGTTGGTCGACAGCTGACTGAACATGAGCCAGCAGTGTGCCCAGGAGGCCAAGAAGGCCAATGGCATCTTGGCTTGGATCAGAAATGGTGTGACCAGCAGGGCCAGGGAGGTTATTCTCCCTCTGGACTCAGCACTGGGGAGGCTGCTCCTTGAATCCTGTGTTCAGTTGTCAGCCCCTCAGCACAAGAAGGATGTTGAGGCTCTGGAGCGAGTCCAGAGAAGAGCAACGAAGCTGGTGAAGCGTCTGGAGAACAGGTCTTATGAGGAGCGTCTGAGAGAGCTAGGGGTGTTTATCCTGGAGAAGAGGAGGCTGAGGGGAGACCTCATTGCTTTCTACAACTACCTGAAAGGAGGTAGGAAGTTCATGGCACTCAGTCTTTTGACTTTTCAGGGCTAAGAAACAACTCTGCAGATGCTGCAGCCACACAGGAATCGCACTAGTCAATTAACACTGTTCAATTTAATCATACTGCAATGCTTTCTTTTTTTAATGCCTAGAAAGATCAAAAAGATGCATCTCGCTTGTTATCACTGACAATGACTTACGAAGCTCCATTTCCAACACTCTTCTTGTTTTAGTACAAGTAGGAAGAAACCAAATTTCTTATAGGAAGGTAAAAAGCCCCAGTTGTAGCCAATCACGAACAAATAACCCTGAAAGTGAGAAAGAGAACTGGGGACAGAAGAGGACATTGAAAACACAAAGGGAATTTGCTCGGCTGCCAGAAGATGATGTAAGAAATTGAGCTTCATCCCAAGATAAGCCTTCAGCTAAAATAGTCAATTATTATGACAAAGAGACACGGAAAAGGAGTAAGTAAAAGTTCAGAAATGCAGATAACTCATTCAAAAATAAATGGAAGTACGACAGCATTAGCTGACGAAGAGGAAACACAAACCCCACAGGCAAAAAAAAATCTCAAGAGGTGCAAAGCAATTCATGCTACAGGCAAATCAAAGAACCTGCAGTAAGTACCTTTTGATATTTAAATAGAGCAAGAAAGCAAACATTTCCATTTCAGCATGGGGAAAGCATTTTCAGCTGAAGAAAAAAAAAATCATATTTGTGGAATAATAACAATTTGATTCTGTTGAAATCTACGACGATATTCCAACATTCTTAGTACTACAGACTTCTAATAGTTAAATATCTACTGACGTGGCTGACATTCTGGACAATAAAGAAAAAGCAATAACTACCCCCACTTTCAAAGTTTTATGTTTGTTTTTGGTTTTTTTTTTTAATTAAAGTAAGGATAATAAAAGAACTTTACTGTAGACAAAAAAGTTGATGCACCAAGACACAGGCAGAGGTTCTCTGTGCTTTGCTATTTTTCTAGTGACTAACTGGAGCAGGGAAAAGTAACAGATACTGATAACGCACCAGATTTTTTATTTTTTTTCCATGATGCATTTCATATAGCGAGAGAATTAGATAAGAGGTTCAGAAAGAAAAATTTCAGGCTTTTGTCAAATAATACAACACCTTCTTTAATACCGTCAGTGAGAATGATACCTTTTCCTCATGATGTCGAGGATTTAGTTACCTGTGTTTAGGCACAGAGTCACAATTAAATGCTTGCATCTGCCAAAGAAAATGCATCACAGACTACAGCAGCTACTTTGATGAAAAATATGTGCTATTACTGTTTCCCTGCCACAGAAAAAACTCAGTTAAGTAAGAGAAGGCATTTAAAGCTACAGCTCTGCTTTCTCAAAATCAATCAGTCACATAAATATTATCTATATTGAATTTCAGAGCTTATTTCATGGGTGGAAAACACTTAATGTTTAAGATGTGAGAATTTTTTCACAGAAAGGGTCACAGGGCATTGGACAGGCTGCCAAGGGAAGTGGTTGATTCACCTTCCCTGGAAGGGGTTAAGGGACGGGTGGACAAGGTGCTGAGGGACATGGGTTAGTGTTTGATAGGAATGGTTGGACTCAATGATCCGGTGGGTTACTTCCTGGTGATTCTATGGTTCTAATAACTTCTGCCCAATTCTACTACAATATATACTACTGAAAGACATTGGTTGTCTTTGTCATCTCTGGATCATTCTAAAGCCCACTTTGTTCAGAGCACATCTGCATCCTACTTTATATCAAACTGTAGGACTTGAATAGAATCATAAAATCTTAGAATCACTAGGTTGGAAGAGACCCATGCAGCTACTCTGTTTTCTCTGGGCAGAAAAGCAAAACCAATGCCACAAATTTATTTCAGGTAGACCTACCACTTCACAGATTCTCATCAAGTTCTTCATTCTCAATCATTTTGTATACAAGTGAAAATGTGGTGGGTCTGTCTCAGCCAGAACTGCCTCTCCCACAACATCTGATGCTTACATAAAGCATACAAAACCCACAAAAAGTGCACACTGACACCTCCCAGGTTAACTCTCCCAGTGATATAGTGTTTATAGATTTCCCAAACCCAAAGTCCCTTGCACTGAGGACACCTTGAAAGATTTTCTTTTGGTTGTAACCTCGATAACTGAATGACAACACTAAAGAAGGTAAAAAGGGGGCGGGGGGGGGGGGGGAAGCAGCACATTAAAGATGTGTATAAACCCCCTTCCTTCAAAAGAGGCTATTAAACTTCAGTCAGAAATGTGTGTCCGCTGAGCAAACATGCACTACTCAACCTGACGGCTGTTTCATGTGTGTTAAAGGATGCAAAGCTGTCTGCATCCTTCTTCATATTTCCAGAGTTTAAGAACTGAATCCTATCAATACACACTGACATAAACTGACAACTATAAAAAACTCGTTACATTACTGATAGTAACTTCCATGGACAAAACTCTTCACCCTCCTAGTAAAGGAAGATTAGAGGGTAAAAGATATTTTTCCTCCTACTGCTTACCAGAACAAAAGAGTCCTTTTGGTGCCTGTACAAACATAGAATTGGATCATCGAGTCCAACAATTCCTATCAAATACTAAACCATTCCCAGGTTTTTGGAACTGCATCTTCCAAACACTACAGTAACATTTGAGAGAGAAGGTAATTAAGGGCTCCTGCTGATAAAAGATATAAAATACAATCTGCACACACAGCTTATGTGAAATTAATCTGTGAAAAAAATAAAGTTGGGAAACTTGAATTACCACCATGCTTTAGAATCATAGAATCACCAGGTTGGAAGAGACCCACCAGATCGAGTCCAACTATTCCCACCAATCGCTAACCCATGTCCCTCAGTACCTCATCCACCCCATCAAGCCAACGTTCCACTATTCAAGACCTCATACTCCCACTGTGAAAAAACTGCGGAGTAGAGAGGAAAGAAAAATAAATCTCTTCTAATATCTTAGAATCATAGAATCACCAGGTTGGAAGAGACCCGTCAGATCATCAAGTCCAACCATTCCTATCAAACACTAAACCATGTCCCTCAGCACCTCATCCACCCGCACCATAAACCCCTCCAGGGAAGGTGAATCAACCCCCTCCCTGGGCAGCCTCTGACACTGCCCAATCACCCTTTCTGTGAAGAATTTTTTCCTTATGTTGAGCCTAAACCTCTCCTGGTGGAGCTTGAGGCCATTCCCTCTTGTCCTGTCCCCTGTCCCTTGGAAGAAGAGGCCAGCTCCCTCCTCTCCACAACCTCCTTTCAGGTAGTTGGAGAGAGCAATAAGGTTCCCCCTCAGCCTCCTCTTCTCCAGGCTAAACTTCTAGAAGTCCTTGTTGCCCACAACCAGAATCTTGCAGCTACAGAAAAAGTAAACCAGCAGAGTTTGCTGACAGAGCTTGCAGCCCAGCTGCACACCCTCTCCAAGTCAGCCGCATCCTAGAGTGAAGTGGTAAGTGGGACAAAAAGGAACCAGTATTTTCTAGGACACTCAACTAGTTTCAACCTAGGCTTTTCTACCTTGGATCAAGATAATATTTTGCCTGGTTATCTAGGTCAACCTATATCAATATGTAGCATAGCAATTCATCTGTAATTTCTTTTCAGTTATGGGTCTATATACTTATTTTTGCCAATAATATAACAAAGCTGGTTTTGTTTAGTTGTGCTCCCCGGCCATCAGTTTAATGATTCCAATTTCTAAAAATCCCCTCTTTTCAACACTGCCCACTGATGTCACCAAATTCTAGGATTTGCTTTCTCCCATCTATGGGGCTTTTCTGTGACAACAGCACTTCCACTGTTGCTGAAACCCAAGAATGTCAAAGGGTTCCTTCATTTCATATGAGTCATATGCATCACTGAAAGAGCAATGAAGCTGGTGAAGCTCCACAGCACATGTTATGAGGAGCAGCTGAGGAAACTGGGGTAGCTCAGCCTGGAGAAAAGGAGGCTGAAGGGAGGCCTCATCACACTCTACAACTACTGGAAAGGAGGTTGCAGTGAGGTGGGTGTTGACCTCTTCTTCAAAGTAACAAGTGATAGAACAGGAGGAAATGGCCTCAAGTTGTGCCAGGGGAGCCTTAGACTGGTTCGGTCATCATATTGTGTTCAGTTGTGGGCCCCTCAGCACAAGAAGGATGTTGAGGCTCTGGAGCAAGTCCAGAGAAGAGTAACAAAGCTGGTGAAGGGGCTGGAGAACAAGAGGAGTGGCTGAAAGACCTGGGGGTGTTTAGCCTGGAGAAGAGGAGGCTGAGGGGAGACCTCATTGCTCTCCCTAACTACCTGAAAGGAGGTTGTGGAGAGGAGGGAGCTGGGCTCTTCTCCCAAGGGACAAGGGACAGGATGAGAGGGAATGGCCTCAAGCTCCACCAGGGGAGGTTCAGGCTGAACATTAGGGAAAAAATTTTCACAGAAAGGGTCATTGGTCACTGGCAGAGGCTGCCAGGGAGGGGGTTGAGTCACATTCCCTGGAGAGGTTTAAGGCACAGGTGGATGAGGTGCTGGGGGACATGGTTTAGTGTTTGATAGGAATGGTTGGACTCGATGATCTGGTGGGTCTCTTCAAACCTGGTTGTTCTATGATTCTATGATCATTCTGGGAGGTATTTAAAAGACATGTAGATGTGTTGCTTAGAGACATGGTTTGGTGGTGATACATGTACAGGTAACACAACCTGATTCACGGGAAGAGACGGACAGATGCGACAGGCTACGTAACCCACCCAATTATCAGCCCCAGGATTAGGGGTATTCAGAACTATCTTTTTACCCATACTGACAGAAGGAGATGTGAGCTTTTGTGTACAACTACCTCCCAGCTGCAGAACTAGAGTGAAACAAGGACTTGTAACTCCACCATGCAAGGCAAGCAACAAAGCCCTGCGCAGAAGTACCATCATAACCTCTTGAGTACAGCTCTAGAGACTTCCATTTGCCCAACATTCTTGTTCTCTACTGTCTGCCTGCCTGCAGCTCAGCAGACACCTAACTACTTAAGAAACAGAAAACATCTTACACAGCAGGACCTTCGGGCTTGATTTCAGACCAAACACAGCTGTCCCACTTCTAGCACTGCTCTATCAGCTCTCCTGGATCAGACTAGGACAGATCATCAAGCGAAGCAGCTTTGTCATAAATGGAGAGAACACATGAGTACTAGTTTCAAGTGTCCACTCCAGTCTGAAGGAAGGGAAATTCAGTGTCTCGTGATCCACTTATCATTCAGCTCTGTCTGGAAACACACAAAATATAGATGCAGCACATTTTTCTTCTCTAGGTCTCCTATCCCACATGCATTTCCTAGTCTGCAAAGTCACAGATCGTAACTACTGTCTCCAAACACCTGCTTACTCCCTATATCTTAAACACACCAGACACAGTTTAGAATTATTCTCCTGGTCATGAGTAAAAGGATCAGAATCATATGGGAAGTTACTTCTCGGGAATTAGAGACCTGAGGAATAAATAGTAAACCTAAGCTGGTTTTCAATGTATAACATTGGTGAGTTGGCCAAAACTGCTGATTGTGCTTGCTAGGAGCTTGCACTCACATAGTGAGTAGATTTCTACTTAGTTTTGGGGTACCAAGTGATGAAGACACTTAAGGCAGCACTCATGCTCCTCTGTTGTCTCCAAGTTTTGTACTCAGCTTGTCCAAAGTAACTTATTGTGAGCTAGAAATCACTTGTATGCTAAACAGTGCGATGCTGTTTGAGCTTCACCGTTTTCATCTGCCAAGCCTACACTGCTTTGGTTGTCATCTCCTTCCTGCCCTCTAAGGTGAGCTACGTGCAGACACTCTCCTGATCTGTAGTTAGATTTTCATGAAAGCTGGACAAGAAGCATTAGAAGCTGCAGGCAGAGCTGAGCGGTGGCTTTTCTGCATCTTATAACTTGGAAGGATCAACTCATTATCTAGAGGGTTTTTGTGATTTGCATGCTGAGCATGGCAGGAACTGGTCCAGGAAAAGATGAGCCATTCTTTTTCCTTCTTGCATGATCATATAGAATCAGAGAACAACCAGGGTGGAAGAGACCCACCGGATCATGGCGTCCAACCATTCCTATCAAACACTAAACCATGTCCCTCAGGACCTTGTCCACCCATCCCTTAAACACCTCCAGGGACAGTGAAAATGATGAGTTGTCCCTCATAATTTTGAGTCACTTAAGCCAAAATTCTGTATTGTTCAGGCCAGGAAGAAGAAAAAAAACCTAGGCTAAGACTTGTCCATGCTGGTTGCCTATGGTTGGTAGAGAGTTTTCTGTTTAGAGCTGTGAGACCGACTAGGACTCAGGCTGCCATGGAAACTGGGAAAAAGCTGTGGGGAAAAAATACACAGCAAGAAAACATCTTTACTCACAAGAGGAGGCACTGTGATATTTTAGAAGGTCTTGTACCAGCACAGAGTGTGTTAACAATGGCTCAGAGTGTATAGGTAGCACCACTGTTATCACCTATGACTACACAGACCCCAGGCCAATACACCAGCCAATAAGCAAATAAGCACTTTACAATATTCCTGGAATCCAGACCCTTCTTGATAGGATATGGTAGAAGTCACAGTGCAGAAGTCAGAAGAAAAAAAAGTAGAGAAGTCCCTTCACAGCTCATTACTCTCTAAAAGACAGCGCTTATAGACCAAGTTGTAATCACCTTCTGTGCATAAATAACAATAAAAAAAGAGAAAATAGATCCCATTCTATAACAAAATGGCAGATTTTTACAACCTCACAGAGAATGGAGGACTCTTCTTTTGATAGGAATGGCTGGACTCGAAGACCCGGTGGGCCTCTTCCAACCTGATGATTCTACGATTCTGCTGATATTTTTTCGTTCCAAACATTACACACTGAAAAGTGAATTAACTCTGTTATATTACTAAATTTAGTTCCACTGGGACATGACAGATGACTCCTTCTAACCAGGAACCCAGCACCAAAATAGAATAAGCCTTCAAAAAATCAAGAATCAATCAGGCTTTGTAATTATTTGATGTTACTGCCTATCCAGGAACAAATTATTCAACTCTGTGCACCCTATACATTTGCAACACAATGGGAATATGGGCATTCGAATTAAAAAAATGTAGTATTTTTTATTTATTTTATTTTACTTGGAGACTCCTCTCTTCACTAGCTCCTTAATTATTTATCTGACTCATGATATATCTCTTATAGATGCGTGAAATAGATGTTTTCTTTCCACAGTGTTCAAGGTGATAGCAAGACCCTTTCTATGACCACTGAGGAAAAAAAAATTAGACTCTCTGGAATAGATGTAAGATACCAAGTCATGGAGAACAGTTCTGGGGTGACTTCTTGCAGCTTCCAAGGTGAGATTAGAAGCAGATGAAGAGTTCTTTGATTACATATCCGCTCCCAGATGACTTCTCTGACACCAATGATGGTTGACTCTGAGTATTTTCTAGTTGTCATCAGCCAATAAATATGATTGTGAATAATCCAGTTACCTGTGTCAATCCTTATATCCAAACCCAAAGCTTCCATTTGCTTCCCAGAAATATTCACTTCCATTTAAATCCTAAGATTCTATTGGCTTTATTCCCACATGCAATATTCTTAGGATGAAAGGGTTTTTTTTTTTCCTTTTACTACAGAATCACAATAAAATAGGCAAAGCTTCTATTAATTTTCAGACACATTGCAAAGAAAAATCAATGTGAAGTGAAACAACCAAAGTCAAATTTATTACTGTAAGGAAATGGGACCCACAGCACTAAGTAACCCTGCAGTTACTAAACCAAAAAGCTTCTTCCTCATCTATTCCAGATTAAAATAAATGTATTTTTCATTCCCTTAAACTCTACTTTATTTCTCCTGGCAGCACTGTTCTTAGCGCCTAATGAAGATGTTTTTTAAAGACAAAAGCAGAATGAAACTGGTTTCAGGTACTATTTGCTATGTAACATCAATGCTTACTGCCTATATGCAGAACATTATTTTGACTTTAAACAGTAAACTAATCGGAAAATGGTTAGAACCACATGAATTCCTGATTCAGAGGCAATTATTTCTTGAGCTTTATTCCACAGATTTGTTGTTCTAGTGATGTCACAGCCAATATTACTCTATACCAGGGTAAACCTGGAGGATTCAGATAGAATGATAGAATCACCAGGTTGGAAAAGATCCACTGGATCATCGAGTCCAACCATTCCCATCAAATGTAGCAGTTACCTCCCAAAATAGAAATATTATAAGTAGTACCCAGTTTACACAGAAAAATATGAAACTTCTGCATTACATAATAAAATATTGTAATATACAATAATTTAAACCAGGTAAAACCCCTACAGTTATACAATGATAATTCACATTAATCCTATCTCTTCTTTAGTAGCTGCTGACAAAAGTTTCCTGACCAAAACAAGTTATTTTCCTTAAACAATGCTTAGTTTTTACAGAAACTTCAACTTTACAGAAAAAGTTCCACGAAATTTCTATTATGCTTCCAATTTTTAAAAATCACTCAAAGTCTGAGAATCCAATTACTCCTAAAATTCTGGGTTCTAGGTGGCGACATGCAGTTAGATTTAATGCAGTATAACTAGAATTAATCACTAGCTAACACATTCCCTGATGCAAGTGAGATTCTCATTTTATTTACCTTGATATGTGTCAGTAACATCAGCTCCGTTAATATCAGTATAATTAATTATTCCTTTGCCTAACGGAAGCAGCAACATTAGTGGAAAATTCTGTAGATAAGAGAATAATAGCCTGGATATGAAAAGCTAGCAGACCGTTGCACTGATGTTCTTGGCTTTAAGGATGAAGAGCGATTGCCTTTATTTTGATTTGGGTTTGCTTAGCACATTCTCTACATCCCTAAAATAAAAATCCTCAAATAAGAACAAAAAAAAAAAAAAAAAGATAAAAATATTAACCCCCAGTGACAGCCTTGACAATCCATGCAGCTCCCATTCACTTTATTATATAAATCTGTACCACAAACGACAGATTTTGGGCTTTTCATTATCTTGATTTAAATTTCTGGAGCAGGAAGCTATATACTTTCTCACAAAGGAGAGTAATATAAAATCACATACATACCACAGCAATAGGGACCTGAAAAAGAAGCAACCAGATGATGCTTAAAGAGAACTTACGTGTCACATAACTAATCAATTTCATAGAAGAAAATTCCCTTCCATCAGAGTTAGCAAAGCAGAATTTAAAGTATTCTTTTCATCTACCTTTTCATATTTTTTTTATTTCTGTGGCCTTAAAATATGAAAAACATATCTTTTCCTTCTCTGTCATGAAGTACTGAAGACTGAAATCACTGCAAAGAATACATCTTTTTTTTATTAATATAACAATTTATTACGTTGCTTTATTATCTACACTGAAGTGATTTCTAATCTGACATTTCTATGCATAAAACATAAGTTATCATAGAATCATAGAATCACCAGGTTGGAAAAGATCCACTGGATCATCGAGTCCAACCATTCCTATCAAACACTAAACCATGTCCCTCAGCACCTCATCCACCTGCACCTTAAACACCTAATAAACCTTAAATTTCTTATAATACAAATGACACCTGAACAAGACAGATTTAGTTGTTTCTCCTGTCCTCTCCAAGCTCAGTCTCTTCTAAGAAACAGAGCAATACAAATACTCCACAGAACCAAAAGGAGTGAGAAGAAAGGATGCAAACAGACTTCACGGGGGATAAACATCCCAGCACACATCTCCCAACACAAACACCCACAGAGAGGTGAACCTTTCACAGGCAGAAGCAACACCTTTACCTCAGCAGAGTCAATGGCAAAATTCCTGACAGGCATGTAAAATCCTTGACCTTTTATGTTAATATCAGTGTCCTCCTCAAGAAATTATTTGCAATTTGCCCATTCCTATCACCTTCTTTTAAATTCTACATTTTCTTCATAATCTGAAGGAGTATCAATGGCAAGCATTAGCAAAAGGGAAAGGAAAGGCTAGAGATTTAGGCTAGAGATTAGGAGGAAGTTTTTCACAGAAAGGGTCATTGGGCTTTTGAACAGGCTGCCCTGGGAGGTGGTTGATTCACCTTCCCAGGAGGGGTTTAAGGGACGGGTAGATGAGGTCCTGAGGGACATGGTTTAGTGTTTGATAGGAATGGTTGGACTCGATGATCCGGTGGGTCTCTTCTAACTTGGTGATTCTATGATTCTATAAAGGCTGATCAGCTCTTAGAATATCTAAAACGCAGCTAATCACCTTAATAGGCTAATATGGCTCCAATCACACGTATCTCGCTGAAATGTAGTAAAAACACAGGGTAATACACCGATTAATCCCATTAATCCCGTAACTTTTTCACTAATTTCTGAAAAAAAAAAATAACTTGACCAAAAAACCCACTTACTAAATTCATTTTCCAACCACAAGGAAGCTTTGACATCTATTGTTCCAAATAATTAAAAGATAACAATATTCAATAATACAAAAATGCATCACCAGATGGAGTGGGAGACAAGGTATATGTGACAGCACACAATAAATATAGATTCCTTATGTTCTTCCAAGATATTTTGTGTAAGAAACTTGGATTTACGGAGAGCAGTTGAATATTCTCTTTGAGGCTTACTTCATTCACAGAGAGAAGCTCATAAGAGGTAAGTATGTTCAAAATAAAAATATGTTTCGATAGGAATGGTTGGACTCAGTGATCCGGTGGGTCTCTTCCAACCTGGTTGTTCTATGATTCTATGATTTTAAAATAGGAGAACCAGCAACTCTAAAAGGTTTTACGCAGCTTCTCGTCATTACAGTGAAGAAAAACACTACATTCAGTGAGTTCAGTGCAAATTGTTCGCCTTTAAGCAAGGAATGTACAAGTGCAGGGAGGAATGGATTGCTAGGCTGCTACTACAGTCTGTATCCATAAATTAAACCTAGATATATCATCTATAAATGAACACATCACTCTCTGACTCATGCCTTGGTTTGGATTCCGCTCCCATCTAGTCACTCTTGCCAGCTCTGTAGTCCTGCTTGCCACGAGAACGTATCTTGACCATGTGTCCTGGTTTTGGCTAGGACAGAGTTACTTCTATTCCTTGTAGCTGGGGCAGTGCAGTGGCTTGGATTTAGGATGAGAATAATGCTGATAACACACTGATGTTTTTAGTTGTTGCTGACACTGTACTGACACCAAGTCAAGGACTTCTTGCCTCCTCACACCACAGTACCAGAGAGGAGAGCTGAGGGCGCACAAGGAATTGGGAAGGGGTACAGCTGGTACAGCTCACCCCAACTGGTCCAAAGGATATTCCATGCCACAACACACTAAATATAAAACTGAGGGGGGCGGGAGCTGGACAGGAGAGTGTGTCTGCTGCTTGGGGGTGGACTGGGCATCACTCAGTGGGTGGCAAACATTGTACATCAATGGGGAGACCTCATTGCTCTCTATAACTACCTGAAAGGAGGTTGTGGAGAGGAGGGAGCTGGCCTCGTCTCCCAAGGGACAGGGGACAGGACAAGAGGGAATGGCCTCAAGCTCCACTAGGGGAGGGTCAGGCTGGACATCATTTTTCACAGAAAGGGTCATTGGGCACTGGAACAGGCTGCCCAGGGAGGTGGTTGATTCACCTTCCCTGGAGGTGTTTAAGGGACGGGTGGATGAGGTGCTGAGGGACATGGTTTAGTGTTTGATAGGAATGGTTGGACTCAATGATCCGGTGGGTCTCTTCCAACCTGGTTGTTCGATGTTTCTATGATTCTAATTTTCTTGTACATTCTTTATCATTACTATTATTTTCCCCTTCCTTTTCTGTCCTATCAAACTGTCTTTATCTCAAGCGAAGTTTCACCTTTTTGGGTTTTTTTTTCATTTTCTCTCGCATCCCACTGCAGATGCAAGGAGCGAGCAAACGCCTGTGTGGTGTTAAGCTGCCTGCTGAGATAAACCACAACACCGCGTCTTCGCTCTGTTGCTGCTGATGAGATTGAATTTCAGTTCCTCTCTGCTCCCTACTTACTCTGATTTTTATGGAAGGAAAACAGAGGCCAAAAAGGATTCTGTAGCAACCTCCAGCTAGATCCCTGGTGTGGACGATCTGGGTCACCAGGTCAGACTTAATCCATATTAGAAACACTCTTTATGATCTGTTTTAGCTACTGAATATTAATTTTCCATTTAAACTCACTGATATTTCCATTTAAAAACATGTTTTCGAGGAATATATGGAGGAACTATATATAGTTCCATACAGCTTCAATATCATAGAATCATAGAATCATAGAACAACCAGGTTGGAAGAGACCCATCGGATCATCAAGTCCAACCATTCCTATCAAACACTAAACCAAGTCCCGCAAGACCTCATCCACCCGTGCCTTAAACACCTCCAGGGAAGGGGAATCAACCACCTCCCTGGGCAACCTATTCCAATGCCCAATGACCCTCTGTGTGAAAAACTTCCTCCTAATCTCCAGCCTAAATCTCCCCTGGCAGAGCTTGAGGCCATTTGAAATAGCAAAATTTCACTTAATTAACAGTACAGCTTATTAATCAACGTTGGCTGTATTTTCTATTAAAAGAAGAAACATAAAAGATTGAAGTGGTAACAGATTGAAGGTGACAACTGTATACTGTCAGCATACTCCTCTAATTTTACACTATATATGAACAACTGAATAGCCACCTAGCTAAGAATCAGGGAAAATGTGAATATTTTACACATTTTACATGCTAAACCCAGTTACTGTGTGCACACTGCTTAGTTTCCATTTTGAATTCCTTGTTCCAATTTTTTTTTCCCCTCGGAAATCTTACGTTCACACCTGCAGCTCACCCACCTCTTGTCAAAGCAAGGTTTCAGTTCAATAGGCACCCTGGAGACTTAATGATAACTGTCAAAAACTTGAATAATTAGAGTTTTGTATAATTAAAAGCCTACACGTACAGAATGTGTGTTATATCATTTTCTTCACGTGCTTCTACAAGGCGGATAGTTTAATGTATATAAAGTGTTTCAAAATAAAAATCCAATGTCACGTTACTTCCCTACTCTAAAATTGCATGACTCAAAAAATTTTTTGATAAGAACTATTTAATAAACTGTGTCACTACGTAAGCTGCAATTACAAATTTTAAAAACACATAATAGCTTGTATGAATTTTTTGGTCTCACAACGGTACAGTTCTGTTCAACGACTTAGCCATATTCATGGATTTTTAGAATCTGGTGCTATTTACTATTTGGTGTGTTTACCAACATGAAGTTTTAGGGCTTCTCTTCACTCAAGCACCAGACCTCATCTGGAATGCTGCATCTATTACAGAATCATAGAATCACAGGATCAGAGAATAACCAGGTTGGAAGAGACCCACCGGATCATTAAGTCCAACCATTCATAGAATCAAAGAATCAAAGAATCATAGAACCACAGAACCACAGAATCAAAGAATCAAAGAACAACCAGGTTGGAAGAGACCCACCAGATCATCGAGTCCAACCATTCCCATCTAACACTAAACCATGTCCCTCAGCACCTAGTTTCAGTGGTCTCAGTATCTGAAAGATGCCACCTCCTGAGTCCATCAGAAGCCACCAAGGCAGTCAGGGGCTGGAGTGCTTGCCCTGTGAGGAAAAGCTGGGAGAGCTGAGCATGTTCAGCCTGGAAATGAACAAGATGAGATGGAAATGAGATGGTTTTAGGGTGTCCAAACATCAGTCTGTCAGGGGTTAGCAACAAGATGGAGCCAGGCTTACAAAAGCAAGCGACAATAGACATGAATTGCAACTGGAAGCTTATGAATCAACATGAAGAAGAAAAATTGCTATGAGGACAATTAAGTATTGGTTCTGGTTGTCCATAAAGGTTGTAGAATCTCTTTCCTTTGAGGTCTCCCAGACAAAACTGGACAAATACCTAAGCGGTATGGTCTGAATTCTGAGTTCTGAATTCTGACTCTGCTCTGACCAAGAGGTTGGATTAGAGGCCTCCTAAGGTCCCTTCCAACGTGCATGCTGCTGTGACTGACTGTAATCATTAGTGCCACAAAAAGTAACAAGAAATGAAACTTGCAGTTTGATACGAACAGATCCTAGGATACACCAATGAAGCTTTTCAAAAAAGACGCGAGAGTATTACCACCCTTGGACAAGGTGGTAATGACATTTCATATGGGCAGAGATGAACATTCTGGCCACATCTGCAGAAGGAATAAAAATTCAGGTAGAAAATGATACAGAGAAGGGCGCAAAGATATCTGGAGGGACAAAGATATTCTTGCATGAAAATAAGCCAGGAGGGTAAACTCAAACTGACTGAAACAGGCTCAGAGGATGCATGATTTCTGTTTGACCATAAAGCAAACCCAGGAAATTTATCAGGTAAGTTGTACTCAAACAGATGTAAACTGACTGTGTGCCAGTCTATTAGCATCTAGACTTCTAATTACATATCTAGACTTATCATATCTAGACTTCTAATTACAAAGCTGTAAGCATATTTACATCCCTTCTTGATTTACTTGCAGAGTTTATAAGCTGGTGACAGGCATGAACTCCAGATCTGAGTTCAAACGAGAAGGGAGATAAAAGGAGAAGAACACAGCAATGGCACAGAAGCTAGACTCAGTGAATAGGATGGCAGAGACCTGCACGTGCTCAGCCCCAGCCAGATACAGACTGAAGTCTGAACCAAGTCCCAAGAGTGACAGTCATCTACTCTAGAGGAACTGCTCTCTGTACAGAATCATAGAATCACCAAGTTGGAAGAGACCCACCAGATCATTGAGTCCAACCATTCCCACCAATCTCTAAACCATGTCCCTCAGCACCTCGTCCACATGTGCCTTAAACCCCTCCAGGGAAGGCGAGTCAACCACCTCCCTGATCAGCCTGTTCCGGTGTCCAATGACCCTTTCTGTGAAAATTTTTTTCCTTATAGGATCATAGAATCACCGGGTTGGAAGAGACCCACTGGATCACCGAGTCCAACCATTCCTATCAAAGACCATCAAGTCCAACCATTCCTATTAAAATTCCTATGTCGAGCCTGTATCTTGAACACAAATTAACCTACAAGAAAGACTGAGAGTCTCAGACCAGAAATCAAATTAAGACATAGAGAACCCAGCACCTTCCACTCCAAGACTGAGGGAATGGCCTCAAGCTCCGCCAGGGGAGATTTAGGCTGGAGATTAGGAGGAGGTTTTTCACACAGAGGGTCATTGGGCATTGGAATAGGTTGCCCAGGGAGGTGGTTGATTCACCTTCCCTGGAGGTGTTTAAGGCACGGGTGGATGAGGTCTTGAGGGACTTGGTTTAGTGTTAGATAGGAATGGTTGGACTTGATGATCCGATGGGTCCCTTCCAACCTGGTTGTTCTGTGATTGATTCTGTGACTAGGGACAAATAAAAGACATACTACAAGTAGTCATCTTCTCACAGACAATTCTTAGCTACCTTTGCTGAAAACTATTTCATTTCCTCAAACAATAATAGTTTATATTTCTGCAATAGATTTAAAACCAAACTATCCTGTTAGCTGTTAGTCATTTGCAAGTGATATGTTGTAGCATTTATATTAAAATACATCATTAACAAGAATTTACTGGAAAACAGGAACGAATATTTGCTCCCTACTCCCCTTCCAGCCCATAATCTATGCAATACATTGAATTAATGCTACAGACAAGTAAACATCTGATCTTGAAGACTGTGCAACAAAAGTTTCCAATCACTTATTCCCAAAAAGGAATTTCTAAATTAGATAATTTCACCTTGCCAATCTTGACTGTGCAAGAACATATGAACAGCAAAACCTAATCAAACCAAAAATCTGTTTAGCCCAATATCTTGTCCTCAGATGCCCAACGGTATTTTTAAGCAACAGATTTTAAGACAGCTTCAAGGTATTGAAACAATTACAGTTTACCACACTTAAGCACTGTTTCGCTGCAATTTTAAGCTCCCTGGAGACGAAGTTATGGAATATCAGGCACAAATAAACTCCATATTATAGAAGTTGTAATAAAATCAACACCAAAACAGTCTTACTGGGCATGGACTAATGTTCGCAGTGTAATGCATTCATTCCAAGCATGTTATATCAGATTAGAAATAAATTCTTTGGTAATATATAGAATCATAGAATCACCAGGTTGGAAGAGACCCACTGGATCATCGAGTCCAACGATTCCGACCAATCTCTAAACCATGTCCCTCAGCATCTTGCCCACCTGTCCCTTAAACACCTTCAGGGAAGGTGAATCAACCACCTCCCTGGGCAGCCTCTGCCAGTGCCCAGTGACCCTTTCTGTGAAAATTTTTTTTCCTAATGTCCAGCCTAAACCTTCCCTGGTGGAGCTTAAGGCCATTCCCTCTCGTCCTGTCCCCTGTCCCTTGGGAGAAGAGGCCATTACCCTCCTCTCCACAACCTCCTTTCAGGTAGTTGGAGAGAGCAATGAGGTCTCCCCTCAGCCTCCTCTTCTCCAGGATAAAGAAGCAGCAGAAACAACATATGATGAACCAACCACAAACCCCATTCCTCAGCCCTCTATGCCACTATGTATAGGGAGACAGACATTTGGGAGAGTAAAGCT
The DNA here is from genome assembly GCA_033558105.1 of Coccyzus lansbergi. Classification (NCBI taxonomy): domain Eukaryota; kingdom Metazoa; phylum Chordata; class Aves; order Cuculiformes; family Coccyzidae; genus Coccyzus; species Coccyzus lansbergi. The sequence continues at coordinate 460,550 of JAUMJK010000509.1, forward strand.
GAACCGGGGAAGAAGGGAGAACACATGGAAAGGTCTTCTTAAGATTCAGGTTTATTACTCATTACCCTACTCTGATTTTGACTGGCAAGAAATTAAACTAATTTCCCCAAGCTGAATTTGGTTTGCCTCCAACAGTACCAGTCGAGTGATATCTCCTGGTCCTTATCTCAACCCTAGGCTGGAGATTTAGGAGGAAGTTTTTCACACAGAGGGTCATTGGGCACTGGCAGAGGCTGCCCAGGGAGGTGGTTGATTCACCTTCCGTGGAAGTGTTTAAGGGACGGGTAGATGAGGTCCTGAGGGACATGGTTTAGTGTCTGATAGGAATGGTTGGACTCGATGATCCGATGGGTCTCTTCCAACCTGGTTGTTCTATGATTCTATGATTCTAACCCATGTTGATTTTGTTACACTTCCTCTCCCCGTGCAGCTGAGGAGGAGAGTGATAGAGCAGCTGCAGTGGGCACCTGGCACCCATTCTGGGTCAACCCACCTCCTTACTGTTATCTTCCATTATGAAATTAGAATCATAGAATCACCAGGTTGGAAGAGACCCATCGGATCATCGAGAATTAGAAAATATATATGCCACGCAATCACAATATTATCTTTTTTTTTCCCCCAGAAAAATTCCAACAGCGACAACTGCACCAAATTAAGCATGTATTGAGACTTTCAGTAGTGGAGATGTTACCTCATTTTTGTTTTCAAACAGCTCTTTTTGGGCTCGGGAAGACAGCAGTAAACAGGAGATACTCAACGACTCACAAGTTACTATTCCCGTTACATCTTGCAGGCTGCTCTTCGTTTGTGGAAAAGCAGATTAATGGAAAACCAAACACTGCAGCTTTCAAAACTGGCATTTTAATGTCAGGTTGAAAATATTTGGGTGTATTACACATTCATGCAGACTTTATACCAGGATACAAAGGAATCTGATGCCAAGAACAGTATTTTGGGTAGACTAAACTATCTCTGGTGCTGCGTTTCCATCAACTTGGTCACCGAGAAGTACAACAAGTATTTTTCTCTTTTTTTTTAATTCTGAACTGACATCATTTCAGCTTGTTCAGTATTTATACAAAAGAAATGGCATCAGCAGCAGGTAAAATATAACTGACTGCAGTTTTTCTCCAGGGCCATGATATGTTTTTTCCCAATGTTTTGGACCACATCTCGACCATCATAGAATCATAGAATCATACAATCATAGAACAACCAGGTTGGAAGAGACCCATTGGATCACTGAGTCCAACTATACCCATCAAACACTAAACCAAATCCTAATGGGGAAGAGATGTTAGAATAAGTACTGTTTGCATCATTGACAGCAGGAAGTTACATATAGTTGAGAATTATCTATTTTATACAAACAGGGGTGCAACTTAAGTCTATGAGGGGATGGAGCTGCCTTCCAGGACTGCTCTGGTATTACAACTGATAAACAAGTCTGCGTTTCCCTCTGAACAAAGTAGGTGATCTGGGTACAAAACATACATGCGCTGGGGACACCGACACAGGATGCATTGGGCAGGAGAGAAAAATGAGAAACATTCAACAAAAATGGATAACTTTAAATATCTTCAGTAGATCCAGGGAATCTACTGGGGGTAGAGATGGAGAAGGGGATGGGAGAGAGAGGGGACGATGATGGGGGAGAGAGAGAGGGGACGACGATGAGGGAGAGAGAGAGGGGACGACGATGGGGGAGAGAGAGAGGGGACGATGGGGGAGAGAGAGAGGGGACGACGATGGGGAGAGAGAGGGGGGACGACGATGGGGAGAGAGAGAGGGGACGACGATGGGGAGAGAGTGGACGATGGGGGAGAGAGCGGACGATGGGGAGAGAGAGAGGGGACGACGATGGGGAGAGAGAGAGGGGACGACGATGGGGAGAGAGAGAGGGGACGACGATGGGGAGAGAGCGGACGATGGGGAGAGGGTATATGAAAAACCTTAGCATGAATTATCTTCCCTGTTTTGTTCATGAGTTCTCAAACAAAGCTTAAGGGCCTCTGTGAGCTTGCAAGTTGAATCCTACATAAAAGCCACAGAACTCTTCTTCCATCACAGAAAACACCAAGGAACTAAAGCCGACGGCGTCAGAAGAGAAACACGTTTAAAATTCCCGAGTTTCTCTGTGGGAAACTGCACAGGGCAGGCAGCGACTGAGATTCGCTGGCAGCTTTTGCATCATAAGAGATCATCCACACGTTTTCATAGAATGATAGAATCACCAGGTTGGAAGAGACCCACCAGATCATCGAGTCCAACCATTCCTATCAAACACTAAACCATGTCCCTCAGCACCTTGTCCACCTGTGCCTTAAACACCACCAGGGAAGGTGAAGCAACCACCTCCCTGGGCAGCCTGTTCCAATGCCCAATGACCCTTTCTGTTAAGAAATTTTTCCTTATGTTGAGCCTGAACCTCCCGTGGTGGAGCTTGAGGCCATTCCCTCTCTGTCCCTTGGGAGAAGAGCCCAGCTCCCTCCTCTCCACAACCTCCTTTCAGGTAGTTATAGAGAGCAATGAGGTCTCCTCTCAGCCTCCTCTTCTCCAGGATAAACACCCTCAGCTCTCTCAGCACTTCATGGGTCAAAAGGTCCCCGCGATTCTCTTTGCTACTTCTCAGCCTGCCTGACCCCCCCCCTCCAGCCCTCCCTCTCCGGCTCCTTGAAGGGCTCAGAGCCCCTCAGGGCTGCACCCAGGGGCAGCGCTCGGAGCCCAACCCGCACCTCGCGCGCTCCAACCCATCACCTGCCGCTCGCCCCGAAGCGCGAAGGGTTAAACCCGCGGCCGCCGCATCCCCCTCCGCGATGGCAACTGAGAGTCCGAGCGGCCCGAGCTGCACCGGCAGCGACCCCAGCGACACCATCGCGGGACGAGCCCCACCGCTCACCTCCTCGGCTCCTCCGCCGCCGCCTCAGCCCTTGGCTCGCGGGCGGCAACTCGCAGCCGCCTCCCCCGCTGCCATCTTCCAACGGGAGGGGAAGGGAAGGGAGGGGCGGGCAGGGCAGCGAAAGTTGCGGCGGAGGCTGAGCCGGGGCGGGACCACGCGGGGCGGGAGGAGAGAGAGAGACACAGAGACACAGAGAGAGGGGACGAGGCTTGTCCTGAGCGGCCGCTGAGGCCGCCCGGGAGGCTGGAGGAGGCGGCGCGAGGAGGGGTTTTTCTTACTAAAAATAGCGTGAGGAAGTCGAGGAGCCGCGTGATGCCGGCGGAGAGGCCAGAGGGGCTGAGGGGGAGACCTCATTGCTCTCTCCAACTGCCTGAAAGGAGGTTGTGGAGAGGAGGGAGCTGGGCTCTTCTCCCAAGGAACAGGATGAGAGGGAATGGCCCTCAAACTCCACCAGGGTAGATTTAGGCTGGACATTAGGAAAAAGTTTCTCACAGAAAGGGTCATTGGGCATCGGAACAGGCTGCCCAGGGAGGTGGTTGCTTCACCTTCCCTGGTGGTGTTTAAGGCACAGGTGGACAAGGTGCTGAGGGGACATGGTTTAGTGTTTGATAGGAATGGTTGGACTCAATGATCCGGTGGGTCCCCTTCACCCTGGTTGTTCTGTGATTCTATGATTCTATGATTGCTAGATGTTAAATTATGGAGTTCCACGCGACAGATCCAGGTCCAATATAGTGAAATCACACAGCATTTTCTTTTGAGAGATCAGTGTGCTTCAAACTGATACACACTTTTGTTTCATTACGTGCTTTTGTGCTCTCTCTTCCGCTCAAAGGAAGCAGAGACGCTGTAATTCGACTCTAAAAGAATAGTCACTGTTTTACGCTATAGAATCACAGAATCACCAGGTTGGAAGAAACCCACCGGATCATCGAGTCCAACCATTCCTATCAAACACTAAACCATGCAACAAACAGCTCCGTGCAAGTATCTCCGCAGGTCATTTTCTGGTGGACAAACCAATTTGGTGACATTATTCTTTCCTGTAATTTGTTGTCCTTGAATGTCAGTATCCAATAGATTTCTTGCTCAAGATCCCATAGCTTAGTACCTGGGGAGTATGAACCATGATGTCCATGGAAAGAGAACTTTTCATAGAATCATAGAATCACCAGGTTGGAAGAGACCCACCGGATCATTGAGTCCAACCATTCCTATCAAACACTAACCCATGTCCCTCAGCCACCTCGTCCACCCGTCCTTTAAACCCTCCAGGGAAGGTGACTCAACCACCTCCCTGGGCAGCCTCTGCCACTGCCCAATGACCCTTTCTGTGAATTTTTTTTCCTAATGTCCAGCCTAAATCTTCCCTGGTGGAGCTTGAGGCCATTCCCTCTTGTCCTGTCCCCTGTCACTTGGGAGAAGAGGCCAGCTCCCTCTTCTCTACAACCTCCTTTCCTATGCTGGAAACTCCTGAATTTATACTGGAAAATAACTGCGACTCCTTCATCTTTTGGTTTCTGCTGTGCTGGCCCTACTTATCTCACTCCGTGCTAATAAATATAATGAAGTGGTGCATGGTGGGAATATTCAGGCCCCCTTTATCTTGCTTTTGATAAATGTACTATTGCTATTCCATTACAACATTATCTAGTCCTGTTCCTCCTGACCAAAATAATATTTATAGACTTGACTGACTGGCTGAAGCATGTGTGTGTAGCTCTTCTGGCAAATGTAACGTTCCTCATTTTATCACTGTCTTTCTGAGTTATTACAAACATTTACTGAAAGTCATGGGAGTGAGAAAAGAAAGTTGTTTCTCTGCATCATAATTTCTAAGTTTAATTTATAGCACCTGAGGTGAGCTGCTGAAATCCTTTAGACATTTTTATCTCTCAAAAGGTCCTTGCATCATCCTTGTAGCTTCACCTCAGCCACAGGTTGAACTGGAGCCTGCTGACTGCTAGGACTACGATGCCTCTCACGTACGTTGTGATTTACAGTAACTGGGTTTTTGAGTGGAAGAAGTTTGCATATTTATCACATAGAAGATCAGCAGTGTCGTTTTTTGGAGGGCCACGCAGGAATAGAAAAATTGCCTTCCCCACGGTTCCTCACTTAAGGTAGTTCCTCATGTAGGCACTAGGAGAAAAACATAAACATTTTTTCTATTTTTTTCCCCCCTCAAACAGAAACAGTGAAAATACTGAAAGCATTGAAAATACTAATACATACAAAACTGTAGCATTCAGTAAGCCATTTCTCATGTTTACACATACCTTATTGTCATTAATACCATGGAAAAATAGCTTGTGGAACTTCCAAGCCTTGCCTGGAAACTGCCTTAGGTACTAAAAAGGCACTGAGGCATAACAGGTCATCAGTCAGCACTGAAAACTCATCAAGCAGTGAGCAATTCCCTTACTATGTTACCAAAAGGAAACGTGTGGGATGTTATGTATGGTGTGACCATTAAAATTAAGATGATGCTCAGCTCTGTCTCTTTCCAATCTTGTTCATAAACAGTTTCACAAAAAGTGAAACCCATCAAGATGAACACAAATATATCCTTAACATTTCACAAGACCAAACTGTACCAAGCGTACGTATGCTTGTTAACTTGTGGATCTGAACAAGATGGAAGTAATTTGTCTATCAAAACTGCCAAAGAATGAACAAAAGCTAAGTCTACCCCATTAGTTGATGATATATGCTAGCTCTTTGCTGAAACAATCAGTCCTTCCTGATTTATTTCTGTCCCTGGACTACCAGAGAGTGATTCTTCTCTTCTCTTCTCTTCTCTTCTCTTCTCTTCTCTTCTCTTCTCTTCTCTTCTCTTCTCTTCTCTTCTCTTCTCTTCTCTTCTCTTCTCTTCTCTTCTCTTCTCTTCTCTTCTCTTCTCTTCTCTTCTCTTCTCTTCTCTTCTCTTCTCTTCTCTTCTCTTCTCTTCTCTTCTCTTCTCTCTTCTCTTCTCTTCTCTTCTCTTCTCTTCTCTTCTCTTCTCTTCTCTTCTCTTCTCTTCTCTTCTCTTCTCTTCTCTTCTCTTCTCTTCTCTTCTCTTCTCTTCACAAGAGGCTTCAATGATTCTTCTCAAATGAGTCTTGCAACACACACCTGCTTTTAGTCACATCCAGAGAAGACTGACAAGATGTACTTTACAGAAATGATTCTAAATTCAGCTTGACATTCAGGGAGGTAGCCACCTACTTGCTGAGTAAGATGAATAAACACCCCAAAACATTTGCTGGTGTCTGTTCCTTAAGTTCCTGTCCCATATTCAGTGGGTCTCCTGGCTCTGAATTTTATCTTCAAGGTTCGGAGAAGTTCAAGCCATGCTGTACTCCTCCGTAGGAATCTCATCTGCCTCTCATCTCAGCTGCCTCTCATCTGTCACCTAACAAGGCCAGATCCTTCTGATGCTTCAGATCACTCTTTTTTAATGGAACTAACAGCCTGAGACTTAGCATCTTGTACAGATCATCTGCACACCTAAAAAAAATGTGGCCCTTCTAGCCAGCGTGGTGCAATGCTCTATGTATGCTTCATATATGTATCAGTATCTGTAGGAGCATCTACTGTTGCAAGTATTTTACTAAGAATGTCTGTATTAAGTCCTCTAAAATCTTAAAATTTGTCTTCTCTAAGGAAAACATCAAAATTTGGTGAGAGGGCGCGGTGTAACTTATTTGTGATGTCTGTTAGTTTGTCTGAGAATTAATTAGAAGGTTTTCCTTTGGGTCAGACTGTCAACTTTTTCTTAAGTATCATGCTTACCAGCTCATAAACATCAGTAGTTTACATGTTTCAGATAGGGTCTAATTGTTTATTTTGTTTAGAGCAAGTGTCTGCTAATTTCCTGAAAAAAAAAAGATCAGTGGTTTAGCTGATCAGTTTTACGCAATTTGTAAATAACCACTTAACTGCTACAGAAGAAGGCAATCTAAGTAAAGCAACACAGATGCCAACATTTTAGAGATAATAAGGATTTTTGTAGTGACATTTAAAAAAAAACAGAATAGTTTTATGTATACATAAACGTCTTCTGAAAATGTATTTCCCACACACTGGAGATAATTAACTATGTGATTAGTTCTTTGAGTTCCTGGACTTTCAGGAATATGTAAGCATAGCTAGATTCGATTGGACTATTCAGGTGGTTAAAATTAAATATTTACTACCCCCTTATTTAGTGCCAGTGGTTAGCCAATATTTGGAGATTTGTGGGCTGCTTCTCAGAAGCACGAGGGAGTCAAGTGGTTTTTGATCCCAACCTGTTTGTGTGCAGAGAATATAAACAACTCATGGTTTCTGGAACACAGTAAGTCGAGAAACAAGTGACTGGACTGGGCTGCTTGCTCATAGTGCAAAGCCTGCACACAACTGTCCTGCAGCAGCACTATGCCCCTTGAGTGGTTCTCCCAGTCTCACAGAATCACCAGGTTGGAAGAGACCGACCGGATCATCAACTCCCACCATTCCCACCAATCTCTAAGCCATGTCCCTCAGCACCTCGTCCACCTGTCCCTTAAACACCTCCAGGGAAGGTGACTCAACCCCCTCCCTGGGCAACCTCTGCCAGAGCCCAATGACCCTTTCTGTGAAAATTTTTTTCCTAACGTCCAGCCTGAACCTCCCCTGGTGGAGCTTGAAGCCATTCCCTCTCATCCTGTCCCCTGTCACTTGGGAGAAGAGCCCAGCTCCCTCCTCTCCACAACCTCCCTTCAGGGAGTTGTAGAGAGCAATGAGGTCTCCCCTCAGCCTCCTCTTCTCCAGGTTAAACACCCCCAGCTCTCTCAGTCACTCCTCGTAAGACTTGTTCTTCAGCCCCTTCACCAGTTTCATTGCTCTTCTCTGGACATAGATGAAGCAAAGGTTTTCTGTGCCCCCTAATGGTGTGGTGAACTGTGGAGAACTTGCAGTCATTCATACAAAAAGGGGAACTAAGCACAAGGCTTGGAGGTCTGTTGGAAGATTTCCCGTTAGCTTTGGACTGAGTGGAGATGAACCTGAGGCCTGTCCTTGCTTTCCTATATTTCCCTTTACTCTCAATCCTGAATACTTCTCTGCCCTACTTCTAGAAACCTCAGATTGTTGCAGTCTTGCCTACTTTTGCTCTGAGGTTTCCTCCCATTTTTTCCACTGCTGAGGTGCCAGATTATCTGAACTTTGTTGAAGACAATGGTCTGGCCCATTGTGCTGGTGCAAGTGCCCCTTCAGGTATCCTAAGCCTGCTCTGGTCTCTGATTTTGTCTTTTGCTTGTTCCAAATGAGATATCTTTCCCAAAGTCATCTGATCATAGACTCCTGCAACTGTCATATCAGGCCAAGCAGCAGGTTCTGTCACTCTGCACCACATTTACGTATTCCTAGTGGTTTTTGCTGTCTCCTTGATTTGCAGATGTCCTTGTACGATGTACATTTCCACCAGAGGGGAGTGTTTGTGTTCGCATCTCATTGTACAAATTGCAGCTCACTGGACTGAGGACATTTTTCAGGCCTGTCACGCTGATCCATGCTTTGAAAGGTAATTTCTATTCTTTGCCATGACTAAGTTAGCAGGCATTAGAGTATTCCTTCACTTACCCTGAATAGGATCTGGATTTGATCCAGACAAGGAGAGATAACATAACTGTATCAAGAACTGCCCACAGATCATCATTTGCCGCTCCTCGAATCCTGTGTTCAGTTCTGGGCCCCTCAGCACAAGAAGGATGTTGAGGCTCTGGAGCGAGTCCAGAGAAGAGCAATGAAGCTGGTGAAGGGGCTGGAGAACAGGCCTTATGAGGAATGGCTGAGAGAGCTGGGGTTGTTTATCCTGGAGAAGAGGAGGCCTCATTGCTCTCTACAACTCCCTGAAAGGAGGTTGTGGAGAGGAGGGATCTGGGCTCTTCTCCTGAGCGACAGGGGACAGGACAAGAGGAAATGGCCTCAAGCTCTACCAGTGGAGATTTAGGCTGGACGTAAGGAAAAAAAAGAAAGGGTCATTGGGTGCTGGCAGAGGCTGCCCAGGGAGGGGGTTGAGTTGCCTTCCCTGGAGGGGTTTAAGGGACAGGTGGACGAGGTGCTGAGGGACATGGGTTAGTGTTTGATAGGAATGATTGGACTCAATGATCCAGTGGGTCTCTTCCAACCTGCTTGTTCTATGTTCTAAAAAAAGTTACAGGGGGAGTTCTTCAGCTCCTGACTGAACTGCTCTTCCAAAAACAAGCTGTTTAAGCTGAGAAGAGGAACTCTCTGAGGAACATTCTGTCGTTAAACCGGACCAGACTGTGCTTGTTTGGGTGGACAATTGCATCTGATTTTGTCATGTACTTATTACAATTAACTGCATTAGCAGATAATATGTGATTCTGAATGAAAGAGTGAATCTGAAATTACACCCAAGTCTTTCTCACTATAATGATTCATCAAGTGGGATATGTTTCAGCTTTCTGCTTTATCGTTTGGTTTTTGTTTTTTTTTTTATCCCACATTCTATGGTGATGAGAGTTGTGGTGAAGAATAGGCAGAAGTCACTGCTGAGAGTCTCCGTCACTTAGTTTGATGCAGGCAGCTTGGGCATGATGATTCATTGATGATCAAGTGCAACAAACAGCTCCGTGCAAGTATCTCAGCAAGTCATTTTCTGGTGGACAAACCAATTTGGTGACATTATTCCTTTCTGTAATTTCTTATTCTTGAATGTCAGTATCCAGTTGACATGGAGGAGAAGGACCTGGGGGTGTTGGTTGACAGCAACTAAACATGAACCAGCAGTGGCCCAGGCGGCCAAGAAGGCCAATGACATCTTGGCTTGTATCAGAAACGGTGTGACCAGCAGGGCCAGGGAGGTTCTTCTCCCTCTGGACTCAGCACTGGGGAGACCACTCTTCAAATCCTGTGTTCAGTTCTGGTCCCTCAGCACAAGAAGGATGTTGAGGCTCTGGAGCGAGTCCAGAGAAGAGCAACGAAGCTGGTGAAGGGGCTGGAGAACAAGAGGAACGTCTGAGAGAGCTGGGGGTGTTTATCCTGGAGAAGAGGAGGCTGAGGGGAGACCTCATTGCTCTCTACAACTACCTGAGAGGAGTTTGTGGAGAGGAGGGAGCTGAGCTCTTCTCCCAAGGGACAGGGGACAGGACGAGAGGGAATGGCCTCAAGCTCCACCAGGGGAGGTGTAGGCTCGACATTAGGTAAATATTTTTCACAGAAAGGGTCACTGGACAGTGTCAGAGGCTGCCCAGGGAGGGGGTTGAGTCACCTTCCCTGGAGGGGTTTAAGGTGGACAAGGCTCTGAGGGAAATGGTTTAATGTTTGGTAGGAATGGTTGGACTCGATGATCTGGTGGGTCTCTTCCAACCTGGTGATTCTATGATTCTATAGATTCCCTTGTCATGAGTGCTGTGCTGTTAAACAACTACTCAGTCATAATACAGTTTTGTATAACATTTGACATAGAATCATAGAACAACCAGGTTGGAAGGGACCCATCGGATCATCGAGTCCAACCCTTCCCCAGCCACAAACCCCCCAAAATCAGTGGAACTGCTATGGAAGGCTACTGGTGAAATAAAAACAGTCATGGAAGAGAGGAGCTTAGTCTTCCTTGTCCTTGATTAACTTTTGCAAATGCAGCAAGTACTCCCTGCTCACAGGAGTGAGTCAGGCTGCAGAGCTCCTCTTTCAATTTAAGGTAGGGCTACAGATGCTATTATCACTTTGTACTTGGCAATAACCCTGTCACGAGCTTTGGAAATTCACATATTAGCAACCAAATACCACTGGTGTCTGAAAATGACCAGTTCCATTTACATTTCATAATCTGTTGAAAGGAAAAACGTTTGCGTCTGAGTAAGAGAAGGAAGGAGCTGTCAACCCTGTTTTGTGATTACTGCCCACAAATGTTCTCACGTTTCACTTTAAAAAAAAGTGTGCTGACAAAAATATTAGCACTAATAGAACAGTGTGCATATGTTCTCAGAGTATAATTAGTGTAACTTCATCTCACGAGTTAGCTCAGGGCTCTACTCAATGACTTTAATGAGGTTTGGGGTTGCTCAGCACCTCAGCAGGCGCTCAGCACACAGAAGGAAGACAACAAAAAGCACTTGTGCTCACACGAGGCACAAAGCACCAGAAGTACTTGTCCGAGGAGTCACAGCATCTCGGTGCCTGCAGCATCAAACCTTTCCTTCTCCAATGAATGTCAGAAAATGTTCCTTTCTCAATCACACTGGATCAGCATCCTCCAACAGATGCACCCTACAAACAGCAAGCTGTGTTGGCATTCTGCTTTCACACAAGAAGCAAAACTTATTTGCCCTGACTTGAGTGACTGCTTTACCCTTTGCTCCCTGCTCAGGCAAGAGAGAGAAATGCCTCCAGAGAACAATCACAGAATCACCAGGTTGGAAGAGACCCACCGGATCATCGAGTCCAACCATTCCTATAAAAAGAAATGCTTTATTCAAATGCTGGTGCTAAAAATTTGGCAGGATGGATCCCATCCAAGTTGTTTGCTGTCTTTTATTCACTCCTTACAAAGTTCCTTTTCATTAGGAAAAGATGCATTGGGCAGTGTGAGAGGCTGCCCAGGGAGATGGTTGATTCACCTTCCCTGGAGGGGTTTAAGGGATGAGTGGACAAGGTGCTAAGGGACATGGATTAGTGTTTGATAGGAATGGTTGGATTCGATGATCTGATGGGTCTCTTCCAACCTGGTGATTCTATGATTAGTATATATATGTGTATTCGTATTTAAGCACAGACATATATTCCAAGTTATAGCTTAGAGCAGGAGAGAACGTCTCTCTCTACATAAAGTGAGAAATTCTATCTCAGCATCCTTCAGGTTTTTTTCCTCAAAAAAAAAGGAATTCAGGAGTATAACAAAATTCACCTGTACATAACCTTTGAAACTCTTCCTCTTTCGCTGAGTCACAGTACTAGAATTATATAAGAAGAAAAATAGAAGCCTGTTCTTTCTATATTTCTGTCTTTGTATGTAAGACAGAGGAACTATGATCTCTGCCCTAAAACTTCTCTGCAAAGAATAGAGCTACTAGAATATATTCAGGTCTTTTAAAATGAAAGACGAATAAAATAGCAGTACCATTTATTTCTTATAGATTTCATTTAATACATTTGTTTGAGTAAACCTGTTCTACTGAAGCAAGTGTTAAGTATTTTTTTTCTTCAGGAATACAACCATGCAACTTAAGTAATCTCTCTTAATTAAAACTCCAGAAAATCTTAAACTCACCCGTAAAGTTTCATATTAAGCAACTGCTTATTGATGGAAAGTTTCTCTTTTTTTAGAATCATAGAATCACCAGGTTGGAAGAGACCCACTGGATCATTCAGTCCAACCATTCCTATCAAACACTAACCCATGTCCCTCAGCACCTCGTCCACCCATCCCTGAAACACCTCCAGAGAACGTGAATCAACCCCCTCCATGGGCAGCCTCTGTCAGTGCCCAATGACTCTTTCTGTGAAAAACTTTCACCTAATGTCCAGCCTAAATCTCCCCTAGTGGAACTTGAGGCCATTCCCTCTCGTCCTGTCCCCTGTCCCTTGGGAGAAGAGCCTAGCTCCCTCCTCTCTGCAACCTCCTTTCAGGGAGTTGTAGAGAGCAATGCGGTCTCCTCTCAGCCTCCTCTTCTCCAGGATAAACACCCCCAGCTCTTTCAGCTGTTCCTCATAAGGCCTGTTCTCCAGCCCCTTCATCACCAGCCTTGTCGCTCTTCTCTGGACTCACTCCAGAGCCTCAACATCCTTCTTGTGGTGAAGGGCCCACAACTGAATTTATTATTATTTGTAAAAGCCCAGCATGCACTCTCTGTGAGTGTTAAACCTATATATCACATAAACTGTCAAAGCTACAGCTAAATACCACATTATCTTATTTATTTGTCAGTGGCACATATATAAGAGAAAATCAAATACTCCAGTCCTCAGTTTTTCCCTCTGTGCTTTCCCAAATAAGTCTGGATTCGTGCAGCTTCTTGACTCGGATACAAGGAAGGGCAACTGCCCATCATCTAGCAAGCCACATTTGGCCAGTTGCCAAAACCCTTATAAAGGTATTTGCACATTTGCTTTACAATTGTTTTATTTTTGTGTTCTGATAGTATGATACCCTTAAAATTTTAAAGTGCAGACAGTTCTTGATGTACTAAAAGCACCTATGAAAACAAACTACTTCATGATGATGACTCAACTCCATTTTGTCTTGAAAGGTGTGGATGGCTGTACTGGTCAGCGATGCCCAAACATTCGCTAATCTTGACTTAAAAGGTTTTTTTATCAGTATTGTGTCCTTTAAAAATTGTAATGCTCTTGTACTTGGGTACCCGCGGCTGTTGTCTGGCAGGCTCTGGTACAAAGCTAAATATTGTCAGCACTGCTGAAGCAGAATGATGAAGCATTGTAGGATGATAAAGAATGGGAAATCCTTATTATCCGTCTATGGAAAAATAATTTCCTTTAGAACCTCAGTGCCAATAAAATAGTCTGAATGAGGATTATTTTTTGTCCACACACTGAGATTCTGAAAGCAGAAAAGTACATTTTTTAGCAGAAGCTGAGGACTGGTGTCAAGTTTAACATCTCAGTTTCATATTCATATGATCAATTCTAGAGGTTAGGAGGAAGTTTTTCACGGAAAGGGTCATTGGGCACTGGAATAGGCTGCCCAGGGAGGGGGTTGAGTCACCTTCCCTGGAGGTGTTTAAGGGACGGATGGACGAGGTTCTGAGGGACACGGTTTAGTGTTTGATAGGAATGGTTGGACTCGATGATCCGATGGGTCTCTTCCAACCTGGTGATTCTATGATTCTAAGTGATGATTACCTCTGATTATTAATGCAAAAGTGATCAATAATAGTCCCTGTAAAAATATCCAGAATATGTCACCTCTGCTTGTGACTCCTCTTACAACGACTGAAATAGAACAGCTCAAACATGGTTTTCTAAGTCTCACTAAGTCAACGATAACTAAGTCAAATGAAATTGCTTTTCGCCTTTTGTTCTGTCTAAAGCCAAACTTCCCAATTATTTTTTACAGTGTTTTCTCTGTTACTCTTTACCTTCTCGCTGTGATCACCTAGCATCACGTTAATATATTATATATTAGTACTTTATGAGCAAATTAGTTATGTATACCTGAGACATTCTATAATTTTTTACCCTTTAAGATTTTTGTCATACAAGTGGATAGAAGGGGAGATGCCTGGGAATACGTAGCCCTGCTCATGAAGAGCTCCGAGATGCAAGATGCTGCTCCCTGTTCTCAAACCAGTATTTGAATAGAGTATAAATGAGCCAAATAAGTCTGTTGCTTTCCCAAATGAGGCAATAAATGCTGATGTCTTGGAGCATAGAAACAGTACATTTATTTTCGCATTTGTGGAATCACAAGCATTTATTTGGATGCATGTCATTATGGCTAAGTGAATGGTCTCTAACCAGACAGAAACCGGAGAGCTACCCATTCAGAATTCAAGGGCTTAAGCTGTGTTACTCAAAATAAAATTTCACAAATATTTCTGAATATTTTATGATCTTTGGGAACGAGCACAAGTTCATCTCTCTACTAGTTACATAACACTGTCACTCTCATGAAAATAGCAGAAAAACTCAGGCTCTGCGAAAGGTAATAGCTACCCACGGTGTTCCAGTTTAGAGGCTCAGTCCTCCAACGCAATTAGCACTTTGGTCCCAGTCCAGCAAATCACTCAAGTATCTGCTCAGCGCCACGCACGTGAATAACTCAGTTATTCTAAACTGCTACTAAAGCTATCTGGAAGAATCAGAAGGTCGCAAAAGGTAATAGCTACCCACAGTGTTCCAGTTTAGAGGCTCAGTCCTCCAACGCAATGAGCACTTTGGTCCCAGTCCAGCAAATCGCTCAAATACCTGCTCAGCACCATGCACGTGAATAACTCAGTTATTCTAAACTGCTACTAAAGCTATCTGGAAGAATCAGAAGGTCCTGATGTCAATCATGCATAACATCTCTTCTTTACTCTCTCTCTGAAATGTTAGCACTCTTCTTAACCTAATTCACTAGAGTTTTCTATACCACCATTCATAAAAGTTAGCGTGTAACATACCATACTCAAATGTGAGCGGACTACAAAATGGGGAAGCTTTTTTTTGCCTCTCTTACCAGTCTCTTCCAGGAGGAGATGATTCCAGGAACTGGAGGAGGTTGTTAGAATTTGGAGCAGAGGCTAAGGGAGATACGAGTCCCCTCTCTCCACTATCTACACATAATGCAACGTATGCTCCACATCACTTAACTGTGAGATACTGCCTCTCTCTCTCTCAGCTTTTTATTGATCTTTGCAGAAGGGGTGAATGCAAAGCTTGTCACTATCTGTGCTCATTATCTGTGCTCTGGAGAGAGTCCAGAGAAGAGCAACGAAGCTGGTGAAGGGGCTGGAGAACGGGCCTCATGAGGAACGGCTGAGAAAGCTGGGGGTGTTTATCCTGGAGAAGAGGAGGCTGAGGGGAGACCTCATTGCTCTCTACAACTACCTGAAAGGAGGTTGTGGAGAGGAGGGAGCTGGACTCTTCCCCCAAGGGACAGGGGACAGGACAAGAGGGAATGGCCTCAAGCTCTGCCAGGGGAGGTTTAGGCTGGACATTAGGAAAAAATTTTTCACAGAAAGGGTCATTGGAACAGGCTGGAGGGGGTTGATTCACCTTCCCTGGAGGTGTTTAAGGGACAGGTGGACGAGGTGCTGAGGGACATGGTTTAGTGTTTGATGGGATTGGTTGGACTCGATGATCTGATGGGTCTCTTCCAACCTAGTGATTCTATGATTCTATGATTAGCAGAGTGAGGCTACTGCAGTCAAGAAGGCTTATGGTGCACTCAAAATGTGCTATTGAGGCTGTTCCAGCATCCTCACCGTCAGAACTTCCAAAAAACTGTCTGAACTAGACAGGAATTTTGTCCGTGGCAGTAAAATTCCTCCTCTCTCTTTTCCCCATGCCACTTGACCTCATAACATCAGAAAGAATTTGCAATTCATGTCAGGTTTGGTCTTTACTTATACGCAAGTAGTTGATCATCGCATTAATTGTGCTCTGTGATGCATGTTATTATTACAAATACTTCATCAACGTTTTGCACGTTCCACGTGATGGACGTGGGCTAGTGCATTATGCCATTTTCCGTCTGCATCGTGAAGCTGCTCCCTTCAATCAGTTGTTGTGTTCCCTGTTATTTGCTTTCTTGCTCTCTATCCATCCATGGATAATATGACACATTTTCCTAATTTCAGCATGAAAAAGCAAGAGCCTTAAAATTTTCATACCTCTCCAGAGCACCGCAGGTTACTTTTTTCCTAAAACAACATTCAGGAGGCTGTCACAAAGAAAATTAAAGTGAAATGTCGAAAGCTGTAAGGATGAAAAGCTGCACATGGTTGATACAAGATTCAGTGCACGGTAACTCCCTCTTAATAAACAAGCAAAGATCAATTGGAAGGAAAAATTTCCCTGCATTTGAAATTTAACTGCCAAGCATCCACATCCTACACATAACTGTCAGAAAGGATGTCTAAATCTGTCCTCATTTCTAACATGTGTTGTGACAGGATTTGACAGTCTCTGAAAGAGCTATAATTGCCACCTAAACATCCAGCATTTTGTCAACTGCGATCATGTTTAGGGAAAGCATTCATTTCACTTTAAAAAAAAAATCTAGCATTTTTTCTTTCTTCTGAATGAGATGACAGATATTTCTTTTTTCCCTTTTCACATTAGAGGTTGGGAGTCAGATTTGAGGTTTTTTTTTCTTTTGGTTCCTTTTCTTCCTTTCAGTATTTTTCCAGTGACAGAAGTTGGAACTTTTCAGTTTAAAAGGAGAATGATTAGCTTGAGGAAACCAGTAGCGGTTTAACTGAAGTACCATAAGGACATCTACCAAGATAGAGACCTCACAGAATTTTTCTGAATGTTGGGCTGGTTTTGATAGGTGCTCTGCTGAATATCACAAAAGGAAGCAAAGTAAAAAAATGGAAGAGTATCCATATATGTGACCTTCCCTAAAGGGGTTTAAGGAACATGTGGACGAGGCACTGAGGGACATGGGTTAGTGTTTGATAGGAATGGTTGGACTCCATGATCCGGTGGGTCTCTTCCAACCTGGTGATTCTATGATTCAAAATAAATGTTATGGAGCTGTAGTCCAGTAGATTCTAGAGCAAACAAACATTGTTGCAGGATGGAGACGGGAGCTGTTGACAGTATATTCCTATATCATAATGGAAATGGTTGGGATGAGGCAGAAAGAATATTTTGGACAAGGGAAACAAGACATCTCTTAGACATTAACAGTCTAGATAGTTGGGACTGCAACTAGTGCATAACTGATAACTTTCTTGATGGTTCAGAAATACTCAAACTCTTCCCAGGCTTAGGAGTTTATGTCTTAATTGCTTTCTCAGAGTTCTGAGCACTAAAAGTCACAGCTACTAGAGCAAAAATTCTCCAGCAACAACGCTTTAATTCACTCTGGCACTGCTCGTGGATCTTCTGCGTTTGTTTACCCGCAATCAAATTTTATTCACAGGAATGTTTGCAAAATTAAATAACAATCTGTGCTTTGGAGAGCTTTGATAGTAGAACTGGTACTTTTTCATACATTTTGCTCCTTGAATCCTGTGTTCAGTTATGGGTCCCTCAGCACAAGAAGGATGTTGAGGCTCTGGAGCAAGTCCAGAGAAGAACAACGAAGCTGGTGAAGGGGCTGGAGAACAGGCCTTATGAGGAAGGGCTGAGAGAGCTGGCGTTGTTTATCCTGGAGAAGAGGAGGCCTCATTGCTCTCTACAACTCCCTGAAGGGAGGTTGTAGAGAGGAGGGAGCTGGGCTCTTCTACCAAGGGACAGGGGACAGGACAAGAGGGAATGGCCTCAAGCTCCGCCAGGGGAGGGTCAGACTGGACATTAGGGAAAAGTTTTTCACAGAAAGGGTCATTGGGCAGTGGCAGAGGCTGCCCAGGGAGGGGTTTGATTCACCTTCCCTGGAGGGGTTTAAGGGACGGGTGGACAAGGTGCTGAGGGACATGGTTTAGTGTTTGATAGGAATGGTTGGACTCGATGATCCAGTGGATCTCTTCCTACCTGGTTGTTCTATGATTCTATGATAATGGATGCAGCAGGGACACAGAAGCAGGACTGTGTACAAAGAGCAGGTGCCCCCAGACCTACTCATGCTTGCCTGGGCTGCCCTTGCCAGGTGCACTGTTGGTGAGAGGCGTTTGCCACCTGTTGATGAGTTAGATTAGATATTAGGAAGAAATTCTTCACAATGAGGGTTGTAGACACTGGCCTAGGTTGTGCAGGGAGGCTGCAGATGTCCCCTTGCTCAAAGTGCTCAAGGTCGGTTTGGTTGGGTCCCTGAGCAGCCTGATCCAGTGGCAGGTGTCCCTGCCCATCCAGTGGAACTGGATGATCTCTAAGGTCCCTTCCAGCCCAAACCATTCTATGATTCTATGATCAGTGGAAGTTGGAGGAGAAAATATTAGAAACACAGGACAAATTTAGATGCTGACATTGCAGTCAGATATCCAGAAGCTTTAAATGCCTTTGTAACTGAAGACAGATGGATGCCTCGTATTTTGCCAGCTAGTAACACCTTCCAGAAAAGAAATAGTTTCATCATCTCTCTATTGCTCTACACTGTGCAGTTTTTAAACATAGCACCCTGAATGACCTAAAAAATGATGATGGTAGAGAGCACTTGGAAAAGAGAAATTCTAGCACAAGTGGGAGTGAGGGTGAGGTGGAACCACATGCAGAAACTTTGGCAAGAGAAGATAAAGGGATAGTGAACTAGGACTCTAGGGAAAAGGGCTGTGAGTTCTTGACAGGGTAGTCAACAGGGGGAGGTCTGAGATTTCAAAAAGTCTTAAAGAGAGATGGGAGTGAAAAATGGTACTTCAGGCTCAGACTTCAAGAAGTCTCTAATAAATCAAACGCTCAGCACCTTCAGGAAATGCAAAGTGAGTGACAGCACCTCTTCGATGTTCAGATTCAAAAATCCAGAATTTAGCATCTTAAGTATTACCAACAAGTATCTATAAGGAGTATTGATGGAATACTGACTGGAAGACGTGCAGGTGATCCTGCCCCTCCCTCTGTTCCTCTCTTGTGAGACCTCACTGGAGTTTTGTGTCCAGTCCTAGAATCCCCAACTTAAAAAGGATATGGAGCTGTTGGAACAGGTCCAGAGGAGGCTACAAAGATGATCCAAGGCCTGGAGAACCTTCCACATGAGGACAGGCTGAGAGAGTTGGGGCTGTTCAGCCTGGAGAAGGGAAGGCTCCAAGGAGATCTTATAGCCACCTTCCAGTACCAGAAGGTCATCTACAACAAAGCTGGAGAGGGACTATTCATAAAGGCTTGTGGTGATAGGACAAGAGGGAATGGATATAAGCTGGATAAGGGAAGATTAGACAAGGTATTAGGAAGAATTTCTTCACCATGAGAGTGAGGAGGCCCTGGAACAGGTTGCCCAGGGAAGCTGTGGCTGCTCCATCCCTGGAGGTTCAAGGCCAGGTTGGATGGACCTTGGGCAGCCTGATCCAGTGGGAGGTGTCTTTGCCCATGTCAGAGGGGTTGGGACTGGATGATCTTTAAGGCCCCTTCCAACCCAAACTCTTCTATGATTCTATCCTAAAATACCATCTCAACTCCAGCTAAATAAAGGGACTTGAACAGGCGCTTCCGTTGAAATTTTAACTATGTAGATATGAAAAATTTAAAAGAAACACTAAAATGAAATACAGTGAATTTCTGTTCCCTACTCCTGAAGAGTTTTAATGGCCACAGCCATTAATGGCAGAGGGTTGCTGCGCTAATGTTTGTGTGCTCGTTATTCTAAGGTCAGCGACTTCAGTAATCAGCATTTGCATTTAGCTTTTGAGATCAGAAACGTATTACGCCATCTGCTCCGAACTCACCTTTTTCCTTGTACTGAACACTAAGAATTCGGTTGTAAAAACAAGACTAAAATAGCTGTTTTGATGCTCAAATAGATGGAGTTGTGCGGCTCCGAATGCTAATAAGCTGCAGGTAAAAGAAAAGAAATGTTTCCTCTTGTGGGAGTTTGCTAGATGAGTTAGCTCAAGCTAAAAATAAGCAGCTGGCCTGCCCTCATCACAATAACGTGGTGGAAGTTGTTTCTCCTTGCGTGATTGACAAGCAGGTGAGACAGTCACACGTTTTGAGACAGAAAGAGGTCGTTTTGCTCATCTAGAAACCGGCTCTAAGGCTAGAACACCGTTATTTACTCGCCCGATGTGGGAAACCTGCTGTGAATTTGCACAAAAAGATCATTCAAACGTAGGAGTCAATTCAGGAATTTTCCGATTTTAATTTGCCACAAAACACCACCGCTGGATTGTCTGTGCTGCGATTTCTCTTGTGTTGTTATGAGACAAAGATGCTAACTTGAAGGGAAATGGCACCAGCAGCCTAATGGCCATCGGGGAAGAGCAGAGGGCCTGGCACTCGCTGTCTGCTAGGAGCTTTGAGGGAAGGTCCGTTCTGGTGCTTGCCAGAGGCCTCAGATAAATGTCCTTGTAAGGAAGCTTCTCCATGCAAGAGAAAAAGCTGAACTTGATCAAAAGAGAGAGAGACTTGCTCTTTAATCCTCACAAACATGCTACAGAAGAGAAAAAAAAAATGGGAAATACATAAAAAGGAAATCAATAGGATTTTCAGAATCAGAATGGGCCAATAGAATCATAGAACAACCAGGTTGGAAGACACCAACTGGATCATCGAGTCCAACCATTCCTATCAAACACTAACCCATGTCCCTAAGCACCTCGTCCACCTGTGCCTTAAACCCCTCCAGGGAAGGTGACTCAACCCCCTCCCTGGGCAGCCTCTGCCAGTGCCTAATGACACTGTCTATGAAATTTTTTTTCCTGATGTCCAGCCTGACCCTCCCCTGGTGGAGCTTGAGGCCATTCCCTCTCGTCCTGTCCCCTGTCCCTTGGGAGAAGAGCCCAGCTCCCTCCTCTCCACAACCTCCTTTCAGGGAGTTGTAGAGAGCAATGAGGTCTCCTCTCAGCCTCCTCTTCTCTAGGCTAAACACCCCCAGCTCTCTCAGCCGCTCCTCTTCTTCTCCAGCCCCTTCCCCAGCTTCATTCCTTTTCTCTGGACTCGCTCCAGAGCCTCAACATCCTTCTTAGGGTGAGGGGCCCAGAAAATAGCAATGGATTAACAAGTAAGAAACTGCATTTAAACTAGAACAAGTTGATCTGAAATGTCTGATGTTTCTCAAATGCACAACCTACATGAATTCCTTCATTATAGGATGACTTAGCTGCTGTTTGAGAAAAGTTTCACCTTGTGTTTAGCCGTTCAGCTGCAGGGAGTGCAGCTGTGATTATTTATTGTTCATAAATGTAGCAATGGCTCTATACTGGGACTATAAAAAGATGGCTATGCAAATAGACTGGCGACAAAGTCGTTTTGAATTCTTTTCTGCAGTCGTTGTAAGGTGGAACTATTTCATTGCAAAATTGTTTAATGGGTACAAGGGTTCAG
Organism: Coccyzus lansbergi; assembly: GCA_033558105.1. Lineage (NCBI taxonomy): Eukaryota > Metazoa > Chordata > Aves > Cuculiformes > Coccyzidae > Coccyzus > Coccyzus lansbergi. The sequence continues at coordinate 482,004 of JAUMJK010000509.1, forward strand.
AACAGCATTATCACACGCTCAGGTTTTTATGGGAAATGCGATAAACTGGAAGCAAATGTTTTGACACCACGTGTCAACAAAATTAAGCGTGATGTGATTCTTTTTCTGCAAAACACTATAGGTGATGGATTTTTGAAAGTAAAGTATATATCAGAAAAACAGATCAGTTGTGACTTGTCATACTTGAGAGAAGTTTTGCTTTGCTGTTGTTCTCAAAAACCTCTAAATACAATTAACACAACCTCCCATGACACCTATTCTTGGATTTAATAATCCTTATGCCAAGAGTGGACCTGTATAACTCAAACTTTCTCTGCTGTTACTTTGCAGAAGGGCCAAAGCAGCTTGATGACTCATTGTCACCTACAAGAGGGACACTTCTTTATGCAGAGCAAAAAAACCCCTCAAAGCCACTACCGGACAACATAACCCAACATAACCTCATGGTAAACTTCTGGGAACTAGCAGAGAACAAGGTGCAGACCCTCAGCTTACAAATTGCCTGTAACCATCATAGAATCATAGAACAACCAGATTGGGAGAGACCCACCAGATCATCAAGTCCAACCATTCCCATCAAAATCATTCCCATCATCTACACATGAAAGCTCCATATGGATATCGGGCATTGGAATAGGCTGCCCAGGGAGGGGGTTTAGTCCCCTTCCTTGGAGGTGTTTAAGGGACGGGTGGACGAGGTGCTGAGGGACATGGGTTAGTGTTTGATAGGAATGGTTGGACTTGATGATCCGATGGGTCTCTTCCAACCTGGTGATTCTATGATTCTGCCTTTCTGTCTGTTGCTCCCTAAATTCATATAAAGGATGGAGAATCCCAATTCCCACTTTGCCTCATGTTTTAGAATCAGACTCCCACATCAACATCCTAATACATTTTTGCTGAGGTATTTAATATTCCACAGATTCATTATAAAAAATATTAATTATGGGTACATCTAATTAAGTCTGTCATCTCCAGTGTATTCTTTGCTGGAGGACAAACATGTCTTGTTGGATCCTGTGATGAATGTTATGAGAAAGAGATACGATTTGTCTTTTCCAGGAATATTTGAAGGGAAGCTCCTCTTTGCCCTGTGTTCTGGGTATGTAAGTGTTCATGGGAGCCCCTCTCACAGCTTAACCTCTGTCCTGTACAATCACCAGTGCCCATGGGTAATAATTCCTTTCGTCTTTACAATACTCTTCTGTGTATTTATCCAGTTGATAAGTGTCAGGGTATGAGCTTGTTGACCACAGTGATTTCTGAACTCTTCCTACTTCTGTGTGGGTTTTAATAATTCAGACGTTTTCCCCAGGAGACACTCTAAGCCATTCAGTTTAATTAAGAATCATATTCCCTGAAATCACTTAACTGTCAAGACTTCAAATACAAAAGTATACACAACTCTTCCTTTGTCTTTTCTAGAATTTCACTCGCTTCATTTAAAACCTTTAACCACAACTTTCAAGTAAATATAATGTTTTCCTTGGGTGAAATTTATGTTTTTCCAAGAATGTTTCTGCGCTCTATTTAATCCCAGTCTTCAAAAGAAAAACAGCAGCATTTTAATTTTTAAACATAAAAGTGCAAATTACAATCCGGACCACTCCGTGGTCACTCCCGATGCTCTTCGATCCATTCAGACTCAATAGAAATGCCTGTTGCCCAATCTGAGATTTTTCAGAAGGAATTTAACCTATAGGTTTGTTCAAGTATGAACTCTAAGAAACAACATCGTTCCCAGACTCAAACAGGACCTTCTTGTGAACATTGCAAGTATTAAAGGGATTGAATAAGAGAAAATAAAAGATTTTTGCAAATTGAATGATTCCCCTGCCACAGTTCTAACAGCGTTTTACATCGAGCACAGAGCTTAACAGGCTTTGATTTATTTATATAGAATCATAGAACAAGCAGGTTGGAAGAGACCCACCTGATCATTGAGTCCAACCTTTCCTATCAACAAAAACATTTTTAAAATCCTGATAATCAGTCATGCAGTACAGCATTGTTCTTCCATAGTTTATTTTAATCAGTCATAATCATCACTGCAGAGCAGGTGTATTAAGGGTGACCAAAGGTTAAAGCAGAAGATGCAAAATAATGAACTGGAGCAGTTGCTGGTACTCTGGAGAACTTCTCGATTTATAATTCTGAAAGCTCCTGTATGGGTTTCAGTGTCAACTTCATGCAAGTCTATTTCCCTTTTAATTAGTCAGTCTCTGATCACGGTGCTGTTTACTTTGCATTAATTTTATCTGCCTTTGGAGTTAATGTAACCGTGATAAGAGCCAATTAGTTTTGCACCATCAAGAAGGACAATGAATTGTGACTTGGCAAAACAAAGATAAAATTAACCATTTGCCTAAATGGTGCTGTTCATGGTTGTTTTCTCATAAGGCGCCTCCTGCAACTTCAGCTCGATGAGCAAAACAGCTCAGGATACACAAGTTTAAGTAAAGTAAAACATGTTCTGAAGTGAACATGACACTAATGTAGCGACACTGCCCAGTAATTCAATGCTCACTTTCCACAAACCATTAGACCTCTCTCAAGATTGTGTTTCACGCACATGAATAAGTGATGCAGTGAGAAATAAGCGAGCAATTCACTTCTTACGGCTGAGGCTTCTTCAATGAATAGCAAATCGAGTTGGGTGGGGAGTGCTCTTTTGACAAAGCTATAGCACCACTGTCTTTTAAAAAACATTATTCCAAATACCCTTCACCACAAGAAGGATGTTGAGGCTCTGGAGAGAGTCCAGAGAAGAGCAACGAAGCTGGTGAAGGGGCTGGAGAACAAGAGGAGCAGCTGAGAGCACTGAGGGTGTTTATCCTGGAGAAGAGGAGGCTGAGGGGAGAACTTATTACTCTCTACAGCTACCTGAAAGGAGGTTGTGGAGAGCAGGGAGCTGGGCTCTTCTCCCAAGGGACAGGGGACAGGATGAGAGGGAATAGCCTCAAGCTCTGTCAGGAGAGATTTAGGCTAGAGATTAGGAGGAAGTTTTTCACGGAAAGGGTCATTGGGCATTGGAATAGGCTGCCCAGGGAGGTGGTTGATTCACCTTCCCTGGAGGGGTTTAAGGGACGGGTGGTCAAGGTGCTGAGGGACGTGGTATGATGTTTGATAGGAATGGTTGGACTCGATGATCCAATGGGTCTCTTCCAACCTGGTTGTTCTGTGATTCTGTGAATTGGTGTAACACCCTCACCTCTTGGATTATGTTTTCCTACTTAACTTTTGTTGTTTCATGCCATCAGTTATTGATTCTGCATTCCCTCTAAATTAATTGTTTAAAAATCCTGGTTTTTTTTAAAAAGGAAGCGATTTTCCAAAGAGCTTGGCAAACGCAACCAGACAAAAGAGCTCGCCGCAAACCCGCAGCGTTGGTGCAAGTGGCTTCAGAAACCCAGAATGAAAGGTTATATCGCAATAATAAATGGCCCAGCAAGGATTTGCAAGCTCAGGCTGCTCAGGAGTAGAAAACAGCATCAAGTCCTTTAAGCAGCAATAGCAAGAATAGAGACAATTTATTCAGTAGCCACCGGTGGGTTTGACCCCAAATTTAGAATCTAAGAATCACCATGTTGGAAGAGATTCACCGGATCATCGAGTCCAACCATTCCTATCAAAAGTATTTTAGTAAAAGAAGAACTAGCAGAGGGTTTGGGAAATCAAGATCAGGCCCCTTTCCCCAGTCATCTCACATTTATAGAAAAGATTAATCATTTTTGAAGTAAAATTTGAGTAATACCTTCTAAACCCCATTTCCTCAGTGATCTGGCTGTGGGAAGAAATATATTAAAAAGTCGGAATTGCTGTTATCACAGCTTGATTTGCTGTCTCTTCCAGTTTTTCTGAGGTGGCATTTACAAAAGCTTCCTGAACAATAAAAAAAAGCTTCCTGATCAAAAAAAACCAGCTTGGTTGAGTAGAGAAATCTTGAGTGACATTAGGAAAAAAAGGAATATTTATAGGCTCTGGAAGAGGGGACTACAGGAGGGAAGTGAGGCTGTGTAGGGAAAAAATCAGAGGGGCTAAGGCTCAACTAGAGATCAGATTGGCTAAGTCTGCAAAAGACAACAAAAAATCTTTCTATAAATATATAAACAATAAAAAGAGGACAAGGGAGACCATACAGTCCCTTTTGGACACAGAGGGAACAACAGTAACAGGGGATGAGGAGAAGGCTGAGGTACTTAATGCCTTCTTTGCCTCAGTCTTTAATTGTAAAGAAAGCTGTTCCCTCTGTGTAGAAACCCCGGAAATAGAGGAGCAATACGAGGCTCCCATGGTCCAAGAGGAGGTGGTCAGAGCCCTGCTTGGCCAACTGGACACCCACAAGTCCATGGGGCCAGACGGGATACATCCTAGGGTTTTGAGGGAGCTGGTGGATGTATTGGCCAAACCCCTTTCCATCATCTTCCAGCAGTCCTGGAAGACTGGGGAGGTACCTCTGGACTGGAGACTGGCTGATGTAGTTCCCATTTACAAGAAGGGTAGCAGGGAGGATCCGGGGAACTACAGGCCAGTCAGTCTGACCTCAGTGCCAGGGAAAGTCATGGAACAGGTGATCTTGAGTGCTATCATGAAGCACTTACAAGAGAAGCGGGTGATCAGGCTCAGTCAACATGGGTTTACCAGAGGCAGGTCCTGCCAAACCAACCTGATCGCCGTCTATGACAAAGTCACTCGGCTGCTGGATGAGGGAAAGACTGTGGATGTGGTCTTTCTGGACTTCAGTAAAGCCTTTGACACAGTATCTCACAGCATTCTGCTGCGGAAACTGTCAGCCTCTGGCCTGGACAGACACACACTCTCCTGGGTAGAAAACTGGCTGGATGGCCGGGCCCAGAGAGTGGTGGTAAATGGTGTTAAGTCCAGCTGGAGGCCAGTGACAAGTGGGGTTCCCCAGGGCTCAGTGCTGGGTCCAGTCCTGTTCAATGTCTTCATCAATGACCTGGATGAGGGCATTGAGGGTACCCTTAGCAAGTTTGCAGATGACACAAAGCTGGGTGGAAGTGTCGTTCTGCTGGAGGGTAGGGAGGCTCTGCAAAGGGACCTAAACAGGCTGGACCGCTGGGCAGTGTCCAACGGCATGAGGTTTAACACGGTCAAATGCCGGGTCCTGCACTTGGGGCACAACAACCCTATGCAGAGCTACAGACTGGGAGAAGCCTGGCTGGAAAACTGCCAGGAGGAGAGGGACCTGGGGGTGTTGGTCGACAGCCGACTGAACATGAGCCAGCAGTGTGCCCAGGTGGCCAAGAAGGCCAATGGCATCCTGGCTTGTATCAGAAACGGTGTGACCAGCAGGGCCAGGGAGGTGATTCTCCTTCTGTACTCAGCACTGGTGAGGCCGCTCCTTGAATACTGTGTTTCGTTCTGGGCCCCTCACCACAAGAAGGATGTTGAGGCTCTGGAGCAAGTCCAGAGAAGAGCCACAAAGCTGGTGAAGGGTCTGGAGAACAGAACCTATGAGGAGTGGCTGAAAGAGCTGGGCTTGTTTAGCCTGGAGAAGAGGAGGCTGAGAGGAGACCTCATTACTCTCTACAACTACCTGAAGGGAGATTGTAGAGAGGAGGGAGCTGGGCTCTTCTCCCAAGGGACAGGGGACAGGACAAGAGGGAATGGCCTCAAGCTCTACCAGGGGAGATTTAGGCTAGAGATTAGGAGGAAGTTTTTCACAGAAAGGGTCATTGGGCATTGGAATATGCTGCCCAGGGAGGGGGTTGATTCACCTTCCCTGGAGGTGTTTAAGACACGGGTGGATGAGGTCTTGAGGGACTTGGTTTAGTGTTAGATAGGAATGGTTGGACTAGAAGATCCGATGGGTTCCTTCCAACCTGGTTGTTCTATGATTCTATGATTCTATGATTCTATGAATATGCTGCTGCCAAGCCTGCATTTTTTTAAAAAGGGTGGAATAAACTGCCACCTAGAGTTAAATCCTTGATGTTAATATTGGTTGTATTTATACTCAAGATCAACACATTCAGAATTACATTAAGGACCCAAATAAAACTAGTGAGCACAGTCTTTGAACACAGGTAAACTGAGCACAAACTTGTCATTGATTACAAATTGAATCTGGTGATGTGCTTAATTTCTTGACAGATATCAATCTGTTTAAACATCACTAAGGACCTAGAAATCATTGTTAGCATATGTCATTATTGGTCTGTTAATGGTGATTAAGGACTGAGGGAGTATTATTGAAAACGGTGCCTTTTTTTCCTTGACAGACACTTTCAGCCCATTGCGACCGCAAGTGTTGGACTCGATGATCCAGAGAGTCTCTTCCAACCTGGTTATTCTATGAAACCTCCACAAATCCATTAAGTGGTTTATTTCCTCACAGAGGCACTTAAATGCAAATAAATACCTACTGCTTTCTACACCTGCTGCAAGAATTCTGAATTTTCACATTTGTATTTTAGAATCATAGAAACATTGAACAACCAGGTTGGAAGAGACCCACTGGATCATCGAGTCCAACCATTCCTATCGAACACTAACCCATGTCCCTCAGCACCTCATCCACTCGTCCCTTAAACCCCTTCAGGGAAGGTGAATCAACCCCCTCCCTGGGCACCCTCTGCCAGTGCCCAATGACGCTTTCAGTGATTTTTTTTTACCTAATGTCCAGCCTAAATCTCCCCTGGTGGAGCTTGAGACCATTCCCTCTTGTCCTGTCCCCTGTCACATGGGAGAAGAGCCCAGCTCCCTCCTCTCCTTTCAGGTAGTTGTAGAGAGTAATGAGGTCTCCCCTCAGCCTCCTCTTCTCCCGGATAAACACCCCCAGCTCTCTCAGCCATTCCTCATAAGGCAATAGCTATTATCTAATTTAAGGCAGGTTCTTGGAGCGTATCCAGTGTTTTGCCACTATATGCTCGAAGCACAATGTCCGTCCTCTCTAATAGCTCACAGAAAGCCTCAAATCCACCAGCAAATTCCATTCCAGACAGTAGCTGACACGTTATAACTGTGTTACTTCCTATTACAGAGCTGTTGTGCAGCATTAAGTCTGTCACTAACACTCGAGAAGCTTCTGCTGTTATTGTTGCTGTATCACAATGGTTTGTGAAGACTGGTCACCCCACAAATATTGCTGCAATAAAACAGTTTGCACGAACTCCATTACAAGCCATTAGATGTTCAGAAAACTGCATCTATTCTTGCAGCTGAAATAGTAAGTTCTCTCAATTAAGGGAAATTGTGCAGTTCCGCTTATGTCAGATAGTTACTTATCAAGCTGTAGTTGTACAGGAAGAAATTACCTCTTTCCCTACTTTCTAAGTCTGCTCTGCGTTTAAGCTTTTCTTGCCTCCCTCTAGAATCATAGAATCACCAGGTTGGAAGAGACCCACTGGATCATCGAGTCCAACTATTCCTATCGAACACTAACCCATGTCCCTCAGCACCTCGTCCACCCGTCCCTTAAACCCCTCCAGGGAAGGTGACTCAACCCCCTCCCTGGGCAGCCTCTGCCAGTGCCCAATGACCCTTTCTGTGAAAAACTTCATCCTAATGTCCAACCTAAATCTCCCCTGGTGGAGCTTGAGGCCATTCCCTCTCGTCCTGTCCCTTGGGAGAAGAGCTCAGCTCCCTCCTCTCCACAACCTCCTTTCAGGTAGTTGGAGACAGCAATGAGGTCTCATGCACAGCAATTCCTTTCTTTCCCATCCTCTTACTGTTGCGCAAGTCCAGTGACTTTGAAAAAAAGAAGATTTGGACACACAGTAACAGGAGATAAGCCATTCCACTCATTTGGAAACGTTTGTTTAGCTTCATTATCACCAGCATTCTTTAAATATAGATAACAAAGAGGCTGTTAAAAGCTATTTCATGTCTGCAGTAGAGGAGATAGTGTTCATCCTTCTGAGAGTACCTGGGATATTGAGAATCATAGCATCATTTACTATTATTTAAAAGGATAGGGAGGGAGCTGGCCTCTTCTCCCAAGTGACAGGGGACAGGACAAGAGGGAATGGCCTCAAGCTCCACCAGGGGAGATTTAGGCTGGAGATTAGGAGGAAGTTTTTCATGGAAAAGGTCATTTTCATGGAAAGGGTCATTGGGCATTGGAACAGGCTGCCCAGGGAGGTGGTTGATTCACCTTCCCTGGAGGGGTTTAAGGCACGGGTAGATGAGGTCCTGAGGGACATGGTTTAATGTTTGATAGGAATGGTTGGACTCGATGATCCAATGGGTCTCTTCCAACCTGGTGATTCTATTATTCTATGATTTCCAAAAAAGTTAAATGCATACAAAGATACTTTTAACATAGAGTATAACGGCCAAGCCATTACCTTACTTGGTTACTAAATTGATATTTATCATAGCAGCTCAAGTTTTTGAGGCCTTGGATACCCAAGACAGGCAGTGTGAATACACCTGGACTACCCCTAAAATGCATGATTCTTCCCTAGAAGCAAGTCATTATAGAGTTCTCAGCTGCAAGACTGCTTCCATCTACGATTGGACTCAATGATCCAGTGGGTCTCTTCCAACCTGGTGATTCTATGATTCACAGACAAATTTCTTCAAACACTCTTGCACTCCTCTGCTTAAGTTCAGTGTGGAAAACTGTCCAAGTACTGAAAAGCATAATAGAAGAGCATAGTTGTTTTTTTGCCTTCCCTTTCCCTGAATTCCTTCAAACTCTAGGTTTCCAGCTGACTAGCCTTTTAAATTTTCTTTAAAGCTATGTAGAAGCTGGGTTCTAACTCCATCCGTAGCCCAGGCAGCCCTTGTTTAATAAGCAGCCCGAATGCTTGAAAGATAAGAAATAGCAGGTATAAAAATAAACTGTAATGACCCAATTCTAATGTGAACAAACAAAACCTATGACCTCCACCAGCTGGAACTTTGAACCTCAGTCCCATCTTGGATGATAAGAAAAGGGGTAAAATATCCACGTGTCTACCTGCAAAATCCTATCTGCTCTCCCACAGCTGAATTGATTCACATATCATGTGTTCTGCCAAATTCATTTAGGGCCATTGAAATCCCACAAGTGACGCTGCAGATAGAGCTGCACTATATTTGCTCTGAATATGCCTCTGGCTGCAGAAATCCTGCAATTTGGAAGTCAAATTGCAGAGTTTAGCTCAAAGCAGCTAAGAGATAAAGGTAAGTTTACAATGAGGAACACGCAGTACCCAAACACACACCAAGTATTCCTTACAGCCCTTCAGAAGGTCTAATACTTTTCACCCGTACACCAAGTGCTGATAGAGATGCAGGATTAGTCTGGATAAAGTCCTTGCTTGAGAAGTTCTTACATCTAAATTGCACAAGCTGAGTCAAACCCTTTTTCATCAAGCACCAATCACTAAAGTGTTATCAGTTAACAGTCGGTGCTTTCATTCAGTAAATAGCATATCTGCTGACAAAATCCCTCAAACTACTAAATAATCTCAGTAGAGCTTACATGGGCTGTCACCAAATTGGGTAAAAGAGGACTGGAAGGAACAGGCTGAGTCGCGGAGCTGTAGCCACGCTTGGGCATCACCAACCCTGCTGAGCATGACCACAAGGTCCTAGCAAAAACCCCAGCACTGGCACGCATGGCAGGAGGGGAAATTAATGGCTTTTGGGAGGAGTTCTTGGCAATAATTTCAACTGCACATCCTAGAGAAAGCAACTATGTTTTCCTGCTCTTGTCTGGCGTTTCACAGATTCAGAATTGCTGTCTACAGCTGCCACAGAGCAAACGAAACCACAGCAGTGATCTGGGGTTACACAGACTCATAGAATCACCAGGCTGGAAGAAACCCACCAGATCATTGAGTCCAACCATTCCTATCAAACACTAAACCATGTCCCTCAGCACCTCATCCACCCATCCCTTAAACACCTCCATGGAAGGTGAATCAACCACCTCCCTGGGCAGCCTATTCCAATGCCCAATGACCCTTTCTGTGAAAAAATTTTTCCTAATGTTGAGCCTGAATCTCCCCTGGTGGAGCTTGAGGCCATTCCCTCTTGTCCTGTCCCTTGGGAGAAGAGCCCAGTTCCCTTCTCTCTACAATCTCCTTTCAGGGAGTTGGAGAGAGCAATGAGGTCTCCCCTCAGCCTCCTCTTCTCCAGGATAAACACCCCCAGCTCTTTCAGCTCTTCCTCATAAGGCCTGTTCTCCAGCCCCTTCACCAGCTTCGTTGCTCTTCTCTGGACTCTCTCCAGAGCCTCAACATCCTTCTTGTGCTGAGGGGCCCACAACTGAACACAGGATTCGAGGATCGGCCTCACCAGTGCCAAGTCCAGAGGCAGGAGAACCTCCCTGGACCTACCAGTGAAGAAGTGATGCACAAAATACATGATACTTCTTAGATATGCAGCTTCAGTTCTCAGCTGCTCTGTGTTAATGCCTTCCTTGTACACTTGGAACCTTTAGGTTTCATACTGAAATGATCCCTCATGGACAGAAATTGATTTTGCTAATGCAAGCTGCCTCTGGCACCTGCAAAGCCCTTCTGCAGGAAGCAATGACCCACTCTCAGAACAGATAATTTGGTTCCACAATTTGACTTGCTTGACCGAAGCGCGAGATTCATCCCATGTTCTAGCACATTCCAAAAGAAACCCCTGCACTCTGTTTTCTAACACTTCTCACAGAATTACACATGGTGAACACTCATAGCCCTGGTATAAAACCAAAATAAACTGTTAAGGTAAGTAAAAACCCACCCAGAACCTTTTAAAGTACAAGTAGTCATCCAGGACCTTCAATTCTTCTAGCAAGGCACATTCTCGTTCATTTCACTTGTACTGTTTTCCCTCCTCCTCCTTCCTCCAGTGTCTCACATGGTACTGTGCAAACTTAGCTCAAACAATAAATTAGGTGCAGACTTTCAGATAAGGAACCGGTTTTATTTGCTGTTTTCTGAGGTAGCAAGCAAGACGGCTTCAGGAGACAGGAATACTGACAAGTTCTGCAGAGTCCTGCATCCATTACAGTCAGTAGTAAAAGCTTTAAGTTCATATAAGAGACAAGGTAAGGTCATACCAAGATTATCTTCAGTGTTAAACTCTTAATAAAACTCAGTGGGTCAAACTTAACAATCTCCACTACAAAACACTTTCTAGTTTAATAAGCTTGAAAGAGCATCACTTGGTGTATGAAACCAACTCTTCAGTAAATAGATGACTAATAGTTACAGCCAGGAAAGAAAAGTAATCGGCTCCTCTTATAAAGACTTCTGTACATACCAGCAACTTGTCAGACTAGCAGAGATCTCTCAGTACTCTTCCAAAACTAGGACCACGTCCCCCTTTTCATTTTTAATTGGTACATTGAAATCTAAGATGAAGACTCACCATGGTCTCCTTTTATGGATGGGCTTCATCATTGAAGGTATAAAGGAAAACCCAAGCCAGGAAGTCAAGGTATCCAAGAGAGTGAGTTAAAAAGTTGTTGAGGAGCAGCACAAGCAGAACTACCCCAGGAGGGAAGAGTTACTGAGATTAAATGAGGGTCTTGGGACAGGTGAAGGTCCCGGGTGAGGCCTCTTGCTGCAATAGCCTCTCTCTGCACTGAAGGCTGTGAAATAAACTGTCTTCACCCACCAGGAGAATTCCTTTGGTTACAGAATTACAGTTATCCTGTAGAGAAAAAAACCATCAAAAATATTGCCTTGAATACAACCAGTCTCTGACATCAGAATTATCCCAAAAAGATAAGTGAACATAGGAATAAGTTTAAAAACATCATCAGCTGGAATTGTGGAGAAAAAGCTCATTTCTTTCCCATTAGTTATGATCTGCACCTCAGCAAAGAATATAATTTTTAGCCTGCAAAAGGCATTGTACCATGCGATTAATTGCGGCAATCAATTAAAGTCAGCAATTCTTGAAACATTTTGTCACAAATTTTATAGTGCGTGTGCTTTTTAGCTTTGTCATTGAACAGATGGCAACTGTGTTAGATAAACTTTCTGACTTTTAAATCATTTTGTCAATTTATACACCTACTAGTATCTTCTTCATGTTCTTGTAGAGGTTTTTAATTCTTAGTCAGTTCTTCAGCTAAGCAGAAGTGTAGAGCCATCACTGTGAAAGATGTAGTGCACAAAATTAGGTCTCCTGGGGCTTATATGGGAAAAAGAAAGAAGATAAAGTGATTAAGAGGAAATTCAGACAGTGTTATAAAAAATAAAGGATCTTACGGTATTCCCGCACTAATGTTAGAAGCTTGAGAGAGCATCAGAAACTACTACAGATTTTCATGAATAAACATAATTATAATTGGATTAACAGAGAAAACATAGGACGAGGCTCACAACTGAAATGCTCATTGGTGACAAAATCTAGGGATGTCAAAACTCTGTGGGAATGGCAAGTCTAGGGTGTTATATGCTTGGATCCATATGTTAAAGGGTCATCCCTGAACACGCATACAAGAAATATGATACAGGTATCTTGGCTTGGATCAGAAACGGTGTGACCAGCAGGTCCAGGGAGGTTATTCCCCCTCTGGACTCTGCACTGGTGAGACTGCTCCTTGAATCGTGTGTTCAGTTGTGGGCCCCTCAGCACAAGAAGGATGTTGAGGCTCTGGAGCGAGTCCAGAGAAGAGCAACGAGGCTGGTGAAGGGGCTGGAGAACAGGCCTTATGAGGAATGGCTGAGAGAGCTGGGGGTGTTTATCCTGGAGAAGAGGAGGCTGAGAGGAGACCTCATTACTCTCTACAACTACCTGAGAGGAGGTTGTGGGGAGGAGGGAGCTGGGTTCTTCTCCCAAGGGACAGGGGACAGGACAAGAGGGAATGGCCTCAAGCTCCACCAGGGGAGATTTAGGCTTGACATCAGAAAAAAATTTTCTCCCTCTGTACTGGGCAATGGTGAGACCACTCCTTGAATCCTGTGTTTAGTTGTGGGCCCCTCAGCACAAGAAGGATGTTGAGGCTCTGGAGCAAGTCCAGAGAAGAGCAACGAAGCTGGTGAAGGGGCTGGAGAACAAGAGGAACATCTGAGAGAGCTGGGGGTGTTTATCCTGGAGAAGAGAAGGCTGAGGGGAGACCTCATTGCTCTCTCCAACTACCTGAAAGGAGGTTGTAGAGAGGAGGGAGCTGGGCTCTTCTCCCAAGGGACAGGGGACAGGACAATAGGGAATGGCCTCAAGCTCTGCCAGGGCAGATTTAGGCTGGACATTAGGAAAAAAAAAATCACAGAAAGGGATATTGGGCACTGGCAGAGACTGCCCAGGGAGAGGGTTGATTCACCTTCCCTGGAGGTGTTTAAGGTGTGGATGGATGAGGTGCTGAGGGACACTTTTTAGTTTTTGATAGGAATGGTTGGACTCGATGATCTGATGGGTCTCTTCCAACCTGGTGATTCTATGATTCTATGATCTCACTTCACATGAGATGTTGATTCAGAAGTCACTCTTAATTCAGCATCTCTTGCCCTTCCACTTTTGTAGCAGCTCAGAATTCTAGAATTAGCCCAACATCACTTTGGGAACCAATGTATGGTGCTGGAATGCACAGGCTTCAAAAAGAATATGCTCAGAATTACTTATATGTAATAATTGCTTATGGTTTTTATATTAAAGCCACTATGACAAAATGTGGAACAGAGTCAGAAAGTAATGTGACATTTTAAAACTTGAATTTGGCTCTTTTTTATGTGCTTTCCTAAGAAAATTAGGGTTCTGCTTCTGCAAGTTCCCCTTCTGGTAACCTGAAACCCGTCAGCATCAGCAACAACAAAAACACTTAAGTTTCACAGTTGGTTTACGCATTCAAGTTCAGTGAAAAAAAAAAAAAGGCACCTAGGGAGAGGAAAAAAAAGAGCTGCTATTAATGTCCATTAAAAAGAAAGATATGAAGGATGCAGGAATTTTACATCCTATTGAACAGAAGTTCTTGGCTGATCTATATACACTGAGCAGCATGTGCAAAGCTGAGTTAGTTATACCATGTGCTTTGTCTTGTAAAATAAGATTGTGGGTAAAATGAGATTGATTTTTGGATATACTGAGTGCTGGTGTATTTGAGTTATATTTGCAAATCATGGTGGAGAGATACTTCCAGGAAGGATGTCTTGGAGAAGACCAGAGTTCTGCAGGAGATGTGGTTTAGTGATGGATAGGAATGGTTGGACTCGATGATCCAGTGAGTCTCTTCCAACCTGGTGATTCTATGATTCTGTGATTCTATGATATGGACCTGGGGAAACATGGGATGATTGCAATAGAATATGCAGGATTAGGCCATACACCCACATGAAACCAAACTCTAATATTATTTTCCAGTTTTTAAGGCTGCTTATTTTGCTCTTTAACATTCATAACTAGGGTTTGAAAGCACTTTATTTGAAACTTAAAATTATCAAGAATGTTAAGTTTTGTAATTCTGGGTCTTGTGGAAAGACATTACAGGAGTCTCAATCGTTTTATTTTGAAATCTCACACCTTAACTGAAATAGCAAGAAGCTGTATCTTTCATAAAATAACTTTTTTCTTATTGTGCATTTTAGCCTTTGGATTTAAGTAAAAATATATATAGTTATAAAAGAGTTTGGCTACAAATACATTTTTGTGATTGAGCTATGGAATGAATTCACAGTTACCTAAAATCTCTTTTTATATATCATCAGTAGTCTTCTATATGAGTTTCTACATTAAATATTTTAGAACTATCAACATTCAGCAAAAAGCTCCATAAAAATTCCTAAGATCCATATAATTTTCTAACTTCTTACTATGTATGTATACCATTACCTGAAAAAAATACATAATCCACTTATTTTTGTCTGCTCTTTGCATTTAAAGCAATAATTTTGTGCAGAGATGATGAGCATTTCCCAAAATGTCCTCAGTAATTAACTGAGGAGCAGTAAATAGTTGTCCTTCTGCTTTCTTGGCCTTTTAGAACCTGGAAATTTTACTGCCAAATCAAATGTCTGTCAATTAAAATAAGAGTAACAATAGATCATTCTCTTCTTTCGATAGGAATGGTTGGACTCGATGATCCGGTGGGTCTCTTCCAACCTGGTGATTCTATGATTCTTTGATTCTATGATTCTATGATTCTATGATTCTCCTCCCAGCTTATATACAAAATGCAGTTTCACAGAAGAAAACTTCACTTCTTCATCAAACATTTTGAATATATTTGCATGTAGAATAACCAGAAAAGATCGAATTACAACTGACAACAGATTTTTATAGTAGAGTTGTATCCTCTGCCAAGTCAAGAGTGCCTTTTCTAGGCTACAGCAAACAAAAAGATCTAAAAGTAGCATGTAACCGTGGTTCTGCTGTTGCTATGGGTGTTCTGCATGTCCCCTTTGACTCCTTTGTGCAGTTAAGACACACTATTAATACACAAGGGCAACAGAAGGACATTCAAAATCATGAGTCAAAATCATGAGACTAGCCTACAAACAATCTGAGATTATTTTTATAAGTACAGGGTTGAGGAAATTTCATTTCTTTTGATTTGCTTTTTCATCGTTATACCAACACTTAGAGTTTTCTCTTCAACCACAACATTAAGAAACTTACCTTTTGTGTGTGTTTTTTTTAAAAGTAAATCACTCACTTAAGGATAAGTTTAAAAGGCTTGATAAAAGTTCCCAAGACATATATGAGAAATTATAAACTTTTATAGTGCCATATAGGATTTTGCTTGGAACTATCAGACAGATGGAAAAAATTAAAACAACCAAGTGCAGCACATCCTGCAAAGTTTCATGCACTTTCAGTTCCTTTAAGCTACACGATCTACTGCTCTGGAGACCTTTGGAGGTGGCACTAAGTCTCTGCTAGTCCATGAAGACTGGCCTATGACTTCTTAGGTGAAAATGGGGTTAAAAGCTTGCGCACATCTTTTTTTTTTTTAGATATTCCAATTAGTTATCTGAATGTAGAGTATTTCACCAAACCACAGGAGGATGCCAGAGGGCTCAGTGTATGTTCCTGTAGCTCCAAACCTCTGCACAGGCTGGATGGAGGCAGCACCTATCCTTTAAAATGCTTCAAGTAGTTCCGTGAAGCAGAGTATTCTAAGGATTTACAGCTGTAAAATCAGAGTCTACATATAATGGAGGGCTTGGACATACTCCCAAGGCTGATAGAGAAGGAAGACATCAAACCAGACAGCTACATGCGTTGAACACATCGTAACATGCACCATCCAGTTTAGGCATGGGCTGAGAAAGTCCCTCTTTCCCACATCTGAGAGATTCATACAGGGTGTCCTCAAGGTAGATTCCGTAGTGTCTAATAATGTATGTATCCTTTAATCTGAGTGCTGATAAGATTTTCTTATCTCACCTGGCCATTTTCCAAGCCTTGGAGGAGCATATTTATTTTTAGGACTCTGGTCCTAAGTTAATTTGTTGGAATTAGCCGAAGGGCTCAAAGGTATTAATGGAAAACAGACAGACAGATTAACATGCGTGTGTGCGCGTACCCTCACGAAAATATATATGCACCCACACATATATATTTTTTGTTATCTTGTAAAAAACAATCCAAAAATACATTTTAAAACAAACATTCCAGCAGTAACCTGTATGTTATACAATATCATAGAATCATAGAATCACCAGGTTGGAAGAGATCCACTGGATCATCGAGTCCAACCATTCCTATCAAATATATCTATATATCAATTATCCAATACATAAAGAGCAGCTATTTATCATGTTTGAAAAAATTTCCCTTTTACTTATGAAAAACAAAACTGAAATGCAGCATTAAACTTAGATGGGGAAAGAAATTATTTTTATAGTCCTGGTAACTCACTTTAACTATATGCAAGTCAGAGAATCACAGAATTATAGAATCACCAGGTTGGAAGAGACCCACTGGATCACCGAATAAAAGATTCTGTGATCATCAAGTCACAGCATGGGGGTCTATAATAAACATTAATATGATATAGCCTGTCAGAGATCAAAGGCTCAGTCCTAAAAGACAGAGGATAACTCATGAAACCATAATTGCTGTTTTGATTTCATCCAGGCAGTCTGTTTAAAGCACATTTTAAAGACACGCAAACATTTTGAAGTAAACAATTTTCTGAAAGCAAAACAGGAAATACTCTGGTTGCTGTTTCTTCCTCTTTTCATTCGGTGGCACACCTATTTTTGATATTTTATAAAAAGCACAGAGCCAACCTACTAATTCCAGCATCACAGTTTTCCTTCATAGAATCATAGAATCATAGAACAACCAGGTTGGAAGAGACCCATTGGATCATCGAGTCCAACCATTCCTGTCAAACACTAAACCAAGTGATATCCAAGGGGATATAGATTTCTTTGCCATAGGTCTCTTAGCATCATATAAGCCGTAACGTGATTAAAATGTGCCCTCTTTTAAGATGCAGAACTCAAACCTGTAGTTTTGCAGAATCAGGTCGTGATTATGCAGTCGGTTTAATGTGATTAAATCCTGCTGATTAAACACTGCTGCCAAAGGGGTGGCGTGTGCTCCTTAACTTGCCTGACTGCTTTAAGTCTCTGTTTGCACCAACGTAAGAACGATGACGGGAATGAGCAATTCAGGGCATGGGGAGACAATTTATATCAGAGTGATGTAGACATCGTTTCAGGTCTCTTATCTGCCTCTTGGCAGCAGAGATGTAGTTTTATTTATCTCTACAAAGCATTTGATACAGTTGGGGCACTTTAAAAAAGTGCATTTTCATTCTAACGATTGCCTTTTTTTAATTAGAAAGTTTATTATGGAGAACATATATTTTATTAGTTTGACCACTGAATTTTAATGTGAACACTGTCAAATCAATGTTGATGCATACAGACCTTGAAATTACCTTAGGACAATTTATCGTCTGCATAATGAGCTGTGTTTTCCACTGTTTTTCTTGAAGAGACCCCAAATACCTGTGAAGTCAATGAAGATCTAAAACCTACAGCTTTTTTAATAATCTAGAAATCATAAAAAATGAAATTAAGAACAATAAGTATAGTCTCACACACTAAAACTGCGACTATTGGGAAAGATAAAAGGAAGCATGAGGACTGCTCTGTGACTAAAATCCTGAAAGTTGCAGTCAGTAATCACAGTATCTGCACCTGAACCAAACAAATGTTATCTTAAAGCAGCTCAAGTCTTAAAATTAAATGTCATTCCTAATTGGAAAACAAATCACAAAGTGCCACTCAACCGATTTCATTCTGTATGTTTAAAAAGATTTTTTTTTCCCACATTCCTTTTCCAATCTTTTAATCAGCAGCTGTGTACTTTACAGACATGGTGAGAATGTTAACTACAGATTAAAAAAAAAGGGGGAAATGCTTTCTGGAGATAGTTGTCTTGTAATTTTGCTTCTGCTTTTTCTAGCTCCAGTTCTAGATTAATTTCAATTCATTGTAATTCATTCCACAACTGAACTTTCTCTTGACATAATGTGAAGATTTAAGGAGGAGTTTACAAAGCTGTGACAGCTTCTGTTTAACTAGTCCAGTCCTTGCTATGTGCATCCCAATGAATTTATGCAATTCTACTCACAGTTCCTATCTAAGAAAAGCATTTTTCTTTATTATTCCATAAATAAGTGACCTTGGGGAACGAAGCTCTGTCTCTTTATCATTATTTTGGGGTACAGAATGCTAAAAGAGATCTTCTGAGTCCTGGTAGTGTCTTGATTTTGGAGAAGAATACTGGTGGCATCCTTTGAGATATTGATCTGCTTGTGAAGCATGATTTGGAATCAATCCGATCAGCAGGCAGGTGTCAAAGTATGTCTAATGTGTTTTGGTCATGATGCTGCAGACACTGAAATATGTTTACTCTAGTTCTGTGCATTGAATCATAGAATCACAGAATCACCAGGTTGGAAGAGACCCACCGGATCATCGAGTCCAACCATTCCTATCAAACACTAACCCATGTCCCTCAGCACCTCATCCACCCGACCCTTAAACACCTCCAGGGAAGGTGACTCAACAGCCCGTTGAGTGCATTATAAAAACTGTTCCAGTAGAAAGTTAACAGCTGCAGGAGTTTTTGAAGGTGCAGAGCATTAGGAGTAACAAATCTGGAGGGTATTAACTTAGGGAGTATCTGTATTACAAAACAGAAATGCATCTTCTGTACTTCCCTGGTTTCCTAAGGCTTTAGGGTCACATACGTAAGCAATTCTGTGACAAGAGGAAGGAGAAAAACTTGTTTGTATGGAGCAGAATCTTTCGTCATCACACAGCTCAGACACATGACCCACAGACAGTGGCTTTAGGTGAAACAACAGCATCAACCACAGGAACTGCTATCATGATGAAGTGTAACTATATTCAATATGCCCTATTTAGAGTTATTTTGTATTTATTGAGAAGCTATACAGTTTAAAGTTACAGAGCAGGTCCAGGGAGGTTCTTCTCCCTCTGTACTCGGCACTGGTGAGGCCGCTTCTTGAATCCTGTGTTCAGTTCTGGGCCCCTCAGCACGAGAAGGATGTTGAGGCTCTGGAGTGAGTCCAGAGAAGAGCAACGAAGCTGGTGAAGGGGCTGGAGAACAGGCCCTATTAGGAGCGGTTGAGAGAGCTGGGGGTGTTTAACCTAGAGAAGAGGAGGCTGAGAGGAGACCTCATTACTCTCTCCAGCTCCCTGAAAGGAGGTTGTGGAGAGGAGGGAGCTGGCCTCTTCTCCCAAGTAACAGGGGACAGGACAAGAGGGAATGGCCTCAAGCTCCGCCAGGGGAGATTTAGGCTGGAGATTAGGAGGAAGTTTTTCACGGAAAGGGTCATTGGGCATTGGAATAGGCTGCCCAGGGAGGTGGTTGATTCACCTTCCCTGGAGGGGTTTAAGGCATGGGTGGACGAGGTCCTGAGGGACTTGGTTTAGTGTTTGATAGGAATGGTTGGACTTGATGATCCGATGGGTCTCTTCCAACCTGGTTGTTCTATGATTCTATGATTCTTCTTCCCATTAGTGAGAATGACTAATGTAGTAGATCTAGAAATGCTTTGGTATCTACCACCAGCCTTATCCCAGAGCACCTTTCCTCTTGGAGATACAAGTTCTTTGGCTTTAAAGAGAGGCAGAAGACAGATGAAGCCCTGGAATGGTACCTTCCCCAGAAGACATGAGAGCATATTCATGCTCAGATGTGAAAAAAGAGGGGTATTTCTGTAAGGAACAGAAAATGTTGCCATGCTAGGGGCCTAGGAGCAGAAAGGAAGAAGGAATCAAACTCCTAGTATGAAAAAGGAGGAATAGAATTAAAGAAACGTTAAGCCCAGATATTGCAGGGTGAGGAACAAAAAAAGGTGAGTAGCGAGAGTAAAGATACCACGAGACTTTGCAGGGAAGATATTTATTTTCCATAAGTGGATGTAGATGGAAAGGTGGTTATTTTTTTATCTCCAAATGTTGCAATAACTGTATTATTCTATCATGGGTTTGTTTCTTTCTCCAGATGTATTTTCTAAGTGTGTGTTCACTGACCTGCTCCAGAAAGGTACAAGAAAAGATCTAGTGCAGTTGATTTATGCTTGTAACCGGAAAATCTCCGTTCCAGATTTGCTCTTGTCACTTTTGTCAGATAATCTGGAGCTTAAATTAGAGAACTAGCTGCTGTCTAGGTTTTAACTTTGAGAACATTTAAAGATATTAAATAAGTTTTTAATCGCATCTTGTACTGAAGAATTCGATGTAGCTAATATTGTTTTTAACTGGCAAGGTTTTAACTTAACAAATGAATAAAAATTCAAAATAACAATGTTAAAAGCAGTCATGATCAGAGCTGGACAGAAGGCATCTTTTGTTTTCTCCTTTCCTTTTTCACCTCCAAAGCATTGGTGAGTTGGCAGTAACTTAGGCTATTTTTGGCATTTATTTCATATCACAAAAGTGAAATAGTGAACTTTGTGGGAATCTAGCAAGAACAGGTTTATAAAAGGCTGATGATAATCAATACCTCCAAAATCTCTTATCAGTATGATGACTAAGCAGACTTGAATTTCAACTTAAAACTGCACTACAGACTCCTGGGTCTAGGTGTTTAAGAGAATTTAGCTTAGTCTGTTACTTTGCAATCTCAAATTTGACTCCAGAGTAGTCTGGGTCGAGTGATGTTTATATTCAGTGTCTCCAAATAAAATCTCTGCGATCGTGTTTTTGGTTTGATGTGAGTATATAATTTGACTGCAGCATCTGTACAGAATCATAGAACAACCAGGTTGGAAGAGACCCATCGGATCATCGAGTCCAACCATTCCTATCAAACACTAAACCATGTCCCTCAGGATGTCATCTATCCGTCCCTTAAACACCTCCAGGGAAAGTGAATCAACCACCTCCCTGGGCAGCCTATTCCAATGCCCAATGACCCTCTGTGTGAAAAACTTCCTCCTAATCTCCAGACTATATCTCCCCTGGCAGAGCTTGAGGCCATTCCCTCTTGTCCTGTCCCCTGTCACTTGGGAGGCGAGGCCAGCTCCCTCCTCTCCACAACCTCCTTTCAGGTAGTTGTAGAGAGTAATGAGGTCTCCTCTCAGCCTCCTCTTTTCCAGGCTAAACACCCCCAGCTCTCTCAGCCGCTCCTCAGCTTGTAAGATGAGGCATCAAGAAGCCTGAAGAAAAAGTGATACCCTTGGTCTGACATCGAGGAGGAAAGGAAAGATGAAACATGCATTTTAGGCTTACAAATCATTTTTCAAGCCAGCCTTCCCAGAGGAATTATTTCAAGAGAGAACAGGAAGTATCAGGAAGTTGTGGGATTTAATATGGAAAATTTCATCATCCTACTTTAGGATACGGCTTGGCTGCAAGGATTAATACCCAGGTATGTAAGTCACTCTGCAAAAGCCTGAGATTATGCCTTTACTGATCCTTTGTGACCTTAGGTGCATCACTGCTGTCCTCACCTCCGCAGCAGTGGCATGCGTTGTTATAATTCTTTCACAACAAACAGTGGAGAGACCTGTCTGTCTCTCTGGGAACTGGATGTAAATTATACGAGCGGACAAGTGGCAATTATTCCTCTGGGTCAAGTGAAGCAAGAAATCACACAGGATAGCTGGGCTCTGCCTCACACCTCTAGCTGGGTCAGGTTTGTAGCTGAGACTCTCTGATGTGTTAAAGTTAAAAGGAGAATAAGCTAGGAGTGTAATCATGGAATCATAGAATCACCAGGTTGGAAGAGACCCACCGGCTCATTGAGTCCAACCATTCCTACCAAATTTAATCCTAAATGGCTTGCAGTGGCCTTGGAGAAGGTCTCCTACCTTGTAGAGGCAGTCTTACAATCAGAAAGAATTAATTTTTTCAAAATGTAACATTTTTTTAAAAAAAACTTGTGAAAAACCAATGAAAAACAGAATCTCAAAGAGAAATGAAACAAAACATAGAAACAAAGTTATCAAAACATTAGTCAAGCACACATTTCACATAAAAAAATCCTTGCAGGTTAAAGATTCTTCATAATAGTCTCTGTGACTATGTGTCTAACTATGAAGAAGAGGAGTGCCTGAGGAACAGGTTTTTCTGGTGAAGGAGGGACTTGGTAGTCCTTGTAATACATGAAAAACAATCTAGAATTGACACGGGACCAGGTTTTAACCCTCCTTCTGGGGAGGAGCAACTGGCTCGCGTCATAAAGTACACAAAGGAGAGTATGTTTGGACTCGATGATCCAGTGGGTCTCTTCCAACCTGGTTGTTCTATGATTCTATGATTCTTTTCTGGAATTTGGTTTCAGGAGTTTGGATTACATAATCTGGAAAATGCTTTAAAAGCCATTTCAGCCTCCAACAAACAATTCTGAGAACATGAACCTTGGGCAGATATATCATCTTTAGTACAAAGGATGAAGCAGGAATTACACCTGATGATTTTTCAGTAATTATTTATGGTTTTGAGTGGCCATTTCAGGTACACCCTTGCATTACCAATCTGTGCTGCAGCTCAGGTGGATGCTGAGAAAGCATAAAATTAATGAGATCTATAGAGTTGTGATCCCGTTCTTTTATTTCTAATCAGGCAGTTCAGACCAAGTAGTTTAAAACAGGCAACATCCTGAAATAACAGAATATTCAAATTTCACACACACACACAAAAAAAAAGACCCTCTGAGTTCCTCTTTCAATCACACTGCTATGCAGGCTTATAGGGTCACCTGATCATATCTGAAATGTAATGTAATGCAACCACAATGATAATTTTTTTTTAACATTAAGACTTAATACTTGAAACATTTAATGACTACCAGTTCTTCAGACCTCCTCCTCCTTTTCTCCCCTGCCCCAACATGAATCCCAAACTGAAGAACTCCAAGCAAACTCCTACCATGCTTCCAGCATGAGCTACAAGTGACTTAAACAAGAAGACAAACTTTGGTTTACATTAGTTGGTTGTGGATAATCTGAGCTAATTTACAGTATGCAGAAATAATTCTGTAAAAGGTCTTTCCTAGACTGTAGAGAAAGGTACAGAAATTCAGGCTTGCTGATGCAGTTAGAAACAGTCTCATAGCCATGAAACTGCTTAGTAAAGCAAAATCGCTCTGTCCTTTCAGCCCTTTCCCTCCCCCACCCCTGCCTGTAGTTTCCCCTTTCTCTAGTCTTCACTTGTCTTGCATATCCTTTTGCTCTCCAAATGCAGGTTACTGCTGTTTCAGAGGTTATCTTAATGGCAATTAGGTCACTGACTTAATTTTCCATAAGCTGGTGAGCTAACAGTTATTTAGGTTGTGGAACTGCCCTCCTTTCAGGGTTGGAAAATAACTTGAGCTCTTTTGTGCTTCGCTGTGAGTTGGCATAGTTGCTCTTTTATTGCTAAATCTTGCCTGTGCCCCCTCTTCTGTGTGTGCTGCACCCGCCCCCTCACAACTACATTTTTGTCTCTGAGCCTGCCTCTCAACGTGGGGCACGCACTATGCTTTGCTTTATAAAAATCTTTATAAACTTCTAGGTGCGGAGCCTGCCGGTGCTATCCCTATCTCCTCCTGCTCTATTTCAGAGTTTTGTGCTGCGTTCATCCATAAGATCTGTAGATAGCTCCCACAGTTTCCAGTGCCTGCAGTGGGATTTTAAAATGTGGATCTAGATCATCAGACAGCTTTCTTTGCCTATAGTCAGTGAAAACTGTAATAAATCATAGAAGCACAGAATCGTCGAACAACCAGGTTGGAAGACACCCACCGGATCATCGAGTCCAACCATTCCTGTCAAACGCTAAACCGTGTCCCGCAGCACCTCATCCACCCGTGCCTTAAACACCTCCAGCAAAGGTGAATCAACCACCTCCCTGGGCAGCCTGTTGCAGTGCCTAATGACCCTTTCCGTGAAAAATATTTTCCTAATGTCTAGCCTGACCCTCCCCTGGTGGAGCTTGAGACCATTCCCTCTTGTCCTGTCCCCTATCACTTGGGAGAAGAGCCCAGCTCCCTACTCTCTACAACCTTCTTTCAGGGAGTTGTAAAGAGTAATGAGGTCTCCCCTCAGACTCCTCTTCTCCAGGATAAACACCCCCAGCTCTCTCAGACACTCCTCTTTTTCTCCAGCCCCTTCACTAGCTTCATTGCTTCTCTGGACTCGCTCCAGAGCCTCAACATCCTTCTTGTGGTGAGGGGCCCAGAACTGAACACAGGATTCAAGGAGCAGTCTCACCAGTGCTGAGTACAGAGGGAGAATAACCTCCCTGCAAGGAATACCAAGACATCTGGCAACAGGAAGGAGTTGTCTTATAAACATGAAGGTACTTAGAACCATCAGCATTGTAACACTCCTTCTACTTGAATTAAGCATTTGTCTAGGCCTATGAGAAAGAAAATTCACTGAGTATTTTAAGGACTGGATGCAAAACCTTTCTGCCAGGTTTGCATTTGGCTACAGAAATATATATATATATATTTGCCCTAACACTGTGGAATGCTTGTGGGTTCGTAGCAATGACAAGAAAATAATGAGTGTGCTTCTCTGCCTGGATGAGCACAGTGCTAATGCGGCTGCACGGCTTCCGTTAGCATGTCAGCTGGTTGCACTGCCCGTCCCCAGCTGTATGTGCAACAAATGCACAAGGATAAAATGTAAGGACTGTGACTCTCCCATGGATGACTCATCAACTCTAACAGCATTATTGTCACTTGAAGATGGGCTCAGGGAAACAAATAAGTGTTCAAGTGCTTCTGGCCTACCATCTATAGTCCTTTCAATCACAGCTGAAGCCTTGTTTCCAGACCTGTTCATACTAATTTAGAAACACCCTCCTCCCTGTGAAAAAAAAAAAAAAAGTGCCAGTTTTTTTCCAGTTTATTCCAAGAACAGGAACGGGCAACATAATTGTTTAACTCCTCAGTGACAGGCAGCTTTCTTTACTTTTCCTCCTTTGTGCTACCCCCAGCAGACTAGTTTTTCAAGAAGTCCCTCGTATCATGGTCTTTTGAAGCTGCTGCCTCTTCTCACCTCTCCTTTACGATGCTGTCTTGAGTCAGTTTTTTTGTGGTTCAGTCCTTCCTCACAGCCTCATTCCAGATGTTGCAATTAGACTACCTTTTTCACTTGAAGTTGAGATTGTATTAAAAATAATAGAACAATGGATTATAACTTTAATAACTGCTTATCAACAATATTAAGACTATGCAGACATGTGTAAAATCAGAGAACAGTTTTCAGCAGCAGTATTGATAGGTTTATTCCACCAGCAGAAGAATAGAAGGTGCTTCCCTGATTAGTTTGCTGTTAGGCTGCCAAATCCCAACCAGAATTATTAGCAAACTTAAGTTCAAGTACAGACTATTAATAGTGACTTCATCTTGTTATAAAATTTGCCTAAGATTTGCTCCTCTTTACATCGACCACACTGTAGGGAGCAGTGATAGCAAGGTAGACCTGTTGGATACTTCTTTGACTTGGGGTCCTTGAACTGACCTTGGGTTGTAAGAGCGAGAAACTGAACGAAGAGGTGAACATCAGAGATGCAAATCAGGGTGGAGAGAGAATTTAGGGGCAGCAGGTGAGGTTTTGGAGGTCAACCAACCAAATGTTGCTGCTGGTGATTGCAAGCGCGTGGACAATAGGCCTGGGCCAATCAGGATGCGATGGGAAGCACGTGGACAGATGAGCAAAGGTTTATACCTGTAAGTTCCAACAATAAAGATCTCTGCTTTTTCATCTATCTGGAGTCCGTCTCATCGTTTCATTCCTGCAAATGGTGACCCTGGTGTGATGGGGTATTCAACATGATCAGCGTCCGTCGGGAATCTCAGCTCTGACAGGACCATTGGCAGGACCAACTGACTCCTCACACATTCTGGGAATCACCGTCAAGATGACAGCTGAGAAGCTGAGTAATCATGGGGCAGGGTGCATCATTAGAGCAAGAGGCAATAGTTAAGTTACTACTCCAATTCCTTCAAAAGAGAGGAATCAAATATATGATGAGACTAAGTTATGCATTTTGCTGAAATGGCTCAGGAATGCTGAGGGGACATTCAGGAAATACACCAACCTCCTGCAGGGCTAGCACAGCAGGTAATTTGTGCTGGACTTTGAGACGGGGATTCTGCAATATTTTGTGAATGAGCAAAGTTAAAACCAGAAGCCCCGAGGCACCTTGTC
This sequence comes from Coccyzus lansbergi, assembly GCA_033558105.1. Lineage (NCBI taxonomy): Eukaryota > Metazoa > Chordata > Aves > Cuculiformes > Coccyzidae > Coccyzus > Coccyzus lansbergi. The sequence continues at coordinate 508,540 of JAUMJK010000509.1, forward strand.
TTTAGCTGGAGCTATAATATCACCCAGCGATGAAGTGCCACACATGTTGGTGGTCTATTCTGCTAATGGAAAGATGTATAAATTGAGAGCTGCTGATGCAAAGGAAAAACAGTACTGGATAAACCAGCTGCGATCCTGTGCGAAACATCACAAGGAATGTAATTCTAAGAACATTTCATCTTCGCGAAGTAGAAGCTCATCTCTGCTGCCGGCTGGGTCAGTTAATTCTGCATCTCCTAGTGGCCAGAAGCATATGAATCAAAGTGTCGTAACCATCACACACCAAGTACAGAGTGTTCGGCTTCTGAGCTGATCCTAGTTGAAGATGAAATAACAGATACTGAAGATAATGAAAAGGAGGATTTAGGAGTTATGGATGATCAACGTAACGTAATTCTCCATCTCATCTCTCAGCTCAAACTTCGCATGGAACTTACGAGGGTAGTGCTACCAACATTTATTTTGGAGAAGAGATCCCTGTTGGAGATGTATGCAAATTTCATGGCCCATCCAGACCTGGTTTTGTAAATTGGAGGAAAGAATTATCTGCTTTGTGGAGTATTATCTAACAGCTTTTCATGAAGGCCGAAAGGGAGCGGTTGCCAAGAAGCCCTATAACCCTATAATTGGTGAAACATTTCATTGCTTGTGGGATGTGCCTAAAGATGACGTGAAAGCATTCAGAACTAATGGTGCCTCTGCGGCTTCCAAGGACCCCAAATCAAAGAAGCATCAAATGGGTCCACCTTGCTGTCACTGGTTCCTACACTGCACTTAGAATATGTGCAGTTTTGCGGTAAGTTTTCAAAGGCGATTACTTCTTTTGAAAACCTTACTTGATGTATCTAAGCATACAAGGTGAAGAAATATGGTGCCAAGAGACAGTTTCTTTTCCTAGACCATCATCTTGCTTCAACTACTATCACAGAATCATAGAACCACTAGGTTGGAAGAGACCCACCGGATCATCGAGTCCAATCATTCCCACCAATCTCTAAACCATGCACCTCAGCACCTCATCCACCCGCACCTTGAACGCCTCCAGGGAAAGCGAGTCAACCACCTCCCAGGGTAGCCTCTGCCAGTGCCCAATCACCCTTTCTGTGAGGAATTTTTGCCTTATGTAGAGCCTGAACCTCCCCTGGCGGAGCTTGAGGCCATATCATTCATATTTTGACAAATATCATGAGACTTGTACCGCCTGTTTACTCCTTACGTTATATAAGCTGGGTAATTTATCTTATCAGTGCACGGTACTGTGCCTTGCCCAGTATTTATGACTAAGTGACGTGGCAAACAGTAGGTGTTTCAAGTGTTTTGATTCTGTTTGCTGCCTAAATACACACTGGACGTTTTTTTCGTAATCATACAGCTGATTTACTGAGCACTCTGCTCTATTATGGGTCACTTCAGGGCTTCCCCACAGACCTGAGCACAGGGCACTATTTATCTGAATTGAAGTGTGATAAAAGCCATGAAGAAAGAACCATAGTTCTATATACCTATGACTGTTTTCCAAAAAAGCATCTACACAATGCTGTGAGTAAATGTTATGGGGCCAAAGCAACACAACAGAATTGTTATTTCACAACTCCCTTTGCTCAGTGTTTTTGAACAATTCTTGATTCCTCAGGATGGTGAAATACCATGTGTGAGACCACTGCATGGTTCTGTTATTGTTAAACCTATTGTTTAAAATAGAGTTCTGCGTGCTGTGAGAGCTGGATATTCTCTGAGGGATCAGCTTGGAGGAAAGAGTAATGAAATATTCAAAAATACAGACTCAGAAGCCCGAAGCTCACTAGATACCTAAAAGAGCTTTTTTAAAAATTATTATTTAGAAAAGGCAAATAACTGAACATGAATGAGGAATGGCTCAGAGGAACGGCTATGAGAGAACTCTATGAGGAGCGGCTGAGAGAGCTAGGGGTGTTTAGCCTAGAGAAGAGGAGGCTGAGGGGAGACCTCATTGCTCTCTACAGCTACCTGAGAGGAGGTTGTGGAGAGGAGGGAGCTGGGCTCTCCTCCCAAGGGACAGGGGACAGGACGAGAGGGAATGGCCTCAAGCTCCACCAGGGGAGATTCATGCTGGAGATCAAGAGGAAGTTTTTCACAGAAAGGGTCACTGGGCACTGGAATAGGCTTCCAAGGAGGGTGTTGATTCACCTTCCCTGGAGGTGTTTAAGCCACAGGTGGATGAGGTGCTGAGGGACATGGTTTAGTGTTTGATAGGAACGGTTGGACTTGATGATCCGGTGGATCTCTTCCAACCTTGTGATTCTGTGATTCCATGATTCTAAGAACGGGTCCAGAGGAGGGTAGTGAAGGTGACATGAGGGCTGGAGCAGCTCTGCTGCGAGGACAGGCTGAGAGAGTTGGGGCTGTGCAGCCTGGAGAAGAGAAGGCTCTGGGGAGACCTTATAGCAACCTTCATAGAGTCACAGAATCACCAGGTTGGAAGAGACCCACCGGATCATCGAGTCCAACCATTCCCATCAAACACTAACCCATGTCCCTCAGTACCTCGTCTACCCGTCCCTTAAACCCCTCCAGGGAAGGCAACTCCTTACGCCACTGCCACCTCCTTACGTTGGGGATATGAGGCTTGAGAGGAGCCGCCCCCTCTCCACGACTCCCCCTCCACCCTCCACCCCCGACTCCTAGCGCGGGGCGGGGCTGGCGCCGGCAGCGCCAATGGGCGCGCGCGCCGGGCGGCGGCGCACGTAGCTCTCCCCAAGATGGCGGCCGCGCCGGGCCGAGCTGCGAGGGCGGCTGCGGCGCTGCGGGCGGCGGAGACGGCGACGACGACGGCAACAACAACAACAACGACAACTCGCTGAGAGCGGCGGCGGCGGGAGAGCTGCTGGGCGCTCGCCTCGCCGGACGGCGTGAGGGGAGAGCGGCTTCTCCGCGAGGCTTTCGCCATGCTGCGGGGCTAGAGGCGCCGCCGCAGCGCTGCGGGGGAACGATGTTAGCAGAGGTAAGAGCTCCGGGGCCTCTGCGGTGGCTCCGGGGAGGCTCCGCGCTCGGTTTGCTCCTCGGAAACGGCTTCGAGTTGTGGGCCACTCAGCACAAGAAGGATGTTGTGGCTCTGGAGCGAGTCCAGAGAAGAGCAACGAAGCCGGTGAAGGGGTTGGAGAACAGGCCTTATGAGGAACAGCCGAGAGAGCTGGGGGTGTTTATCCTGGAGAAGAGGAGGCTGAGGGGAGACCTCATTGCTCTCTACAACTCCCTGAAAGGAAGTTCATAGAATCATAGAACAACCAGGTTGGAAGAGACCCATCGGATCATCGAATCCAACCACTCCTATCGTTTGGAGCAACGAGCTCCCAGTATCCCCAGTTTGGAGCAACAAGTTCCCAGTATCCCCAGGTTGGAGCAACAAACTCCCAGTATCCCCATCTTGGAGCAAAGAGCTCCCAGTATCCCCATCTTGGAGCAAAGAGCTCCCAGTATCCCCATCTTGGAGCAACGAGCTCCCAGTAGCCCCAGGTTGGAACAACGAGCTCCCAGTAACCCCAGGTTGAAGCAAGGAGCTCCCAGTTACCCCAGGTTGGAGCAACAAGCTCCCAGTATCCCCGGTTTGGAGCAACGAGCTCCCAGTAACCCCAGTTTGGAGCAGTGTCACTCCAGTTCACTCCCAGTAACCCCAGTTTGGAGCACTGTCACTCCAGTTCACTCCCAGTAACCCCAGTTTGGAGCAGTGTCACTCCAGTTCACTCGCAGTCACTCCCAGTAACCCCAGTTTGGAGCAGTGTCACTCCAGTTAACTCCCAGTCACTCTCAGTAACCCCAGTTTGGAGCAGTGTCACTCCAGTTAACTCCCAGTCACTCCCAGTAAACCCAGTTTGCAGCAGGTTGTGGAGAGGAGGGAGCTGGGCTCTTCTCCCAAGGGACGGGACAAGAGGTAATGGTCTCAAGCTCCACCAGGGGAGGTTTAGGCTCGACATAAGGAAAAAAATTTATACAGAAAGGGTCATTGGTCACTGGTCAGAGGCTGCTCAGGGAGGGGGTTGATTCACCTTCCCTGGAGGGGTTTAAGGTGCAGGTGGATGAGATGCTGAGGGACATGATTTAGTGTTTGATAGGAATGGTTGGACTCAATGATCTGGTGGGTGTCTTCCAACCTGGTGATTCTATGATTCTTAAATATATTGAAGCAGAGAAGGGCAGGCAGAATCCCCTTACGCGTCTCATGCAGTCCAAAGGGAGTTTCTCCAGGTGGGTTTGCTGCACCCTTTGTATCCACGGGTGCGTTTCGAGGCGGTGGGTCCCTAGCAGGAGGCCTCTGTTCGCCTCTCCCTGCCAGGGGGATCTGACAGCTCTAATTTGAGGGTCAGCAAGGGCTGGAAATGTCCGCTGGGCCCCAAGGTTCTCTCCTGAGGGCATCTGGCAGCGTTTGCTAGTTGCTGGAAGTGAGTCTTTCCTCTGTACTCAGTTTTTTCTACAAAGACGGATCAATTTTTTCTATTTTTAATACGTCGGCAAGGTGTCCGGCATACAGATGCTTCTCCAGCAGTTACCTGTGGTAAATGTTGTCATTTTTTCTTGCAGTGAAGGTTACTTGTCTGTAACTGAATTGTCTTAAATCTTGAAGGGTGAAGTTTTGCTTTTCAACAGCCGAAAATTTAGTTTTGCTTTCCCGAATGATAGCGGAAAAAGTATCCTGAAGCTTTCAGTTTGCATCAGTTCAAAGTTTCAGGGCATTTGGAAAGTGGTTGCTTAGTGCCCCAAGCCTCTCCGTTTTTCCTGAGAGGGTAGAGTTTGCCAAGGGAGCTAAATCTGTGAAAATACATGACCTGTTTGTGGGTGAAGGTGGATAGTCAGGGTTAATAGTCTGCATTAGGTGAGTGTAATATGTAAGCATTAACCATGGTAATTCGGATTATTTTAAGGATGGCATACAATGTTCTGTGTTGGTGCTTCATGCTGGACTGCTTGTTCTGTTTGATGATTACTGTGTGTGCCTCTCCAAGATACTTTATCTTGGAATTTTTTTTTCCTAATAGCACTGGTGTATCAGTGTGGATGACGCTTGCTCTATTGGCTTTTTGACGTAAAACCTACTGTTTATGTGTGCAAAAACTAGTTATGCTACTCAGCCTTGGTGTCTGAAGGGCTAGGTTCTGAAGTCCTTTACTTCCACCTCCTGTGTGTAAAAAAATTGCAGATAAGATGCTTCAAGCTGATGTATTTCAGGCTTGACCTCTGCTGAGGAGATAACTAAATTTTGAGTTCTAACAAAGTTACAGGCTTTGCTTGTCTGCCTCAAAAGCAGACATAGGGAGTTCTTCAACCAACCGGACAACTCTTAGCTGACCCACCTGACATGTGAACTGGAAGGAGTCCTTTCCAGTATGCTTTTTTGGGTGTTCAGTGGTGACTTGGAAGCTAAAACACCTCATGAAAACTCTGTGCACACTTTCATGGACCCTTTAACACACTTTGCAGGAAGGTGCAGATTGCTTCAAGTCTGCCGATAAATGTGTAGTAGTCTATAAAGACTTAGAACTCTTTTTTTTTTCCCGCTTAAGTTTATACTATTAACTTTGGTGAGTAGGAGCACTGGACAGCCAGTAAGTCTCTTGATTTTACTTCTCTCAACTGTTTCACTGAAGAACACGAAGTGAAATGGGATAAAAAAAAATTCTGCATGTTTGCAGGCTCATGCAGTTTTCTCCTGTCTAGAATGGCCAAGATTACTGATGTTTTTTTTGAACCATTAAAAATTTAGAAACTTGCCCTCTTCTATAATTGTTAGTTTTATAATTTAATGGTGTAGACAATATTGTTAAATATATTTAAGCAACGAAGGACAGGCAGAATCTGGTTCTCCATGCATTGTTACCATGCAGTTAAAGCAGAGTTTCTCAAGGTTGGTTTCATACACTGCGAGGACTGTGTCCATATATGCAGACCCCAGCAATTTCAGTCCAGTTTTCTGTGGATGTGGTTAGGATTAGGGCCTTGTAATCAGTAATTTCAGGGGAAGATCGCACTTCCTGTCAGGAAAAAAATACCGAGCACGTTTTTTTTATTTGGCCCTTACTCCAAATCCTCTTATTCAGTTACATCAGAAATCATGTCATTAGATGCCAAGCATATATTCTTATTTATCTACTTAGCAAAGGCCGTTTCCCCTTTTTTCACCCTCTTGACCATTGGATCTTATTTCTGCAGTCACGTTGAGTGCGTTCTGTCTGCATGCATTCAGAGTCCTGCTGCAGTGGTTATTTCCCTAGGCTGATGGGTTTGCCTTTCTGTGTCTTTTCACTTGTTCCTCTTTTCTTGCTTATCAGGTGTCTCCTATGCTCTTCAAGACCCTGTGCAGCCTGCTTCCATGCAACCTTACTGTTTGTGCACTTTCTCTTCTAATTAGGCCATGGTGAACACAAGTTGTAATCATTGTTGTCTCCTGTGTTTTCAGACAGACTTATTCACCGTTCTAGACTCTTGTGCAGTAGCCCCTGTACTGCCCTGACCACAGTGAGGCAGCTGGTGGTTCGGAACTCTGGCTGTCACGGATCAATTGTATTTAAATTCTGATGGGCACAAAGATTAAATAGAATTTTGATGAGAATTAGTGTACAAGAAGTTCTAGAATCCCTTTAGAATGGCCTGTGCTGTCTCCTTTTGCAGTCTGTGTTCCTTCTAAAGAATGAACTTCAGAAAAAGTGAGGAGGAGATTTGTTTCCTGTATTTTCCCTCCAGTTGCTCTCAAAATGCTTAGTGAGGACTTATTTCTGAATTTATCAACAGCTAAATTTTCTACAACTTAGTACTCTTGTGGAGTTGAGAATTCAGCAGTACTAGTGACAGTTGAGAAGGTTTCTGAAATTTGAAAAGTAGAAAAACTTTGTGTCTTGTCCACAAATAAAAGCCATGGAAACTGATCTTTGTGTTGGTATTTTTTTTTTCTTTTTGCAACCCCTCAAGATAGTTCACTATATGCATGTAGTATTTATTTTCCATTAAACAGTCTTATTTATGAGGTGTTTAACAATTTTTTTTTGTTGAACTTTGATAACTGCTTACCATTGAGAGCCATTTTTGAGCAAAACCCAAACAAATCAGCCTGTTTTTTTAAGAGTAGAAGTTGACTTAGTGGCTTGTTTTAGTTTAGAAAAATAAATTAGCTTTGCTGAAACAGTAGCACATTGTAATGTATATGTTAGTCCATCTCTGAAAGATGCAGAACAGTTAACTGCTTGATATACTTCAGCATTGTTAATTTTTTTTTTTCCTTGATAAATGGCTGTAGGAGGCTGCTCTTATGTTTCCTGTAACTAAACTATGTTTTGCTGGTAGAGCTTGCTCCGAATGTGTAGTCAGTGATCAGGCTGTGGAGATAAGTTAGTTTTCTGTCCTTTTGTGAAACTTGCATATTGTGGCTTTGCCTTGTGTTTTGCCAGATGAGATTCAGCTGGAGCATCAGTTGCAAGTGTTTAGGAGGTAAAAAGCCTCTTTTTTTTTTGAATATATTCTGTAAACGAAGTCCACCCTTATTGCTGGTCTGCTTTGTGTCCATAGTTGTTGCTATGACAGCTCTTTTAATAACTCCATTTTCTGTGGACTGTCATTTAAAATTACGCAAGGAATGGTAAAACTAGGAACGTGTACCTTTTACAGAGAATGAGTGTCATTTGTTCCTAGTATTTTTATTGTCATGTATTCCTGGTATTTCTGTAGTAAAAGATAGTGTCTGAATGCTCAGGGCTATTCTTAGAGTGTACAGTGGGGCCTAAACTGCTGACATGAAACAAGGGCTTCTGCAACAACTCTAACATGTCAGTCTAGGCTAGTCTTTAAAACAGTTTGGAAGAAGGAAAGTGTAAAGTTCCTTAGTAGCGTTTGATAGGAACGGTTGGACTCGATGATCCGGTGGGTCTCTTCCAACCTGGTTGTTCTATAATTCTTAGTTCCATAAAAAACAGTAATAGTTTGTCTGGTTAGATAGCTGAAGGAGCTCCAAATGTTGATTTCCTCTGGTTGCACTCTAGGGCATTATCTCTGGTTTGAATATGTTTGTCCCTTTTCCCTCGTGCTTACGAAGATGACAAAGCATGTTTTCCTTAGAACTGGCATTAGGAGAGTTGCAGTTATTAGAAACAAGAAACTGTTGGTGTTGTATGTAAGTTATTGGCAATGCTTGAAGAATTAGTATTTTGAAGTCCCATTAGCACTGTTCTGCACTGCTTGGCTGAGGGTACCAAGGCTCGAATAATAGAAAAAAAATCAATTGCAATTGGCATTTGCTCTTACGTGAGAGATAAAGTTCAATAAGAACCAGGCGTTATTATCTTGGGCTTGATTGTTTGTTCTCTCCCCCATTCCCTAATAAGTAATGTCTGGGATTTTAATTGAAAAAATAAGACATCATTTCATGGTGTAAACATATTCATAGAATCGTAGAACAACCAGGTTGGAAGAGACCCATCGGATCATCGAGTCCAACCATTCCTATCAAACATACAGTATTACGACTTAAAACGATGACCGTGTAATTGCAGTTATAGGTAAGATGTACAGTGGAAGTTTATTTTTAATGTGAGTAAGTATAGATGACAAGTATATTCAGCTAGGGGACTCCTTTTGTAACTGCCATTTGTTTTGGAAAAGAGGCTGATTCCTGTCCTGTCAGAATTTGGGAATTCCTATTAAAGATTTTGTTCTTGCTGTGAAGCAGTAGCAGCTCTAAAATCCTCAGAGAGCGGAGGTGGCTTTCTGAAGAAGTCATGGTATCGATTTGCTTCCTGTTTCCTGTATGGAAGGGAGTGTGATCTCAGTGTTGGAGCGTGAGTCAAGTTTATTCTTTTATTTGAATATTGACAGTGTATAAAGGTTTTGAAAAATCATGGACTGATAGACTTGTCTGGTTGGAAAAGGCCTTTGAGATCATCAGGTCTGACTGTACTGTCTATTACTAAACCATATCCCTGAAGACCTGTCTACCTGCCCTTTAAATACCTTCAGGGATGGTGGCTCAGTCACTTTGCTGGGCAGCCTGTTCCAGTGCCTGATAATCCTTTCAGTGGAGAGAAAAACCCACAAATTTTTAACTACTTTTATTCAAGTGGGATTTCGAATCATAGGAAAAACAGGTTGGAAAGAGACCCACCGGATCATTGAGTCCAACCATTTGCAGAGAATCCATGGATTTCACCAGGCAGAACACAGAGTTTGACCGTAGTGGTTGGTTGAACAGTTCATTTTGAAGCTATTTCACCAGTGGCCTTTATATTTCTTCAGTCTGGCTGCTGTGTATATTTTCTTGGACAGTAAGCACAAAACCAGTTTGATTTGAACCTTACCAGTTGGTCTGTCAGTTGCCAGCAGGAAGAGAGAAACTCATTCCTGCTTACTTTCCACTAAGACTCCTCTTGCATCAAATGGCCTGTATGATGTTGTTCCTGTGCCTTGACTTGATTGGGAGAATTTTTTATAATCAGAAGTTTTAAATATCCAGAATAGTCTTTTTATTTCTAGTGGAAACAGCACTGTGTTTATTCAAATGAGCAATAATATGACCCTACTAAAAGTTTACAGGTACCTGTTGTCTGTAACACCGATACCTAAAATGCTTGATTCTGTATTCCATTATAGTTGGAGTTTTGGCTTGGAAGACAAGGTTTACATGTTTTCTTTTGAAGAATGTTTGTTAATTTGGGGGCTTACTTGAAAGAGTATTAGCTGCTTAAATGCAGCTGTGCTTTTATTTCAGTGTGATTTCAAGGTTATGTGTGTCCCTCTGCTTTTCTTGCTGTGCTGCTTCTTTCTTCCCATGCTTCTGGAAAGCACAGGGTGATCCCATTTCTGTTTTAATCAAATCTGATTGTCAAAATGCTACTATTCCATAAGTATCACTATTTTAAGATCATGTATTCCTGCTATTCAGTATGTTTTTGCAGTCCTAATAAATAACTGTTCTCAACACTTCTGCTGGTGCCTCGGAGGCAGTGTGGGTTGTCATGTAAGGGAACAAGCTTGAGCTGGAAGCTTGAATTGCTGTGGAATTGCTCTAGGGTGCTCTGCATTTCCACTCTTCCTGTTAGTGCTGTTAGACAGGGCCAAGGAGAAAATACTCTAGAAGTTCATGGCAAAATTCTTGCCACAGCTGGTTCTGAAACAGCAATGGGAAAGTACGTGCTTGATGTTCCCAGTCATCCTGTATTCAGCATTTGGGATTCCAGACTACACAGAGGAGTTAAAGCATATACACCACTAGATTTTTAGGAAACAGGTGTCCAACCTGTGTAACTGTAGAAAGAGCGATTGCTTTCAAGTTTTTCTGATCCTGAAAATGATCTTGGAACGGTTTGACTTAAAGACATGATGAAGCCTTCCTTGTTGCCAAGCTGTTATTCTAGCAACTGCTGCTGCAGACTGGAGAGAGATGTGTCCAATGAGTCTTGGGTCCTTTCTTCACATAAACCTTTGCATTCTGTGCTCTTTACAATAACTCAAAACTTTGTTTATTTTCAGTTTTACCAAATGTTGTAGAACTTTATATCGTTGTGTGATCTTACTTTTCTGAAGCACGTGTAGTGATTTTTGTGCTATCTTGAGAACAATAGGGTCAGTAATAATGCCATGTAGTCCTCATTCACTGAAGGAACCATTTCTACTTGAAATTGCATCTGTATCTTGATCTGGGGTTTTTTGGGATTTTTTTTTTGTAGTCTGTCTTGCTGTATTTGTTACTGATATATATTTTAATTTTTAGTGAAACCTGGTTTTGATTGAGGTTGCTAACTTCTTTAACATACTTGGAAGAAAAAAACTGCTTTTTAGAGTTGATGTACTCAAATTACTATTTCTTATCACAATGCTAACAAACTGGAATTTCATTAACTTTGCAAAATAAAATCGTATACTATGGAAACCTTAAATCTTCATCTTGTGTCTTTCAGTTGGCAGTTGCCTTACTACAGCTTCTTAAAGAATTCTTGAGAAGATCACGAGTTAGCAGTAGTGAGACCAAAGGCATACTTCATGTTTCTGTGCTCTGCCATTACTTTACTGGGTATTTTCCTTTATTGAATTCTCCAATTAATGATGGTCTGCTGTTGCTCATTACCATTTCTTTTAATTGTGCTTTATTTTACTGATAAGCTCTTTTCTTCTGTTTTCTATTTGAAATTATATTTCTGTTTTAATAATCTCAGTATAACATGCTTACACTACTAATTTTTCTCTCTGTTTTTCTAGCAATTTGCCCATAAATGTTATTTCTCCTGTTATCTCTGGTTTTATTCATTATGCAAAGTGGTTTTCTGTTTTCCAGTGATCAAAGTAGTGTTGCTGCTGTGTGGAGTAGCATTACCTGGGTTAGTCTGTGAATGCTTCCAACTTGCTGTGTGTATGATTCTTTTGTTTATTACTTTTTGCTCTTGTCTGTTTCCTTCCTCGTTATTTTTCTTCCTTATATATTTATTCTTGTGTTCCTGCTGCTGTCACTGGTTTGGCCATATATTTTACTTTAGATACCCTGATCGTATAAAGGAATTTAAGACTCTAAGAGTATCGTTTCACTTAACTGGATCTAGTTTGGGCTGCTACTAAAAAGGTTTTCTTCCTCCCACCAGAAAAGTGGGTGTGATGCTTCTTATATCAGGTCTAGCAGCTCAGCAGCAACTGCATGAGGAAATGTTTTGTCTTGGTGAACCAGCCTTCTGGAGAGGTATGAGGGTTGGGAACACAGGATAAATTTACCAGATCAACAGCTGCATGATCCAGTGTGAGGGAGGTGCATAGTGCTTTCCTGTGTTTCTTTTTGTTTAGATCCAAAGTGAATTAAGATCCAAAATAAATTCCTACCCTTTTGAAAACAGGGAATGTCGTCATTCCTTCTGTGACTTTTGCATGCATCCCTTCCTCCAGAAAAAATTACAGATAAGGTTTGCTAGATCCACTTTGGTTAGGTTTCATTTTTGTTCCTGATGTTCTTCAGCAAGTGGCAATGATTGTTTTTCACGTGTCTTTCTGAGAGCTGCATAATGAAATGGCTTAATTAGTGTGCAATCTTGCAAGTATTACTGGCAAGAGTTAAGGCACCATTTCTGTGGCTTTATTCTCTCCTTCACCCTGCACATTCACTGAAATTTGTTGGGAATATTCCATCTTCTGATGTTCAAGAATGATGTGTTCCACTGAGTTCCCAGAACTGTTCGATTGTGGACTACTGAATAATTTGGAGATAGTGAACTAATCTTTCTCTTGCTTTGTTTTCTGCAGCTGAATGATATACTGTCCAGAAAAATAGTTGCAAAATGCTGGAAGTTTAGACACTTTAATTTTGTAATTTCGTAATTTTGTATTGCATCTGTTTTCATCTTAATTTTATCTTCATCCAGTAAGCATGTTTCATGGGAAGTTTGAGGTTGTAAGAGTTCAGATGTACTTTCAGAGATTACTGAGAATTTGTAGTGAAACAGTGGCTGTTTTGTAACTGGCACTTGAAGAACTGTAGAAAGTATAAAGTTTAGAAGGAAACAGTGGAGTAACATTGCAGTCTTCAGAGGAACGTTCTGGATTATTCTGACAGTGGATTTAAGTGTCTTTTTTAAAATGCAGCTTGGGATCTGTTTGTCATTTCCTGCTGAGAACTGCTTCTTTATGGTGCATGCTTCAATTTTTGAGGTTCCTCTCTTTTTACATCCCTCTTATTTAGTAGCTTAATTATGATGCTGGTTAAAAAACTCTACATACTTTAAAAAATCTTGGGCAACTCATGTTCGTCTTACTTCCCGTCATCTGCTGGGTCGCTTTCTGTAGAGCTGCTTCCTAGAGAGTTTGCTCCCAGGTAGTACTGTGGCCCAGGGTTATTTTATCCCAGATGCAAGCTTATGTTTGTTTTTGTTGAATTTCATGATGTTCTTAACCCATTCCTCTAGCCTGTCCACATCAGAACAGTAGCTCTTCCTTCCAGTGTATTGAGCACTCACCCCAGTTTGGTGTTCTGTGCTGGCTTAGGATGTGCTCTGTCCCATCACCCAGGTTGTTAGCGAAGACATTAAACAGCTTCAGTCTCCATATTGATCCTTGAAGGTTCCCACTTACTGTCTGCCTGCTGAACTTTGTACCTCTTATTGTGTGTCTCTGTGTCCTGCAGTCCAGTCGGTTTTCATGCTTACTTTATAATCTGCTTACTAGTCCAGACCTTACTAATTTGGTGATAAGGAGACTGAGGGCTGTTATGTCCAAGGCCTTGCTAGAGGTGAGGTACACAGCATCTAAGTCTCTCTCCTTGACATCTCAGCGTAGAAAGCAACTGGGTTGGTCAGACATTTGTGCTTGGTAAATCCATTTTGATTGTTCATAACTGTCTTACAGACTGAATACAGCTGACAGGCATGTATTTACCTTCCTTGCTGGCCTGGATCTTCCTTCTTGTAGATCCTCTTCTGCTGCTAGAATTTGAGTAATCATTTACATTTGCTGTCTGTTGAGGTTTGGCTTTTTGAATCCATAGCAGTTGCAGTCCTGCCTGTAGTCAAGGTGCCATTTGGCACATTACAGCTGAGAAATTCGATGTGGTTTTCCTTTCTGCGCTCTACATTATTTATAGCTTTTCTGCTTTTTATGAAAGAAAAAAAAACCAAACTTTTTCAGGGTGGAAAGAAATGAGGATGTTTTAACTATGTCACAAGATATGTGACATGATTGTAGTTAAAGACAACAGCCTTTATCACTAGAAACAATGTGGAAATTAATTTTTAGTCTTGTTGAGCCTGTCTGTTACTGAAGGACTGCTTCTGGCAATTATGATAGATGACATGAATTAACCTCTTTGACATTTATTCCCCAACATTTCTAACCTGACCTCACCAAGGCAGTTAGAGGCTTTTTATATTTAATCTAGTGTGAAATTAAAGTATTCTGAAAGTTTGTTGTTTACTTAGTATTTTTTCAAGTAACTTTTTACTCTGAATGAGTAGTGTTGCTCATTTGGGAACTTTAGGCAGCAGAATATAAATTTAAAATGAAAACCCACAGTAAAACACTACTGCAGTTTTACCTTGAGGTTGGTTGTATAATGTAGTTTAGAAGACTCTGAAAATTGTGCCGCAAGTAGAAAATAGCAGATACTATATTACTGGTCAATTAAAGCAAAAAACAAACCCAAACCCTATCTGGTAACTAATTTTATAGCCTGAGGAAGCAAAGGTACTAAAAGATTACTCAGAAGTTAATGATTAAATCTTTCTGCAGTAAATTTGGTGTTGGATTTTATGTATGTATATGTATAATATACATGTATATGAAATATATGTAAAGACATAAGTAGTTTAATTCTTGAAAAATAAAAAAAAATCACACAGTGCATGATTTATCAATCTCTTTTAGGAGAATCTATTTTTTTTAAGGAGTTTACCTGAGAAGAGTTACTTGCTTATAGATGCTTCTAAGCAAGTCAGCAAGGGGTAGAAACATGTCTTATTAATTTTTTAGTATAAAATTTGAAGAAGTATTGTCTGCTGTTTCACATATTATGAGCTGTTTAGGAAACAATGAAAAGGTAAATAACTGTTGCTACTGCAGTGTGCAGTTCCAGAACGTTTGTAATACCTTTATGCCTTTTGCTTCATTTCACTCTGTTTTTGTGGGCTATTAACGTTTTGGTTTCTAAGATTTCCTGAAGTAGATACTGTATTGCTGTGGTTTTATTTTTCCCCTTTAAGTGAACTCTATGAATTTAAAATTGCACCAACTATTTTGCACACAGCAGCTACTGTGAAATTCTGTGATATCTCCATAGAAGAAATAGTGGAGTTACTTTAAGGAAAGCAATCATTGTTCATCAGGCTGCTTATAACTCATCTTTTTCTACTTTCTCCTACTAAAGATCGTGGACAAGAATGGTTTGTCTTACAGAAGGCCATTTATATAGAAATAATCTTTATATTTTCTTAGTAAATATAAGCTTTTATAGGTAAGGGTCAGTGTAGTGGAGGTCTGAGTTCAAGGAATATGCATCTGCTTATAGCTTCATAAGAAATGCTGCTCAGTTGAAGTTACCATTGGTGTGGAACATGAATTTAAAGCTAAAGAAACTTCCTTTCTACCTTCAAAAGGCATAACTGCTAAGCTACGAAGAAACCTTTCTAAAAGCGTCTTGTACAACTGATTCTGCAGTAGCCCAGAGCTTTGCCTACAGGTTCTTAGTTCAGTGGAACATAAAGCTCTGGCTCTTATGGAGAGAGACTGATTTAAAATATTTCTGTCAAAATAAATATTGGGGAATCTTAAGTGGCAGAAACTGTTCTAGAAGCAAAGCTGATGATTCTTTAAATTTGTTTAGTGCCATCAATTTTCTTGAACAGTGAAAGAAAGCAAGCATTAGCGAAAGGAAATTTTAATTCCTGCAGTTTTAGGCAAGAAAGTAAAAATTTTGAAGTGCTACTGGAGTGGTAGTTACAAATAAAATATGTAATAAACGTTTCTCCACTAAAGAACATGAAACTAAATTTTTAGCTATTTAGGAAAACAGATTCTTTTTTTAACTTGATAAAAGTTCTGGGGGCTTCCCCCTCTCTCCCCTTTGCCAGTGTTTTCTACTGTCAAAACTTGAAATAGATGTATAATCTGTTTATCCAGAGGCCGAACATAGAACAGTTTAGATTAACGCATTGGCTTGAATTCAGGCTACAGTTAGAGAAATCACCTAAGGTGATCTTGTCAAGCTATAAGCCTCATCCTGTTTGAATCACCCTGGGTGATCCAGAATACTTTGATCCTTTTTGTCTGTTTTCTTCCCACGTGGCTAAACTAACTTACATACAAGACAACATGGGTTGTTGCAAAGGGGAAGGATCACTTTCTTTGAAATTATAGTAAAAATGAGTTAAGTATTTTTCTGTATTTAAGGAAGTTGCTGAAAGTGGGCTTGCATCTACTATTTGCCATAGTTATTCAAGATTCTTGAGTGCTTCTTTTAAACTTGAACAAAGCTCCATGTCCACTTAAACTAAAATGAGGAGATCTCATTGCTCTCTATAGCTACCTGAAAGGAGGTTGTAGAGAGGAAGGAGCTGGGCTCTTCTGCCAAGTGACAGGGGACAGGATGAGAGGGAATGGCCTCAAGCTCCACCAGGGGAGGTTCAAGCTCAATGTAAGGAAAAAATTCTTCACAGAAAGGGTGATTGGGCACTGGCAGAGGCTGCCCAGGGAGGGTGTTGATTCACCTTCCCTGGAGGTGTTTAAGGGACTGGTGGTTGAGGTCCTGAGGGACATGGTTTAGAGTTTGATCGGAATGGTTGGACTGGATGATCTGGTGGGTCTCTTCCAACCTGGTTGTTCCATGATTCTATGATTCTGTGAAACTAGAATACAATTCAGAATGGGTTTTAATGCAAACATGTGATCAGAAAGAGTGTGTGTGCCTTCCAAAGTGCCTGTTTTGCTAGTCTGTCCTGCTGGTAAGGAGAAGCCAGATGTGGAAGAAACATCTCTGCAGGTACCATCATGTGAGAGAAATAGCTATGCAGACACCATAAGGGAGCAAAATAGTGCTGCAGAGCACACCAGGGTCAAGGAAGAAGGAAAAGTCTGACTTCTTAAAATTTACTGTACTTTAAAAAATTTAAATATGATTAGTGTTATTATATACTTTATTATATGTGATTAGTATCATTTGTACACTTTACTATTATAGGCTTGCTTTAAAAAAAAATCTAAACTTAGAACAATAAAATAATAGAATATATAAAATTCCTTAAAAAAAAAATATTTACCCTGAGTGTTCTTGTGTGAGTACTGCAGTAATTTGCTGTGTAGATTCACTGCAATTATTGTTATGTAGTCTGAAGTAAGAATGGATCTTAAGGTTTTTCTTTGCTTTGCTTTTTTGAGCTAAGGAAGGAAAAGGGCAAAAGGACTTTTAATGATTTTGGGGAAATGAGGATATGCAGTACTCTTTACAAAAGCCTGCTTGACGTGTCTTTCACGTAATTGCTGTAATTTTGACAGATGAGAGAATCTAACTACAAAGATCTTAATGATTTATTTCATAATTGTTAGATATTTCTCCTTGTAATGTAACATAACGATTTTGCTACAGATGAAGTTGGCGCTCCAGTTGCCACAGCTTTCCAATTTTGCTTGTCATGCTAGCGAAGAGACAGTAATTTGAATCATAAAATAATGTTTTTAATCACTTGACAAAAATGACACTCATCTTAATTATAGAAAGGTTTACACATGAACACGTTTCATTTACACTCAAAATGAAAGACAATTTAAAAGGCAGATGTGTAGAATTATCAAAATTAAACTTGACATCTACTACGTATGCAATCCCTCACAGTTTTGTTTTTTTTTTTAATGTGAGCCCCGAGATGGCTTTAAGTGTATTTGGCAAAATATTGTATTTAAAAAACAAAATAAGTTTACAGGAATAACAAAGAATAGTTTGCTTATCAGTGTCTAGTTAGGGACCAGTTGGCTACTGCCATTTAAAAAAAATATTAGTGTGCAAATGTAATTAAATATACATGATAAGAGAGCTGTGGGCAAAGAAGCATGTTTTTGTTTTTAAATGACCCTGTTCTTTTAATGTTCAGATTATTCTGTTGCAACTATTCCATCTGAGAACAATCATAAATAGCAGTTTGCTGAAGTGCTACGGACCTCTTGGCTCTTGCAACTTCGCTGTTCTGCAGAAGCTTTAAGACTGACAAGTGAATGATTCCTGAGCTCAGCCTTACTGTATGGATGCTCTTTGTTTTCAGCTTCAAATTACAATTATTCTGAGCATGTGAGAGAATTGTGGGAAGGGCCTGAAACAGGAGCTCCTGGCTAGAGCAGGAGGCCAGTGGCATCCAGACAGAGCCTGGATAGACAGGCATAGATAGATACCCCATCAAGACAGTGCCCGTGTCTGCTGGTGGTGGTAGAGATGATGATAGGGAAAAGAGCACTGGACTTCTGGTATAGCAGTGTTTCTGTACTAAACTAGAAACATGTCTCGTACTGCCAGTTGCAAGCAAAACTTATAGCACTAATTGAAATCCAAACAGCAAACCTTTACTCACCTCAGTGAGTAATTTTTAATGAAAGCTGTATCAAGGCTGAGGATTGTGCATGAAGGTGCTGTGCAGAGCTACAGACTAGGAGAAGTCTGTCTGGAAAGCTGCCTGGAGGATAGGGACCGGGGGGTGTTGGTTGACAGCAACTGAACATGAGCCAGCAGTGGCCCAGGTGGCCAAGAAGACCAATGGCATCCTGGCTTGGATCAGAAATGGTGTGACCAGCAGGTCCAGGAAGGTTCTTCTCCCTCTGTACTCGGCACTGTGTTCATTTCTGGGCCCTTCACCGCAAGAAGGATGTTGAGCCTGTGGAGCGAGTCCAGCAAAGAGCAATGAAGCTGGTAAAGGGCCTGGAGAACAGGCCTGATGAGGAAGGCTGAGAGAGCTGGGGGTGTTTATCCTGGAGAAGTGGAGTCTGAGAGGGCACCTCATTGCTCTCTCCAACTCCCTGAAAGGAGGTTGTGGAGAGGAGGGAGCTGAGCTCTTCTCCCAAGGGACAGAGGACAGGACAAGAGGGAATGGCCTCAAGCTCCTAAAAGGCCTCTTTGAGAGGTTATAGTCTTATCTGTAACAGCTGCATCACTCATCTGAATATTCACTTTGTTTTATATCTGCCACCTGATGAGGCTTTTCAGCACCCTGTTTGGGCTTAACAGGCAGCCCCTTACTTCAACTGTAGTTTGCTTTGCTAAAGCTGTTCTGTGTCACAGGAGGAGAATTCTTCTGCCTGTGAATATCATTAACCCTTTGTGTGTATGACCTCAGGTGGAATGGTTATTGATCTGGAATAAAGATTCCTTATCCATATGGACATATGCATACAGCATGGTAGTTCAAGCTTGGAAGTTTGCCTTCCCACCATAGGACATGTCAGCTTCTTCTAAAGGGTCTGGAGAGTTGCTACTTAAATGCCAGCATCATACCATCTCTTCAGAAGACAGTCCTGTTCTTTCTGTCAAGACTGACAATCATTCACTCTGCAGTTAACTTCAGTAAAGCAATGCAAAGCTTCAATAAATCTGTGAATCTTCTAAAAAAAGTGACATTGTAATTAAAATTTATTTGAAAGTAAATTGCAAGTAGTGGGGTTTGAATTTGAATACCTGAGCTAGTTATGTGCTGACCAGCTTCGTAATCACATTTGCATAATATTTGGACTTTTTTTGCTTTTTAATAGTTGATTGTGATGTATTAAAGTCCCATTAAGAACTGAAGTTAGGGGACGTTTTATTTACAGTCAGTCTGAAAGGAACCATGGGAATGATTAGATCCCTTTGAATATCTTGAGATCTATAATACTATAAACCGCCTCTCCAAAGTGTACAAGAACTGGGCCAGTCTCAGTTGTACTTTCTGCAGTGAACCAAGTTTAAGAAATCCTATTAAAATACCAAATGAGATTGGAATCTCTGTAGCCATATGCTAAACTGCAAAACTAGAGCACAGGACAAAAGATCACTGTTTCATCTATTAGAGTTATAGAACTTTCTTTGTTAATTATGCATTCATCCAACTCTGAATATGCATCCTATCTAGTTTAATTAAGTTTTGTTCAGTCATTTAGAGTGCTTACCCCATGTTTAGAACTTAAACTTTTTTGAATAATGCCATTAAGCCTACTGATTTTTGGCAAATAAGGTCATGATTAAATGTTACCTTCTGTGTTTGTAGTGCACTGCAGAAGTTTTCCAGTGTATTTCTGAGAGTACTGATATAAGGAGTCATCTCTGTGTATTGAAATGTAGATTTATAACGAGAGCTCATCTTTTTTAGTTAGTTGTTGTATTTTCCAGGTTTTTTAGATTGGTGTCCTCCTTCTCTTTCCCCTTCCCACCCCCAAGTAGTTTGTATTGCATTTGCTTACGATGAGTCAACAAATCTCATCTGTGGCAAAGGTTTTAATTTTATTATTTATTGTAGCACAGTTCTTCAGCATTTTAGCTGTGTGGTTTATATGGTTGCTATCACATAATAAAGCACTCTCTCTGGTTAAAGAGAATTGAATCACTTGCAATCCAGTTTTTGAATAGTTGTGCTTTAATTAAGCACTTAAGGTTGTAGAATGGTCTGGTTTGGTTTTTTTATAGCCTCAGACATCAGGAAGAGAGCCAGTATAGTTTCTCCACCACTTGCTAAGACACTTTACCTAGGAAGAAAATAGAATTTCTTGTCAACTTTCCTTTAAACTTATAGTAATTTAGAATTAAATTATTCTCGTGATGGCAATTTACATCTATGAAACAATCTCTCCTTAAAGCTAAGATTTTACTTTTGGGCAGCCTGATGTCTTCCTCTCAGAAAAGAATTGAAGCTGCTTTATGTAGGAACCTTATTTAATATTATTTTCATTGTTTATAGGATTTTAAAAACTTTTTCTGTCAGGAAGTTGCTTTTTGTTCTTTTTTTCCTTTGCCTAAGATGGAAGGAGAAAGTTAAATAGTCCCTTCAGAGAAATAAGAACTGGAGGCAAGCTTCCCCTGTCTTCCATATTAAAACCTAAAAAAGGACTCTGCAAATCTGGTGTTCCATCTCTGCTTGTTTTCTAAATGTCAAACTGCAAGACGGGTTTATTTAAATACATTGCTAGTGTTACTTGTTGACATAGCAGTTGTCTGAGTTCCCATGGGGTGTCATTTGTTCTCTGGTAGGAAAGGTGTAAATTAGACAACAACAACAAAAAAGAGAAGTTGAGAACCTTAGAGCTGGAACAGTTTTGGTGGCCTATAAATACTTGTCATCATCGGCTTCACACTCTTGGGACTTGGCTGTAACATGCTTTCCATTTTGAACTAGAGACTAGATTGAATTAATTTATATAATCTTTGTTCCCTGCATTGCAGCATTGTGAAGGTGCAGAACTATTGTAGCTCAATTCAGTCATGTTTTCACCACTTTGCTTATTAGGTTACCCGGCGTATGCGAGTGTATGAGTACGTACGTACATCTATATATGTGTAGCAAGTATGTGTGTGTGTATATATACATATGAATGCATTTACACTGTAAGTGATGGAGCGAGTCCAGAGAAGAGCAATGAAGCTGCTGAAGGGGCTAGAGAACAGACCTGATGAGGAATGGCTGAGAGAGCTGGGAGTGTTTAGCCTGGAGAAGAGGAGGCTGAGTGGAGACCTCATTGCTCTGTACAACTACCTGAAAGGAGGTTGTGGAGAGGAGGGAGTTGGGCTCTTCTCCCAAGTGCTAGGGGACAGGATGAGAGGGAATGGCCTCAAACTCCACCAGGGGAGGGTCAGGCTCGACATAAGGAAAAAATTTCTCAGAGAAAGGGTCATTGTGCACTGGGAGAGGCTGCCCAAGGAGGGGGTTGACTCACCTTTCCTGGAGGTGTTTAAGGGACAGGTAGACGAGGTGCTGAGGGACATGTTTTAGTGTTTGATGGGAATGGTTGGACTCGATGATCCGGTGGGTCTCTTCCAACCTGGTGATTCTATGATTCTATAATTCTGTATCAGCACAATAATCTGAATGTTGCTGCTGTTTTCATTCTACTGGTGAGTCTGCCCGTGCAGGTGAGGTTTTGCCTGCTGCGCTGTGGTAGAAGCTGTTAACCCCCAAATCCTGCCAACTCCACAAGTACTCGTGGTGCTGACCACGGGCTTTCCAAACAGCCCTTCTTTCCCCACCACTACTGAAGTATCAGTCATGCCTGCTGACCCATATCTCTTCTAGGAGCATCGTAGTGATGGCTTGGAGAACAATCTGGGATATCTCTTTCTTTTTTAAAATGTACTAAATTGCCTGGTTTTAAAAAAAGAGTTTATTTAGATATTTCAAAGAAGTGTTTGAATGCTCTTGATTTCCTGTGTAAAAATTGTTAGAGGTAGGAATCAGTTTCTTATGTTCCCCTCTCATTTGCTTAAAGGGAAAAGCAATAGTAAGCTTGCACCAAGAATTTGATGCATCTGTCAACCCATTTGTGACTTGACTGGAGAAGGAACACTGGGTCTTACAAAATTTTGATCTGGGGGAAGAAATAGTGTTGCTTGGCTGTGGAAAAATGGCATGTTCAATTGTGGAAAAGAAAGTTGTATTCATCTCTTTTTTTCTTACAAAGACTGCATTTTTTTGTGGAAGTAATGGAGAATCTCACAGAAGGGGAAAGGGAACTCAAAAGTACACAAAAAAGACAATAGAGAAGAAAGGGGTGACGCATTAAAGGGCGATAGTTGCATCTGAAGTGAGAAATGAGTATCTATTGGAAAGAAAAATGCTGTAATGTTGGCTGAACTGGATTCCCACATAACATAACTTGATAGCAGTGTGCTTAAAAATAAATAAAAATCATGTTTATTTCATCAAACAAGACTTACTTTATAGCTAGTTAAAATGTACCAAGCTTTGTAGCAACTGCAAATATTGCTTCGGAGACTTCAAGTTGTATGAATATCATCTTAATTATTCTTTTTCCCTCTGTTCTTGTTTACAGACCAGTCTTTCCATATGGGGATGGGGAAGTCTTGGCCTTGTGCTTTTTCTAGTAACTTTTGGACCCTTCGCGATATTTTACTTTGCGTTTTATATCCTCTGCTTTGTGGGTGGGTAAGTATACTGCTTATTGTTTTGTGTCATTTACTGTGAAAGTACAATGTTAATGTGATTATTGGCAAAAAATTTGCTCTGAAAATCTGAAATGCTGTGTTTGTAATTAACACAATTGAGCAGCACTTTATGAGCAGTTTTTTTTTCTTGAGATCTCAATTTTTTTCTTATTAATTTTTCCTTTTGTTAAACAATGCTTATTCCACCTTTAAGGGTGGGAGGAAGAAGATTTCTGACTTAAAACAAATAAACAAAAAAGTAGCTATTTACAGTGGGTGTTAGAGGACAAATACTCCAAGGAAAACATTGTTCATTTCACTTCCTATATTCTATTACTGTGTTAGTTCTTTTCCCAGGTACTTAGTAAGTAATTTTGTCTCGTTTTCTTACCTAAGATGCTTCATTCATGATGAAAGTGAGTGGGTGTTTTGCTGGGTGTGTGGAAATTATGCTACATCATATTCAACGAGTAGATGAGTGCAGTAACTGTGGGCATTTCATACTTTATAGACGGGAAAGAGAGCAAACTGGTGATCTTTTTATCATCTTTAGCACCATTACTATTTGTATATATTGTATATTATAATATATTGTATGTATTATATATATATAGTGTTTATTATGTATATATAATACACTGTATATTATAATGTCTGCCTTGTAACCATTAAAACATTTGGTTTTAATTGCAAGTCTTAAATGCTAATTGGGATATTCCTCTGTCCTCTTGCTCGTAAGACTAAACCGCAGGACAGTAACATTTCCAGGCTCTCCAATACCTGCTTGACTTCTGTTGGAGTGTTTGGGCAATCTAATATTTTTCTTTCCTTTCTTTGAAACTCTCTTTTAACCTTTTTTTTTATATGATGCAGTGTAGATTGTGTGTATAGAATCATAGAATCACCAGGTTGGAAGAGACCCACCGGATCATCGAGTCCAACCATTCCTATCAAAAGAATTCCTGTATATTCCTCTATGCTTCATCAAAAAAAATATAGTTGAGTTTAGTGGCTAATTAGAATTGGAGCTGCTCTGCTTGGGTTTCAGCTGTATTAAACTTGGAATTCCATCTCTAAGAAATCAGAATAGTCAGTCTAGTAGAATGAGGATTTAGTTAGAAGTTAAACTAACTTTTAAGTAAATGCTTTTGTCTTAGGTCTTCAAAGAGTTCACCCAAAGGGCAAAGACTTCCATTTGCTGTTATGTATTACCACCTTCTTAGTGCTTGCGGTATGAAAGATAAAGTGGGATATAATAATTCCTTAAAAGCTTAGCCTTCCTTCTTGCTCATGGTGATGCCATAGCTGCGTCAGCGTAGTCATTGTGTTTATTCTCTTTCACTCCTGTTATGTGCTACCTAATTATTTCTTTTTTGATTTACTCCTAAAACTTTGTTTGCACAGATAACACTAATACCCTTACTTCAAGCTGTTTGTGTGCATGGAATGATACTGAAACCGTTTATGCATATGAATAAAAGCTCCAAATCAAAAGTTCTCGTTTCATTTTGTTTTGTTTCAGGAGTGATTTATAAAATACTTGCTTTTTTGTACACCCCTCTTCACTTCAGGATCATCACTTGGGGAACAGAGCTCTTTTCACCAAAAGCAGGAGGCAAAAGACAGATATTGTTTCTTTAACCATGACAAAGACTATTACAAAGTGTTAATCTTCAGGAAATATTTTTTGGTTCTACTTCTTGAAAACTCTTAACCTGACTGCTTGACCTGCCTTTTACCATCTGCCTTTTCTTTAATACTATGGATGTTTCTTACCGTACTCTCTTTCCCTTCTTCTGTCAATCCTGGGAAAGTCAAGAGAAAATAATGTGAATTGCAGCCCTGTCAACAGCCTTAGGCTTCTGATGTTGTGAGAATTTAAATTTCTTGAATTTCTAATCAATTGCTTTGCTATTTAAAGGAATTTGCTCTGTCATCAAAAAATGTAGTTATTGGTAGTTAATTATATCCATATATATGTGAGAGGCTGTCCGCAGTGATGAATCTAACGAGCTGCTAATGAATTTTGGAACATTTTTTCCAAGCTGCTTTTTGACTTTCAAGAATCATTTGGCTGAGACTGTTGCTTTTCAGGCTTTAGGAGAGAATGATAATGTAGTCTTCATTTTCTGTCTTTCACCTTCATTCTGTTGTTAATTGGGCCTTGCGAAAAGCTGACCTCCCAATAACCTTTGGAAAAACTTAAAAGCAAAAATCTAAGTAAAATGCAATCTGTTCCTTTTCCCGCTCTGTTCATTTAGAGAAAAGAATATTTTTTTTAATTTACCATATTGAATATCCTCATGATTAATTAGATAAGCTTTTACACTAGAAGTTTTTGGTTAGCTTACAGATACACTGAATGTTCAGGCTGTGTAACCTTCTCTAATGCACACAGGATTTTCAAGTAGGCAATAAAATGCATTAATTTCTGATGTAGAGGAATGAGCTCTGAGAATCCTAGCTTAAAAGTAAAAATGCTTGAAGGCATCTAAGAAGATGAGCATATATTTAAACTATATTGGTAGCATATTAGGATTTTTGAATGAATCATTAACTTTAAAAATGTCATAACATTTTAGAGAAAACAGATGTATAATCTAAATCTATAGCTAGTTATTTCCAAGGCTTCAATCTGGTTGAATAAAAGAAGACAAGTACTTCTTCTCTCCCTTCCTCCCCCAGCTGCTGATGTATCTTTGATGATAAAACTGATTTTTGCCCCTCCATGTATTTATGTTTTCTTTTAAACAATATACTTGTTTCTAATAGCAAAATGGTTTCTTTTTGTCCTGGAGTTGGAGTTCTTGAGGTATAAATTGCCATCTCCCTCCTCTAAATTACTGTGCCTCTGGAATAATTAAAAAGAATGGTTTCCAGTTGGGAGCTAAACGCTTCGTATGGCATGTTTTACTTCAAGAATTTTATTCTAGTCATATAAGTGTATCATATATCAATAGCAACCTATGTTGGAAGAATGCATTGTTTCAGCACATTTCAAGCCTGAAATAACTCTGTGAGTTCCTGTGGTCACAAGTGTTGGTCAGTTAGCCTTTAAATTGAATGCTTTGAAATTTGTGTATAACGTTATGCAACTCGGTGGGAATGGTTGGACTCGATGATCCGGTAGGTCTCTTCCAGCCTGGTGATTCTTTGATTCTATGATTGAGGCATTGCAAGGCTAGTCTGAGCATCCACAACTTCATATTTTATCTTTTTGGTTTATGCTTGACTATTCAGAGGTTGCGTATTTGGTTATGATATAATTGGCATAGTGCTTGGGTTTTCATCTATTTTTCAGTCAAAACAGCTTTGTTTGTGGTTTTGTGCCTTAGTGTCATAAGCTCTAAATAAATTACTGCTGTTGTAGCAGGGTTGAACTCTTTGTAATGGTCGCTTTTTCCTTCATGCCTCTGTTTTATCATGAAGAAAACAATAATAAAATTAACTTCTGTCCTGCTTAACTATAAGTCATAATAGGAGGCAGCCTAGGCTGCAGTGATCACACATCACTGGAGTTCAGGGTCCCTGAGGGATATGGGGCAGGTAAAGAACATAGTCAGGGCTGTTTTGATGCAGCCTGGCAAGACTACTGGTTTGTGGTGGTTTTGTTTTTTCTTTGCATCTTATATATTAAGTTCCTAGTTGAAAATATTCTTGCTTCTTGTTTAAACGTCTGCTATCAGTGGTTTCTTTCTATACTTAATATATCAGTTTCTCCATAGTCTATGCATTTGTGGCTTGTGCCACAACGAAATGGTGTAAATATATCTCTATAAAGAGTTTATTTTTCATAGTGTTGACGTTAAAGAATCTTTTATAAGTACAACCAGAGCAGCTTATGTATGTATTTCAACCCCCTTTCTGTGTACTAATATTTGTGAGCATAAATAACAGGCTGTCACAGGTCTTTCTTGTGCAGCAGGCTGTGTGGTATAAACTGCACTACAGAGATCTGCTGTGTGATAAGAATCCATCAAGCTAGTAATACAAGACGAGTGAACTTCATACTTAGTGTTATGTTGGCTATTCACAGTGGCACATTGCACTGTGAAGGAGCACTGCACTTGGAGAGTAAACAATGAAAATTTTCATATATTGTCTTTTTATAACTTGCTGTGAGATATTTTTGGGAGGGAGGTGGGGAAGATGACTTGTTCTAGCTGCTCTGTCTTTTTCCATTTTAGGGGGTTTGTGGTTACTCTTTTATTTGGAAAAAGCAACTCAGAAAAATACCTCGAGCAGTGTGAACATTCGTTTCTTCCTTGTACATCAGTTGGGATCCCTAAGGTAAGGAGGCTTGGCTGGTCATAATTTCTAGATCAAATTTTATAATTTCCCAAGGTAAAGAGCTTGCCTTTGTATTTTGAGTCAGTTGCAATGTGCAAGTGAAATACAAGGTTTTTTTAAGCATCTATGGAAAGTTTGTCTTCAGGTATCGTTTCTGGCTTCATGATTGAGAAATGAGTAAGATGTGACTGGATAATATTATCCCTGATGGATTTATTAAGCGATACTAAGTTTTGCTAATCGAAGATTTAATACTGTTAAAGTATGTCAGATTGTGTATGTATATGTCAGTCACTATGTAAGTGACTGCCGTAGGACAGTTTTCTTCATGTGATTTGTGTCATTCTTTTAAGGCTGTCTTCTAAGTCAGTGTCTGGAAGGCCAGGCTTAAAACTGTCAGTGCTTTACTGGAAGTATATGTATATCATAGGCAGTAGAGCTCATTTTTAATTATAGCTAATTTCCTAATCTCTTTTAAGTGCATAGAAGAAATGAAACGTGAAGCTAGACCTATTAAGATTGACAGAAGACTGACCGGTGCAAATATAATAGATGAGCCTTTGCAACAGGTAAGTTGTAATCTGAACTATTTAATCTATTTTTGTTCTTGGAAACGTTGCCTGTGCAATATCTAAGTAGTTGAGATAAAAAAAAAAGGTTTTATCATGTTTGAAAGGGGTAACATTGAGGATGGGACAGGATATTGGGCAATATTCCAGTCTGCTTTCTGTATATTATAGATTCTTAGCATAACAGTGATGAACACATGTAAACCAATAAGGAAAAAGAGGTTTCAGAATCTGAATTTTATTGTTTAGCTCATAATTTCGTAGTGGTACAGGGGTAAAATTTACTATCTTAACATTCTAGGAAGACTGCTGTTGTGTTACTAGGCAGAAAGAGCTATTTTATATTTTGTGTTCATTGTTACTTTCCTTTCCATATTCAGGTAATCCAGTTTTCCCTGAGAGACTACGTGCAGTATTGGTATTACACACTAAGTGATGATGAATCGTTTCTTCTGGAAATCAGGCAGGCTCTGCAGTATGCACTTGTTCAGTTTTCTGCCAGGTAAGATCGTTAGTATTTACATCAATTTACTGCTTGAGCAAGTGGACAGACGCCTCTGTGGGCTGTATAGCAGTGAATGAATGATTGTTGGCATAGTTCAGAGCATTTTACAGAAAGAACATGTAAAATTCTAAGATGATAATCTAAGCACTAGAGTCTTTTGCTGATCCCTTAAGGGACGAATTGAGATGGTGTTTGTAGACATGGTCTTTTGCAAAATGCTCTTCTCAGAATTCAGAGTAGTGCCTGAAATTACCAAGTAGCATTTTTTTCCCAGCCACTTAAGCATTTATTTGCATGAATAAGTACCTTTTTTATGGAATCATAGAATCATGGAATAACCAGATTGGAAGAGACCCACCGGATCATCAAGTCCAACCATTCCTATCAAACACTAACCCATGTCCCTCAGCACTTCGTCCACCCGTCCCTTAAACCCCTCCAGGGAAGGTGACTCAACCCCCTCCCTGGGCAGCCTCTGCCAGTGCCCAATGATCCTTTCTGTGAAAATTTCTTGTTATTAAGAGCAATTGATGTATTTATAATGATTGTAGTTGGATGTAGTTGTAGCATTTTTAGGTTAGTACCATTGCCTCTAATTTCATAGCACCTATAAGCATCTGGAGTAAGTGAATACAGTGACTTTTTTATTTTTGCCTTGAGTTGCATGTTTGAGAGAGTTACATACGTCTGCCACCTAGTGTTTGTATATGATTTGTTGATTGTGCCTTTTCAGTTTGCCTACTGAGGCATTTTAAGAGTGTATCTGCATCTTTTTCATACCTCTGAGGAAAGAGTTTTATGCAGACCTACTGGTGACTGTTTTCTGATACTAACCTGTATGCAGTGTTAGAGATTCACTCTGATTATCTCTCATAAAACTGTAGAATCAGTTGTTCATAGAATCATGGAACAACCAGGTTGCAAGAGACCCACCGGATAATATGGTGATAATATTAGTTCTTATGTAGCTTCAAGTGAAATGCATGTTTTCTCACTCATGCACGTACTGCAAATTCAGAAGAAAATTATTTTAAGTTCCTTCCAAAATGATGGAACGTATGGCTGAAAAAGACCTGAGGAATATTTTAGGTTTAGGTTGTATAGACTGTTGAAATGAGAGTTTTTTCACAGGTATTTAAGAATGTCATGAATTGGAACAGTATTCCAGATACTAATTCTGACCTTAAAGCAAAACAACTCTAAATACTAATGTATGTGAGATTGGTATTTTGAAATACTTGATTTGTTTTCAGTGCATAGGCAATTAGGAGATTAATTTATTTCTTGCTTTTCCATGTTTTTATCATACAGGTAGGAAGAGAAGTATATTATTGTTCTTCATGTTCAGGATTAAATAATTTCTTTTCATGGATGTTCTTTTCTGCTAGGTCAAAGGAAACAGACTGGCAGCCTTATTTCACTACACGACTTGTTGATGACTTTGGCACTCATCTTCGAGTTTTCAGAAAAGCTCAGCAAAGAATAGCAGAGAAAGGTGACCAGATGAAAGGTAATTTAATGATGTAATTTTTTTTTTTTTACTACATAGGTATCTCACATGTGAAATTTACTTAGCTTTATTTTATAATTCTAGTTTACTCTCAAGTTTCTAATCTTAAGAAAAAAATAAGTTTCTTCTTTTCTTTTTTATAGACCAAGCTGAGGAACTTGTAAATACATTCTTTGAGGTTGAAGTTGAAATGGAAAAAGATATCTGTCGAGATCTAGTCTGCACTTCTCCCAAAGATGAAGAAGGTCTCAATATTACCTTTGGAAGTTATTTTTGTATAGCAGGCTAAATTAAAATAGTACCAGTTCTGTTCACAAAATGAAATATACTGAATTCTTACCATGTGCCTATCAAAGCATGATTATTTACTATACACATATATTTCCTCCAATTTCTATATGCTAATGCTACAATTATATTTATTATAAAGTATGTGCATAGCTTTTCCTCTTTTTACTAGAAGAATTTTAAGATAGAAATGTTTCCTGGGAGGCAGGGGATGGATTTGCAGATTCTTACTGCTTTTTGTTAAATCTGTGTCCATAATCTTCATTTAAAAAAAAAAAAATCTATCTTTTGGGGCAAAGTGTGAAGAACCAGGGGAGAAAAACTATATACATACACACTTGAAACGTGTTACTGTGATGCTTGGACTATAAGAATATCTATGACTGAATATCTGAATTTAATGCTAAGGATTTATCTGTTGGTTTTTATGCTATCGGGTAAGATGTGAAATAACACAATACAAAATTGTGCTGAGGATTTTTTGTTCTCTCTCCTTAGGATTCCTAAGGGATCTCTGTGAGGTCTTACTGTATATATTGCTACCTCCTGGAGACTTCCAGAACAAGATCATGCGATACTTTGTCAGGGTAAGTACGGACTCTAAAAACCATCCCAGTTCCTTGGTTTAATGCCGTAAAAAAATTTAATCTGAACTACTCTTCTGATTTTACTTTGAAAAATGGATCTAATTTAATAATAGGTTATTTTAAATGTGGTACAATCCTGATAAGTAATAGCAGAGAACAGTTTGTCTGAAATGTTTTTTGAAGTTTCTTTTAATATTAGAAAAGTGTGATAAAATTGATATTGTTTTTCTGGAGATATTGTCTTCCAATATTAATCGTAAAGGAAGGTGCTAGTGTTTATTGAACACTTTCTGTAATTACGCTTTCATTTAACTGCTGCATAGTGGGTTTTAAATTGCTGCAGTTATATTAGCTTTATGAATAAATGTATAAAATTATTTATTATGTCTTGCTTTTCAGGAAATCCTCTCCCGAGGAATTCTTCTTCCATTAATAAACCAGCTCAGTGATCCTGATTATATTAATCAGTATGTCATATGGATGGTAAGATTCGCCGTGTTTAAAATTAGTGATATTTCCGCAAGATATTCATATAAGGCTTTGAGTTTCCTACGATCATGGCAGATTGATAACCGGTAGAAAAATGACAAATGGATATATTGGCAGAGATAGTGAACTTCTGACTGATGTGTTAAATTTTATTTAATATTTATATTGACACTCTACCTGTATTACCTGTACTCCGTGTTGTCATTTGGCAAGTTCTCTGAGGTCTGATGTCTGAAAGTGTAGAGTCCTCTGACTGTTCACTCAACTTCAAAAAACCTTTGAAGTTTTTTCCTTGGCTCTTTTTACAGTGTCTCTTCTAAAGCTTAAGTGGCCTCCAGAATGACAAGTAGTAAAACTTTTTTTTTTTTTCCCCTTCTGCTAATGAATCTCAAGGTAATTGTTTTAGGGATATTTGTGGTAACGCTTAATAGTTTAACTGTGAAGGGGGAGAACCAAAGTAGTAACATATAGAATATTCACACTTTAATTAGAGTTACTGATATTTTACCTAGCAAGTTAAAACTTAGTCTTACAGTTTATTATTTCTTATATGCACTTGGGGCACAACAACCCTATGCAGAGCTACAGACTGGGAGAAGACTGCATAGAAAGCTGCCAGGAGGAAAGGGACCTGGGGGTGTTGGTCGACAACCAACTGAACATGAGCCAGCAGTGGCCCAGGTGGCCAAGAAGGTCAATGGCATCCTGGCTTGCATCAGAAACGGTGTGACCAGCAGGTCCAGGGAAGTTCTTCTCCCTCTGGACTCGGCACTGGTGAGACCGCTCCTTGAATCCTGTGTTCAGTTGTGGACCCCTCACCACAAGAAGGATGTTGAGGCTCTGGAGAGAGTCCAGAGAAGAGCAACGAAGCTGGGGAAGGGGCTGGAGAAGAAGAGGAGCATCTGAGAGAGCTAGGGGTGTTTATCCTAGAGAAGAGGAGGCTGAGGGGAGACCTCATTGCTCTCTCCAACTCCCTGAAAGGAGGTTGTGGAGAGGAGGGAGCTGGGCCCTTCTCCCAAGTGACAGGGGACAGGATGAGAGGGAATGGCCTTAAGCTCCACCAGGGGAGATTTAGGCTAGAGATTAGGAGGAAGTTTTTCACGGAAAGGGTCATTGGGCATTGGAATAGGCTGCCCAGGGAGGTGGTTGATTCGCCTTCCCTGGAGGTGTTTAAGGGACAGGTAGTTGAGGTCCTGAGTACATGGTTTAGTGTTTGATAGGAATGGTTGGACTCCATGATCCGATGGGTCTCTTCCAAACTGGTGATTCTATGATATGTGATGAATCAAGTTGTTTTTCGTTTTGGTGCTTTTTTTCCTGTCCCCCAATCCTCTGTACTTTTAATCAGATGTTGTAGTCTTATAGCAGGCATTCAAATGCCATGCTGAAAGCACTCTTGGATTTCAGAGTAAAAGTTCTTATAGAATAGGTTCAAGTGTACGTGTACATTGTTTCCTTCAGTCCAGCCACATTGATTTCATGTGAAAGTTTGCACAGTGCTTTTCTAGTAGCACCTAAGCTTTAAGAAGAAAAAATACTGCCTCTTCTATGGACCAAACTTTTCAGTTTTTGTTTCACCTTTCCTCCTACTCATGTGCTTGGCCTCATTCGTTACTTAGTGAGCACTGCCTCCGGCTACATCCAAATATAGAAATCTGAGGGTTTTATACAGGTTTCTGTTGTGACGGTGATGTCCCAAATATTAATTTTCATAATTGCTTTCTGAGATGAGGAAGTAAATGTGCCGGGGAAAGATAAGGAAGAATAAATGCTTTCCCAAATTTCATACAATCTTATGAAATACAGGTTGTTGAAGAAATTAAGGTTGGAAGTAGAGATGACTGAAATAAATTCTGGCTACTTTTGGAACCTCTGACATAAAATCAGAAATGAATGATAAAATCAGTTTCTAGAAGTGAGAAGTTTAATGCTATGTTTCTAGGTGCAACATAATTTGATACTGATTCTCTTGCAATAAAATATAAAATTTCAATATAAAAATAAGAAGTTAGTCCCAGTTTGTCTTCATCGTGAAATTCACTTTTTTTATAAGGTGTTTGAAGTTCAAGTATTGCTTGTACTGTTGCTTTTAAATGCAGGTTTCTGTTTTCTAGGTTATCTGAATTACTGTTTTGGAGGGGATAGTAGAAGCATCAAAGTGTCTTCAAAATGCTGCTGGCAGTGCTATATTAAAACAATTTGTTTAATGAAAAATCATCTTGTGTGTTTTTACTTGTTTTGTTATTAATGCTCTAAAGCTTTGGTTTCAGATTCGTGATTCCAACTGTAACTATGAGGCCTTTATGAATATTATTAAATTAAGTGATAATGTAGGAGAGTTGGAAGCGGTGAAAGATAAAGCAAGTGAAGAACTGCAGTATCTTCGATCTCTAGATACAGCGGGAGATGGTTAGTGCTGAATTGTTTTATAAAAAATGAAATGCATTTACTGGCATGATCCCTTGAAGAACATTCAAAAAAATTTAGAAAATAAACACTGTGATATGCAACATGCTATAAAATATTTTGTAATTTAAAAAATAAATACATTATATGTGAAGTGTTAATACTTGAATCTTCTTTATGTGCCTTTCTTGTTACGTATAGACTGATTGATTAGGTGTGTAAACTTCCACTGAATTGAAACTTGACTGCTGGTTCTGAGTTTCAGTAATACCTTATGTATCAATCAATGGTCAGTTAACAACTAATCTGAAAAAGGAAAGTCAAAAATATTTCTTCACTTTTATCTGTAAGGTATTTAAGCTGAAAAAAACCCCTTGTCTTCAAAGCTGATATTTAAGCTGGTTTTTTTTTTTTGTCATATGTCACTTTTATAATATTTGTAGAGCAATTCAGAACAGGAGTTGGTTTACTCGTTTGTGTTGCTTAATCCTCTTTTGTTTTTGCTTTCAGATATCAACACTATAAAAAATCAAATAAACAGTTTATTGTATGTTATTAAAGTATGTGATTCAAGAATTCAGAGGTTGCAGTCAGGAAAAGTAAGTGGTTTAGAATTTTTTTTTTAGTTCCAAAAGAGTGAAAATGCAAATGACTTACTAATTTGGTCTAGCTTTTTAATTCTTGGGTTTTGGAACACAATTTGAAGTGTACAGTTACAGAAATACAACATACACCTGAAGTTAGTCTTGTGTTTGTGGTTTTAAGTATGGAAAAAAATTTCAGAGCTTCTTGTTTGGAGTTTGTTTGATTCTGACTTTAGCAGTCTAGATATTAGTGCATCTTAAAACTAGTCTTACTTTCTCAATACAGGAGTGAAACTGAAATGTTATATATATACAAAGCATCTTTGTATTTATACCTATAGATTCAGGGTTTTTTAACTGCTGTGGTCCATGCTCTGTGTACCTGGAGCTTGACCTTTGGCAAAGATCTCTGTCTTGTTGATAACGATACCCCTTGCTGATTATTTTGCAATAGCTATGAAAAGCCTAAAGCAAACTGGATGTTAAATTTGCGAATCTTACATAGTTCTGTTAGCTTGTTTTATATTTTGATTTGGAGTTTAAGTTTGACAGTATCAGATATTTTGGGTTGTACTTGGAGTCTGACAGAATCAGAATGTTAGACTTGCCTTAGTTTCCTGACTCTCCTTAACTGGACCCAGATGAGGCTCCTAGATAATGTAGTCTTGTGCGTATTGATTGTTCAAATGTTTTAAGTATTCTAGAGCTGGATCTGGAAGCATCACTCCAATACCGAGAAATGTTATATTCACAGAAGGAAGTTGGGCAGACATTAATTTAAGTTCTGGTGATCTGTACCCCATCAAATTCTGACATTGATTCATCTTGTTCATTCATTGTAATGCAAGCATCACTGTTGGTGAGGGATTTGGGGTTCATTTGACCTGAGGGGAGACCTCATTACTCTTTATAACTACCTGAAAAGAGCTTGTAGAGAGGAGGGAGCTGGGCTCTTCTCCCAAGTGACAAGGGACAGGAAAAGAGGGAATGACTTCAAGCTCCACCAGGAGAGGTTCAGGATGGACATTAGGAAGAATTTTTTCCCAGAAAGGGTCATTGGGCACTGGCAGAGACTGCTCAGGGAGGTGGTTGATTCACCTTCCCTGGAGGTGTTTAAGGGACGGGTTGACGAGGTCCTGAGGGACATGGGTTAGTGTTTGATAGGAATGGTTGGACTCGATGATCCAGTGGGTTTTTCCAACCTGGTGATTCTATGATTCAATGAATGAATGATTCTATGATATGAATGGCAGAGTTAAAAGTCAGCTTCCCGTGTAGCAGAAATCATCGATGCTGGAGGCAAATACTTCTGAAAACATGACTTTATGATCCAGATCTTCACTTGTTAGTGACTGTGAAAATAACCATTGAGAGGCTGCTTTATTATCTGTAATGTAAATTACTTTTTGTTACACATGCTACATGGTAAGCAGAAATTTTAAAAGCTACTTTAAAAAGAACCAAGCCAACTGATGAGCACACTGAACTGTGTCTTACAGGAAATAGATACTGTGAAACTGGCAGCAAACTTTGGAAAACTTTGCACAGTCCCTCTGGACCATATTCTGGTAGACAATGTTGCACTACAATTTTTTATGGGTAAGTGATAATTTATCTTTGCTTTTTTATTTATAAAGAATATACCAATATTCTAATTAGAATCAGAGTTAGAATTCAAGTCTGCAAGACCGTACACTTGAAATCCAACATAGGTGTTTACAGAGGCATAAATTTTCTTAAGTCTCTTGCAAGAGGGAACCAAAACCTCTTTTGCAATATCTGTAATAAACTGTTCTGAACACCACACTCATTATTTCTAAAAGCTTGTATCAGGCTTGTTTTAATACTTTTCCCTCTGAAATACTGTTCTTGCAATGTTTCTTAGCCTGTCGGTTCACAAGTTCCTTCTGCTTAGAACAGAATCATTGCAAGAATTGTTTAGAGGTTTATAATTGGAGCGATTGAAACTCGTGACATTTGTTAGTTTGACTTTTGCTGGTCTCACTGAAGCTAATGAAACTAATGACTGTAGTTGTTAGATTGAAATTCAGAGGATTACAAGGCTAGTGATGATTGTCTTATTTGAGAAGCAGAAATACAGGAGGAACTTATGTCCTGTACAAATAATCAAGAAAATTGATGGATTGAATTACTATAATAATTTTTTTATTACTTTCTAATGTTTGATTCTCTTGTGTGGATTAATTGGGCTGCTGATGGTCATGACGAAGAATGTCAGTCATTGGTGATAATAGTACTTTAGTTCAGGAAATACACATGAGGGGAGTCACCTTCCCTGGAGGTGTTTAAGGGATGGGTGGATGAGGTGCTGAGGGACATGGGTTTGTGTTTGATAGGAATGGTTGGACTCGATGATCTGGTGGGTCTCTTCCAACCTGGTTATTCTATGATTCTATGATTTGTTAGAATTCCAGTTTGAACTTCCTCTCAGCCTGTATCGTGCTGCACAAACCTATTACCTCGACATAGTAATTGGGGATTAACTTTTCCTTGTTCATTTTAGGATTCAGTGCTTGATTCCTAGACTTTGCTCACAATTTTGTTTACTGGCATATACAGTGCTACTTATATTTTGACTCTAGATGGCAGGTATTCCAGATGTATAACCAGATCTGGAGTTCTATATGTAGTTAACATCATAGGCAATTCTTATTTTTAGATACACAGCAATAACCAGGGGTGTGTGGTGGGTGTTTTCTGTAGATTACATGCAGCAGACTGGTGGCCAAGCACATCTGTTTTTCTGGATGACAGTGGAAGGATACAGGGTTACGGCACAGCAACAGCTGGAGGTACTTCAAAGCCGCCAGAAAGATGGAAAACATCAGACTAATCAGACCAAGGGTCTATTAAGAGCAGCTGCATTTGGAGTTTATGAGCAATATTTATCAGAAAAGGTAGGAATAATGTAATTCTGCATTGTTTGTTGTTTGTTTGGTGTTTGTTCTTTTTACAGATACTTATTTGGTAGTTGTGGCTACGTTAATGTGAAATGGATATGGTGTAGCAGAAGTTGTTTATAACTTGATGTTTAAGCTCTTACTTGTCTGTCTTCTTACGTCAAGCAATAAGAAAATGTCTTCCTTTTGTCTTCTTTTATTTCCCCTCATTTCCATATAAAAAGGCTCGTGCTGACACTGTCCTGTTAAATGCACTGAAATTGTCCCTTAGTAGCTGACATTCTGGAATAGTGAGAAATTAGATAAAACGTGAAGACAGAATAAGAAATTGTCCCATTGTGTGCTGTCCATTTTCCTTTCCCTTTCTTTGACCCAACCCTCTGCTCTTTCCTCCCTCTCCCCTGCAGTCCAATATCCCATGAAATGTTTTCAAAACAATGCAACCCAGTATTTGTACAAAGTTGTGTTAAGGTTGAGTTTTCAAATGAAAACATCCTGTGTCTCTCTGCAGCTGTATCTTGAAATTGCTCAAATAGGTGTCTTTAGGCTTGAATGCTTCCAGTAGTCTAATAATAATGGAGTCTGCTGTGTAAGAAAACACTTGTCAACTTGTGTTAACAAAACATCTTTGTTTTGTGTATGTGTATGCATTAAAAACCCCTCTTAACTCACTCAAAAGCTTCCCTTAACAAATTATCCTTCAAATCTCTTGTAAAGCTTCTCTTTCCACATCGTTCATTTCTTTCACTTTGGTTTTTCACAGAATAGCGCAGAGCTATTCCAAAACTAAGAACTCAGCCTCTCAGAGCCTCTTAATAGTGAGCTGTGTCTAATCAGGTTCAGTGCTGCCTCCCCATCTCTGTTACAGCAAATAGGGAAGGTGTGTGAACTTGGGACCACCTAAAAGAATGCTTAATGGGCATTAATTTGAAATAAATCATACGAAAAGGTGACTGGGAATCTGATATTTGATAGAGTTAGTATGCTAGAAGCTGTAACAGGCTCTACATAAAACACTGCTGTGATTAGTGATTTTTTTCCCAGAAATTGTCTGAGTTGACAATCTCTTAGCCTTTCCTCAGATACTTCAGGACTTTATCCATCAGCTTTCTTACTGGCTTGTTATCAATTTCTGAATGCAGATCTTTCTATTCACAAATAAATCTGCCTTTAAATCTGAGTAAGTCGGATATAGTTATTGCTTCAAATTAATGCACATGAAGTGTTTTTGAGGTGACTCTTTGTATTTAATCCTGAAGCTTCTGAGTTTCAATACAAACTCTGAAATTAATTTTGGGGGAATGAGGGGGTCTGATACCTGTTGTGTGTTCTAGACAGTTCTAGAGTTAGACATACTCATGAAGAAGAAATTTAGTTTGGTTAGATAACTGTCAAATTGTGATAGATTTTATTTGTGAATACAGAATTTTTACGCTGCAAAAGTTGATTTAGATCTCTCTGACAGGCATCTCCAAGAGTGAATATTGATGACAACTTAGTAGCAAAACTGGCAGAAACACTGAATCATGAGGATCCGACTCCTGAAATCTTTGATGACATTCAGAGAAAGGTATACTCTTTTCATCAGGTATTTCATAGAAACTGTTAAGTCTATCAAGTATTAAATTTATCACTACAACCAGTGCAAAAAGAGGAAGGTTCTCAAATGTTTAAAACCTGTATGTTGTTATATCATTTTTCTGTACTATAAAAATCATACTCTAAATTCCTAGCTTCTGCTTAGCCATATGTAGTCTATAGTT
This sequence comes from Coccyzus lansbergi, assembly GCA_033558105.1. Taxonomy (NCBI): domain Eukaryota; kingdom Metazoa; phylum Chordata; class Aves; order Cuculiformes; family Coccyzidae; genus Coccyzus; species Coccyzus lansbergi. The sequence goes on from JAUMJK010000509.1 coordinate 547,034, forward strand.
GTCAGAGCAATAGAGAAAGTGTCCTGTATGAAATTAATTATGAAGCACAATTTAAAACTATTTAGAATAACTAAGTAGTACAATTTGGTCTGGTTTTACCTCTTTTTCAAAGGTGGATGTAAGAATGTTACCATGTTTATCCTAGATATCTTTCAAGAAGTTAATTTGTTCTGTTTTTGCAACCCTGCACAGTGTAGCACTCAGTAGCAGCACAGAAAGAATAAAAAGCAGTCTTTTTCTATGTGCATACGTAGATGTTATCACACAAATCTTATATATATACACAAACAGATTAATATTACGGCAGTAAATTATATACCCAGTCTGAGAGGTTTTTATTTTAGGTCATTAACTTAATGGTCTCATTCATGCCAGAGATTAGTTATGTGAGCCGTAGAAGTTAGAGTTGCTCTCTTCAGCTTGAGGCCTACGTGCAAGACTAATGAAGAAACCCTGTGAAATCTCTGTTGCTCAAAGTAGGTTACAAAGAATGGTTAGAATCAGTGATCCGGTGGGTCTCTTCCAACCTGGTGATTCTGTGATTCTATGAAAGACCTCGCATGTGATTTCTGCTGATAGCATAAATTTCTCTTGTGTTACAAAAGCAATCAACTTCTTCAGCCCTTCATGAGTCTTACCAGGTGATAGTATTTGTACAAAGTGTTCCATGAAAAAAAAAATCATTAAAATATTCCAGAGTTGACGTGAACATCCAAACATTGTGCATTGTTTCCCCTTCCATTTGGGGTGGTGTGGCTTAATCTTTATGAGCTAGATTTATACTGCTGAGCTGGAAACTTTCCTGCAAGTAGCATGCAGTGTCTTCTGTTCCTTTCCATCTTCTCTCCTCTCCCCCTTACAGGTCTATATTTAGTTATAGTGCTTGCAGGTCTATATTTATAGTTGTATCAACAAAGAGGACTCTGGGAGAGCCTGTTGTGAAATGGGTAAAGACCAAAACTGTGTGTGGAGCAATTGAAGGGTTAAGAGAAAAGAAACATTTAGTTAACATTCTACTTTCTTGAAGTGTGTACTGCTCAGTATTTAGAAAGATGCTTGCTGAGACTGTGTTATACTTTGAGCACAATTGATTCTCCTAACTGGTCCATTAAGAATAAGCCTTAATTGAAATTTCACAAACTCGTATTGGAGTTTTAAAGGAAACCCAGAAACACGTAATAGAATACACTGGTACATGTTGGCCGAGCAGAATTTATAAAGGCTTGTCTGTTTAGTTATAAAATATATTAAGTGCTTCTAAGTCTGGGATTTTTATTTCAATATGAGGTGTATGAAATGATGCTGCGAGATGAAAGATTCTACCCTTCGTTCAAACAGAACGTGCTGTACGTGCGTATGTTAGCTGAGCTGGATATGCTGAAGGATCCCAGTTTTAGAGGATCAGATGATGGTGAAGGAGGTGAGCTATATACATGCGAAGGGGATTTCCTGGGACTCATCTTTCTTCTACTTGAAAATAAGAATATTATCTGCACTGTGTTTGAGAAATTAAAAAATTCCTGCAGTTTCCTCCTTGTACTTTTCTGTGAAATTTTTTGGGTCTCAAGTGTTTTTTTTTTTTTTTTTCTGTAGTAACCTTATTAGACTCATGTAAATTTTTTGTCAAATCTTGGTAACAGATGTCATTAAAATAACTACACCACTAGTTCTTATTTTTATTCAAAAATATTTGAAGTTCTTCACCTGTTGGTCTCTCTTAATCTGCAACTCTGTTCTTAATCTGGAAATAGAAATTGAAAGTATGTACGAAATGTTGCCTTTTAAAGCACGTAAAATCATTCTTCTCATACAAGTTTAATGGAATTTGTTTAACTAGTAAACTGACTCCTTGATGAAGCAATTTCATGTGATGATACAAGCTTAAAAAGGAGCATTCATTCCATATCTCTACTAGTATAATCATGCATACTTTTTCCTTCAGGTGTCTTTGTTGGAAACTTGAAGTATTTCTGTATTGGGTGCAATATTTTGTCCAATTCCAAAGTTGTCCTTTTATTTTTCATAATGTTTTCTCTTTATATTTTTATTTCTTGCGCGTGGTCCTGCATTGGATAAAATCTTGTAACCTACTTTTTGTTTTCCTTTTCCTCACTGCTCCCAGAATCTTTTAATGGCTCTCCTACTGGCAGCATTAATCTGGTAAGTGCTTGGATTTTATTTTTAAACATATTTCTTTTTTCCTCAACACTAAAGAAAGTTATAAAATAATTTAAATTATGTACGTTAGAGGTTTTACTTCATTGCAGTTTAATTTCTGAAAAAGTTCTTGAATCAAATCAAAACACACATAAGGTATCAATCTGTAAGATGAAGTTGTCCCTTCGGTACTTTTCCCTGCGTTTAATGGAGTTGTGCATAGTTGCTCAGGGAAACTGTAATAATCTATAGTTAATTAATGCAAAACATAATTCGTAGGTAGGTAATAACGGGGTGAAAGATTCTTTGAAACTTTAATCTTGAAGGACTAAGTTCAAATAGATCGCAAAACGAGGTATTTAATTGAATTTTCATAACTTAATTGTTTTATTTTTTTTTTAATTACTTCTTGGTTTAGAAACCTAAAATTATCTGGAGGTGATCTATTCAAAACATTCTTTTTCTAGTCTTGACCAATTTCAAGTTCAGTTTGTGGGTTTTTTTTTTAAGCAGTTCTGACTGTTAGTTTGTCAGACCCTTTTCGTTGTTAGATAAATTTACCTAGATACTTGAAATACACTTCTGCATGTGCTAGTGGTTGTGTATGCATGAAGAGAGCTGTGTGCTTCTACCAGTAATAGCAAAACTTCTCTAAAAGACCGGCTGGCTTTTTTTTTGGTTGCAGTGGTTACAGAATCGGTTAGTCAGCTGAAGGTGTTCCTTTTCAAAAGTGCTTCCTGCTTTTTTACATACAGAAGAGAATTATTCATCTTCCCTGAGCAAGTTTGCAGATGACACTAAACTGGGTGGAAGTGTGGATCTGCTGGAGGGTCGGGAGGCTCCAAAGGGATCTGAACAGGCTGGACCGCTGAGCTGAGACCAATGGGATGAGGTTTAACACGGCCAAATGGCGGGTCCTGCACTTGGGGCACAACAACCCTGAGCAGCTACAGACTAGGAGAAGTCTGTCTAGAAAGCTGCCTGGAGGAGAAGGACCTGGGGATGTTGGTTGACAGTGACTGAACATGAGCCAGCAGTAGCCCAGGTGGCCAAGAAGGCCAATAGCATCTTGACTTGGATCGGAAACAGTGTGACCAGCAGGTCCAGAGAGGTTCTTCTCCCTCTGTACTCTGCACTGGTGAGGCCGCTCCTTGAATCCTGTGTTCAGTTCTGGGCCCCTCAGCACAAGAAGGATGTTGAGGCTCTGGAGCGAGTCCAGAGAAGAGCAACAAAGCTGGTGAAGGGTCTGGAGAACAGGCCTTATGAGGAACAACTGAGAGAGCTGAGGGTGTTATCCTGGAGAAGAGGAGGCTGAGGGGAGACCTCATTGCTCTCTCTAACTCCCTGAAAGGAGGTTGTGGAGAGGAGGGAGCTGGGCTCTTCTCCCAAGTGGCAAGGGACAGGACAAGAGGGAATGACCTCAAGCTCCACTGGGGAGGTTCTGGCTGGACATGAGGAGGAAGTTTTTCCCAGAAAAGGTCATTGGGCACTGGCAGAGGCTGCCCAGGGAGGGGTTTGATTCACCTTCCCTGGAAGGGTTTAAGGCACTGGTGGACGAGGTGCTGAGGGATATGGGTTAGTGTTTCATAGGAACGGTTGGACTTGATGATCCAGTGGGTCCCTTCCAACCTTGTTGTTCTATGATTCTATGATTATTCAAGTTTTACTACACTGTAACTCGTGTAGTGCTTTGTCAGTTGAAAGAAGACATAATGGTATGAAAGATAAAACCAAACAATCTACAATATAACACTTGTATCTCTACAGTTGCTCCTTTAGTTTTGTTTGGTTTTAACACTCAATAAAAGACTGTATGTTGGTGTACTTCTATTAGAGGTGAGTTATCAGATAATAAAGTGATTAATATTTTAAAGTGGTCACAAAGCTATGTGAAACTAGTAGGGGAAATGAAATTCCCTACATGGTGTGAGAGAAAAGCTTCAGTAAACAAGTAGTAGACTTATTTGCGTTGTTGCAGTGCATTAAGATGTTCTATCAGTGTAATGAACTGGAAGTTTGAAAATGAAGAATCAAAAAGCATCTTTTCATACATGATATATCAGTGACCTTACTCTCTTTCTTCCTTCTTGCCTCTCCCCAACCCTGCAGTCCTTAGATGATCTTTCAAATGTTCCTCCTGATGAGACAGTTCAACTCGTCGCATACATCTCAGATACTGGTAAGTGATTCTGGATTCTATGACGGTTGCTTAATTTGTTTTTCAACATTTATTTTGAGTTTTTAATGTTACAGGCCCTTGAAGTCCTAATCCTATCGGGTTTTTAACCTCATAAAACATCTGAATTCACATTTCTCATGAAGTATATGTGATGAAAATTGTTACAGAATTGATACTGTGTATTGTAGACTGCATAGCTATGCTTAAAATGTAGTATAATTTTTGTTGTTTATGGCATTATTTTTCTTATCTCTGAAGAATTGTTAATTAAACTGAAGATTGAATAACATTTATTGTAACAATTATTTCAAGAAAGCCACCTATTTTCTTTTACTTTATAAAGTTCTAATTCTTGATTCCAGGCTGGAATTTATTCTGGTTTCATGGTTGTCTTTCACCCCTATCTTAAGTTCTTTAGATTAATTTTTTTTTTTAACAGATTTATTCACTGTTCATAAAAGTTGAAACCTTTTCTATGCCTTGTTTGGTTTGCATGTCAGTCAGTCTTGTCTACAAGGCTGCTTAGTCTCTCTATTTAAGTTTATTCAATAAGTTTATGGTAGGTATCACTTACAGGGTGTTTAGATAAAGAGATGGCTGATTCTTCTGCTTGCATGGCCATTTTTATCTCTCAAGTCTGTCATCCCAGACATTTCTTCACTTCACATTTGTGTCCTTTCGTCTTCCTTCTTTCTGTTTGTTCCTTTTTTTATTTTTCTTTTTAAACTACCAGTCTATGCTGACTATGACCCATATGCTGTGGCAGGAGTGTGTAATGACCATGGCAAGACGTACGCGCTGTACGCTATCACAGTCCATCGGCGAAACCAGAACAGTGAAGAGACATGGAAGACTTATCGGCGGTACAGTGACTTCCATGACTTCCACATGAGGATCACTGAGCAGGTAATTCATCTCATAAAAAATCCTTTAAGGTTTCTTTGAAAGATGCTTTTTCTGTCTGATGGCGCGGTGGGAGTATAGGTGTTCTCAAAATGATGTATGATGTTGAGTTGTCATAGAATCACAGAACAACTAGGTTGGAAGAGACCCACCGGATCATCGAGTCCAACCATTCCCATCAAACACTAAACCATGTTCCTCAGCACCTCGTCCACCCATCCCTTAAACCCCTCGAGGGAAGGTGAATCAACTCCCTCCCTGGGCAGCCTCTGCCAGTGCCCAGTGACACTTTCTGTGAAAAATTTTTTCCTAATGTCAAACCTGAACCTCCCCTGGTGGAGCTTGAGGCCATTCCCTCTCGTCCTGTCCCCTGTCCCTTGGGAGAAGAGCCCAGCTCCCTCCTCTCCACAACCTCCTTTCAGGGAGTTGTAGAGAGCAATGAGGTCTCCTCTCAGCCTCCTCTTCTCCAGGATAAACACCCCCAGATATCTCAGCTGCTCCTCTTGTTCTCCAGCCCCTTCCCCAGCATCGTTGCACTTCTCTGGGCTCACTGCAAGAGCCTCAACATCATTCTTGTGGTGAGAGGCCCAGAACAGTGTTATCTTATTGTCCATTAAAGTATACTTTTTGATGTTTATATTGTACATTATTTGTACTGAACAGTTCAGAGGAGCACGTTTTATTTTGTTTAGTACCTGATGGTTATATAATTGCTTTAACAAAAGGAAAAAACTTTTCCCCTCACCCTTACCTTTTCACAATTATACTTTTAAAATGTTTGTATGGAAGTGATTTAGGTGGATTTAGGATGGGTGAGATTTAGGCTGGACATTAGGAAAAATATTTTCACAGAAAGGGTCATTGGGCACTGGCAGAGGCTGCCCAGGGAGGGCGTTGAGTCACCTTCCCTGGAGGGGTTTAAGGGACGGATGGACAAGTCTATTTTCTATTCCCAATGTGAGTTTTTTCAGGAAATGAATTTTGTCTTGACAGTCTCCTGAGAATTTTTGTGCATTTGTTCTTAACAGCTTACCTTTTGTTTTGACTTCTCTAAGGGATCCGTGTTCCAGGCTTGATCCAGAAATTATTTGTCAGGTGTTATATGGTAGATAAGAATAGGTGAATATATTAACTTATAATTTCTCAGCTTATATGGTGACTTGAAACCAGAACAAAATCTTCTAATTTTTTCTAGTTTGAAAACCTTGCAAATATATTGAAACTTCCTGGCAAAAAGACATTTAACAATATGGACAGAGAATTTTTGGAAAAGAGGAAAAAAGATTTAAATGCATATTTGCAGGTAAGCTCTAATATTACTTTGCTAATTACTTTGTTTGTTGTTACTTTCTCTTGTGCTGCTGCACAAGGATTGCCCTGGCACCTCCTCTGATGCAGCACAACAGTGCAGCTTCTCCATTTAGATCAGCACAAGTAAAAGAAATCACTTGTCCTGCTTCATAAGGACTTTCTGGCCGTCTAACACTAAAATACATTGACCTACTCAATGGACATGTTAACCATAAATGGTGGAGATGAACAAAATAGTGAAATCTGATTGTTCTGTTTAGATTACTAATATTTTTTTCCATTGAAAGGTATGTGCCCCTTTTTATTAGTAATATATTTCTCAGTCATGTGTATATTTTTTTTTTGTCTTGAGGCCTAGAAGCAATTTGAGTGGTCATAAAGGTGTGTATTTTTCTGTGAGATGATAAAGTTAACACCTAGTTAATATTAGGGGAATTACCAAGATGTGTGTTGTACCCATCTTGATCATAGTGTAGTGTTGGAATAAAATTCAGAGCACGAAAGAGAAAATATGTTGTGAGATGTAGTTTTGTGTGTGGTAAATTTTTACTGAACTGAATGGTATGACCTTATTCGTTGTTTATTAAAAGCACCTTTTAAAAACTCTTTTACTCAGCTCTTATTAAGTCCTGAAATGATGAAGGCTTGTCCAGCTCTAGCCCATTATGTATATGACTTCCTGGAGAATAAAGCCTACAGCAAAGGGAAGGGGGACTTTGCAAGGAAGGTAAGTGTGTTTTTCACTGTCAAGGGAACTTCAGAGCGTTCATTATTGCAATTATCACATTAAACAGTTGTTGAACTGATGTGTACAAGCTATATAGAGAATTCAAAACAACTTGTGAGTGAGTTGCTTGAATACTTTGTGAGTGGCAAAGTATCTGAAGACATATGACACCAACTACTTACTGGTTTTATAACAGGTACATTTATTTGTATGCCAAGGAAATAAAATTTTCAGACACAGTGTATTGCACCAGGACTCCTTTTAAAATATTTGTGTATTGTAAATTACTTTATCAGACATCTGTGATTTTTTTTTCTGCAGTCTCATTCCCTCTGATTTCTTTTTTCAGTTCTTTTCTCTGTATTTGTTGCTGTTACCATGCTCTCCACCCTTCAACCCAAAAGATTAAATGCATTTCTCTGCCATAGCAGCTGTAATATATTTAGTCAGAGTAATTGATCAAGTCCAAAGCTCTGAGCATTGCACCCTTCTTCTTAAACCACCAGAACTCTCTTCAGACAAGTGATTCTTTGTTCAGTTGACCAGTTTGTGTGGTCATCTGCTTTGCAAGTAGAACTATTCTTAAAAATTTAGTGATTTTGCTATAAAAAGCATCTGCAACTGTATTACCACTTCCAAGTTGTTCTGCTCCTATCTCTCAAATATTTAACCCTGAAATGGTTAAACATTTATCAAGTTTTATGTTATGACTGAGCAAAATTGCTTTCTAGCTTAACAGGTTCTTCTTAAACTTAACTTTTTGAGGGCATTGCACTAGTATTCGTGCCTCTGGACTGAATTTAGAATGTATGCTCAAAGAAAAATTGTAACAATTTCTATGGAACAACTTTTATGTTTTTAATTACACTTATTGTGATGTTAAAGCACATTATCCAGTGCTGTTGAAAAGAGGCCTGTTTCAAAGATGGAGATTTGAAAGCGGAAATGAAACTTCTGGAAATAGGAAGCTTGGAAGGAAGAAATCGCATTGAATGGAGAAGAAAAAGAAAATAGATGCAGACTAAGAAAAACTGAGGGATGGGAAGTGGAAATGACTCAGGGAAAAGATCTGTTGAAAGATATTGTAGTTACTGAGAAATATAAATGGAAGCAAAGCTGAAGCTTTATTCTGTAACAAAGTTAAGCAATTTCAGTTGTTCTTCATATTATTGTTCTCTGGAACAGCGTGATACTTCTCATAGTGTATTAATAAACTGGTGTCCTCATAGATTATACAATTCTGGTTAAACATCTTCCCCTTCAGATGGACACATTTGTAAACCCACTGCGTAACTCTATGAGAAATGTATCAAATGCAGTCAAGTCTCTCCCTGACAGCCTGGCAGAGGGAATGACTAAAATGTCAGACAACATGGGTAAAATGTCAGAGAGACTGGGACAAGACATAAAGCAATCATTTTTCAAGGTAAGAAAATATTTGGTAGTTAATACATACCTAGTGAATTGATAGGAGATTAGCTGTTGACTCCAATTTATATTGTATACTATAATGAAGAGTCAAATATTACACTGGAAAGCAATGTTTTTTTGCCTTATACAATTTTAACGAGGTTTAACAGTTGTTATACTACAAACATGGAGTTCTTTTTGCTACTGAGTGACACATTTTCAGATGGCATTTGCAGACTTTCATAGTTATCCTTCTTAGTCAGTGCAACCACTCAAAGTCACTGATTTTCTTATATTTTTTTTTACCAGCCATTCTCAAAAAGCCAGTTTGCTGGATCTGCTGCTTTCAGTAGTTAAAAAACCCATGTATTTTGAAACTTGGAATAAGGGGACAGACTCTTCTTTGCTTACTCCTTGCTGAATTCTGTTTTTAATCAAATTTCCTTTGTGCCTTTTGTACCATCTTTCCTCATCTCTGATATTCCTAATATTTAAAACCTTGGAGTGGGGGATTGGTAGCATGATATCCTATGCAGATGTTCAATGAAATTACTGATCTTACTAATAGGGGCACCTTTCCTTTCCCTTGCTCTCCTCTTTCTGTGTGTTGCTGTAAGGCCTCTGATCAGGGACTGTCCTATCTTGTGTCACCAAAATATGTGGCAGATATACCATGTGTGCATGCAGCAACTGAGATGAGTTAACCCTTAAGCCATGAAAAGGATTAATAACTCTATAATATGGGGAGTGGGAGGAGGTTGTGCTGATATTTCTTTCTTTATTTGTTTTTTATTCCTTGTGAGATGAAGTCCTCTGGACTTTCTAACTGCTGGTAACTTCTCTTCTCTTCTCTGTGGCTAACAATACATGTGCAGTTATACTCACCACGAAGTCCATAACTAGGCAGGACTTAAGATCAAGAGGAAATACCTGAAGAAGTATCAATCCCATATGAATTTCTAGGAGTTTTTGAGTTGAAGCTTTAAAAGCTTGAGGAAATACATGGGTTGTCTTAAAGGTGTTGGTGACTTTGATAGCTATAGGAGACTATCTACAGCCTTGATTAGTTGAAAGATGAAAGGACTACTGCGTATTTATCTGGGATTGTATGCATCTGACTTGACCAAATATTTTACTTCCTTTTTTTTAACAAAATTGATTATGGAAATTTATCTGATTTGTTGGCATTCTATAGTATTTTTTTCCTTCGTAAACATTCCCCTTTTTTCATTATAGGTGCCTCCTTTGATCCAGAAAACCTACTCGGATCCTGATCATTGCCGTGTTGCAGCAACAATTGATGACAACGTGAGTCTGACATTTGTCCTTTCAAAGTTGACTTCTCTAAAACCAGTTTAATAAGTAATAAGTTTTATGTTACTCTATATGTTTTTTATTTTCTGGTATCATACCAGCAATTCACAAACAGTTACTAACATTTAAAAAGACACTTATATACTTCCTTCTAGACTTAACATCTTTGTTAATAATGAAAATATTTGCATAACTGTGAAATAACCTGGAGTCTATCTGCTACTGCTTCTGTTTTGTGCGTGGGGATTTGTTTGCCATTCCCCCCACCCTCCTTCCTATTTCTGTCTACATAAAATTAGTCTGGTGCCAGACTTCTAGTGTCATTTCATTTGGCACTGTGCAAGTTCTGATTTTTGTTATGACCTTTTAGGGGTTAATTGTTTAATAGAAGTGGTGTTTGCTATGTTTTTGTGGAAAAAAATACCTTCAGAACGTCTTCCAAATAGTAAATTTTTAGTACGTGGATACCCCAAATGCATAGAACAGTAATATTTGAAACTTGATAGTAAAGTCTAAGCTCTTACTGTTATCATAAGCTGTGGTATTTTGCTATTGTTTTGATTGAAACATTGATCATATACGTGAAGACAATTGGAAAAAGCTTTTACCTTGAAGTAGGACAGAAAGGCCATGAGATTACCGGTGACTCTGCAATTTGCTATGGTCATAAATCTGCACCTGTTGTGCCTTTTACTTTTTGGGTTTTTGGTCGCATCAAAGCATTCCAGTTTGTCGTCCTCTTTGTAACCACTGTGATAGTGTGGTAGATGTATTTTTGCTCCAACTCGAATAGCATAGCCTTGAATTCTTCTGGGTTTTCTTTTTCCCCATTATTATATATAAATGCATAAATATACACCAAGTCTTTCAGGTTGACGGACTTAAAACTTTTCAACTGTTCTTCTAAGATGTGTTGTTCACAACTTAAAGTCACTAAATCAGATAAAAATGTGGCGGTTTGAATGGAATTTTATGTATTATTCGTTCTTAAGCGTGGGGAGGCGGTAGTGTAAAAGTGATGTGTGGATCTATAGAATTCTGAGCTGAGTTATGAATCCACTGTCTTTGTTCCAGTTACATATGGACTTATATAGTTCACCAAAAAACATCCATATAGCTGTAAAGTCTTGCTGCTTCCTTCAGCACAGAATTAACAATATAGTGCAAATTGCTGCCTTTCCTGGTAGAGCGGTATTTGATTTAAAAGGCGAAACTGATTTCTGAATGCTGTGCTTAGAATGTAAAAATCCTCATTAAAAGAAAACCCAGAGAATGTGCATTTAGTCTTCAGATAAATTTCACTGAGGATATATAGTAAGATTTTAATTTTAACTTGCTATTCTGTAAACTTTTAATAAGAAATATAGATTTTCAATAATGAATTAGTCAAAAACTAGATTGATTTGTTGTATTTGAGAGAAATATTTGTAGTCTCTTGTGCAATACAACTCTAAGTCCAAATGCTATCTTTTTAAGTGGTAGCTTAACAATATATAGGCTTATATTTTGGCATATAAACAGGGCATAAGAACCTGCTGCTTTTTTCTATAAAAGAAACATTAGCTATGATGAAAATCTGATACTTTCAAAGTACAGAATTTAGTAGAATCCCTCAAATTTTGGCATTTGAAGAAATTTTGACACTGCAGTTGAACACCATACGTCTTTAAAGGTTTTTTCCATAGTTATTGAATCCTCGTTTGTGATTACTGTAATAGTTTTTGTAAGCTAATTGTTGTAACCTCTCCTATTGATCAGGTGGATGACAATATTCCGCTGAGAGTAATGCTCCTCCTTATGGATGAAGTCTTTGATTTAAAGGAAAGAAATCAGTGGTTAAGAAGAAATATAAAAAATCTGCTTCAGCAGCTTATTAGAGCAACATATGGTGACACAATTAACAGGTACTGCTTTTCTTATATAGAGCAAGAGTGTGAGTGAGACTGTGTGGATTGTGTTTATAAATCCTTTTTGGATTACTAAATTATTAGTTTGGATCTACAGCTCATTCCCCTCTGAAGAAGATCAATAAACTAAGTACACGTGTAGTGTAAAGTGGAGATAAACACAGAACATTGCTGGAACTTAAATTATATTTACACTTCTGTGTCGGAGAACTTCTAAAAGAACTTAAAAATATCAACAATAGTTCGCGTTTCTTTGAATATAACTTAGTACTCGTATTGTCTATGCTTTCTGCCCTGTGTCTTGCACTATGCTTTTTATTATTAATACTTTTGATTACTTTCTGCACTATTTCTGTTTACATCTCTTTGATGCCACAAATAATGTACTGGCACTAGCAAATTATGTGAATTCTGTTCTGTTGGCTGTTAAGTTTCTTCTCTCACACTTGAGAAGATGGAGAGGGGGGAATGAAAAGGACTGTTGGGGCGAGCTTTTACCTTCCCGGTGTGCAGTTTTGTAGAACCTATTTAATGAAGTCTGAGAAAGCTGAAATCATACTTTTTTTTTTTTTTTTAAATTGCCAAAGTGTGCGTTGTTTTAAACACTATACTCGTTTGTTTTAAAACTTAAATGAGATTGATCTCTTGCTTTAATTTTTAGAAAAATAGTTGATCATGTTGACTGGATGACGTCTCCTGAGCAAGTTGCAGATGCGGTGAAACGCTTCAGGTATGTCTTTTATCATAAATCTTAAATGCAAAATACTTGTCGGTTATGTCTGTGTATCTCTCCTGTTCTTTTTATGTGAGGAGATTATTATTATTGTACAGAGTTTCTGTTGGACTGTACTCTGCTTTTTTTGTGCTAAGTAAGAGAATGTAATTGTCAGATGAAAAGCATTTTCAAATTTTCTCCTCCTACTTAAAAAATTCTTTGATAACTCAGTCTAGAAGAGCTAGAGTACACGTATACAGACAAATTTCATCATATTACTGGATGAAGCACCTTGTTTACCTTAGTGAAGGCATATACTTGCCTTATTTCTTCAAAATACCTCTCATCTGATTCTTGTACTGAAGTGTATACGATGGCTACTAGTAAACTGAGTATGTTGTACTTCTTGATTTTGATTTTCACTGCTTCTTCGCAAGTGTGTTAAGTTGTACGCCGATTCTTTCTTTTATTTAGTTTAGGAGGTATCTTTGAGGGATTAAAAGGAGCATTTCCCTTGATGAAATTTTAATGTATTTTGACAGATTTGCTTTCGTTACAGAGATGCTTTTTGGCCCAATGGCATCTTAGCAGAGACTGTTCCACGGAGAGACAAAGCTATTCGAATGAGGACAAGGGTGGCAGGGAAGACCAAATTACTGGAAGTAATGCCAGGTGAGTCTGGGATTGGACCCTAATAATCCTTACGACATACTGTTACTCGAAATAATGTCAGTATTGTTTTTGTTTGTGGAAAATTTGAGAAGAGATGCTGCCACATGAAAAAAATTTAAGTACAATGGATTTTAATTATTACAGCACTAAACATTTTCACGTGTAATGGGACTTAGCAACTCTAATTCTGTCAGCACTTCCAATTCTGGTGTTTAATTTCACTTAGAGGGTTTAAGTTTAGTGTGTGAAATACCTTTGTTTTAATACAGCATGACTTCATGTAAAATATGAAAGACTTATCAACAAACTTAAACTGATTATTAACACAGAAGGAGAATTCAGCTTAAAACATCTGTGTAACTTTCTTTTTTGTAGATGAACTGAAGCACATCATAGGCGCTGAGACCACACGGAAAGGCATTCTTCGAGTCTTTGAAATGTTCCAGCACACTCAGCTGAATAAGAGAATGGTGTATGTCTTTCTGGAGAGATTCCTAGAAACCTTATTTCCACAAAATAAGTTCCACGAGCTCTTCAACAAACTGCATTCACGATCAAAGCAGATGCAGAGGTATAAGCAGAGACTACATTATACTCAAGCGCCTTCCTTACAGAAAAGGTGACACTTCAAACCTATTAAGCTGGTGTCCGTTTGTCCAGGTGTAATTACTTGGGCAGATTCTCTGGGGCTTCAGACTCACATGCTGTTATTTTTGCACCAGTCTTCTAGTGTCACGTATTAGAATATTAATGCATCTGTAAGACCTGTGGATCTTCTCATCTTCACTTGTAATACAACCACTACCAGAAGGGTTTGTGTGTCTTAAATGATTTGGTGCGTCTCCATGCAACATTGAGAAGAATACTGGCCCAAGATATAAGAGTGCTGATTCCTTCCATTCCTGAGTCGATGTTTTGCCAGCAGTGAAAAGTGCCAGACTGTTCCAGTAAAGCACAACAATGCTCCTAAAATGGAAGAAGAGGATGTTATGGCACTGGGAGATAGTGCAATGTGTGAGAATCGGGTGGAATTGTTCTCCTTTGAGTGTTGAGGCTCTGTAGGCTTTTAACATTCCTGTAAAGGCTGAGCTAACAGGAGAAGCAGTCTGTGGAATAGCAGGCTCATAGGAGAGGGGAGAAATAGCTTTAGCCCCATCATAAAAATTCATTTATTAAAGAAAAGTTAAGGTAATGGGGCTTTTATGCCGCATTTACTTGACCTTTCATGTTTTGAAAAAATAAACTAACAGTAGATCTAATGTGGGTTTTAGTCAAGACAGGTGCAGTAGAAATAAACCCTTTATTCTGATTATTCTGTAGCTCTAAGGGCCGTATTCTGCTCCTGCAGCACCTGGCGTACATTTTGCATGTAACTTAAGTACAGAAGGGGCATCATATTTAAGTTCATTTACTTGAACATATGTCAAGTTGATGGTTGTGGAAGGAAGGAGGTAAATATTTCAAAGAGGATAGACGTGACGGTAGAAGATGAGGAAATTGCACTAAGACATAGTTTACACACAACTCCCCTCTAAAATTTGAAACTTTTTTTTGGGTAGAAAAGACAGTGTCCTACATAATTGAAATTCTCCTCACCTTTTAGCGTGTGAACCTCTCATGGAAAAAAATATTCAAAATAGTTTGTTCCTCACAAGTAAAGGATTCCACTAGTCATATGCAAGCACTTGGAAGTTCCTGAACACATCTCAATGTATATATGAAAATAAAAAGGAGATAAAACTGCGATATTTTTTTAAACAATTTTTTTATTTTTCTGCATAGTGTAAAATTTTAATAAAAATTTGACATGAAGGCCCCACATCCATCTGTTAAGTTTGAAGGAAGAATTTCTGTCCAATTAAAAATAAATTAACAACTGAATAATACCGTTTGACCACAACATATCTCAGTTTGTTTTCTTTTTCATAGTTCCCTACTGTTGGATAGGAGTATTCAAGGTGAATAGAAAGCAATCCTATAGAGTCCATTTTTTTTCCTGAACGCTAAACAGGGTAAGATCCAGCTGCTCATAAAGGATCCTTATAGCAATTTGTGTCTTAATGGGAACAAATGATCCTTCTATGTGGGAAGAACATAGACATTTTATGAAAGCGTTCTCGGAGAAGATAGAAGGCTCTCAAAGGACTTAGTTAAATTGACTGAAGCCTCTATATAGATAATTTTTTTCTCATGGACTCTATTAATGCAATGTAGCCTTTTATCAAACTACTTAAAGGTGATCATATTGTACTGTTAACATTATCATACAGTATGCATGGGCTCAAGTGCACTTGGTTTATTTTCTTTACCGCAGAACTAAATACTGTAAATGAAATCCCTTTTATAATCCCTAGGAGGATGAGTTGGTAGCTGTGTAAGAACCCTTCCACCTTCCTCTCTGCAGGTTCTGTAGAAGCGTGACAATTTACATGCTGTTGAATTTAATAAAATCCTTGAGTTCTGTGTGAAGTAATCAACATAGCCAGCTCCTCTTGTTTACACACCTGTATCTTCCTCCGATGTCGGGATCTTAAACCGTACCTGACATCTGACTGATGAAAGATCGTTCAGCAATTGTTTGTGGCGATAGAGTAAATATATCATCGATCCTACCAAATCTAGTTTGTGTCTTTTAAAATCACTATATTTATGCAGTATGAAAGTGGGAAGTTCAAATAACTTTTCTTTGTCGAATCTGTGGAACCTTTTATCTATCTCGTAGGTACCATGAAAAATTTCAAGAGGATAGTGATCACGTGCAAATTTGGGATTTTTCTTTCTTATCTGGTACATTTCTGTGCAAAAATAAAATAATATCTCTAGGAATGTGAACTGAACATAATACACCATGTTTATTAGTCATTTTACTTAATGCGTTTATGACATATATATACCTATCCACACATTTATATACGTGTGTGTGCATATGTATATATGTATCCAAGTCTTCTGTGTTTAATTACAGAACGTGGGTTCCTAATTCAGTGGTGCCTGTTGGCTGGCGAGTATCGGTAGAGAACACTTTTTGTTAACAAGAGTTTGTATACGTCTCAAATATTTAAATGGTTTTCTGGTTGACGATTTAAAATACAAAACAGGCAGCCTGTTATCCTAGGAAGTCTCCAAAACTGAATGTTAATATACAGCCCTTAAGTGTCTGGGTGTATCTTCTGGCCTTCAGGTGCTGTGACTGGCCACTCAAAATTGTGCCATTGTCAACAAATGCACTTGTTTTTAGCCTTAATTATTTTTAAAAGAAAAGAAGCAATTGAATCTTTTCGTTTGGTTCATCCTCAAGCTTGTGCTGCTGGTGTTCGCTAGAAATCAGTTTTAAGTGCTACCAGAATGTGTACCAAATTGAAAAAATATATATGAATTCCACAATCTAAAATTTTAATTTTGTGCAATATTTTCATTTTAATGCATGTGTATTTGAGTAACTGTAAAATAAATGGATTTTTAATGTTTTGAAGTCTAGGTTGGGAAATGTCTTCGCAGCCGAATCATTTTGCATTCTGTTGTTGCGTTCGTTTATTTACGGACTTGTTTTAAAAGTCTCATTTGTTCCTCCTTTCTCGATTCCCTTGTTCATCATAATGCTTGCTCCTCTGAGCCAAGTTCATCTATTACAAGGGGAAAAATCTGAAGAGCACATCTCATGAATTTAGCTGTTATAAATTGCTTGTGCATATCATTGTAAAGAGTCAGCTGTGTGCCTAATTGTTCTATTGATGCTTTTTTTTTCCCCCCCCTCCCTTCCCTCTCCTCTTGTTTCCAGAACAAAGAATGAACATGAAACAGGCTGCCACAGTCACTGCTGCTGAATGGCAGAGGACTCTAAATTTTTCTTTTGGAGTTTGTGTTTATGTTCTGTCCAATAGAAAGCTAAAAAAAAAATACACTAATAAAGTATTAACAGGATTATTACAAGTCTCCGGTTATTTTTAAAATAACTTTCATAGAATCACCAGGTTGAAAGAGACACACCGGATCATCAAGTCCAACCAGTCCTGATTAAAACCCAACCTCCCAAAACTTGGTTGGGCAGGTAGAAGATACGAATGTTCCTCAAGTCCAGGAAAAAAAAAAATCACTCTTGGATAAAGATATTACTGTTAAGTGCTCTTTAAATGAAACAGTCGTTCCTTAATTTTTGTTAAAACAATGTATAAACCACTTTAAATTTTAACAAATTAATCTCCACAATCATTTTCAAACAGGATTTGCAGTGTCTCCGGTATTTTGAAAGGACATATGTAGACGTGAGGTTGCATGGTGTAGAATTTTGTGAGTTTTTATGCTGTTGGATTCTTTTATCTTTTACTCTTTGGCTTGTTCCCCCCCCCCGGGTTTATTTTTGCAGCAGCTGTATCTGCCATGGGAGCACAATTGTTACCCTCAATGTATTTATTCCAGCTGTTTCACATCCATCAGAAAGATGTTCTGAGCTATGGAGATGTTAGTTTTTTTGACCGTAGGGTGAAGCGTTTACAGTTTTCACGGAACTTACACTTTTTTACCAGAGTATATAGACACATGTCAGGAATTCCAGCAGCTGATTGCAAGTTATTACATCCTAGCGTAATGTCATGACAAGAAATTCGCTCCATTATTTTTTAAAAGGCTTAAAACCTGCTGTTTGCTCAGTGAGGGTAACATGTCTGTGGCTTATTTAACTCTCCAATCTGTTTTATGTTGGTTTTGATGTCTAGTGAGTGTGTGAGGATTGCAAAACTTTTTGTGAAGTTGGTAATCGGCATCACTTTGCATTGATTTAAAACAGATTTCACAATTCTTGGTAAAAAAGAGATTGTATAATGAAAAAAACATGTTCAGTTATGCCTTTAAAAATGAAATTAAGCTGTGTCTTCATGAAACACTTAAAATATGTCACTGTAGTTTCCCTCCCATGCACACACGAATGTATTTGAATACTTTTTATATTCTAATATCTTAAAGAACGGCTTCCCCTACTGTGTCTTTTTGAATTACTTGGGCATGTTGGGCTTGGGATAATCTGCATTTGTCAGAAAGGGCTAACTGGAATTCTCCTTTGGCATTTTAGAATTGGGATAGTGCACAAATTAATTCTGAAGTTGGGCTTAAGCAGAGAATGTTTAATTCATTCTATGTTGAATAATATAATTCTATGTCGAATTCATTGGCAATCAAGTGAAACTTGCTGTGGGAGTAAGAAATGCAGCTTTCAAAAACGGACTCGCTCTTAATTACCTTAAGAGTATTAAAGGTAAGTCCCGAATGGTGTTTTGAGTCTGTGTTCTGGATTTTCTCAGCTTGAGTTCCAGGAACATACAAATTCTAAATTAAGTTGAGATGCTGATGGTATTTTCTGTTACCAATTTGCTAGAAATCTAGGCGAGAGATTCTGATAAAATTGTGAGAATTGGGAACGTTCTTCTTAATCTAGAATGTGGAAGATGGTTGTGCAAGTTACCTGGTTACTCTATGTACAAGACAGAATTTGAAAGGAACTTAATTTTTTGTTTTGATTTTTTAAAACAACCAGCTAGTAACAGGGTAGGATGTGATGAGATACTGAGGGACACAATTTAGAGATTGGTAGGAATGGTTGGACTCGATGATCCGGTGGGTCTCTTCCAACCTGGTGATTCTGTGTGATTCTGAGATGCCACTGTCAAGAATCTGACACTTTAAACTTGTATGAAAAGGTGTTTTTTCTCTCTGTGGTGCTGCCGCCGCTGTTGATTGAGCACTGGTTGAAGTGATTTATTATTTACTTGCTGGGTTGAAGAGCATAGCATGAATGTTTAGTCTCTAATATATATATAATATATTAATTTGTAGAATTCATATAGAATCATAGAACAACCAAGTTGGAAGAGACCCACCAGATCATCGAGTCCAACCATTCCTGTCAAAATAAGTAGAACTGTTCTCAGCAATTTGATTTCTTGTAATCAAGATAAGGGAAATAATTGAAACAATCCATATGGGCAGCTTCATTTGACCCGAGGAGCAGTGTCATATGTGTTTATTGATGATCTTAGGGTGGACACATTTCTAATTCACTAAAATGTGTCTGGAGAGAAAAGAAAACAGAGGGATGGCTGAATTCAGCTGACTGAAACGTATCAGTATCAATTTTGGCTTCTGATCTAGACTGCATAGTATAAAAGGAGGCATTTTTGTGGCCGCAATGCTTTTCATATGGTGAGCAAGAATGAATAAGAATCCCTAGGAAGCCTCCTTTCAGTTTTTACCACTATTTTAACTGGAAATCATTGTGCTACTGATTTATGTTGTGCCTAATCGAGTGGAAGTTTACTGAACTGAAGGAGATCTGCTCTCATAATGGGTCCCTTAATTATTTCCTTCAGAAAAACCAGCAGTAAAACTTTGTACCTGTTAAGTGGCAGGTACGATATTCTCACTGTTTCCATTAGGGACTTGAATAAACTGGGAAAAAAAGGTGCTTCAGAAGGAAAATTGAGATGGGTCAGAAATAACCCTCAACTCCGGAACTATTTTGGAAGCTTCAACAACAACAAAAAAAATCCACCTCCCTCTCTTCCCACCACAACACTTTAAGCTGTTAATAATTGACCTTTGCTGGTTAAGAGCAATAGTTTCTTTACTAATAAATTCTTTTTGCATCTCTAATTTATATATGTGTGGTTCTGAGACTTAAGCATTTCGCACTGGAAAAATACCATTTCACGAGAAATAATCTTTGTCTCCTTTCCACAAACTGCTCATGTGTTTTATTTCAGTTTGAGAGAATTACTCTCCCAATCTGTTGCTTTGTCATTGGAAACCCCTCTTGTTGAGCACATAAAAACAATTAATTCAATCACCACCGACCAGTGAGCTTAGCTAGAAAATATTTGTCTTTTTGTTTAGAAGACAAAAATGTTGAAGTACCACCACTAGGAATTGCCAGAGGTAATGTACACTTTTTCATCTATTTTTTTTCTTAATCAATCAGCAAATCCCATTTTCCTTCTTCCAAGGAAACTTAAAAAAACCAAAAAAAATCAAAAATATACAGCTTTTTATACACAAATGTATACAAAGCACAGTGTTAAGTGCAAACATCATCTCATGGAATCATAGAATCACCAGACTGGAAGAGACCCATCGGATTATTGAGTCCAACCATTCCTGTCAAACACTAACCCATGTCCCTCAGCACCTTGTCCACCTGTGATAGAATAATGTATTTAATGTATTTATGGGCAGGCAATGAAATTACCCAGAGCAATTAGGAAGAAGTGGGATAGAGGAGCTTAAAATCCAGACCCCCCCTTGAAATGGAGGGGTTAAAAAGAAGAGAGTTGGAGGAGTTCTTGGATCTATATCCCATCCTTCTGTCTGTCCATCCTTTCTCCTGCAGAGTGTTTTGTTACAGCTTATGGCTTCAGACCTCCAGGAGCCTTTCTCTTGGCTTGGTCTTGGCTCCTGATGTTTCCCAAGAATAACTGGTTGTAGGAGATGAAAAGAATCGCTTTGGGAATATTTATGAATTTTGATCCAAAAAAAATTTTCATGACAGAAAATTCCAGACCTTTCTTCCCATTTAATCTAACCCCGATCCACGTCCCCAGCCTGCATTCCTCTCCCTTCACAAAGCGTTTGATGTGTTGTGCTTTTTAGCTGTGTGTAGTGGGCCAAGGGTGTCTGAGATCTTCTGGGCAGGAAGGAATCGATTGTAGATGTCGGGGAAAACTGACAAACAGCAGGTGCGTGAGGAATAAGCAAAAAAAAAAAAAAAAAACCAAAAAACACATTTTATTATGATAATGATCATGAAACTGAAGGCAAGAGAATGCGAACTATTTCCAAGGCCCCCGACATTTTCATCCAGGGCTCTTACGGTCCACGCTTGCCATCTTCTGTTCGGCTTTAGAGAGTTTTGAGAATGAGGTTTTGATTCAATGCTGCTGCTTTTAACTGGGTCCCCAGACTTGAGGTGGGTGAACTTAAAAATGAGCAGTTGGGGTAACGTTTCGTATACGAAATACGTAAGTAATAAATACGAATACGTAAGTATTTTCCCCCAAAGAGCTTGTGCATTGTAGCATGCTTGGGGTTCGTATTTTATTTTTGGGGGAGGCAGGAGGTGGGTGTGTTACTGAACCCTCCAGCGTGGGCTGCAGCCAAGCGTGATCAAGGTGGGTGCAGCCTGATATAGCTCATGGGAAGCTCCATCAACATAAATTCTCCTAATTCTGGTGGTTCTGGAAGAAAGAGAGCTGTCTGCTCGGTGACCAGAGGTCCTACTTAAGAGACCTGCACATCCTTTTGATTCAAAGAATCATAGGCTCACCAGGTTGGAAGAGACCCACCAGGTCAAGTCTAACCATTCCCATTGAACACTAACTCACGTCCCTCAGCACCTCATCCACTTGTCCCTTAAACCCCTGCAGGGAAGGTGACTCAATCACCTCCCTGGGCAGTCTGTAGAAGACGTTTCTGGAGTTTCTGGGGCTGGGGGTGGATGAGGAGGTTGTCCAGGATTTAACAGTTAGACCTGGCGCATCTTCTACTTAACGTTACCCTACCAGAAATCTTTGTGTCGGGGACCTCCTCGTCATCTGACTTGGCTCAAGAGAAATTGCTAGTTTGTTTACAGGTCCATCTCTTGAAGATCTGCAGTAGCTCCCTTGCGGGGTGGGAAGTGTGGAGTGGGACCAGGTCGTGCAGAGCCTGCACTGAGCAGGGAAAACCTTGAGGAAGGTCATACAATCATAGAACAACCATATTGGAAGAGACCCATCGGATCATCAAGTCCAACCACTCCTATCAAACACTAAACCATGTCCCTCAGGACCTCATCCACCCATGCCTTAAATACCTCCAGGGAAGGTGAATCAACCACCCCCCTGGGCAGCCTCTGACACTGTTCAATGACCCTCTGTGTGAAAAACTCCCCTGGTGGAGCTTGAGGCCATTCCCTCTCGTCCTGTCCCCTGTCCCTTGGGAAAAGAGCCCAGCTCCGTCCTCTCTACAACCTCCTTTCAGGTAGTTGCAGAGAGCAATGAGGTCTCCCCTCAACCTCCTCTTCTCTAGGCTAAACACCCCCAGCTCTCTCAGCCGCTCCTCTTGTTCTCCAGCCCCTTCCCCAGCTTTGTTGCTCTTCTCTGGACTCACTCCAGAGCCTCAACATCCTTCTTGTGCTGAGGGACCAGAACTGAACACAGGATTCGAGGAGCAGCGTCACCAGTTCAGAATACAGAGGGAGAATCAACTCCCTGGCCCTGCTGGTCACATCATTTCTGATCCAAGCCAAGATGCCATTGGCCTTCTTGCCCACGTGGGCACACTGCTGGGTCATGGTCAGTCGGCTATTGACCAACCCCCCCAGGTCCCTCTCCTCCTGGCAGCTTTCTAGACAGGCTTCTCCCAGTCTGTAGCTCTGCATAGGGTGATGTCTTGCACCCTCCCAGGTAAATCCTCTCTTTCAAGGAGCCACAAATGGAGCTGACACACAATTACATTCCTGCGTTCAGATGCACAAAAATCACAGAATCATAGAATCACCAGGTTGGAAGAGACCCACCGGATCATCGAGTCCAACCATTCCTATCAAATGGCACAACTGGTCCTCGTTGCATTTCACTTCCGTTCTTCCCAGGAACTTCAGGGTAGTCCCCAGAGTTTTCAACTTATTTTCTGAAAAGCAATTATTAGGACAACCTTGGATTATGCAGGTAATTAAGTCCATTAGTTTGCCAGCCTGGTACTGCTTTAAAACCCTGTGTTTGCTGTTACTTATTGGACTAATTAAAAAAAAATATTATTCTCATTGCAGTCACCTAATATATACAGCTCTTTTTGCTTTACTGTGTCAGTCTGGCCAACCCAGCTCTGCAGTCTGTGGGCACTTTTACCCTCTTGGAAAAAAAAAACTTAGAGCTACAGGTGTTTTTCTTTTTCCACAGGAGGGTTCTGGAAGGTCACGGAAGCATGAAATCTACCCTAATTCAGCTTAACTGCTAATCACATGGAGAGAAAGGCAAGTGTGACTGAGTGTTGAGCAAATGTGGGTTGGCACCTGTTTTCACCATCTCAATTTGTTTTTCTTCTCACAGCGTATTACACCTCTTAATTTAATTTGCGACTTGGCCTTTTCTCGTCCCAGCTCCCCCAGGGGCTGTGGTGCCCCCCTTCCAGCTAGTGTTACTTGGGGGCTTTGCTCCAACCGAGCTGAGCAAATTACTCGGGTCCTGCAGCCTCCTGGCTTCTCTGAGTTCTCCCATTGCCTTATCTCGCTTACAGGCTGGTAATTCGATTCCCTGCACCAGAAACGGACTCTGCATATTTCAAATAACTTTCAGAAGTCTTTCCCATCCTAACGATGTTGTTTGGGGGGGTTAAAATGGACTTGAGGTAACGGAGTGGCCTCTTCAGCATCTCTGCAATAATTACAGTGCTGATGTTGATTTTAAGTTTGGGGGTTTTTTTTTTTGGAAGATAAAATTTCCTAATGGTATTTACAGAAGGATAAAGCTGCCTTGCAGTTGCACAGGTCCAGGGAGGTTCTTCTCCATCTGTACTCAGCACTGGTGAGGCTGCTCCTTGAATACTGTGTTCAGTTCTGGGCCCCTCAGCACAAGAAGGATGTTGAGGCTCTGGAGCAAGTCCAGAGAAGAGGCACGAAGCTGGTGAAGGGGTTGGAGAACAGGCCTGATGAGGAAAATCTGAGAGAGCTGGGGGTGTTTATCCTGGAGAAGAGGAGGCTGAGAGGAGACCTCATTGCTCTCTACAACTCCCTGAAAGGAGGTTGTGGAGAGGAGGGAGCTGGTCTCTTCTCCCAAGTGACAGGGGACAGGACAAGAGGGAATGGCCTCAAGCTCTACCAGGGGAGATTTAGGCTAGAGATTAGGAGGAAGTTTTTCGTGGAAAGGGTCATTGGGCATTGGAATAGGCTGCCCAGGGAGGGGGTTGATTCACCTTCCCTGGAGGTGTTTAAGGGACAGGTAGATGAGGTTCTAAGGGACATGGTTTAGTGTTTGATAAGAATGGTTGGACTCGATGATCCGATGGGTCTCTTCCAACCTGGTGATTCTGTGGTTCTATGATTCACTGTGAGTGTGTCACATGTGAGGGCTTCATTCTCCTTCTCTCCCGTGTGCAAGCACGCAAAACGCAGCAGGGTTGGAGAAATCCACCCCCGTGCCCCAGAAAAGTTTAAGGCAGTCCCAAAGTGACGTTCAGAGAAGTAGCAAAATTTAATTTCTTGGACTATGATAGCTTAGTCCTTCCTCTCTGGAACAGCAGTCTTCCAAAATAAGATGCATGTCTGTCTGGCAAAATCACCAGGCAAGCTGAAAGATGATGGATTTGCAAGATGCAGAAGCCAGTTTTATGTTCTGAGCTTCCCTCAGCAGAGGATCTCGGCATTCCAGGTCGAGAGAAAGGAATGTTGCCCAGCCCTTCTCTCCCCAAGCAATTGTTTCTTATCTTCTATCAGCTCTCAAAAACTAAAATGTTTGTATGTGGTTGCAGATATTATTAAATTGGCTGTTAATTTGCTCTGCTGAAGCTAATCTAAATTAGTAGCTCTGACCTGCTAGCTCAGGAGACTCATCCAAATAACCTCATTCTCTTACAAGACTTGTCATCAATATTTCTAGTTTACTAATATTGTTGCAAGAAGGTGACTCAATGATCCAGTGAGTCTCTTCTAACCTGGTTGTTCCATGATTCTGTGCTTTTATCAAGTTTTGCTGTTTTAATTTGGGAGAAGCCCTGTCTAATAGTACATTGGGCACTGGAACAGGCTGCCCAGGGAGGTGGTTGAGTCACCTTCCCTGGAGGTGTTTAAAAGACTGGTAGATGAGGGTGCTGAGGGTTTAGTGACTTATGGGAATGGTTGGACTTGATGATCCTGTGGGTTGTTTCCAACCTGGTGATTCTATGATTCTATGATTCCCCATGTTAAATGATACTGCCCCTTTTCCTCTCTCTAAGTTGTTCCAGAAAGTGACTCTGTTACCAATTGTCCTTGAATAATAAGTTAGATTGAACACATATTTTTAAAAATGGCTCCTAAACTTAACACTGCATAACTTTTTTTTTTTCCTCTTTTTTTTGTGTGTGGCTTCATGGGAAAATTTGAAAATCATTTAACTGAGAAGCAGTTTTGGTGAGCACAGTCTGGTCGCAGATGGTGCTGGCAGAGCAGGCATCAGAGAGAACCTGGTAGGTAGTAAAAAACGTGGACGGAAGCTGTGGCTGAGCTGTCAGCTCATGGGGAATCATAGAACCATAGAATCACCAGGTTGGAAGAGACCCACCGGATCAACGAGTCCAACCATTCCTATCAAATATTAAACCATGTCCCTCAGCACCTCATCCACCCGTCCCTTAACGCCTCCCGGAAAGGTGCAGGCTTCAAAATGAGAGAAGAAGCTGCCTGGATCCTGTTAGAAACAGAAGTAGTGTTGATCCCAGAGGCAACACCAGACAGGGACCTTTTCTAGCTGTATGGAGCACCCAGCACCCAAACCCCACCAGGGAAAATCACAGAATCACCAGGTTGGAGGAGACCCATCAGATCGTGGAGTCCAACCATTCCCATCGATCACTAACACATGTCCCTCAGCACCTCATCCCTTAAACCCCTCCAGGAAGGAGACTCAACCCCGTCCCTGGACAGCCTGGTAAAGCATGTACAGATGGACATCTCAACCACGCGGATGAGGCTCCACGATGCTCGCAAAGTCCCTGTTGTGTCCCTCTGGGACAATAGAACAACTCACATCTTCAGTTTGGGTTGGGAGGGACCTTAAAGTCCATCTAGTTCCAACCTGCTGCCATGTGCAGGGACACCTCAAAGGATCCGGGGCTCCAAACCCCATCCAACCTGCCCTTAAACCCCTCCAGGAACAGAGCAAAGACAAGTTCTCTAGGCAACCTCTTCCAGTGTCTCACCACTCTCATGGTGAAGAAATTCTTCCTTATGTCTAGTCCAAATCTGCCCCTCTCCACTTTATCCCCATTGCTCCTCGTCCTATCACCCCAAAATGCTCCCCTCCTGCTCCTAAGTAGCAATTCAAGCACAGGCCACAAGTTAATAATCAGTGCACAGACCTTCAGGCAGCTATTTCATTTTAAAAAGGACTTTTACTCTTTAAAAAGTCGCTTGAATAATTTACAGTCTTGACTGAATGATGCAAAAATATAATTAAAAAAACCAAGTCCCACCAAGTCTGGAGGAACTGGGGTTCTTACAACAAAGGCATGCGGAAACTCAACATTTCTCATAACATCATAGAATGGTTTGGGTTGGAAGGGACCCCAAAGCCCACCCAGTCCCACACCTCCCACTGGATCAGGGGCTCCAAGCCCCATCCAACCTGACCCCGAACCACCCGAGGGATGGGGCAGCCACCACCACTCTGGGCAACCTGGGCCAGAACGCATAAGGAACCTCTATAAACTCTTTCTTATTTTCCCCACCTGCAAAGGAATCGTTGCATTTGTATTGAGGATTCTCTGATGGCCTAATCCATTTCAACAGGTAATTCTCTATTGCCCTTCTCTCAGTTTCTTCCATCTGCGTATCCGCAAAACTAGTGGGAAAGAGATGTTTATTAGTGTTTGATGGGCATGGCTGGACTCGATGATCCGGTGGGTCTCTTCCAACCTGGTGATTCTACGATTCTATTAAATGTTTCCCTTGTTTTGTATGTATTTCAAGGGTGCAGTAAGGATATTTGAGAAGAAACTCTCTTTCAGTGTTCAGGTTTTGATTTTTAGTAAGTCTCTGCTGGCACAGGATGACTAAAGAGGAATTTTTAGAAAAGTTCCCCTTGTCACAGCCTGTTACTGCTTGAAGAGGAGGTTGAGAGGAGACCTCATTACCCTCTACAACTACTTGAAAGGAGGTTGTAGATAGGAGGGAGATGGCCTCTTCTCCCAAGTGACAGGGGACAAGATGAGAGGGAATGGCCTCAAGCTTCGCCAGGGGAGATTTAGGCTTGAGATTAGGAGGAAGTTTTTCATGGAAAGGGTCATTGGGCATTGGCAGAGGCTGCCCAGGGAGGTGGTTGATTCACCTTCCCTGGAGGTGTTTAAGGGACGGGTGGACGAGGTGCTGAGGGACATGATTTAGTGATTGGTGGGAATGGTCGGCTTCAATGATCCAGTGGGTCTCTTCCAACCTGGTTGTTCTATGATTCTATGAAGCTTGAAACTTAATGCATGTCAAGGCTATTACCACCCAAGTCCCTCCAGCCTGCTTGTCTCCCGACCTTGGCAAGTGCAATCTCACCTCTCCAGAGCACTATCACAAAGACCATACTTTTAACTTAGTCTGTTATCTTTACTGCTGTGGCTGTTTTCAGATTACATAGTCTTTTCAGTCCCTCACAACCTGTAGAAGCAGCAATTGCAACAGGAACAATTAAGCTGCGAAGAGATCCCATAAGAAAGTCTGAAAAGTCCTGTTTGCAAGTTTTTGGCATATGATATTTAAACCCCCTCCACACACTTATTTTGATTTGCAGTCGACTTTTTTTTTCTTTATTATTGGAATAGAAACTGTCAGAGCTGTACTACTTTATTCTCCTCCTCGCAACTATTTTGAACAGTCGGACTCAATGATCCGGTGGGTCTCTTCCAACCAGGTTGTTGTTCCATGATTCTGTTTTGAGTACGAAGTGTGTGGATGGTAAGGCTCTGTTTTGACTGCTATGCAGCTAAACTCAGAAGGGAAAAGCTTTGTTTACAATGTTGGAAGAGATCTGACTTGCTGATATCATTCCCTCTCTCTTACCTCACTTTTTCATGTTTGTTTAAACCCTCGTATTGAATCTTACCCCTTCAAGAGGTAGGACAGGGTTGATTCTGCAGGTAATTCTACTTGTCTGCTTATTACCGATGGAACAAACGACTGGTGAAACTCCATTATATGGGAGTTAATCTGTAAATGCTGCTGAATTTCTCTTCCATTCTCTCCGAGGAAGGCTGCTGCTGCCCAAGATAGAGAAAATATGGTTGGACTCGGTGATTGTGGTTGGACTCGATGATCCGATGGGTCTCTTCCAACCTGGTTGTTCTATGATTCTATGAAATAAGGGTGAAGCTTGGAAGAGAAGTGAACACTAGGAAAATACATTTGAATAATTAACACTGGTGAGACTGAGCTGGATTGAGCTTCTTCAGATCCTTCTGTCTCCAGCAGAACTGTTATTTTTCCAAGCACAGAGGAAACTCTGGAACGAAATCCCAACAATTGAGGCACTTGGCTCAGAAGTTGGGTCACTGACAAATGAGTCTTCTTCTGTGATTCTCTCTCTGATTCCTTTCCTGCAATAAGTTGCTATGTGAGTTTTTCAGCCCTAGCACATCTTGAAAAGCGATGAGGAGTAACATCCAAACAAAGTCTGTGAGGAGAAGCAGCGCATTGTTTCCCTGCCAGGGATGGGAGGGAAGAGAAATTTGGTGGAATGTTCCTCTTGAGGGAGGCCAACTCTTCAGTCAAGAGAAGCAAGAAGAGAAGCAAGGTTTAAAAGTGCAGAAATGTTTGTTTTGGTTTTTTGGCTTTTTTTTTTTTTCCAGAATTTATTTTATCAGCTCTGAATCATTCAGCCAAATAAATCAATAAAATGGAACTTCTAAAAGAATTGCCTCTGTGTTCCAGAAGGTCCCGAGGAACATGGGTTAGTGTTTGATAGGAATGGTTGGATTCGATGATCCGGTGGGTCTCTTCCAACCTGGTGATTCCATGATTCCGTGATTCTACTGTGTAGGTACTGCAGTGTCTATACGTTTTTTTTCTGACTAGGATGAACAACTCCTCCTCTGTGTTTCTTAAATTGCTCATACACAGCCCCACTGGCCACCCCAGTGTGGTAGGAGGAGAACTCAGTAGACCTGTTACTGTGCAGCACAAGAAGAAAACGAAAGATCATAGAATCATAGAACAACCAGGGCAGTAGCTCACTGATCAAAAGGCTGAAATTGTTCTTAGGCCTATAAATGTGGGGGTTTGTTTGTTTTTCTTTGGGTTTTTTTTATTTTTTGTGGTCCATTTGGAGCTCCTCCATAAATTCAGTAAAGATACGTTCCATTTTGGGGGCACACAGCAAACTGGCAGCAATTGTTCTCCATGCTTTCCTGGTAGCCTGTGACGCTCTTCTAACAAGGAAAGACACAATTTCTCTCATGTGTGAACCTGTTGCACTGTTAGTAACGTCGTTGTTGTTGTTGTTATTATTATTATTATTGTTGTTGTTGTTGTTATTTGTTATTATCATTATTGTTGTTGTTATTTTTTATTATCATTATTATTGTTGTTATTATTATTATTACATTATAATATAACATGATATTATTATTACATTGTTAGTAAACATGGAGGTGTTTAAGGTTTGGGTGGACGAGGTGCTGAGGGACATGGGTTAGTGTTTAATAGGAATGTTTGGACTCAATGATCCGGTGGGTCTCTTCCAACCTGGTGATTCTATGATTTTATGTTTTTTCTCCATGACTCATCGGTACCTCGTGAGCTGAACGCTTTTAAAAAAACATTCTTTTGTTTTAATTGTGATGTGATTAAATTCCAGTGGAGAAAGCTTAACGTGATGGCGAAACCCAACATTTCCCCTCGCAGGGGCATGACCTGAAAGGCTTTCTAGCTGTGCAGAAAAAGCATGTTCCTTTATTTTATTTTTTTCCTTGTATTTACCAAGAGGGAAGGGTTCTAGCAGCAACTTCAGCAAAGGGCATTTCCCAATGAGCTGATGACTGACTGATTTTAATGACCCTCATCTTCTCTCTGGGCCATTAACTTCCCTAGTAGTTATTAATCCCCAGGAAATGTCCGAGGTCTCAATGCTCGTTGCTTAAAGACAAGAAGGTCTCTTACAGCTATTTTTTCCTACAAAGCATCCAAGACATACATTTGACTAAATCTTTCTTTGTGTGCCTGTCCAGATGTTCCAGTGTTTTTCGGTCTCCTGGAGAAATCGGCTCTTATCTTAGTGATTTATTTTGCCCTTCTGCTCAGTTGGGTGGTTGCTGCTGTTACGTGTCTGCAAGAGATTGAACGTTTCCACGCCCTTTGGTCTTGGGGTCTTCACTCTCACTTCATTAAGCTCACTAGAAATGTCTGTATGCAGCTTAATGATTGTTGTGCTTTGGAATATTAAATTTATTGGCCTCATTCTTGCTTTCTGTCCTCGGCAGTTACTGTGCTGAACTGATGCCCAGAGCAACAACCACTCGCAGGGGATGGAGAGGCTGATCCTGCTCTAGCTGCTGCCTTTGGAGATGCAGAAACACATTAATGCACCAAAATCGCAGAATCATAGAACAACCAGGTTGGTAAAGAGCCACCGGATCATCGAGTGCAACCATCCCATCAAACACTAACCCATGTCCCTCAGCACTTTGCCCACCCATCCCTTAAACACCTCCAGGGAAGGTGAATCTACCACCTCTCTGGGCAGCCTCTGACACTGCCCAATCACTCTTTCTGTGACAAATATTTTATTAATGTTCAACCTTAATCTCCCCTGGTGGAATTTGAGGCCATTCCCTCTCGACCTGTCCCTTGGGAGAAGAGTCCAACTCCCTCCTCTCCACAACCTCCTTTCAGGTAGTTGTAGAGAGCAATGAGGTCTCCCCTCAGCCTCCTCTTCTCCAGGATAAACACCCCCAGCTCTCTCAGCTGCTCCTCTTGTTCTCTGGCTCCTTCACCAGCTTCCTTGCTCTTCTCTGGACTCACTCCAGAGCCTCAACATCATTCTTGTGCTGAGGGACCCACAACTGAACACAGGATTCAAGAAGCAGTTTCACCAGTGATGAGTACAGAGGGAGAAGAACCTCCCTGGCCCTGCTGGTCACACCATTTCTGAATCAAGCCAAGATACCATTGGCCTTCTTGGCCACCTGTGCACACTGTTGGCTCATGTTCAGTTGCTGTTAACCAACACCCCAAGGTCCTTCTCCTCCAGGCAGTTTCCAGCCAGACTTCTCCCAGTCTGGAGCTGCTCAGAGTTGTGGTGCCCCAAGTTCAGGACCCAACATTTGGCCGTGTTAAACCTCATCCCACTGGTCTCAGCCCATGGATCCAGCCTGACTTGGCACGTATCTGAGGTCACAATGATAAGAAACCCTGACACCAGGCACGTTATCAGACAGAAACTGATAAGTTTTGAAAATCTTTGAAAGAAAGAGTTTTGAAATCTTTGTTTATTACTGCTGGATTAGGACTCTGTAGAGCTCTATCTCTGGGTTTTACACATGGCTTGCAAGGTGGAGTTCTTTGTCAACAGGTCCTCAGTCTGGAGTGCAAAACAGCAAATTATGTGAAACATGTTATATGGCAAAAGTTATAACCAAGCCTGCAACCACGACACCTGCATTAGTTCCCAGTTTAACTCCTTTCTGGGACACATTTTTGTGTGTCCCTGTCTGCCTTGAGGACCTTGGAAGGGCAGCATGGCCAAACTACCCCCAGAAAAAGCTGGGGGGGAAGGTGAAAATGAGGAGCGAAAATCATCTTGAATACATATTTCCTCCAGTTCTAGAGGGATCGCAGACTTTGCTGTGGTAAACCTCCCATTTTCTTTGCAGAGTAAGGTATTACGGGTGTGATTAGGCCCTGTGTGAGAATTCTAAGAGGGACATGGGATAGTGTTTGATAGGAATGGTTGGACTCGATGATCCAGTGGGTCTCTTCCAACCTGGTTGTTCTATGATTCTATACAGAGTTTTCCGTTGCTCGTTTAGTGAGATGGGCAAACTGCACCTCCAGTAAATGAAGAAAAGCTTTCCCTTGCATGTATTTGGATTTAAAAACCTCTGCCTATAAAAACTCGCCTATAATCAGCTTCATGGGCCTAAAAAAATAGTTATAAATAAAAGGCCAGTTGCAAAGTCATTAAAACATTAAAGAACGATACAGCTTTCTGTCAAAACTTTTTTTGATAGGAATGGTTGGACTTGATGATCTGATGGGTCTCCTCCAACCTGGTGATTCTATGATTCTATGAAAATGCTCAACTTCATATTATAATCTGTCTCATGAGATGAGATGGGTTATTTTTCCCCTCTGATTTTATGCCTGATAATTTATCAGCCTTGTAGTTGCTGGCTTAAAGAGGTTTTTTTTAGTTCATTTATTCTTCAGGCAGCAGGTCACGGTCCTGCTTCAGGAGTCTGGCACAAATATGAGACAAGATTGCCACCTTCTGGAAATGCTTTGGGAATGGAGCTGAATAGGAGGTGTTGGAATTCGGGATTTTAAAAACTAATTTATTTTTTTATAGAATCATAGAATCATAGAACAACCAGGTTGGAAGAGACCCACTGGATCATTGAGTCCAACCATTCCTTTCAAACACTAAACCAAGTCCCTCAAGACCTCATCCACCCGTCCCTTAAACACCTCCAGGGAAGGTGACTCAACCCCCTCCCTGGGCAGCCTATTCCAATGCCCAATGACACTTTCCGTGAAAAACCTCCTCCTAATCTCTAGCCTAAATCTCCCCTGGCAACCACAGCTTCCCTGGGCAACCTAATATTTCAGGGTATTCAGAGATAAAGCGACATCATGCTACACCAGAAACACGCTACCCTGCTTCTCCCTGTGCCCGCTGCTTCTGTCTTTGCCCTTAACACCTGCGTGACAGAAGAAAACATGTTACTTCCCCAGCACAGTTGTGGTTTATGCTAATGACGAGGCTTTATGGCCCTATGAGGAGCAGCTGAGAGAGCTGGGGTTGTTTAGCCTGGAGAAGAGGAGGCTGAGAGGAGACCTCATTACTCTCTGCAGCTACCTGAAGAGAGGAGGGAGCTGACCTCTTCTCCCAAGTGACAGGGGACAGGATAAGAGGGAATGGCCTCAAGCTCCACCAGGGGAGATTTAGGTCGGACATTAGGAGGAAGTTTTTCATGGAAAGGGTCATTGTGCATCGGAATAGGCTGCCCAGGGAGGTGGTTGATTCACCTTCCCTGGAGGTGTTTAAGGGACGGGTGGATGAGGTCTTGAGGGACTTGGTTTAGTGTTTGAAAGGAATGGTTGGACTCAATGATCCGATGGGTCCCTTCCAACCTGGTTGTTCTATGATTCTATGACTCTATGTTCAGGTGGAAGGTGGGAGACTCTCAGCACCTCCCTAAATAAGCTACCAAGTGAGATGACTCCTGCACTACAGTACTTTGACTATGAACTGAAGGACTGCAAGGTGGGAAGGGCATAGCAAAACAGGACGATTACTTAATAATGTCAATGTGACTGGCAGCAGCATTAGCAACAAAATTCTACCTTGGATTAAAACTATAGTCCTAGCTAGACACCAGCAAGACATCTCAAACATACCAAAACATATGGTTTAGAGAGCAGCAAGACATCTCGAAACATCCCAAGGCTAAAACTCAGAAGAGCTCTTAATGAAAGCTCATAGTGCCACCTAGTGAGCGAGGAAGCATTAGAGAATATCTACAACCCTACTGAATAAATTCGAAACTTCTACCATTAGATCATAAAGTATAAAAGAGCAGCCATAAGAAGTATATACATTTCCCCTGGATCTCAAGACAGACATACTCTGACTTTAAAGTGCAGTTGGACTACTTTTTTCCTGGTTTTTTTTTTTTGTTTTGTTTTGGTTTTTTTTGTTTTCCTTTATTCCCTAAGAAAAAAGAACTTTGAAATCTCAGGTTTTAATTTGAAATATTAACCCATACGCTCTATCTATCAACCCCAAGGTGATCTAGGGGACTCCTTTCTGTTCCTCAAGGGCATATTTTTAATATAATGAAATCCTCTCTCATAAGCGTCCAAGAAAAGGCTGGTGCAATACATTCAAAGACACTTCATAGAATCATAGAATCACCAGGTTGGAAGAGACCCACCAGATCATCAAGTCCAACCATTCCTATCAAACACTAAACCATGTCCACTCGTCCCTTAAACACCTTCAGGGAAGGTGAATCAACCACCTCCCTGGACAGCCTCTGACACTGCCCATTGACCCTTTCTGTCAAAAGTTTTTTCCTAATATCCAAACTGACCCTCCCCTGGTGGAGCTTGAGGCCATTCCCTCTCTTCCTGTCCCCTGTCCCTTGGGAGAAGAGCCCAGCTCCCTCCTCTCCACAACCTCCTTTCAGGTAGTTGTAGACACCAATGAGGTCTCCCCTCAGCCTCCTCTTCTCCAGGATAAACACCCTCAGCTCTCTCAGCCGCTCCTCTTCTTCTCCAACCCCTTCCCCAGCTTCGTTGCTCTTCTCTGGACAAGCTCCAGAGCCTTATTTATAATCAGTGCTTTCTAAAGGCAATTTGCAGCCTTATATTTGAAGCTTAGCTACCTAATGCTGTACTTTTCAAAAGCTTTCATTCTCTTTCAGAAGAATTCATAAAAGATGCCTATTCAAGATGTTTACTGCATGAAAAAGAAATCTTGGATACTAGACCATGCAGCTTCATAGCAAAGGGACTCACTCACATACCTAGTAAACTCTCACAGGATAATATAAAAAAAGCCTCTACTTCTAATCTAACCTCATTTCTATGGAGGCTGGAGATAGGGTAAGAAATAATTTACACGAGAAGCAAAGAAGAAAATTTATGCCCTCAACTGACACAGGCTTGGCACAGTAGGCTAACTTCAAAGTGTGCTAATACTCTCCAGAGATCAGTAAATATGATTAATATATAGTCTGTAGGATATTTTTTTGTGTGTGTGTGAAGTTGCATAGACTTCTAAAAACAAAAAAACCAACTTCTATATTTAGTATTTAACACATTCCGTCTGGGGAAGTGTGTATCAATATGTTCCTGTTAAGGGCCAGATTAGGGATATAATAAATATTCTGAGTGGTTTTTTTTAGCTGGCAAAGAGTGCAATAGCACTTTTCTAATGAGGAAATCATCGGTGTATGGGTTTAAATCTCCCATATCAGTACATTTAACCAATAAAATTACAGATTATTTGTGTGCCGCAGCATATGAAATGGGAGTGTCATGGACTTCTCTGAGTGAACAGGTAACTGAATGCAGGGGCACCTGCTTTCTCTTTTCAGCTCTGTCCCTGACTTGCTGTGTGACCTTGGGCCGTGTCTAAGGGACACATGGACAAGGTGCTGAGGGACGTGGGTTAGTGTTTGATGGGAATGGTTGGACTCAGTGATCCAGTGGGTCTCTTCCAGCCTGATGATTCCATGATTTAGAAAAGCAGCAACGTGATGCTCCAGGTCCTCTCTTCTGTGCCATATTTATTGGCTCCTTTAGCAGGCAGCCTGGGGAATTACGAGGCTCTGATACTAATTTTTATCCTGTGATGGGTCTGCTCTGCATCAGACTGCGTGGTTTGTGCTACTCGTGCCAGCGTGGCTTTTCTGGAAATTCTTTCCCAGAAACCGCTCTTCCTTCGTGCATCTTAATTTAGCTTAACGGTCGAAAACCTCCTAAGTGGAGCACAGCGTCCTGATGGGTCTGGTGTCTCATTTGGTAATCGTGCTCTGATTCAGGTGTTCTGAGTCATCTGTCGACAGGCCTTTGCTTTCTTTAAATGTCAAAAATCTTCCGTGTTTTGTGCATTTTTATTTTGTAGGCTTTGAGGAGTCACCTTTGGGTATTTGTAGGGCAGTTAAACAATAGTCTTGTCTCATCTAGCAAACAGAATATAGTCTGTGCTCCTCTGTTACTGCTGCTGTTTCTAAACAGCCACATATTTCTTCTTTTAAAATAGAGAGGAGAGCAAGATGTTTAGTGTATTTTCTTCCTTCCTGTGTTTCTCCCTGAAATGCTTCCTCCTAAAGCTCTACGCTGCTAAATTATAAAGTTTCCTTTTTTCCTTCCACGTTTCTCAGCAGCTGTTGAACAGTTGGCAACCAGCTGTAACTTGAAAGGAGAATTTGGAGGGCATTTGTCTTTTTTCTGCTGGCAATGCTGCCAGCTCTGCCTGCAGCCTCACTTGGATTTGCTGGATGTGTGCTCTCTCAACCTTCTCTGTCAAACTTGCCTTTTTTTTGCTGCTGTATAAATTACCTCAGTTCTCCCACGTCAGAGCCTCTTTCATCCACTGACATCGCCTGGTGTAGTCAACAAGTGAATGCGCTGAAAGTTAGCAAGTTTGCAGATGACACTAAGCTGGGTGGAAATGTGGATCTGCTGGAGGGTAGGGAGGCTCTGCAAAGGGACCTAAACAGACTGGATCCATGGGCTGAGACCAATGGCATGAGGTTTAACACAGCCAAATGCCAGGTCCTGCACTTGGGGCACAACAACCCTGGGCAGCTCCAGACTGGGAGAAGTCTGGCTGGAAAACTGCCAGGAGTAGAAGGACCTGGGGTAGTTGGTCGACAGCCGACTGAACGTGAGCCAGCAGTGGCCCAGATGGCCAAGAAATGGTGTGACCAGCAGGTCCAGGGAGGTTCTCCTCCCTCTGTACTCAGCACTGGTGAGACCTCTCCTTGAATACTCTGTGCAGTTCTGGGCCCCTCAGCACAAGAAGGATGTTGAGGCTCTGGAGCGAGTCCAGAGAAGAGCAACGAAGCTGGGGAAGGGGCTGTAGAACAGGCTGAGAGAGCTGAGGGTGTTTATCCTGGAGAAGAGGAGGCTGAGAGGAGACCTCATTTCTCTCTCCAGCTCCCTGAGAGGAGGTTGTGGAGAGGAGGGAACTGGGCTCTTGTCCCAAGGGACAGGGGACAGGACAAGAGGGAATGGCCTCAAGCTCCACCAGGGGAGGGTCAGTCTGGATATTAGGAAAAAACTTTTGACAGAATGGGTCAATGGGCAGTGTCAGAGGCTGCCCAGGGAGGTGGTTGATTCACCTTCCCTGAAGGTGTTTAAGGGACGGGTGGACGATGTGCTGAGGGACATGGGTTAGTGTTTGATAGGAATGGTTGGACTTGATGATCCAGTGGGTCTCTTCCAACCTGGTGATTCTATGATTCTACGATTCTAAATGCCTTAAACATTCCCAGGTTGCAAAGGGTTAATTCGATGCTAATATGTTTTCATTAAAGGTTTCCCCGTCTTTGAATTTCACAGTGCTCTATCAAAGAGAAATAACACAATGAACTAAATATTTTGGAAGGTATTTCTCCTCTGGGAGAGAGACATTTACAGAAATTCCGGACGTGAAAATGTCAAATGTTACTCATTCTTTCTGTGGCTTTTTTCCCCCTTCTTTTGAAGTTTTCTTGCTTCCACTTGGTAGCTGAGAGTGTCACTGCTTGTTATTTGATATGTGCAACTGGGGCACACAAAAGGATGACTAATCCCAATTACT
This sequence comes from Coccyzus lansbergi, assembly GCA_033558105.1. Taxonomy (NCBI): domain Eukaryota; kingdom Metazoa; phylum Chordata; class Aves; order Cuculiformes; family Coccyzidae; genus Coccyzus; species Coccyzus lansbergi. The sequence goes on from JAUMJK010000509.1 coordinate 584,562, forward strand.
GGAATTTTCGACTTTTCATCGAGACCACAGTTTCCATATCAAGCTTTTATTGTAAAAGCAAAACACTAACTGGCAAAGTGACTACTGCTATTGTTGTAGTAAGTGAATGTGGAGTTACTGTTAGAGTAAAAGGGTCCCTTTTGAAAGTGGTTTCTTAAATTGAAAAGAAACTTGAGTTTAATTATTTTCTGAGGGGCGGATTGTTGTAACTGTATATGCAGTACAGAGGGCTCTGTGTCCTCTGCTGAGCGATAGCAACCAGCACACTAGGTCCTTTTGCAAATAGTCACGTTGTCTCTCTTTCTCTTTGTGTCTCAGCCTTCCTCTCTTTCTTTATAATATCGTGTTTTCAAGACCGTGGATTACATCTAGGGGGGACGTAAATCACCAGGGGAGATTTAGGCTGAAAATTTAGGAAAAAAATTTTCATAGAAATGATCATTGGTCACTGGCAGAGGCTGCCCAGGGAGGTGGTTGAGTTGCCTTCCCTGGAGGTGTTTAAGGTGTGGGTGGACAAGGTGCTGAGGGACATGGGTTAGTGTTTGATAGCAACGATTTGACTCAATGATCCAGTGGGTCTCTTCCAACCTGCTTGTTCTATGATTCTATGATCCAGGCTTAAATGAACTTCTTGTTATAACCATTTGACTCCAGTAGTTATCAGCGAAATCTGTGTGTGTGTCCCTTGTATAATGAATAATTTTCGTTTACAACTCAGCTGAAATTGAGGGTTAAAGAAAAACTGGTAGCTGCTGCCTCTGGGAAAGGCTTCTTAGTTTGGTTTCTCTAATCTTCTTTTTCTACTGCCGTGTTTTTCCTGCAGCTTCAGTAAAGGCAGTTATTGCCAGTCTTCGATAAATGGTCTGAGCCTATTGACTAATCTGATTACCAATTTTTTTTTAAAAAGGAAAATCTAATTCTAAGATAGCCATCTGCTTGCATTCCAGCTCTAAACCCGTTTCGTTTAAATCATTGTGCTCGTCCCTCCTGACTAGTCTCAATCACTGCTGCAGCTTCTCATCTTTCCCTTCTTGCTTCTGTGGCTTCCAGCGAGTACAGGTTATATCTCCTTCTATCCTCATAACACATCTCTTATACTCAACCTTGCAAACTCCCTTGTAGTGAGTTGATCTGAGAGGGTGAAGTCTTGGGAATAACAACAGAGATGGAATGAGATTAGATAGCAACAAAATATTTAATAGGAATGGTTGGACTCGATGATCCGATGGGTCTCTTCCAACCTGGTTGTTCTATGATTCTATGAAAATCAGAGTTGCCTAATCTACCCTTTATTGTAAAGACTACGGTATCCTGTATTTCTGTGATTTTTTTCTTCTGAGAGCCTCATCTTCAGTGTGAGGCTGAAGGACCTAACTAAATATTTTCTAAAGGATCAAAATTGCAATCTGGATAGTTAATTGATTTTTAAACCAAATCTGCGATCAACCCTGATTATATGAAATACACACTTTGAAATGGAAGAGCTATAGGTGATTTGATAAATCTGAGAGGGCTCTAAGGGTTTTAATTATTTTTTTGGCTTTCTTTTTCTGTTTCATCAAGTTGGTTGGACTTGATGATCCAGTGGGTCTCTTCCAACCTGGTTATTCTATGATTCTATGAAATCACTTTCTTTGCTTCAAGGCTTTTCTTCCTCTTGTCTTCCAGAAAATGTGTCTGTGTAACAAACTCTCCCTGACTCCTTTTTGTGATATACAATTTATTTCTGGGACCGACAGAGTCCTCTTTTGCCCAGAATCAGAAAAAGTAACTACCAAAGCACAGAGAATAATGGAAACCTTTGTGCATAAATGAATAATTGGTCTGATCATGATGAGGAAGAAGATTTCTGGTGTGAATTTAGAAGACACTTGAAACCTGAAGTCCTGTTTAGCTGGCAGCACTGGGTTGATTTTAAATTTCTTGAGAATATATGTAGGTTTGGACCATGTGCTGGTTCCACGTTGGAGATGAGCTCACCTGACTAATGCTTTGTTTTGATAATCGTGGTGGCTCTTTCCCATATACCACAATTTCCTCTCCCACATGATCCTGTGTCCAAACTAAAGGTCAGATTCTCATCTGGTTTAAATCAGTTTGGCTGCTCTTATTTCATGCTTACATACATTGACTAATGAGCTGGAAATTTACAGTGCTGTTATACAAATAGATGGAGACTCGTGGCACTGGAGTCATCGGTGACAAAGCGAGTGAGGATATTGAGACATTTTGGAGATCCTACTTGTGACGTCCAGAGCTGAGAATCTGGAAAAATCACCCTGCCCTACTCTTTGTGGGTGCCCAGGCCTCTGCTTTCAGTTAGATTTCAACTTTTTGTAATAAACTCTCAAATCCTAGGCCGTTCCTGCACAAATGATCCTTCAGTCTAGCACTGCTAACGAACCAAACATTCCCACATCCAAATCTACATCCAAATCTATCTGGGCTGAGACCAATGGGAAGAGGTTTAACAAGAACAAATGGCGGGTCCTGCACTTGGGGCACAACAACCCTGAGCAGAGCTACAGACTGGAAGAAGTCTGTTTAGAAAGCTGCCAGGAGGAGAGGGACCTGGGAGAACAAATCTTACAAGGGGCAGCTGAAAGAGCTGGGGGTGTTTATCCTGGAGAAGAGGAAGCTGAGAGGAGACCTTATTGCTCTCTACAACTACCTGAAAGGAGGTTGTAGAGAGGAGGGAGCTGGGCTCTTCTCCCAAGGGACAGAGGACAGGACAAGAGGGAATGGCCTCAAGCTCCACCAGGGGAGGTTCAGGCTCAACATAAGGAAAAAAATTCTTCACTGGAAGGGTAAGTAGGCAATGGAACAGGCTGCCCAGGGAGGTGTTTGACTCGCCTTCCCTGGAGGCATTTAAGATATGGGTGGATGAGGTACTGAGGGACATGGGTTAGAGATTGGTGGGAATGGTTGGACTTGATGATCCGGTGGGTCTCTTCCAACCTGGTGATTCTATGATTCTATGATCCCAGACCTTACTTGTAAAACTTATATTTTATTTAATGGCAACCAACTTCAAAGCCTTTATTGTTTGTAGGAATGGAAAATGTATTTTCACATCTTCTGCTATATCCCTCCAATGGATTTTGAGGTCAGGTTTTTTTCACATTTCACCTGCCTAACCAATCTGGCAGACTATGTATTTTGACTATTGTGACTATTTTGACTAAACCATGGACATGGTTTAGTGTTTGATGGGAATGGTTGGACTCGATGATCCAATGGGTCTCTTCCAACCTGGTTGTTCTATGATTCTATGGTTCTATGATTCTATGACTACTGTTCTCCCTCAAAGACTTCTAGTATTAACACAAATGTACCTCTTAAAATCCAGCAGTAATTTTAGAGAGGTTTTTTTTTTATCAAACAAATGCACATCCTTCTGGTTTGGGGGTTTTGGTTTTTTTTTTTTCTTTTTAACCTCTGCGAAATGCTAAGCATTCCCTACACTTGAGTCCCATCCTACATCTGTGCAGGTTTTTTTTTAATAGAAGACAAGAAATATGACCAGATTAATTTCTTAGCAATAGATTCAGTCTCTTAGAGAGAGCTCATGTTGTAGGATGGTCGGACTCGATGATCCGGTGGGTCTCTTCCAACCTGGTGATTCTATGATCCTATGATTCTACGGCTATAAAAATATAGCACAAGTATTTTAACTTCCGAAGTCTGCCTGGAATGAGTGCTCCAAAACTGATTTGGTGCCGATTCATGCTCATTCGACAGGCTTTCCTCCTTTTACCCTCTCCTCACTTTTTCCAGAAGGTGTCACTGTAAGGCAGTCATGGTCAAAAAGTCCGTAGACTGAAAAAAATAAATGAGTGAAAAGGCCTTCATGACTGTTGTTTTCTTGCCATGATTATTTAACTCCTAATAAATCAACATCCACAGTTAAAAAACATTTGAACAGGAATGAGAATTGGGCTCATCAAAGTTTCTTCATAATTTGAATTTACAGGCTGGCTGAGAACATGTCATCCCAAAGAAAATTCGGCTGCTCAGGCCATTAGTTTAATAGCTGAGAGCGTGAAATTTCCAAATCGACTGAGTCATTTTGAAGCCTGCTCTTTTAATGCTCAGATTCTGCATATGCACACAGGGGCACATCTGAGAAGCACATGTGCTCACTAGCGGATGCAACTTGGTAATGAAAAGCTGAAAACAAAAATGTTTATTTTTTCAATGTATTCAGTGAGATGTGGTTTGTTTGCAGGCTTCAGCGTCCACTGGGCCATGGATGGATCGGAGCACAACAACCTGGGGACCTCTACAAGACAAGGGAGTGACACAGATTTGGGAAGTGTTGCTAATGTGGGTAAGGATTCATCGAAAGGGTCATTGGATGCCGGAACAGGCTGCCCAGGGAGGGGGTTGAGTCACCTTCTCTGAAGGGGTTTAAGGGACGGGCGGACGAGGTGCTGAGGGACATGGTTTAGTGTTTGATAGGAATGGTTGGACTCGACGATCCAGTGGGTCTCTTCCAACCTTGTTGTTCTGTGATTCTATTGATTCTAAGGGTGAAGGTATGTGACAGCTTCACCATCTGAAGGAGCCGTACGTATTAAAATGATATGGAAAGGCTCACATCTAGGAGCAGCAAGGCAGAACTACATCAGTAGACAACAAGAGAAGAGAAGAAATCTTGAGTTATAGTTGTTACTAATGAACTGGACAGGATGAGAGGGAATGGCCTCAAGCTCCACCAGGGGAGGGTCAGGTTTGACATAAGGAAAAAAATTCTTCACAGAAAGGGCCATTGGACAGTGGCAGAGGCTGCCCAGGGAAGTGATTGAGTCACCTTCCCTGGAGGTGTTTAAGGTGTGGGTGGATGAGGTACTGAGGGACATGGTTTAGTGTTTGATAGGAATTGTTGGACTCGATGATCCAGTGGGTTCCTTCCAACCTGGTGAATCTATGATTCTGTGATTCTTCTCCCACCTGTACTCTTCCCCAGGAAGGATGCTATGTGAGATATCCTCTGCCTTGTGCTATAAGTACAAATCATCAGGTGGTGTTCTTGTGGGAGATGGAGAGAGGAGAGCATCATCTCCATCCACATTTAGTGTTTGATAGGAATGGTTGGACTAGATGATCCGGTGGGTCTCTTCCAACCTGGTTATTCTATGATTCTGTGATTCTCTCTGCTACACGCCCTTTGCAGATATTGGTGTGGTATTAGTTTATCACCAAGGAGACAAGACCAGGAGGCCTCTGCCAGTCTCCTTCACCTAATGCTTATTTTAAAATTGGCTCTAGAAAACAGATTGGCCTTTCTGCTCTGGTCATGGTAGTCTTCGTGGAAGAGATCTGTCTTGTAAAAATACACTGTGTCGGGACCAGTTTTAGGACAGAGGTAGATGAACAAGTTCCTGGGGCTCCTCTGAGTCCAGGGGGAGGGAGATCCTTATAAAAAGTGCAGTGACAACAGCAGCCGACCTGCAAGAGAGTCACAAAGCTGTGACGCTCCTGCAATTTCTTCTCCCCCCGAAGAGCTGTCATATTGGAGAGAAGACAGGAGAGCAGGAGGGGGCAGGGAAGGAGGCAAGACGAGGTATGTCCCTGAAGGACCCTACCAGGGACGGCTTTCAAGTACTCATTTTTACAGCATATTCTTAGCAACAGATTTTCTATTTAGCTGATGTGTTGACAAAACAACGCTGATCTGAATTTGTACATCGCTTTGATTCTTCAGGCGAGTCTTGGATATATAGCCAGATCCTTAATATAGAAGCAACTGGAAGTAGGTCATTTCCGCCCTTCAAATGTCATTAAAAGACTCAACTGTGCTATGGAAGCAAGGGAAAAAATTTCCCCATCTTTTCATCTTCCTCGATTTCTGCTGCGCAAAGTGGTCTATAAAAATAAATTGGCACCAAATAAAAAAATAGTTTTTTCCTCTTTCCTTCAGTTTTACTCTTCATCGGGACAATTTTAATGAAATCCTTCTACTTAGTTTGTGGGATTGTAGTAACCTACCTTCTTATTATGCCATAAATATTGCCAAGTAACAATCTTGTGGCTATTGCTTTTAAATCAAAGTTATGGCTTTTCTAATAGATTCCATAATACAGGTTTTAAAGTTTACAGTAGTTTAACCATAGACAAAAATCATGTCCTTCCCTTCTTTGTAATTCAGCTGCCTTTTATTTTCTTCTGCAGCTTCATATGGTTTAAACATCTGGGCCTTCGGAGCCATTCCATGCTCGCTCCCCTTATTAGAGGGTTTAGTGCTGGAGCCTCCGACCTAATGCCAGAGTCCTTCCCTTTGTGCTCCTCAGTGACGTACACAAGAACTTTGAGGTGGTGTAAGAACAGAGGGATTCGTGGCTAATAAATACTTCATCTAACTGGGTGAGTGTTTGAGCTGGGCTGTTAGCATAATTCTAACCAGAAGGAGCAGTAACCGCAGCATACTTTGGGTGGGAGAACACATCAATCACTGTCACTTTTCAGCAGAGGAGAATGAGTGGGGAGGGAAGAAGCTGTAGCAGATTTTAGCTTTGGGAAACTGGGATACAAGGTTTTAATAGACTCATAGAATCACCAGGTGGGAAGAGACCCATTGGATCATCAAGTCCAACCATTCCTATCAAACACTAAACCATGTCCCTCAGGACCTCGTCTACCCGTCCCTTAAACACCTCCAGGGAAGGTGAATCAACCACCTCCCTGGGCAGCCTCTACCAGTGCCCAATGACTCTTTGTGTGAAAAACTTCCTCCTGATGTCAATAAGAAGATTTTCTCTTAAATCATCATAGTAGGTTTGTTGGGAGGAGTGATTCCTTGTCAAAATTCTTTCTGCTATGGAAATGATTTGCTTCCTTCAATAAGTTTTGCATTCGCTGTTTTATTTACGGGTTGGGGGTGAGCTCCTGGCCCTGCACATGCCCGGAGAAGTTTTGTCCTTGACTCCAGAAATTCAGGATGTCTCCTTCAGCTTCCATGCAGTCTGTCCCCCCACAACTCTCATTCCCCTGACGATCTCCTGAGAGTTCCTATATTTATTAAAAAAACTTATTGACATTGTCCCTTCCAATTTGGTTTTCGGACACTATGTGCACTCAGGGAAATCTCATTTTCATCAGCAGCATCACTGCTGTCGCTGACTCGGGGAGAGGAGCAGCTCTGATGCTGCATTGCTGTCTGTGCCCATTACTAGCAGAGGAGAGTGATGTCTTAGATGTCTTATTCACTTAGAGGCTTTTTCGATTGCAAAGCTTCCATCTCTTAACTATATTCATCATAGATCTTTTTTTTTTTTCTTGCAGATATATTCTGCCACTTTGAAGCAGCTGAGGTTCTGTAAATAAAACTTTTTCTATTTATTCTGGAAAACTGCTGCCGTTCAGATAGTTTGTTTCCTTCAAATCAGTAAACAAACCGAGAAAGGCAATTAGTTACATTTTTCTGCTCACTTGTTTAAATAATTTACTTCTTGACACGGTAAGTGAAATGAAGACTAACTGCTTTGAAAAATGTTGTGTTTTTCATCTGGTACACAAAATGGATGATGAGACTAAATCTGTCCTGATTCTTGAAATAGTTCTGAACTGGGGATGCTCAGCACGGTGGTTGATATGTCAGTGTGTTTGTCACTAATGAATAAACATAGAATCATAGAATCACCAGGTTTGAAGAGACCCACCTGATCATGGAGTCCAACCATTCCTATCAAGCACTAAACCATGTCCCTCAGCACCTCATCCACCCATCCCTTAAACCCCTCCAGGGAAGGCAAGTTAAACCCCTCCCTGGGCAGCCTCTGCCAGTGCCTAATGACCCTTTCTGTGAAGAATTTTTTCCTTATGTTGAGCCTGAACCTCCCCTGGTGGAGCTTGAGGCCATTCCCTCTCATCCTGTCCCCTGTCACTTGGGAGAAGAGCCCAGCTCCCTCCTCTCCACAACCTCCTTTCAGGTAGTTGTAGAGAGTAATGAGTTCTCCCCTGAACCTCCTCTTCTCTAGGCTAAACTTCCCCAGCTCTCTCAGCCATTCCTCTTGTTCTCCAGCCCCTTTCAACTTCATTGCTCTTCTCTGGACACACTTCAGAGCCATCCCCATGCCTACACTGTAAAACACTCTCTCAGGTCCCTTCACAAGCATTATTACTGACCAGGCACAGACCAAACACACCAGCCCTTGGAGACATAGCTTTTTATGTTAAAAAGGGAATCCAAACCACATACCCAAAAGATGTCTGGAAATGCCGTTGATACGTCTCTAGACCTGAAGGCTTCTTGCTTTAGCACTTCTTCTCTAAGTGACCATCTCTCTCCCTTTCCAGCTAATTTATTAAAATTCTTTGACGCTATAATCTTGACAACCTGTTAATACAGAGTCATTAGTTACAGAAGCTCCATCTCCCTTGCAATAATAGGGAAACTGATCTTGGCATCTGAATTACTTCTGCTTATTCATAGAATCATAGAAAAACCAGGTTGGAAGACACCCATTGGATCATCGAGTCCAACCATTCCTATCAAAGGATTCCTCATTGAATCTCTTCAAGTGACTACATCAACAAATTCTCTTGTGATTCATGTGAGTTACTACATATCTTTTAATCCTGTTAAGAAGTGACTAGTGATTATGTAGCTAAGGAGCTCGTTGGAAAAATGATCTAAAGTGTGCTCCGTCTCATTAAACAAAGCCCATAATTGAATTATTTAACACTTGGGAGAAATTTCTGTGCTCATTCCAGTAGGTCAGTAATGAATATCAGGTTCAAATATGTTTAACTTTAACTATGAGCGCAAAGAAGAGTGTTCTTTGTCAGTTTTTCCTATTTTACTCCATATGTTAAAAAATTGGGATTGGACGGACTCTAAGAATAATATTGCATCTTATAGAATCATAGAATCACCGGGTTGGAAGAGATCCACCGGATCATCGAGTCCAACCATTCCTATCAATAATAATAATACAAATAAATATAATAATAAAATAATGAGCATCTGCCATTTTGATGACACAGCTTGACTATTGACCTGCTGATCAGACGTAGTCCAGCACTTAATCCTTGATAAGTAAAAGGGAAATTAAAAATAGTGTTAATGGTGTAGTTAATGCCCTAGTAGTTAATGCTTAACTATACATACAGCAATATTATATTAGGTATATGAAAATAACTAAAAAATTCACACACTCCCCCTCTTAGTGCTTTGAAAGAGCAGTTTCACAAAGCTGAAGACAATTAAGAACTTAAATCATCTGGGAGAAAGAATTTAAACAGAAAATTGTGAATCATAATTGGGAACTATTTAGGAATATTTTAGCAAATGCTCAAAACCCACAATCGAGAGAGAAGGACATATTGTTTTTTTTAAAAAAATACCACCCAAACAAAGCAAAACAAAGCAAAAAAAAAAAAAAAAAGAAACAAACCCACTGGATCAAAGAGAAAGTTGAAACAGATATGAAATGCAAACACACAAAACTAGTAAAAAATCAATTTTATGTACAAATTGAAGAAAGGCCAGTTTGATAGTGGTTTGAATCAGAAGGCAGGAATAATTCCACCCTCATTAAGATTAAAAAAAAGGCACATAAAGAGAGAATTCCAGATAACTTCTAGACTTCTAGAGCCAATTTTTAAGTATACTAAGAAATCTTGCAATTGTATTGCTCCATTGCTGAAATATAATGGTAGAAATATTGATAATGACACAAAGAGGCAGAACTGCTCGATACGTAGTCATGTTCTGAATAAAGAATCATAGAATCATAGAACAACCAGGTTGGAAGAGACTCACGGGATCATCAAGTTCAATCGTTCCTATCAAACGCTAACCCATGTCCCTCAGCACCTCATCTACTTGTGCCTTAAACCCCTCCAGGGAAGGTGAATCAACCCCCTCCCTGGGCAGCCTCTGACGGTACCCAATGACCCTTTCCATGAAATATTTTTTCCTGTTGTCCAGCCTGACCCTCCCCTGGTGGAGCTTGAGGTCATTCCCTCTCGTCCTGTCCCCTGACCCTTGGGAGAAGAGCCCAGTTCCCTCTGATCTAAGAGACTAGAAAGAGCCAAGATCTATATTAGCACCAGTCACTCACTATTTAAGAACGACATCAAACGCAAGCCATTAAAACCATGTGTTCTAAAATCATCTGGCTTGATATACATTCTTCTAAACATTTATTCTCATCTAGACCTGGGAAAAATTAATTATGCATCAATATATTAAAAAATCAAGCGGGTGAGCCCAGTAGCTGCAGCAATGGTGGGGAGGATCCAGTGGGTCTCTTCCAACCTGGTTATTCTGTGATTCTATGATATAAGTCAAAGAACTTTCACATGAAACCCAAGAGGTTGTCCTGGTGTCAGCATCAGTTGACACAGGTTTATAGTAAACAGCTTTTGGCACGTGATTTTTTTTTTTTTTTTTTTGAAACTGAGATAAGTTTTGTTGCTAAGACAATGGGTCCAAAGAGTTTTGGCATTCTGGTCAAGACATGAGAGGGACAATCGGTAATATAACGTGGAATAAAACCTTAGTATGAGTTCTCAAATTGTAAGCGTCATATATAAGCATCATTTGTTTAGCCTGGAGAAGAGGAGGCTGAGGGGAGACCTCATTGCTCCCTATAACTACCTGAGCAGAGGTTGTGGAGAGGAGGGAGCTGGGCTCTTCTCCCAAGGGACAGGATGAGAGGGAATGGCCTCAAGCTCCACCAGGGGAGGGTCAGGCTGGATATAAGGAAAAATTTTTCACAGAATGGGTCATTGGGCAGTGGAACAGGCTGCCCAGGAGGGGGTTGATTCACCTTCCCTGGAGGTGTTTGAAGGATGGGTGGACAAGGTGCTGAGGGACATGGGTTAGTGTTTGATAAGAATGGTTGGACTCGATGATCCGGTGGGTCTCTTCCAACCCGGTGATTCTATGATTCTATGAATGAAACCAGAGAAAAAGAAGGGCTGAGAGTACTGAAGCAAAGAGAGAAAATAACTTATTTCTATATGGGAAGGTAATTTATCCAAGAATAAAAAGTTACAGCAACGCAACGGAGGAGCTAATGCCTTTGAAAAAGTGATGACAACCCCATGAGTGGACTCAGAGGATGGCTCTTCTGAGAGTTTTATTTTTGACTTTTTTTGGTCTAACAACTAAAAATTTATTAGAACGATTAGCAAAGGCAGGCATTGACTGTCTTGTCTATCGCTACAATTTAAGGCAAGCTTACCTTGGGGATTAATTCTGGGAAGTCCTGAAGACTTTAAGAGGGTCAAGCTAGATGGTTCCTTGCAACCTATGACACTGTAAAGAAAGAAATAACCACCCAAACCAGGAAATCCCCAGTGGGAGGGGAAGCTATCTCCTCAGGTCTGAAAATATTGCTGCAGATGTCACAATTCGCATAACATTTGGAGAGCTCTGTGCTAATGTAACCCATCTCTGCAAAAATGACACATCTGCTTCCACTTTCTGTTCCTTATATTATCTCGGTAACATCGCTGTAGCCTCCATCTGGAACCGAAAAATCTCTTTAGGTTTTTGAAAGCGGCGTTCCTGATAAAATCTGGCATTGTAATGATTGGAAGGCAAGGATAAGCTTGGAAAATGGAACATTTTCTGCTTCCTGCCCATCTAACTCTGGTCCTTCCCTCTTTGCAGGCACAGATGGGAAAGATATATAGAAATATGGATGAGTTTGCACTGCATGTATACTCTGCCCTCCACTTCAGAAAATAGATCCTTGCTTCGTATTAATAACGCGTGTACTAATCCCAAAAGCAAATTAAAATTTGCTATTGGAGAAGGATTTTAAATATTAATTGTATCATAGAATCACCAGGCTGGAAGAGCCATCGAGTCAAACCATTTCCATCAATCACTAACCCATGTCGCTCAGCACCGCATCAACTGCCCCTTAAGCCCCTCCAGGGAGGGTGACTAAACCCCATCCCTGGGCAGCCTCTGCCTGGGACCAATGACCCTTACCCTGCTATATTCTTTCCTGATGTCCAGCTTAACCCTTCCCTGGTGGAGCTTGAGGCCGTTCCCTCTTGTCCTGCTCCCTGTCCCTTGGGAGAAGAGAATTCTGTGTCTAAATTTTGTGTGAAATCACTACTTTCGACCCTTTCCTCTGTCACCTTCATAGGATTAATAATTGTTTTGCTGTTCCTTGTTTTCATGACTCACGTTTGAAAATCTCCCTTGGCTTTGTAGTGGGTCCAGGCTGCTGGGACTTGGTCTTGTCTTACTCCAGTTTAAAGGAATTTTTGCCGTTGACTTCAGTAAGAGGCTGATTTATTTTTACTTTTGCTTTGCAGCTTCTTTTAATTTCCTTTACTGTATGCATTAACCCAGAGGTAATACTCCTGATCCTGTTACGGAAAGATCCTTTTTCAATTTCATTATTTAACTATTTCAGTGGAAGCGTGAATTAAATTTTTTTTGTATTTTGATGATTAATACTGACAGGCATTATTAGATTGCATCCTCAAGCTGCTATTATGTGGCCTTAACCAGGGGAAAAAATATGTGGGAATATGAAAAAGATCTTGGTTAATTACGACTGATCTTTGGTGTGTTTTATTGTGCTAGGAAGAATTAATAAATGTGATTACTGGAAAACCTGTTTAGTCTCATATTATGTTTCCCCTAAAGGCTCCAAAGCCTCCTGGAGTCAATCGAGGAATGGAGTGCAAAGCATTCTTCTAGTGCCTTTGGTTTAGCAAAACCAGTGACTTATAAATCTTCATTTGCTAGGCGAGGGTGGCTATCATTCCGCGTTAAAAAAAAATGAATATTAATATTTTATTTTTGGGAAAAGGAGGAAAAGAAAAGCAATTAAAAAAATATGCTTTTTACAATAAATGCATTGAATCTCATTTAAAATGAGAGGGAACTAATCTGGAGGGTTTTCTGGTAACTTATCAACCTCGATGTCTTCTTCCTTCCTGACTAGGCAGGAACTTCATAGAATCATAGAATCACCAGGTTGGAAGAGACCCACAAGATCATGGAGTCCAACCATTCCTATCAAACACTAACCCATGTCCCTCAGCACCTTGTCCACCCGTGTCTTAAACCCCTCCAGGGAAGGTGACTCAACCCTCTCCCTGGAAGCCTGTTCCAATGACCCTTTCTGTGAAATTTTTTTTCCTAATGTCCAGCCTAGGCCTCCCCTCTTCGGGCTTGGCAGAAAAAGAAAGAATAAGACCAATCATATGTAAAAAATTTGAACATGGAGTAAAAGGGGACAACTCCAAGGAGGGCTGAAGGCTAGTTCTTGTCAGTTTTCTTAGCTTAGTTTAATTTTCTTGGGTTTATGGAGGAAGGGAAGGGAAATGTTTTGCCGTTTTTGTCCCATGTGGTTATAATGGAAGGGTCTGTGAGCTGCTCTTTCTTCTTTTGTTCCCTTGTGCTCCTGTTTCCTGCTTCAGGTTTGGGAAGGAAATGCACAGTAGATCTGACACAATGACTTAGTCCTTTACAGTGAGCTGGAAAAGTCTGAGAACTTGTTAACTGTGTTGTCCTGGCAATATCCTTTCTCTCCTTACGAGAATAGTCAAGATATGACTTGTCCTCATGACTTCACTCCTGCTTTTTCCTTTTGATTTACTTGTGTGACAACACTATTCAATGGGTGTTTTGTTAAAAAACATCTATGATCTTGGAGCCATGGTCATTCTTCAACTTTTCCATCAAAGAATTAAAGGTACTGAGGGACACGGTTTAGTGTTTGATAGGAATGGTTGGACTCGATGATCCGGTGGGTCTCTTCCAACCTGGTTGTTTTATGATTCTATGACTTTTAAGTGTTTTTCCTGTGCCTGAACTAAACAAATAGTAAGTCATAACCCCGTCAATCCATCCTGTCCGTCGAGGACTGATGTTCTTGCCCTCTCCTTCTTGCCCAACCTAAATATCCCCTTGTCTAATTTGGATAGCAATCTATTAGTCTGACTTGGATAGCTCGCTAGCTATTAAAATGAAATCATGATGGGAGTTGCTATTTGTCCAGCTTTTAAAACATCACAGGGAGGAGTCCCTGCTACATTTTATAGGGCTATTTAACCCTTAAAAAGCCTGGTGACTTACCAAACTCTGCGTCTTCTTCCTGGCTGTCTAGTCAGGCACTCCAGGCTGGGCATAGAAGTGTGAAAGGTAAAGTTCCAAATCATAGAATCATAGAATCATAGAATCACCAGGTTGGAAGAGACCCATTGGATCATCGAGTCCAACCATTCCTATCAAACACTAACCCATTTCCCTCAGGACCTTGGACACTCCTCCCTTAAACACCTCCAGGGAAGGTGAATCAACCACCTCCCTGGGCAGCCTGTTCCAGTGCCCAATGACCCTTTCCGTGAAATACTTCACAGAGACACAAAAGAAATCAAAAAGTAATCCTTCAAAGAACAGGAAGATTTCTACTGACCTTAGAGGACACTGTATCGGCTTTCTGGCCATGTCATGAAGTTTTTATTGTGAAGTGATACTGATAAACAGTATTAATAGTGTTGAATATTGCACAAATGGACGAAGCAAAGGGGGTGAGTAAGCATATATGAAGCATCAGTCCTATAGGTTAAGGACTCCTCAGTGATCAGTGTTGTGTGATTCTCTGGTAAGCTGCTGGGCACACGTATTTTTTCCTTTTAAAACTTTTTAAATTGCTAAGAGGGCAGCTCATCAGAGTGAGCCTCCTGTAAACAAACCTGCAGCATATGAAAATTATATCTTACCAGCACTGGAGTGATCTCACAACTCCTGACCAGAAATTATCTCTTTCATGTGACCCCAGGAGGGTATCTGGTAGGATATGGTAGGATCCATCGTTCCAAGGATCATCACTGGTAATTTATTTCCAACGTCACCATATCTCCTTTCTGCCTCTTATCTGGATGTTGAGGCTCTGGAGTGGGTCCAGAGAAGTGCAACGAGGCTGGTGAAAGGGCTGGAGAACAGGCCTTATGAGGAGCGGCTGAGAGAGCTGGGGGTGTTTATCCTGGAGGAGAGGAGGTTGAGGGGAGACCTCATTGCTCTCTATAACTACCCGAAAGGAGGTTGTAGAGAGGAGGGAGCTGGGCTCTTCTCCCAGGTGACAGGGGACAGGACAAGAGGGAATGGCCTCAAGCTCCACCAGGGGAGATTTAGGTTAGAGGTTAGGAGGAAGTTTTTCACGGAAAGGCTCACTGGGCATCGGAATAGGTTGCCCAGGGAGGTGGTTGATTCACCTTCCCTGGAGGTGTTTAAGGTACAGGTAGATGAAGTGCTGAGGGACATGGTTTATTGTTTGATAGGAATGGTTGGACTCGATGATCCCACGGGTCTCTTCCAAACTTGTGATTCTACAATTCTATGAATTCACTAGTGAAGCAGAGGAAAAACAGCTTGTGAGAGCCCTTCAGCGTTATCATTTTAGTTTATATCAGGAGTTAACTTTTGAAATATATTTTCTCTTAACCATTATTTGTC